>CM034539.1:21878345-22489015 GCA_020002185.1 Paraescarpia echinospica | reverse complement strand
GTGACTGCTCAAAGCGCTTTACACTTTACTCCCTGGCAGACCTGTTCAATTGAACACCATCTCGACTTCTCTGTGAAACATCCACCCACGTTGCAATCAATGCGCGAAGAGTATTCGGAAACAAATATGTAGCCAGGTACTCATTCATACCATATAGCTGAGTGAACGGGAGCAAGGTACATTGAATGAACTTATCCACAGTTCGACACCGCTGCACAGGATTTGAATTCGGGTTCTCTCAGTTGTGAATCCGAAGTTCTAGCCACTGTTCCTGAAGGTGAAGGTGAAGGTCGCCCACTATTTACATTGCTACAACAGTGCCTCCTCAAATAAGCAACGAAATGTGTAGTTAAACTTCATGTTCGAACCTGGGAATGAACAGAGGGTTCCGTGGATCGCCCAAGATGAAACGGATGCAGAACATTTGAGGTATCTCCAAGTGAATCTATCTTGACACTGGTACAACTTTTAGTTGTGATCTGAACAATTATTTCCCGCCAATGGACACTCTGCAGGTGGTTACTTTGCCAGCAGCCAGTAACGATCGGCACTGGACCGTGGAGATTGTCTTGTGATTGTAACTGGTGACTGTGTTAGCCATTACTCGGTTGCTTGCCTGCTCACTGGACTGTATCGTTGCTACCGGTGATTAATTGCTAACTTAACGGCCAGGTGTACGCCGCGATGCCAAGGAAGAATGAAAAGAGTGCTGTTATAGCAGATCAAACACCCGAAGTCAATGCTGCTAATACGCTTAACACCGACGTAAAACAGCTCGTTCAAGACAGCGTAAGAACTGCCATCACAGAGCTGCTGGATACGGATGGGGATTTCATGAAATCAATTGTGTCTTCAGTCAGTAATGCTCTATCTCGCTTCATAGCGGAAGAGTTAATGAACAACCTGATCCAGAAGATAATTAAATCACCGGAGTTGGACTGTGTCAAACAAGACGTATATGCCGCCTGCCAAATGGACATAAAACGAGTGTCGGACAACGCAGCTGCCCTGCAAGAGAGGATCGCAGATCTCGAAACGGCAAAACAATCAATTACCGACGAGATTGACCAAATGGAACAATACAGCAGACGCAACTGCCTTCTCATACACGGTGTGTCGGAGAACGATACTGACACGTTGAAAGCGGCTATAAATGTGTTCAACACAAAACTCGGCCTCGACGTGAACCGTGACGTCATAAACCGCAGCCACCGACTCGGGCAGAAAACAGACACCAGCCGTAAACCTAGACCAATCATTGTCAAACTCAAAGACTATAACGTCCGCAATGACATTTTCATGGCAAAAAGGAGACAGAAAGGGACCCGGATTGTCGTTACCGAAAACCTAACAAAGAGAAGATCGGAGTTGCTAAGGAAGTGCCGGGAAATGAGGGATGTCAAAGCGACATGTACAATTGGCGGTCGTGTAGTGTGCGTCCTGGTAAACGGGAGGAAGGTCACCTTAACAACTGAACAACACCTGCGACAACTTCAGCGTCGTTAGGGAGATCGTGACTACCATGGTCAGTATACCGTATGGTCCTTGGCTTTTCATGGCCAGACTCCAGTGTGACTAACATGCTTAGTCACCTGCTTTGTGTTTTTTCCTTACTTGTTCTTTTCCTTATTATCCTTCTCACCCTTCACTTGTGTTTAATCAAAGTAACGTTTAATTGTAAATTGCTTTTGAATGTCATTATTACAAAACCAAACGTGACCTTTTTAACGATTTTCTTAACGCTATGTCTAAACTCGTTTTAGCTATGTTAACGTTATTGCATAGGCTCACTTACAAAATGTTATTAAAGGACTTTATAGTACCACTTATGTTTTCTATAAAGCATTTAATGTTTTTGATATATGCTGTTTTGCTAACATTTACCCTTGAGCGAACTGCTCCACATGAAATGACGTTTTATTTAAATAGTACAATTTCATATCATTTACATTTTAGTCTACAGCTATATGGTGTGCATCGATGTGTATTGATATAGGTCAATATTCACGTTGTTTTCATTTTTTTGGGAAAGCAATGTTTATACATTTTCTTTTCACTATGTTTAGTGTTATATATTTAACTTTTTTTTTTTTTTTTGGGACAGTGCACTATGTATAGTATTTCCTCAAACATTAGTGTCTACTTAATAATCATGTTGTGTTTTGTTGCTTAATAATCATGTTGTGTTTTGTTGCTTAATAATCATGTTGTGTTTTGTTCGATATACTTATTTGCTTATTCTCACTCTACGTTCATGTTGTGGCAGTACATATGCTGTAATTTACTTTTACTCTTCTTGCGCTGATGCAATAAGTACATTGTGTTTTATATGCATGCGGAATATTCGTAATATTCTCTTTTATAAAATGTATTTGTATAATGCTCAGGGTATAGCTTGTGTAGCTCTTTCACAACGTCTAGTCTATGTTTATATGATGTGTCCTGTAAACACAGAGCACTATTGTTTATTCAATTTTCCAATATGATTGATAACAATTATTTCTTATAGCAATTTGGTGGTCTAGAGAAAAATTATCTCTATCACATATTAAAAACGGATGAAATGAATGAAGATGGGGATGTTGAACTATTTCAACATTCACCATACTTCGACGATGATAACGTAATAAACCATTTAACGAACAAACAAAGCAAATTTATCGTGCTAAGCCTAAACTGTCAGAGTTTAAATGCAAAAATTGACGAAATTAACATAAAGCTAGAATCATTCAGAAGTAGTGGCTGTGAGATCAATGCTCTATGTTTACAGGAAACATGGCTCGATGATGAGGCTGACACTTCTTTATTTCAAATAGATGGATATATATTAATATGCCGAGGCAAAACATGTAGTGCACATGCCGGCTTGGCAATCTACCTCAGCAACAAATACAATTACAAATCTGTAAATATCCTTGCAAATACAGACACATGGGAAGGTCAGTTTATTGAAATAACATGTTGTGCCATGAAGAAAAAAATAATTCTTGGAAATATATATAGACCACCAAGAGATATTATCGAAAACTACCGTATATTTACAAAAGAGTTGATTTACAAAAATCTAAAAGTGAAATAGTAATTGCAGGAGATTACAATATTGACTTGCTTAAAATTAACGAAAAACCCATAATATGTTTCTATTTTGACACAATCGTTTCACATGGTTTCTTCCCTAAAATTACTATGACAACACGACTTTCAGAATATCATGGAACACTCATTGATAATTTTTTATGCAATTTGTCAAAAGGATTCTTCAAATCCTCAGCTGGTATTTTAGTGAGCAATATTTCTGATCACTTTCCGTACTTTCTAAGTCTGGATTATGTTGAAACCACTAGTGCAATACCAAGGTTTATACGAATAAAACAACAAAGTCCTGACTCGCTCAATACATTTTAAATTGAAATAATAAACTCAAATATTTATAATAAACTTAACACATATATTGATGCGGATCCGAATGAAAACTACAATATCCTCGATGAAATTGTTACTGCAGCTATGGATAAATTTATACCTATTAAAGTAATTAAATTTAACAAATATAAACATAAGAAAACTCCTTGGATTACCAATGGCATTATTGTGTCAATAAAATTTAGAAACAAATTGTATTCGAGAATGAAAACGACTCAAGTAAATGCAGAGCATTATCATGAACTTAAAACTGACTTACATACTTATAATAAAATTCTTAAGAGTAATATTAGATTAGCTAAGCAAATGCATTACCAATCCAGTTTTGAAAAGCATAAGCATAGTGTTAAAAAGATGTGGTGTTTAATTAAAGAAATTATTCAGAAAAGTCAAAAGAAAGACCAATTTCCAGATATGTTCAAGGTCGATGGGGAAATGATTAGTGACAAATGCATTATTGCAAACAAATTTAACACGTTTTTTACTAATGCTGGTCCTACACTAGCCTCTAAAACAACTACTAGTGGAGATAAATCATACAAAGATTACCTGAAAAACCCGATATCTCACACCTTCAGATTTAAACCTATTGACATTGAAACTACTGTTAATACAATTAATCGTTTACCTCCAAAATCAACTTGTGGAAAAGACGGTATATCAACACAATTACTAAAATTAATAAAAAATGATATCAGCAAAGCAGTCACTCTAATTATTAATCAATCAATAATAACTGGTATATTTCCATTAAAAATTGCAAAAGTCATACCCCTTTTAAAAAAAGGTGATGTTTCTGACTTTAACAATTATCGTCCTATTTCTATCCTGCCAGTGATTTCAAAACTTTTTGAAAGCGTTATGTTTGATAAAATCCACGATTATTTCCATTCTAAAGCGTTATACTACAATAGCCAATATGGGTTCAGAAAGAAATATTCTACTGAGCTTGCTACATTCGAAATCATAGACAGAATTATACAAGAACTTGATAAATCGGTTACTCCAATAAATATATACCTTGATTTATCAAAAGCATTTGACACAATTGATCACAATATATTGGTACAAAAGTTAAATTACTATGGATTAAATGACAAGACTCTGGACCTTTGTAAGAGTTATTTACAAAATCGTAAGCAGTATGTAGCAATTGAAAATGTTAAATCTAAGGAAATATTCATCAACACTGGTGTCCCTCAAGGTTCAATTTTAGGGCCGCTCTTATTTATTATATATATAAATGATATAGCACTTTCTAGTGACATTTTCAAATTCATAACATATGCTGACGACACCACCCTCACTAGTACACTAAAAACATTTAATGATTCAGAAGGCCAAATGCGAAGTGAAAATATTAACAAAGATCTAACGAAGATTAGTAATTGGTTAAAAGCTAATAAATTGTCACTAAATGCCAACAAGACTAAATTCATGATTTTTCATATGCCTCCAAAGAAAATAGAATACCCTGTGTTACAAATAGATGGGTCACACATCGAATGTGTTAACGATTTCAATTTTTTAGGCATCACAATAAATAACCATTTAAACTGGCAGAGTCATACAAACAAAATAACAAATACAATCTCTAAAACAATAGGCATACTAAATAAATTTAAACATTTTTTACCACCTAATACATTATATATTATGTACAATGCTCTTATTCTCCCTCATATTAATTATGGCTTACTTTTATGGGGTCACCAGGCACATAGAATTTTCAAATTACAGAGAGAAAAAACAATACGAATAATATCCTTAAGTAAATATAATGCTCACACAAGTCCTATTTTTAAAAGACTTCAGTTGCTAAAGTTGGATGACATTTATAAAATCCAACAATTAAAATTTTACTATAAATTAATTAACAATCTTTTACCCTACTACTTCAATGTTTTTCCAAACACACACATCTATAATATTCATCAGCACTGCACACGTGAAAGAAATAATCTGTATATGTCCAGATTCAAACATGAATTTGCCAAAAAATGCATTAGACATAACATAGTTGAGACAACTAACAATACACCAAGTATTATCATTAATAAAATTTACACCCACAGTCTGTATGGTTTTTCAACATACACAAAAAACTTTTTTATTTTAAATTATGATTCCTGTTGTCGTATTCATAATTGCTTTATATGTATTTCGTAATACGTATTGAAATGTATTCCTAAGTATCCATGTGTACGTCAATTTGTACAAGAGTACATTTAATCAGTCCTTGTATTATGTATGTATGTTGATACACTGAGTAATTATCAACTGTAAAACAAGGCATATGCTATTCTGATTTGTGACATGTAAATTTTGATGTTGATTATATTGATGGAGTGGCTCCTGTGCTAGCGATATTGTATATCTTAATGGGAGTCTCCCGACCTTATCTAGTACTCATGTTATTCATTGTGTATATATCGTATTTATAGGTCAAATAAACTGATTCTGAGTTCTGAGTTCTGAGTTCTGAGTTCCACGGCGCTACTCGAATATATTACATATACTACAATTCTACTCTAAAATCATACATAAGCAGTTACCAGCGTATTCATTGAACTGGTCAATATAAACGAACATGTATACACACAATTATCTCATGCGTCAACCCAACAAAATACACACTTTTAGGACACATCACGAATATACAAAACATTGTCTGAGATGTTAATTTACCGCATATCATCAATAACATACCCGACACGATAAACGACAAGGCAACCACAAACAGCTTACAAAGATTTACATATAAATTATGCTAAAGATTGCACCATTAAAGGTTATCGAAACGCATGTTCTGTCATCGACTGCTACATGTACATAGAGTCAAGAATAAACATTTAATTATGCTATATACATCTCCAATATACAAATGACACAAAATTATGCACTTATCACTATGCATATAACAATCACTTTTATAAATAAATATACATATAGACTCACCCAGACATTGGTTGAACTATGATAATATCAGCAATGTAGTCATTATTAATCATTCAATAATAACTGGTATATTTCCAGACAAATTAATATTTGCAAAAGTCATACCCCTTTTCAAAAAGGTGATGTTTCTGACTTTAATAATTATCGTCCTATTTCTATCCTGCCAGTGATTTCAAAAATGTTTGAAATGATTATGTTTGGTCAAATCCACGATTATTTCCAATCTAAAGCGTTATACTACAATAGCCAATATGGATTTAGAAAGAAACATTCTACTGAACTTGCTACACTCGAAATTATAGACATAATTATACAAGAACTTCATAAATCGGTTACTACAATAACTATATACCTTGCTTTATCAAAAGCATTTGACACAATTGATCACAATATATTGGTACAGAAGTTAAATTACTACGGATTATATGACAAGGCTCTCGAACTTTGTAAGAGTTATTTACAAAATAGTAAGCAGTACGCAGAAATTGAAAATACGTACCCCTAAGGAAATAGTCAGGGCCACTGTTATTTATTATATACATAAATGACATAGCACTTTCTTGTGACCTTTTCAAATTCATAACATATGATGACGACACCATCCTTGCTAATACATTAAATACATTTTATGATTCAGTAGCCCAAATGCGAAGTGAAAATATCAACAAGGAACACAGGTTAGCAATTAGTTGAAAGCTTATAAACTGTCATTAAATGCCAAAAAGACTAAATTTATTATTTTCTATATGCCTGAAAACATACTAGAATACACTGTGTTACAAATAGATGGGGGCACGCATTAAATGTGTAAATGATTGGCCTCACAATAAATAACCATTTAAATTGCCGGAGCCGTACGAACAAAACAGCAAATAGAATATTTAAAACAATAGGCATATTAATTAAACTTAAACACTTTTTACCACTGAATACAATATATATGTGTACAATGCTCTTATTCTCCCTCTTATTAATTACTTATTTTTGTGGGGTCATCAAGTACTTCGAATTTTCAAATTACAGAAAAAAAGCAAATATATTATATAAAAAGTAAATATATTGCTCACACAAGTCCTATTCGTAAATGACTTCAGTTGCTAATGTTTGATGACATTTATAACATCCAACAATTAAAATGTTACTGTAAATTAATTGAAATATTTTACCCTATTACTTCAATGTTTTTCCAAACACACACAACTATGATATTCATGAGCACTGCACACGTGAAAGAAATAATCTAATATATGTTCAGATTCAAACATGAATGTCCCAAAAAATGCATTACACACAACACAGTAGAGACAGTTAATAATACACCAAGAATTATCATTAATACAATTTACACGCACAGTCTATATGTTTTTTCAACATACAAAAAGACTTTAGTATTTTAAATTATGAATCTAGCATTCATAATTCGTATGTCGTATTTATAATTGCTTGATTTGTAGTTCGAAATACGCATTGAAATATATATCTTAGTATCCATATGTACGTCAATGTGTGCACGATTACATATAACCAGTCCTTGTATTATATATGTATGTTGATACATTGAGTAATTATCAACTATAAAACAAGTCATATGCTATTATGATTTGTGTCATGTACTGTAAATTTGTTGTTGTTTATAATTGTAGGGTGGCTCCTGTGCTAGCGATATTATATATCTTAAGGTGAGTCTCCTGACCTTACTATTACTTACATTATTCATTGTATACATATATGTATCGTATTTATATGTCAAATTAATTGATTCTGACTTCTAAGTTTTGAGTTCTGGTGCGCAAACAGAACACATTTATTCTGTAATAACATTATTTATATACACAAAATGAAATATACTTTAGCATTGACCATCTATCATGCTGGCTCCTATGCGCGCGACTTTTTTAGTTTGAACAGGAGTCTCTCATATCCATATAAAATTCATTATGATACCCATTTGATATTTCCCATTGTTACTGTCATACCACTGTTAGAGTCTGCGTTACACTTCACAACAACTGTTAGGATTCATGTTCTAGTTAGACTTCCTGTTTGGTTACGAAGAAAAGTGCAGTGTATTTTTGAGAAATGAGTTTTCACAAAATACACATGCTATGACATATGTGCATTTGAGTAGGCAGATTTTCATGTGTGATTGTAGAAGGTGTTGACTGTAAAAAGATAGATTTCGAGAAGATTTGAAAAAGCGGAGGCAATTTGCCTATGTGACCTGTTTGCAGATTAATGCTTGCCGACATTTGTAAATATTGACGGTTGTCACACATACAGGTATTTTACGGGAGCTAGAAGTGTGCAATTTTTGTTAAATAGTCAACTAGCATGTCAATGAGATGATAATAACAGCACATACGAAGTTTAAGACATTTTGTAGGCCACATTTTCTTATAATCAGACAAAACGTTAACATGGTTGCAAATGGGAAAACCAACTGTGTACAGACATGGGGTCAAATATATTGAAAAATATTTAAATGCAAAATGCAAATACTTTTGATATTTCAAATGCAAATACATTTTGTTTATGTCAAATGCAAATACTTTTCAAAGGTATTTCAAATATTTATTAAATATTTGTTAAATACTTTTATAATCCTCTTGACGTCGTCGTGCCCTTGCACAATAAATAATGACAAAAAGAGCTATACTTGACAATTGTTTATCCAGAATTAAGGACGTTCATTGAGTCAATAGTACCATGCTCTAATTGGTCACACATTGTTAATTTTTTTCTCCTGTGACAGGTTAATCCTGTTTTTCATTTCCTGTGCCCACTGATGCACTAAACTATGACACTGTCTTTCAATAAAAATTAGATTAAGCCACACACTATCAATTAAATGCTTGCTAACCTGACCCTGTGGCAGGCCAGCTGATACACTGATCATCCATCTGACAATGACCCAAGTTAAAGCTGAGTTATTGATCAAAGCATGCAAATAGCTGTAATTGGTCAGCTAATAAACGAGCTATAGGGAGGCCTGTTTTCTCTCAGTGAATGTCATGCCAGTAGTATAGAGGAGCTGGAAGCGCCCGTGCACGACACCTTTGGTGACCTTTGGGCAAAACTTTACTAATAAAAAACGTTTTAATTACCCCTAATCGTTTTCGGGCACCTACTTATAAAAAAGATCAAAGGCTTTTTTGACACTAATCGTTTTCGGGCACCTACTTATAAAAAACGTGATTGATTACCCTGTCACCTTTGGTGACCTTTGGGCAAAACTTTACTAATAAAAAAGGTTTGATGGATTACCCCCTCTAAGTATATTTGAGGTGCCACCTAGCGGTGAGTGTAGATATCATTTTGTTTGTGCCCTAGCGACCAACGCCGTACCTAGCGCGTGCTGACCTAAGCAGATTGTTCCCTAGCGATCAACCCGTACCTAGTGCGTGCTGACCTAAGCAGATTGTCCCCTAGCGATTTTGACACTAAACGTTTTCGGCAACCTACTTATAAAAAACGTGATTGATTACCCCCTCTAAGTACATTTGAGCTGCCACCTAGCGGTGAGTGTAGATACCATTTTGTTTGTTCCCTAGCGACCAACGCCGTACCTAGGGCGTGCTGACCTAAGCACTATATGACGCGACTATATAACCACGATAAAACCACTGTGTGCAGACTGCCCCCGTCAGCCCTATGTGAATGTCCCACTGTACCCTATGTTTACAGCAGTGCTGACATAAGCAATATATGACGCGACTATGTGCAGTTTTATTAACGGTGAGTGTAGAGATTAGTTTGTTTATGCTCTAGCGATCAACGTCGTACCTAGCGCGTGCTGACCTAAGCAGATTGTCCTCTAGCGATCAACGTCGTACCTAGCGCATGCTGACCTAAGCAGATTGTCCCCTAGCGATCAACGTCGTACCTGCTGATTAGAATGTACACAAGCACGGACCGCAGAGTAGACCTACTGCAGAGTAGACCTCTCAAAGTAGCCTGAATGCGCGGCTATATAGCGGCGAGGACAGTGTGCTGACCTAAGCAGATTGTCCCCTAGCGATCAACGTTAGTGCGTGCTGACCTAAGCACTATATGACGCGGTTATATAACCGCAATAAAACACCTAGCGGTGAGGACAGTTACCTAGCGCGTGCTGACCTAAGCAGATTGTCAAGCGTGTGCTGATCTAAGCACTATATGACGCAACTATATAACCACGATAAAACCACTGTGTGCAGACTCCCCCCGTCAGCCCTATGTGGATGCCCCACTGTACCCTATGTTTACAGCAGTGACGTTGCGATAAGCGCTGCTGCCGTTGGAGTGGACTCTGGCCCCGGCACGACAGCATAGCTGGCTAGAGCTGTGCGTTCTAGTGGTGCGATCAAAACGAAACCAATGCGTTGTGCGTTTAAATAAGTAAATAAATCTAGTAGTACGATTAAATCGAAACCAATGCATAAATACACTATCGTTCAGTGAATAGGTTGGTGGCACTGTACGTAGGGTGTTTATGCAGTGGATACAGACGAGTGGAAACGTGAGTAGTAGAGAGAGTATTTATTATAGACTGCTGTGTGCATTGTATATTCATCACGGTGACACTTATTCCAGCGCTCGTCGTCGAATTGGGCTTTGTCGCTGCTGCTGTTGACAGGGCGGTTGTAGGCAGTCGGATCTCTCTATGAAAATAAACCACAATACATGTAGGTGTGTTTAAACAAAGGGCGCCAAAATAAAATGAGAACTATGCATGCATAAAAGCAGGCTTACTGAAATAAACCACAATACATGTACGCGTGTTTAAACAAGGGGCGCCAAAATAAAATGAGAACCATGCATACATGCACGCATGCATGCATGGCGAGGGCGGTCACTCCGTGATGTTGGGGCGACCGTGCATACTGGCTTTGTTGCTGCTGTTGACAGGGCGGCCGTACGTGTAGGCAGTTGGATCTCTCTATGAAATAAACCACAATACATGTACGAAGCAGGCTTACGTGCTTACAACTGTTTAAACAAAGGGTGGGATGTACGCACGCGCACATGCATGCATGCATAAAAGCAGTGTGTTGACGTGTGAGGAGACGATGTTTTATCCATTGTGACATGCATGCATGGTAGGCTTACAACTGTTTAAACAAAGGGTGACAATGCATGAACGCGCACACGCATGCATGCATGCATGCATGCACGCACACATGCATGCATACATAAAAGCAGTCTTACCGATGTGTTGGCGAACGATGAGTCGATGTTGTGTTGTTAGTAGTAATGAAGTCGGCCCCAACACCGGTCATGACCCCAGATCAAAGGCTTTTGCGTTTTTTATAAGTAGAATTCCTACGTTTTCTAGCAGTAATGTTTTAGTAAACGTCAAAGTGATTGATGGGTTTCCTTAGAAAGAGGGTGTCGCCCTCTAGTTACTAATCAGGCACTAATTAGGGAAATAAATAGGGTTATTGTCGACCTCTAGTGACTAATCAGGTACTAATTAGGTAAAAAAAATAGGGTAATTAATTAAGTCCTAATTAGTAATAAGTGAGTAGTGCAATTATTGGAGGAGAACGTTAGCAATAACTAAACATAGTAAATATCGACTAATTAGTATTAATTAGGTATACGGGGGAGGTGGGAAAGGTTCTAGAGTGAAGTGGTGTTAGCAGTAATGTTTTAGTAAACGTCAAAGTGATTGATGGGTTTCCTTAGAAAGAGGGTGCCGCCCTCTAGTAACTAATCAGGCACTAATTAGGGAAATAAATAGGGTTATTGTCGACCTCTAATGACTAATCAGGTACTAATTAGGTAAAAAAATAGGGTAATTAATTAAGTACTAATTAGTAATAAATGAGTAGTGCAATTATTGGAGGAGAACGTTAGCAATAACTAAACATAGTATATATCGACTAATTAGTATTAATTAGGTATACGGGGGAGGTGGGAAAGGTTCTAGAGTGAAGTGGCGTTAGCAGTAATGTTTTAGTAAACGTCAAAGTGATTGATGGGTTTCCTTAGAAAGAGGGTGCCGCCCTCTAGTAACTAATCAGGCACTAATTAGGGAAATAAATAGGGTTATTCTCGACCTCTAATGACTAATCAGGTACTAATTAGGTAAAAAAATAGGGTAATTAATTAAGTACTAATTAGTAATAAGTGAGTAGTGCATTTATTGGAGGAGAACGTTAGCAATAACTAAAAATAGTAAATATCGACTAATTAGTATTAATTAGGTATACGGGGGAGGTGGGAAAGGTTCTAGAGTGAAGTGGCGTCCCTGGGCATCAGCGAGGTTAATATCATGACTCACGGGAAGGTTCTAGAAGGTTCTAGAAGCTTATAGAAGCTTCTAGGCTGTAACGCGGTGCGGTGGCGTGCCTGGGGATCATCGAGGTTAATCGGCCGGATTAGTTTACGCCTGGCGCGCTGGAGATCAGGAGGGTAATCGAGTGGCCTGGTTTTCACGAATCACTGGTGAATGGGGGTATCTTATGTCAGTCTGCGCTGTTGGAGTTTATGTGCGTTGTTTGTCGGAAGGCCGGATAAATGTTTATTTCGGCTGTCATCTGGCCGTGCGCGGTCGGTAACAGCTGATGTTTGGTAACAGCTGTTACGCGTGCATCGGCGTTGCAATATCGTTATAGCAGCTGGGGGCCGGAGCTGTCAGAATAAGTTGGGCTGTGCGTAGCGACGCATAGGCGCTTCTATTAAGGTTGTGGCGTTGGAGCCCGCTGTGGATTGGTGTATTGCCTGTCAGTGCTGGCTGCGTTACAGCTGATGTTTGGTAACAGCTGATACGCGTGCATCGGCGTTGCAATATCGTTATAGCAGCTGGAGGCCGGAGCTGTCAGAATAAGTTGGGCTGTGCGCGTGTATTAAGCTTGTGGCGTTGGAGACCGCTGGTGTTTGGTGTTGCAACGACGAATGTGTGTAGATGGAATATAGGCATGGTGTTATTCGTGTATGAGTTGGAATGCTGGTGGCGCGCTTTATACGAAACGAAACACAGAAACAGCAATAAACGGTGAGAAATAAATTGTATTGGTATACAGATGAACGGTGAATTTATTATGAAGATGGAGGCGGCGGAAAGGGGTCATGGTCGGGTGGTGGGGGGCCAAATCCGTGGCGGCCGGGTGGCCGTGCAGGGTAACTTGGAAAGGGGTCATGATCGGGTGGTGGTGGCCCAAATCCGTGGCGGCCGGGTGGCTGTGTAGGGTAACTTAAATGAACGGAAAGATGGGCTGGAATGGGTGGCGCAAATGAGGGGAGGAGAACTTGAGGACGTAGAAATATGGAAGCAAATGAGAAGGGTTGCGTGAAAGTTTCGTCTTCTTCTTCTGGTTGGGGGTTGTCTGCAGGTGTGGCTAGAAATAATAAAGGTTCATCGTCGGTGCTACTGTAACCGTCGCTGTTGAAGTTTTCTGTGTTGTGTTGTTGTTGTTGTTGTTGTTGTTGTTGTGGCTCGACGGCTAAGAGTGGGCAGCGGTGTGGTGACGACGCGAAGCTGATTGGGCGAGGGTTAGGTTCAACGAAGTGTACCACAACGCCCCGTCCGATGGCGTATCTTCGAAGAGTTAGTTCAGGGGCGATCACGAAGAGGTGTCTTCTGTGGTGAAAAGGAAAAGTTCAATTATCGTCGGGGTGGCGATTACTGGCGCGCGGGGTTCGTCCTGCCGGGTGTCCATTCCGATGAGTGTGGTTGGCAAGGGTTTGTTCCATAAGGAGCCGATTGACTAGTTCGGGCGCCACGATCAATAGGCGATATCTGTGGGAGAAGGAAAAAGTGTTAAGGGTCGGTAGTGTGACGTGGTCGGCTACGTCAAAGGAACAATGTGGCCCCAGGCCTATCGGCGCGCGGTCTTCTATCAATCATAATCAGATCGCCTGGGCTCAAATTTATTCTTGATCTATAAATGAAGCCATTTCGGTGTGAGGGGCGCGCAAGGGTTTGGCCGCGCCCTATATGCAGTGTATCGAATCCGGCGATGTTTCGTCTGCAAGTATGAAAAAAGTATTAAAGTAACGGTGCGTCTCTTTTTAGGTGGGGGCCTGTAAAAAAGCATTAAGTCTGTAACGGGGCGTTTGTAAATAGTGGGGCGTACGTTAATCCGGAAAAGCAGCTATAGGGTTTATCAAAAGTCCGTAATAGGCGTCTGCAAATAAAGGTAAATTTAAAAAAGCGGTCTGTAAAGGGGGAAGCGTTATTTAGTTAGTATCGTTAAACGTACCTTTCTCCGGGGCGTTGGGGTGGGGGTAGACGGATAAGTGGCGGAACAGCCCTATTCCCGGCGGCTTGGGGAGGCGTATTCCCTGCGACTTGGGGAGTCGTCGGTGCAGCCCCAATCCCGGCGTTTTGGGGAGGCAGCTCGCTGTAAAAAATAGTTAGTTAGTTAGTGAACGTTATAAAAGAAAGCAGTAATGTGAGGAAAGCCAGTGTTAGTTGAGTTAGCAAAACGTACCTGTTTTGTGGTTGTTGGGAATTGGCCGCATAATTGTGAACTTGGTCGGTCGGCTCCATCGTGAGAAATGAATTGCGCAGTTGTTGCGCCGCTGTTTTGCGCGCGGTAACGTGTAGCGGCCTAGACACGTACGCCGTAGCCTTACATAAGGGGCTGACGTCACTGTTTATATAACGCGCTTATGTAACTGTTTGTAAGTGTTTAAAACGACCGTTAAAGGTGAAATGTGAGCAAACTAAGCGGCCTATTATAGTCAGTGGGGGCTAGAGAATCTTATGATAAACTTATATTAGGAAATAAAAGAGGCGTTCTGTTAGTGCACTAGGCTGACCGAGAGATTTTTTTCAGTTTTAGTAACCTTGTAAGAGTCGGCTGTTTTGTGGCGCGCGTGCGCTCGCTCACTGGGGCCGCGTGCCGGCCGCGTGCAAAGCGCTTATATAGGGGGCTGGTCGGAGAACGTCTATGTATCGTCGCTGTGGTGTTGTTACCGTTGCAGTAACTTTGTGTGTTGCAGAGCGTTGTTGATCATGTCACCGCCGACCGCTCACGGAGAGGCGCCACCAAAGAAGAGCAGCAAACTGAGGGAGGGGCCAACGGTGGCGTCTGGTGGCAAAACGAAACCTGCTTCGGAGGCGCTTCCGACTGCCGACGTGGCGCCTACTAATCCGGCGCCTTCTTTCGAGGCCGTGGTGAGTGCGGACGGGCTGACGTCCGAGGTATCGTTGAAAGAGTTCGTGCTAGCCTGCGATGGCACGTATAAGATTGTTACGCCCGTAACAATCGTTGGCGTGGCTTGGAAAAGTAAATGCACGTACATCGGCTGTGGCGTTTGCAAGCGCAAAGTGCGAGGCCTTGAAAGCGGTGGTCGGGTGTGCACTGTACACGGTGTGCAGGCAAAGGCGAAGACGTATTTTTCGGTGCGCGTGTTGGTGGAAGACGAAAAGGACGCCGACACTGAGGCCAGCATTTGGATCACCCTGTTCGACGAAGCGATTTCGTCGATCGGCGATTACGATGCCGATCATGTGTCAGGCCTGTTGCCAGACCATTTGCGCAGTAGCTTTGTGGCGAGCCTGGTTGGCACAGTCTTGGAGCTGACCGTGCACAAGGTCGTGTGGGGTGGCATACTGGACACGTATACTGTCCGTGATGTGCGGGTCGTGTCGAAGAAGGCGAGCGAACCCGGCGTATACGCTTGAATGACTAATGTTTGGCTAGTGTTCTGTAGGACGTTGTAATTGCTGCTTTGGTTATTGTTCTGTAGGACGCTGTAATTGCTGCTGCGTTGCGCGGAATTCTCGATGCTGCTGACGAGTGCGCTCCCCCTGCCGAGAAGTGCGCTAAGAAGGAAACGACGCCTCGGCCATGCTTCGCTGGCGCCAACGCTCCACCGCTGACGAGAGAAGAAGGGATGCCGTACTGGCCGTGCGCTCCTGATGCGGAAGACACGCAGCCCATGCCACCGCACGGGCCGGTGAGCGACGCCGCGACGCCCACGTACGTTGCATTAAACCCGGTGGTGGTGGTGGCGACAGCAGAAGCAGCAGCCGTGCCATTAACCCCGGTGGTGGCGACAGCAGAAGCAGCAGCCGTGCCATCGTCGCCACTGCCTCTGGACGTGTTGTCGGTTTCGTCGGAGGACGTCATTCCGTGGGCCCGCAACAAACATCAACAACTCCCTGTGATCGTGGGCACGCTTCAGGCCGACTCGGAATGGAGCGTTCTGCACTCGTACGCCGGTCGGCAGCGCTGTATGATGGCCACGTTTGCCGAGCTAATCGGCGAACGAGTGATGGACACCGCGCGCCAAGAATGTGGTGAGTGCCCTCCCGAGGAGGGGTGCCCCTTCGTTCACATGTGCGGCTACAGGGGAAGGAAGCCGAGCCGACGGTACAACATTCTGTACGAAAACGTGGCGGCACTGAATGTGTGCTTTTTTTAATATCACTCGACAGCTTTCTACAGCAGACGTTGTTGCTGCCCGCTATTCGTATACTCTTGGTACTGGAGGAGCGTTGCGTGCGCGGCGATCGCGCTTCGCAGGGCTCCCTCATGCACCAGGTAGCCGACTGGCTCATGGGGACGGATTGGACGGCGCCGTTCGATCGTTCGCTGTTGGAGGTCGCCGTGCAGTATTACATTTTGAAAAGGGCATGCCTCGACGTCTGATGGGGCGACGTTTTCTCCGCCGAACGCTTAATTTTTGCCTATGAACATTTAGTAATTGAACATTATATTTTGCATTTCGCTATGGCATAAAGCCTTACTATTATTAGTAGGTACGCCGATAAACATTAGCAGGGCGAATTGAATAGGGCATCAAGCCGATCAACTTAATCGGGCGGCCTATAGTCCGCTGTTGTGGCCCTAAAGCCTTATTATTTACTCCGCTGTGGCATAAGCCCCGCCGAACACTTAATATGTATTTTTTACCGATGAACATTATATTTTCATTTCGCTATGGCCTATATGTCGTTGTTGGAGGCGCAAAGCCTTATTATTTACTCTGCTGTGGCATAAAGCCTCTTTACTGTTTACCGTGGAATAAAGCCTTACTGTGGTGATGTAGTAGTACGAGACTGCTTAATAAAACGTATGAAAACAATTCAATTCCCGCCTCCTGTTGTTGCCATTCGACGCCATCCAAAAAACAAAAACACGTTGCTGACATTCAATACCGAACGCCTGTCCAACTACTGCACAAAAACACTCCGGGCGCAGCTGACAGCCGAAATTTCTACTACAAAACGTAAACAAAAACTTTGCCGCTGCGCGTATCCGGGCGCAGCTGCCAGGGGAAATTTCTACTACAAAACGTAAAACAAAAAAAACTGTGCCGCCTCCTCGATCCCTCGGCAGGCACAGAGCTGCCACCTGTCGGCCACCGCAAAAACGTTGCTCCCCTGTCGGCCACGAAAAAAAAACTTTGCCGCCACTTCGGCGGTCCACGGACGACGGGCCAGCAGTGCTGCCACCTGACGGTCAGGGATGCGAGAAAACCGCCGCCGCCGTTTGGAAAAAGCTCCCCCCTAGCGGTCATTAGGCGGCCTTATAAGTGGTGTCGGCGCGCTTCGTCGTAGTTAATAGCGTTCCGAGCGCGCGCCTAGACCGACGATGCATGTGTGTCCGAAATGCGATCGATCGTTCGTCCGTCTTTTTCATTTGTCGAAGCATCTAAAAACATGCGGCAGCAATGAATACGTATGCATGAAATGTGATCGATCGTTCGAGCAGCGCGGTAGTATGTTGCGGCATCTGCGAACTTGCGGCGTCGCCGCTGAGGTGTGTCCAAAATGCAATCGATCGTTCGATGGGCACGCCGGTAGGGTGCACCATTTATGTCGCGATGACGACGTCGTCGACGACGACCTACAGAGCGTCGTGCGCGACTACTGGGCGAGTATCCGTACGTCTGTGGCGCGCGGATCCGTTCAATCTAGGTATAATTTCCATTTCCGGCCACGGGGATACGGCCGCGCACGAAGCCCAACTACGACTGATGTTCGAGGCGCAGACTCGGGCCTTTAAAATAAACTTATCGTACGGGTTTATCCTGCGGCACAGGGAGACTACGTTATTACCATTCTTCGTGTAACTGTTGCGGCCGCTATCTCGAGTCGCCAGTCCTCGTTTCCGACGCCGCGTCGTTCGAACGCTTCCTCGACGCCACCCGGCAGCCCGACGTTCTGCAGTACGTGATCGCGCAGCGACCCGACTCGGGGTGGATCGCCGAGTTGGTAACGAACGTTACGTACTTCCTCAACGCCTTCATCCACCATCCTATCGTGTGCGCACGCCAGCAGCGCCTCCCCTCCTATCTGCGCCGCAACGCGGGGCTCGTCAGCCTAGTGACGATCGCCACAGCCGTCCGTACGCCGACAACCTGTGCCTCTTCCGCTGTCTGGCGCTGCATCGGGGCGCCGACTTTCGCGCTGACGATTTGACGGCCGCCGCCTTAAGGCTCTACGCCGACTACGGCGGCCAACCCTACTACGCGTTCGCCGGAGTCCCGCTGAACGAACTCGGCCGGGTGGAGGCGGTCTTCGAAACGAATGTGACCGTGTATCGGCTGTCGGCGGAGGACGCCACCGCCGAAGTGATCCGCCACTCCCTCCATCGCTACCCGACCATCATCAGCGTCAATCTGTTCGAGACGCACTATTTCTTTATAGCCGACGTGTCGCTGTTCTGTCGTTCGTATCGATGCGGCAAGTGCGGCGATTCGCTGTGGCGCATCGCCTATCTGCTGCGGCGTCACGAGGCGACGTGCGAAGGCGGCGTTCGCCACGTCTTTCCCGGCGGCGTCTACCATCCGACGCCGTCCGTGTTTCAGCAGCTGGAGGACGAGGGCGTCTACGTGGACGAACGCCTGCGCTACTATCCGTACAGGGCGACGTACGATTTTGAATGCTACTTCGACGATCACGATCTGCCGGCGGACAGCGCCAAATGCCGGTGGATCGCGCGACACGAGCTACTCAGCGTGAGCGTCGCCTCGAACGTCCCCGGGCACGAGACGGCGCGCTGCTTCGATACGTCCGGCGATTCCGGCGATCTCGCGAAGCGCCTGATCGACGCCCTGGAGGCCATGAGCGAGGCGGCGTGCGCGGCTCTGCGGCCGTCGTTCGACTTGACCTTCGAGGCGATCGACGCGCTCGACGCCGAATGGCGGGCGCACGCGACGGTGGCGGAGGCGGCGCGCGATAAAAGCCCGTACACGGTGCTCGGCGACCGTCTGTGGCAGCACCTACGCCGCCTCCCCGTCCTCGGCTTCAATTCGGGTAAGTACGACTTGAACGTCGATAAGAAATATCTGACGCCTCTGTTCATGACCGACGAGGCGCAGAGCATCTCGTCAGCGTTCACGATCAAGCGTCAGAACAACTTCATGTGCCTGACGACGGCGACGCTCAAGTTCCTGGACATCACCAACTACATGGCCCCCGGCGTCAGCTACGCCAGGTTTCTGAAGGCCTACGGCTGCGAGGCGACGAAGGGGCACTTCCCCTACGAGTACCTCGACGACCTGCGAAAACTGGACGAGACCCGGCTGCCGCCGCGCGAGGCCTTCTACAGCCGCCTGAAGCGCGAAAGCATCTCCGCCACCGAATACGAGGGTTGCGCGCGGGTATGGCGCGACGAGGGGATGATGACGCTGCGGGACTACCTCGTGTGGTATAACAATAGGGACGTGGTGCCGTTCCCGGAGGCCACCGACAAGCAGTTCGCCTTCTATCGTCAGCGCCGCATCGACATGTTCAAAGATGTCATCAGCGTGCCGGGCCTGACGCTGCTGTACCTGTTCAACGATCTGCCGTCGTCGCTCCACTTCACGCTCTTCAACGAATCGAACAAGGACCTGGACCGGCTCCTACAGTCGCAGATCGTCGGCGGCCCCTCGATCATTTTCGCGCGCTATCACGAGGCCGGCGTGACCGCCCTTCGGCGCGAGGAGTACGGTGAGTCGGCGCGCCCCTGCCGCTCTATTGTCGGCTTCGACGCAAACGGCCTCTACCAATGGGCGATCACGCAGGAGATGCCGACGGGGTGGTACACGCGCCGGCGCGCGGACAACGCCTTTCGACCGGAGCGCGTATACCGCTACGGCCGCCTGGCCGTCGAGTGGCTGACGTGGGAGGCGGCGCGGACGGGGACTCACATACGTCACCAGCTCAACGGGCGCGAGAAGCGCGTCGGCAAGTACCGGGTCGACGGCTGGTGTGGCGCGACACGGACGGCGTACCAGTTCCAAGGGTGCTTCTTCCAAGGCTGCCCGTGCACGGGGAGGGAGACGAACGCGGTGAACGGTAAGCCGATGAGCCAACTGTACGCCGAGACGGCCGCCGTCACGGCCTACCTTCGCCGCTTCGTCGCCGTCGTCGAGATGTGGGAGTGCCAGTGGCGCGCGACGAGACCACCGCCGCCGCCACCGCCGCCGCCGCGGAGCTGGACCGGCGCCGGCGGCGCCGTGACGCGGTCGACGATCCTGAAGGCCGTGCTCGACGGCACGCTGTTCGGCCTCGTCGAGTGCGACATCGCCGTTCCGGTGGCGCTGCGCGACGCCTTCGCCGAGATGCAGCCGATCTTCTAGAACGCCTACATCGCGCGCGACGATCTCAGCCCGTTCGTGCGTCGCTACGCCGAAACGCACGACCTCCTCGTCCGGCCTCAGCGCACGCTCGTGGGGAGCTTCTTCGGCACCAAGATTCTGCTCGCGACGCCGTTACTGCGGTGGTATCTGCGGCACGGCCTCGTCGTCGAGCGCTTCTACCAGATCGTCGAGTACGAGCCGGTCGCGTGCTTTCGCCGCTTCGGCGACACGGTCTCCGCCGCGCGACGCGCGGACGACGCCGACCCCGACAAGGTCATCATCGCCGACACGTTTAAACTGCTCGGCAACAGTTCCTACGGGAAAACGATCACGCGCGTCGACGTGCACCGCGACATTAAGTTCTGCACGGCCGCCGGCGCCACGACGCTGATCAATAATCGTCGCTTCCGTCAGCTCGACGTCGTCGTCCCCGACGGCCTCTACGAGGTGGCGCTGAACAAGCGAACCGTCCGGTACGCGCTGCCCGTCCAGATCGGCTACTTCGTCTATCAGTACGCCAAACTACGCATGCTGGAGTTTTATTACGATTTCATCGCCGCCTACATTCCGCGCCCCCTGTTCCAGTACTGCGCGATGGACACGGACTCGGCGTATTTGAGCCTCGCGGGGCGCCGACTCGACGAGCTCGTGGCGACGGCCAAGCGCGAACACAACTTTCGACACCGCGGCGAGTGGTTCCCGTCGGAACACTGCGACGCGCACGCGGAGGCGTACTTGCGGTGCCGGCTCGCCGGCCGAGCGTGGGACGCGCCCGACGAGTGTTGCGCGCGTCGGCGCCAGTACGACAAGCGAACGCCGGGCCTATTCAAAGAGGAATGGTCTGGGTGCGGGATCGTCGCGCTCTGCAGCAAGACGTACTACTGTTTCGGCGGCGACGACGGCGACAAGTACAGTACGAAGGGGCTGAGCAAGCGTCAGAATGACGTCGACAAGGACGACTTCCTCGGCGTGCTGCGCAGCCAACAGAGCGCCGGCGGCCGGAACCGCGTCTTCCAAGTGAAGGAGTCGTCCGTGCTGACGTACATTCAGGAGCGCGCGGCGTTGAGCTACTTCTACGCCAAACGTCGCATGCTCGACGACGACGTCACCACGGCGCCGATACTCTTATAACGAGGGACCTCCCTCCCTACCCCTAGGGGTAGGGACCTACCTAGGGGTAGGGACCTACCTAGGGACCCCTAGGGGTAGGGACCTACCCCTAGGGTCCTATGTATGTATGTATGTGTGCAAAATAAAAATGTGAACAATCGGTACAGTTTTCATCGTTGTTTTATTTAACTTCGGTAATAGCAAGCGATAACGGGCACCGGAAGCCGCTTAGCGGTTTCGCAATAAGAGCAATAATAGGCTACAATACAATCTCACTACTTCGGTCTTGCCTGCCTAGCGCGGCGAGGAGCCCGCGACCGGCGGGTCCAACAAAGTCGGTTCGGATTATCGGTCGTCTAATAATAATAATAATAACAAGCGATAATTCGCAGCGTTCAATGAGGCTTTAGCCAGTCGAATACGAGACAGTCGTTGGCCACCCTATCGGGGCCGAACAGGTACTGGAAGCCGCTTAGCGTAGTAGGTAGTAGGCAGTGGAGTGAGTAGACAGTGGGTAGTAGGTAGTAGACAATGGAGTGAGTGGACAGTGGGTAGTAGGTAGTAGACAGTAGAGTGAGTAGACTGGGAAGTAGACTGAGGACTGAGTAGACAGTGGGCAGTAGGTAGTAGAGAGTGGAGTGAGTAGACAGTGGGCAATAGGTAGTAGGCAGTGGAGTGAGTAGACAGTGGGTAGTAGGTAGTAGACAGTAGAGTGAGTAGACAGTGGGCAGTAGACAGTAGAGTGAGTAGACAGTGGACAGTGGGAAGTAGACAGTAGAGTGAGTAGACAGTGGGCAGTAGGTAGTAGACAGTGGAGTGAGTAGACAGTGGGCAGTAGGTAGTAGACAGTGGAGTGAGTGGACAGTGGGTAGTAGGTAGTAGACAGTAGAGTGAGTAGACTGGGAAGTAGACTGAGGACTGAGTAGACAGTGGGCAGTAGTGTAGTGGAGTGAGTAGACAGTGGGCAGTAGGTAGTAGACAGTGGAGTGAGTAGACAGTGGGTAGTAGGTAGTAGACAGTAGAGTGAGTAGACAGTGGGCAGTAGACAGTAGAGTGAGTAGACAGTGGACAGTGGGAAGTAGACAGTAGAGTGAGTAGACAGTGGGCAGTAGGCAGTAGACAGTGGAGTGAGTAGACAGTGGGTAGTAGGTAGTAGACAGTGGAGTGAGTGGACAGTGGGCAGTAGGTAGTAGACAGTAGAGTGAGTAGACAGTGGGAAGTAGGCAGTAGACAGTGGAGTGAGTAGACAGTGGGCAGTAGTGGAGTGAGTAGACAGTGGGCAGTAGGTAGTAGACAGTGGAGTGAGTAGACAGTGGGCAGTAGGTAGTAGGCAGTGGAGTGAGTAGACAGTGGGTAGTAGGCAGTAGACAGTAGAGTGAGTAGACAGTGGGCAGTAGGTAGTAGACAGTGGAGTGAGTAGACAGTGGGCAGTAGGTAGTAGACAGTGGAGTGAGTGGACAGTGGGCAGTAGGTAGTAGACAGTGGAGTGAGTAGACAGTGGGCAGTAGGTAGTAGACAGTGGAGTGAGTGGACAGTGGGGAGTGAGTAGACAGTAGTAGGTAGTAGTAGACAGTGGAGTGAGTGGACAGTGGGCAGTAGGTAGTAGCCTGTGGAGTGAGTAGACAGTGGCCAGTAGGTAGTAGACAGTGGAGTGAGTGATGTCTGTCAGGGTAGCGTGTAGCTTGTGAGGATGTCAACTACCATCACTAGCTTGTGAGGATGTCTGCCAGAGTAGTGTAGTCAACTACCATCACTAACTTGTGAGGATGTCTGTCAGGGTAGTGTAGTCTACTACCATCACTAGCTTGTGATGATGTCTGTCAGGGTAGTGTAGTCAACTACCACCACTAGCTTATGAGTATGTCTGCCAGGGTAGTGTAGTCAACTACCACCACTAGCTTGAGAGGATGTCTGCCAGGGTAGTGTAGTCAACTACCACCACTAGCTTGTGGGGATGTCTGCCAGTGTAGTGTAGTCAACTACCACCACTAGCTTGTGAGGATGTCTGCCAGGATAGTGTAGTCAACTACCACCACTAACTTGTGAGGATGTATGTCAGGGTAGTGTAGTCAACTTACCACCACTAGCTTGTGAGGATGTCTGTCAGGGTAGTGTAGTCAACTACCACCACTAGCTTGTGAGGATGTCTGCCAGGGTAGTGTAGTCAACTACCACCACTAGCTTGTGAGGATGTCTGCAAAGGTAGTGTAGTCAACTACCACCACTAGCTTGTGAGGATGTCTGTCAAGGTAGTGTAGGCAACTTACCACCACTAGCTTGTGTGGATGTCTGTCAGGGTAGTGTAGTCAACTTACCACCACTAGCTTGTGATGATGTCTGTCAGGGTAGTGTAGTCAACTAAAACCACTAGCTTGTGTGGATGTCTGTCAGGGTCGTGTAATAGTTTGGTCGGTGGGATAGGCGTGTACCACGATCCATTGCTTCCTCTTCTTAAGAACGGAGACACGAGGCTGGTGTCGTCATCGAAGTCATCGGCGTCGTGGCTGATAGGTGGTGGTGGTGGTGGTGGTGGAGTGATTGGGCGAGGGGGGTCACTCCGTGATATGGGAGCGACCGAGCATACCGGCTTTGCTGCTGCTGCTGCTGACAGGGCCGTTCATGTAGGCAGTTGGATCTTAAGTACTCTATGAAAAAAACCACAATACATGTACGCGTGTGTGCTTACAACACTTTTCAAAATAAGGCGCATGCGCACTTAACACATACTGCCTAGTCTACCGTTATTCTACAACATATCGCGCATGCGCACTTCACACTAATACCGTTATCTTACTCAATTACGCGCATGCATACTTAACACATCCGAGGCATTTGTTTTCGGAAAAAAATTACCGGTCACGTCAGTACATTCATCGTCAAATGTGTCTGTACATCAAATTTCTCTAATATCACTTCACCGCACGATTCCCTACCCCACACTGAACATATACAACGTTTATTTTCATGCTTTCAGCTTTTCGTTTATTGTTTTTGAAAATGCATTGTTCTCCGTTCACATTCCAATCGCGATAAGTCACGCGCTACAGATTACAAAATTACGCGCATGCGCATTTAATACATACTGCCTAGTCTACCGAGGTATTTGTTTTAGGAAAAAAGTTTCCGGTCACGTCAGTACATTCATTGACAAATGTCTCTTTACATCGAATTTCTCTAATATCATTGCACCACACGATTCCTGACCGTCCACTGATCATATACAACGTTTATTTTCATGCTTTCAACTTTTCGTTTAATGTTTTTGAAAATGCATTGTTCTCCGTTCACATTCCGATCACGATAAGCCGTAGTGTCATGCGCCACCGCTGTTTTTGACGTTGCGCGCGAGCGCGCGCTCATTGCTCATTCACCATTTTCCAGTCAAACACTCCTGTTCGCATTTCAACGTCTCATCGATTTATCACAATGAACAACACAACATCGACTCATCGTTCGCCAACACATCGGTAAGACTGCTTTTATGTATGCATGCATGTGTGCGTGCATGCGTGCGTGCATGCATGCATGCATGCGTGTGCGCGTTCATGCATTGTCACCCTTTGTTTAAACAGTTGTAAGCCTACCATGCATGCATGTCACAATGGATAAAACATCGTCTCCTCACACGTCAACACACTGCTTTCATGCATGCATGCATGTGCGCGTGCGTACATCCCACCCTTTGTTTAAACAGTTGTAAGCACGTAAGCCTGCTTCATACATGTATTGTGGTTTATTTCATAGAGAGATCCAACTGCCTACACGTACGGCCGCCCTGTCAACAGCAGCAACAAAGCCAGTATGCACGGTCGCCCCAACATCACGGAGTGACCGCCCTCGCCATGCATGCATGCGTGCATGTATGCATGGTTCTCATTTTATTTTGGCGCCCCTTGTTTAAACACGCGTACATGTATTGTGGTTTATTTCAGTAAGCCTGCTTTTATGCATGCATAGTTCTCATTTTATTTTGGCGCCCTTTGTTTAAACACACCTACATGTATTGTGGTTTATTTTCATAGAGAGATCCGACTGCCTACAACCGCCCTGTCAACAGCAGCAGCGACAAAGCCCAATTCGACGACGAGCGCTGGAATAAGTGTCACCGTGATGAATATACAATGCACACAGCAGTCTATAATAAATACTCTCTCTACTACTCACGTTTCCACTCGTCTGTATCCACTGCATAAACACCCTACGTACAGTGCCACCAACCTATTCACTGAACGATAGTGTATTTATGCATTGGTTTCGATTTAATCGTACTACTAGATTTATTTACTTATTTAAACGCACAACGCATTGGTTTCGTTTTGATCGCACCACTAGAACGCACAGCTCTAGCCAGCTATGCTGTCGTGCCGGGGCCAGAGTCCACTCCAACGGCAGCAGCGCTTATCGCAACGTCACTGCTGTAAACATAGGGTACAGTGGGGCATCCACATAGGGCTGACGGGGGGAGTCTGCACACAGTGGTTTTATCGTGGTTATATAGTTGCGTCATATAGTGCTTAGATCAGCACACGCTTGACAATCTGCTTAGGTCAGCACGCGCTAGGTAACTGTCCTCACCGCTAGGTGTTTTATTGCGGTTATATAACCGCGTCATATAGTGCTTAGGTCAGCACGCACTAACGTTGATCGCTAGGGGACAATCTGCTTAGGTCAGCACACTGTCCTCGCCGCTATATAGCCGCACATTCAGGCTACTTTGAGAGGTCGACTCTGCAGTAGGTCTACTCTGCGGTCCGTGCTTGTGTACATTCTACTCAGCAGGTACGACGTTGATCGCTAGGGGACAATCTGCTTAGGTCAGCACGCGCTAGGTACGACGTTGATCGCTAGGGGACAATCTGCTTAGGTCAGCACGCGCTAGGTACGACGTTGATCGCTAGAGCATAAACAAACTAATCTCTACACTCACCGCTAGGAAAACTGCACATAGTCGCATCATATATTGCTTATGTCAGCACTGCTGTAAACATAGGGTACAGTGGGACAGTCACATAGGGCTGACGGGGGGAGTCTGCACACAGTGGTTTTATCGTGGTTATATAGTCGCGTCATATAGTGCTTAGGTCAGCACGCCCTAGGTACGGCGTTGGTCGCTAGGGAACAAACAAAATGGTCTCTACACTCACCGCTAGGTGGCAGCTCAAATGTACTTAGAGGGGGTAATCAATCACGTTTTTTATAAGTAGGATGCCGAAAACGTTTAGTGTCAAAATCGCTAGGGGACAATCTGCTTAGGTCAGCACGCACTAGGTACGGTGTTGATCGCTAGGGAACAATCTGCTTAGGTCAGCACGCGCTAGGTACGGCGTTGGTCGCTAGGGCACACAAAAAATGATCTCTACACTCACCGCTAGGTGGCACCTCAAATGTACTTAGAGGGGGTAATCCATCAAACGTTTTTTATTAGTAAAGTTTTGCCCAAAGGTCACCAAAGGTGACAGGGTAATCAATCACGTTTTTTATAAGTAGGTGCCCGAAAACGATTAGTGTCAAAATAGCCTTTGATCTTTTTTATAAGTAGGTGCCCGAAAACGATTAGGGGTAATTAAAACGTTTTTTATTAGTAAAGTTTTGCCCAAAGGTCACCAAAGGTGTCGTGCACGGGCGCTTCCAGCTCCTCTATACTACTGGCATGACATTCACTGAGAGAAAACAGGCCTCCCTATAGCTCGTTTATTAGCTGACCAATTACAGCTAGTTGCATGCTTTGATCAATAACTCAGCTTTAACTTGGGTCATTGTCAGATGGATGATCAGTGTATCAGCTGGCCTGCCACAGGGTCAGGTTAGCAAGCATTTAATTGATAGTGTGTGGCTTAATCTAATTTTTATTGAAAGACAGTGTCATAGTTTAGTGCATCAGTGGGCACAGGAAATGAAAAACAGGATTAACCTGTCACAGGAGAAAAAAATTAACAATGTGTGACCAATTAGAGCATGGTACTATTGACTCAATGAACGTCCTTAATTTTGGATAAACAATTGTCAAGTATAGCTCTTTTTGTCATTATTTATTGTGCAAGGGCACGACGACGTCAAGAGGATTATAAAAGTATTTAACAAATATTTAATAAATATTTGAAATACCTTTGAAAAGTATTTGCATTTGACATAAACAAAATGTATTTGCATTTGAAATATCAAAAGTATTTGCATTTTAATTTTTTTCAATATATTTGACCCCATGTCTGTACATAGTTGGTTTTCCCATTTGCGACCATGTTAACGTTTTGTCTGATTATAAGAAAATGTGACCTACAAAATGTCTTAAACTTCGTATGTGCTGTTATCATCATCTCAATGACATGCTAGTTGACTATTTAACAAAAATTGCATACTTCTAGCTCCCGTAAAATACCTGTATGTGTGACAACCGTCAATATTTACAAATGTCGGCAAGCATTAATCTGCAAACAGGTCACATAGGCAAATTGCCTCCGCTTATTCAAATCTTCTCGAAATCTATCTTTTTACAGTCAACATCTTCTACAATCACACATGAAAATCTGCCTACTCAAATGCACATATGTCATAGCATGTGTATTTTGTGAAAACTCATTTCTCAAAAATACACTGCACTTTTCTTCGTATCCAAACAGGAAGTCTAACTAGAACATGAATCCTAACAGTTGTTGTGAAGTGTAACGCAGACTCTAACAGTGGTATGACAGTAACAATGGGAAATATCAAATGGGTATCATAATGAATTTTATATGGATATGAGAGACTCCTGTTCAAACTAAAAAAGTCGCGCGCATAGGAGCCAGCATGATAGATGGTCAATGCTAAAGTATATTTCATTTTGTGTATATAAATAATGTTATTACAGAATAAATGTGTTCTGTTTGCGCAACAGAACTCAAAACTTAGAAGTCAGAATCAATTAATTTGACCTATAAATACGATACATATATGTATACAATGAATAATGTAAGTAATAGTAAGGTCAGGAGACTCACCTTAAGATATATAATATCGCTAGCAAAGGAGCCACCCTACAATTATAAACAACAACAAATTTACAGTACATGACACAAATCATAATAGCATATGACTTGTTTTATAGTTGATAATTACTCAATGTATCAACATACATACATAATACAAGGACTGGTTATATGTAATCGTGCACACATTGACGTACATATGGATACTAAGGTATATATTTCAATGCGTATTTCGAACTACAAATCAAGCAATTATAAATACGACATACGAATTATGAATGCTAGATTCATAATTTAAAATACTAAAGTCTTTTTGTATGTTGAAAAAACATATAGACTGTGCGTGTAAATTGTATTAATGATAATTCTTGGTGTATTATTAACTGTCTCTACTGTGTTGTGTGTAATGCATTTTTTGGGACATTCATGTTTGAATCTGAACATATATTAGATTATTTCTTTCACGTGTGCAGTGCTCATGAATATCATAGTTGTGTGTGTTTGGAAAAACATTGAAGTAATAGGGTAAAATATTGTCAATTAATTTACAGTAACATTTTAATTGTTGGATGTTATAAATGTCATCAAACATTAGCAACTGAAGTCATTTACGAATAGGACTTGTGTGAGCAATATATTTACTTTTTATATAATATATTTGCTTTTTTTCTGTAATTTGAAAATTCGAAGTACTTGATGACCCCACAAAAATAAGTAATTAATAAGAGGGAGAATAAGAGCATTGTACACATATATATTGTATTCAGTGGTAAAAAGTGTTTAAGTTTAATTAATATGCCTATTGTTTTAAATATTCTATTTGCTGTTTTGTTCGTACGGCTCCGGCAATTTAAATGGTTATTTATTGTGAGGCCAATCATTTACACATTTAATGCGTGCCCCCATCTATTTGTAACACAGTGTATTCTAGTATGTTTTCAGGCATATAGAAAATAATAAATTTAGTCTTTTTGGCATTTAATGACAGTTTATAAGCTTTCAACTAATTGCTAACCTGTGTTCCTTGTTGATATTTTCACTTCGCATTTGGGCTACTGAATCATAAAATGTATTTAATGTATTAGGAAGGATGGTGTCGTCATCATATGTTATGAATTTGAAAAGGTCACAAGAAAGTGCTATGTCATTTATGTATATAATAAATAACAGTGGCCCTGACTATTTCCTTAGGGGTACGTATTTTCAATTTCTGCGTACTGCTTACTATTTTGTAAATAACTCTTACAAAGTTCGAGAGCCTTGTCATATAATCCGTAGTAATTTAACTTCTGTACCAATATATTGTGATCAATTGTGTCAAATGCTTTTGATAAAGCAAGGTATATAGTTATTGTAGTAACCGATTTATGAAGTTCTTGTATAATTATGTCATTAATTTCGAGTGTAGCAAGTTCAGTAGAATGTTTCTTTCTAAATCCATATTGGCTATTGTAGTATAACGCTTTAGATTGGAAATAACCGTGGATTTGATCAAACATAATCATTTCAAACATTTTTGAAATCACTGGCAGGATAGAAATAGGACGATAATTATTAAAGTCAGAAACATCACCTTTTTGAAAAGGGGTATGACTTTTGCAAATATTAATTTGTCTGGAAATATACCAGTTATTATTGAATGATTAATAATGACTACATTGCTGATATTATCATAGTTCAACCAATGTCTGGGTGAGTCTATATGTATATTTATTTATAAAAGTGATTGTTATATGCATAGTGATAAGTGCATAATTTTGTGTCATTTGTATATTGGAGATGTATATAGCATAATTAAATGTTTATTCTTGACTCTATGTACATGTAGCAGTCGATGACAGAACATGCGTTTCGATAACCTTTAATGGTGCAATCTTTAGCATAATTTATATATAAATCTTTGTAAGCTGTTTGTGGTTGCCTTGTCGTTTATCGTGTCGGGTATGTTATTGATGATATGCGGTAAATTAACATCTCAGACAATGCTTTGTAAATTCGTGATGTGTCCTAAAAGTGTGTATTTTGTTGGGTTGACGCATGAGATAATTGTGTGTATACATGTTCGTTTATATTGACCAGTTCAATGAATAAGCTGGTAACTGCTTATGTATGATTTTAGAGTAGAATTGTAGTATATGTAATATATTCGAGTAGCGCCGTGGAACTCAGAACTCAGAATTCAGAACTCAGAATCAGTTTATTTGACCTATAAATACGATATATACACAATGAATAAAATGAGTACTAGATAAGGTCGGGAGACTCCCATTAAGATATACAATATCGCTAGCACAGGAGCCACCCCATCAATATAATCAACATCAAAATTTACATGTCACAAATCAGAATAGCATATGCCTTGTTTTACAGTTGATAATTACTCAGTGTATCAACATACATACATAATACAAGGACTGATTAAATGTACTCTTGTACAAATTGACGTACACATGGATACTTAGGAATACATTTCAATACGTATTACGAAATACATATAAAGCAATTATGAATACGACAACAGGAATCATAATTTAAAATAAAAAAGTTTTTTGTGTATGTTGAAAAACCATACAGACTGTGGGTGTAAATTTTATTAATGATAATACTTGGTGTATTGTTAGTTGTCTCAACTATGTTATGTCTAATGCATTTTTTGGCAAATTCATGTTTGAATCTGGACATATACAGATTATTTCTTTCACGTGTGCAGTGCTGATGAATATTATAGATGTGTGTGTTTGGAAAAACATTGAAGTAGTAGGGTAAAAGATTGTTAATTAATTTATAGTAAAATTTTAATTGTTGGATTTTATAAATGTCATCCAACTTTAGCAACTGAAGTCTTTTAAAAATAGGACTTGTGTGAGCATTATATTTACTTAAGGATATTATTCGTATTGTTTTTTCTCTCTGTAATTTGAAAATTCTATGTGCCTGGTGACCCCATAAAAGTAAGCCATAATTAATATGAGGGAGAATAAGAGCATTGTACATAATATATAATGTATTAGGTGGTAAAAAATGTTTACATTTATTTAGTATGCCTATTGTTTTAGAGATTGTATTTGTTATTTTGTTTGTATGACTCTGCCAGTTTAAATGGTTATTTATTGTGATGCCTAAAAAATTGAAATCGTTTACACATTCGATGTGTGACCCATCTATTTGTAACACAGGGTATTCTATTTTCTTTGGAGGCATATGAAAAATCATGAATTTAGTCTTGTTGGCATTTAGTGACAATTTATTAGCTTTTAACCAATTACTAATCTTCGTTAGATCTTTGTTAATATTTTCACTTCGCATTTGGCCTTCTGAATCATTAAATGTTTTTAGTGTACTAGTGAGGGTGGTGTCGTCAGCATATGTTATGAATTTGAAAATGTCACTAGAAAGTGCTATATCATTTATATATATAATAAATAAGAGCGGCCCTAAAATTGAACCTTGAGGGACACCAGTGTTGATGAATATTTCCTTAGATTTAACATTTTCAATTGCTACATACTGCTTACGATTTTGTAAATAACTCTTACAAAGGTCCAGAGTCTTGTCATTTAATCCATAGTAATTTAACTTTTGTACCAATATATTGTGATCAATTGTGTCAAATGCTTTTGATAAATCAAGGTATATATTTATTGGAGTAACCGATTTATCAAGTTCTTGTATAATTCTGTCTATGATTTCGAATGTAGCAAGCTCAGTAGAATATTTCTTTCTGAACCCATATTGGCTATTGTAGTATAACGCTTTAGAATGGAAATAATCGTGGATTTTATCAAACATAACGCTTTCAAAAAGTTTTGAAATCACTGGCAGGATAGAAATAGGACGATAATTGTTAAAGTCAGAAACATCACCTTTTTTTAAAAGGGGTATGACTTTATGAATTTTTAATTTGTCTGGAAATATACCAGTTATTATTGATTGATTAATAATTAGAGTGACTGCTTTGCTGATATCATTTTTTTTTTATTTTAGTAATTGTGTTGATATACCGTCTTTTCCACAAGTTGATTTTGGAGGTAAACGATTAATTGTATTAACAGTAGTTTCAATGTCAATAGGTTTAAATCTGAAGGTGTGAGATATCGGGATTTTCAGGTAATCTTTGTATGATTTATCTCCACTAGTAGTTGTTTTAGAGGCTAGTGAAGGACCAGCATTAGTAAAAAACGTGTTAAATTTGTTTGCAATAATGCATTTGTCACTAATCATTTCCCCATCGACCTTGAACATATCTGGAAATTGGTCTTTCTTTTGACTGAATAATTTCTTTAATTAAACACCACATCTTTTTAACACTATGCTTATGCTTTTCAAAACTGGATTGGTAATGCATTTGCTTAGCTAATCTAATATTACTCTTAAGAATTTTATTATAAGTATGTAAGTCAGTTTTAAGTTCATGATAATGCTCTGCATTTACTTGAGTCGTTTTCATTCTCGAATACAATTTGTTTCTAAATTTTATTGACACAATAATGCCATTGGTAATCCAAGGAGTTTTCTTATGTTTATATTTGTTAAATTTAATTACTTTAATAGGTATAAATTTATCCATAGCTGCAGTAACAATTTCATCGAGGATATTGTAGTTTTCATTCGGATCCGCATCAATATATGTGTTAAGTTTATTATAAATATTTGAGTTTATTATTTCAATTTAAAATGTATTGAGCGAGTCAGGACTTTGTTGTTTTATTCGTATAAACCTTGGTATTGCACTAGTGGTTTCAACATAATCCAGACTTAGAAAGTACGGAAAGTGATCAGAAATATTGCTCACTAAAATACCAGCTGAGGATTTGAAGAATCCTTTTGACAAATTGCATAAAAAATTATCAATGAGTGTTCCATGATATTCTGAAAGTCGTGTTGGCATAGTAATTTTAGGGAAGAAACCATGTGAAACGATTGTGTCAAAATAGAAACATATTATGGGTTTTTCGTTAATTTTAAGCAAGTCAATATTGTAATCTCCTGCAATTACTATTTCACTTTTAGATTTTTGTAAATCAACTCTTTTGTAAATATACGGTAGTTTTCGATAATATCTCTTGGTGGTCTATATATATTTCCAAGAATTATTTTTTTCTTCATGGCACAACATGTTATTTCAATAAACTGACCTTCCCATGTGTCTGTATTTGCAAGGATATTTACAGATTTGTAATTGTATTTGTTGCTGAGGTAGATTGCCAAGCCGGCATGTGCACTACATATTTTGCCTCGGCATATTAATATATATCCATCTATTTGAAATAAAGAAGTGTCAGCCTCATCATCGAGCCATGTTTCCTGTAAACATAGAGCATTGATCTCACAGCCACTACTTCTGAATGATTCTAGCTTTATGTTAATTTCGTCAATTTTTGCATTTAAACTCTGACAGTTTAGGCTTAGCACGATAAATTTGCTTTGTTTGTTCGTTAAATGGTTTATTAAGTTATCATCGTCGAAGTATGGTGAATGTTGAAATAGTTCAACATCCCCATCTTCATTCATTTCATCCGTTTTTAATATGTGATAGAGATAATTTTTCTCTAGACCACCAAATTGCTATAAGAAATAATTGTTATCAATCATATTGGAAAATTGAATAAACAATAGTGCTCTGTGTTTACAGGACACATCATATAAACATAGACTAGACGTTGTGAAAGAGCTACACAAGCTATACCCTGAGCATTATACAAATACATGTTATAAAAGAGAATATTACGAATATTCCGCATGCATATATAACACAATGTACTTATTGCATCAGCGCAAGAAGAGTAAAAGTAAATTACAGCATATGTACTGCCACAACATGAACGTAGAGTGAGAATAAGCAAATAAGTATATCGAACAAAACACAACATGATTATTAAGCAACAAAACACAACATGATTATTAAGTAGACACTAATGTTTGAGGAAATACTATACATAGTGCACTGTCCCAAAAAAAAAAAAAAAGTAAAATATATAACACTAAACATAGTGAAAAGAAAATGTATAAACATTGCTTTCCCCAAAAAATGAAAACAACGTGAATATTGACCTATATCAATACACATCGATGCACACCATATAGCTGTAGACTAAAATGTAAATGATATGAAATTGTACTATTTAAATAAAACGTCATTTCATGTGGAGCAGTTCGCTCAAGGGTAAATGTTAGCAAAACAGCATATATCAAAAACATTAAATGCTTTATAGAAAACATAAGTGGTACTATAAAGTCCTTTAATAACATTTTGTAAGTGAGCCTATGCAATAACGTTAACATAGCTAAAACGAGTTTAGACATAGCGTTAAGAAAATCGTTAAAAAGGTCACGTTTGGTTTTGTAATAATGACATTCAAAAGCAATTTACAATTAAACGTTACTTTGATTAAACACAAGTGAAGGGTGAGGAGGATAATAAGGAAAAGAACAAGTAAGGAAAAAACACAAAGCAGGTGACTAGGCATGTTAGTCACACTGGAGTCTGGCCATGAAAAGCCAAGGACCATACGGTATACTGACCATGATAGTCACGATCTCCCTAACGACGCTGAAGTTGTCGCAGGTGTTGTTCAGTTGTTAAGGTGACCTTCCTCCCGTTTACCAGGAGGCACACTACACGACCGTCAATTGTCCATGTCGCTTTGACATCCCTCATTTCCCGGCACTTCCTTAGCAACTCCGATCTTCTCTTTGTTAGGTTTTCGGTAACGACAATCCGGGACCCTTTCAGTCTCCTTTTTGCCATGAAAATGTCATTGCGGACGTTATAGTCTTTGAGTTTGACAATGATTGGTCTAGGTTTACGGCTGGTGTCTGTTTTCTGCCCGAGTCGGTGGCTGCGGTTTATGACGTCACGGTTCACGTCGAGGCCGAGTTTTGTGTTGAACACATCTATAGCCGCTTTCAACGTGTCAGTATCGTTCTCCGACACACCGTGTATGAGGAGGCAGTTGCGTCTGCTGTATTGTTCCATTTGGTCAATCTCGTCGGTAATTGATTGTTTTGCCGTTTCGAGATCTGCGATCCTCCCTTGCAGGGCAGCTGCGTTGTCCGACACTCGTTTTATGTCCATTTGGCAGGCGGCATATACGTCTTGTTTGACACAGTCCAACTCCGGTGATTTAATTATCTTCTGGATCAGGTTGTTCATTAACTCTTCCGCTATGAAGCGAGATAGAGCATTACTGACTGAAGACACAATTGATTTCATGAAATCCCCATCCGTATCCAGCAGCTCTGTGATGGCAGTTCTTACGCTGTCTTGAACGAGCTGTTTTACGTCGGTGTTAAGCGTATTAGCAGCATTGACTTCGGGTGTTTGATCTGCTATAACAGCACTCTTTTCATTCTTCCTTGGCATCGCGGCGTACACCTGGCCGTTAAGTTAGCAATTAATCACCGGTAGCAACGATACAGTCCAGTGAGCAGGCAAGCAACCGAGTAATGGCTAACACAGTCACCAGTTACAATCACAAGACAATCTCCACGGTCCAGTGCCGATCGTTACTGGCTGCTGGCAAAGTAACCACCTGCAGAGTGTCCATTGGCGGGAAATAATTGTTCAGATCACAACTAAAAGTTGTACCAGTGTCAAGATAGATTCACTTGGAGATACCTCAAATGTTCTGCATCCGTTTCATCTTGGGCGATCCACGGAACCCTCTGTTCATTCCCAGGTTCGAACATGAAGTTTAACTACACATTTCGTTGCTTATTTGAGGAGGCACTGTTGTAGCAATGTAAATTGTGGGCGACCTTCACCTTCACCTTCAGGAACAGTGGCTAGAACTTCGGATTCACAACTGAGAGAACCCGAATTCAAATCCTGTGCAGCGGTGTCGAACTGTGGATAAGTTCATTCAATGTACCTTGCTCCCGTTCACTCAGCTATATGGTATGAATGAGTACCTGGCTACATATTTGTTTCCGAATACTCTTCGCGCATTGATTGCAACGTGGGTGGATGTTTCACAGAGAAGTCGAGATGGTGTTCAATTGAACAGGTCTGCCAGGGAGTAAAGTGTAAAGCGCTTTGAGCAGTCACGCGGACTGGATACTGCGCTATATAAGAACTTACCTATATCACGTATTTTTTATTTGTAAATCTTCAACCTTTAAAATACAGTTTTTTAAATAATGGTTCCGTGTGCGGGGTATTTCATCATCATCAGCAGCAGCATTGTGGAGACGTTGTGTCCCGTGGTTGGGCAAAAGCCTCAGCATGTCGTTTCCAAATATAGCCTACCTATTTTGCGCTAACCTCTGCCAGATGGTGTTCTTCCAGTACTCGTCTAGTTCGTCTCTCCACCGTCTCGCCGGTCGTCCTCTAGATCGTTTCCCTTCGGAAGGTATCCAGATTGTGATACTCGATGTCCAAAGGTCATCTCATAGTCTGCTGATGTGCCCTGCCCAGGTCCACTTCTGTCTTCTGAATTGTTCTATCACGTCTATGATCTTTGCCTTCTCTCTTACCCATATGTTTGTTTTCCCTCCCGATATGTGATGTTAACTTATTTCCATCTTTGTTTGTGCGGTTGCTAGCTTGTTCTTTGCCTGGATGGTAAGTGCCCATATTTCCGCGCTCAATGTCATCGTTAAACGTACGCATGAGTTATAGATATGTTTCTTCATGCAAGCAGGTTCCAAAGTTACGTTTGAAGATGTCGCGTGTTTGGCGAATGCTGTCCAGCCGACGGTGATTTTTCTTTGAATCTCCTTGTCGTGGTTTTTTTCTCTGATAGTGTATCGCTGTCCCAGATAGACATCTTAAAACCGGGATACACGGCACTTTCCGCACCCAAACTGCAGTGTATTTAATTATGCTACATCGGTGAGAGTCTGACATAGTCGACAGTTTTCAATTTTACGTGATTGTAGCGCCGGCTTCAGGTATAGCGCTGTCGGTGTCAGTCAGTGTGTATAATATATGTATATATATATATATACATATATATATACATATACGCACACTCACACACGCACACACACACACACACACACACACACACACACACAAACACATATTAGTCGGGGTAGATCTGGCCTGGTCTGTTCTGGTCGGGTAAAAGTTGACAGTGTATTCCAGTATTTAGGTGACTCCCGTAGGCCAGGATGCGCGGTCACTTTTCGCCCGACCCGACATGTCCACACCACTGCACACTAGACCAGGCGTGGGTTGAACTATGCAGTGAGCTCATCTAAATGGAAATGTTTGAAACGATTCAAATTGAAGTGCGATGATGGCGTTTAAATGCAAACGTTTTAGATGATTCAAATGTAAAAGAAACTGTTCCAAATGCAATTGTTTAGATATAATGCAAGCGGTTTCAAAGTAATTCAGATACAACACAAACAATAGTTAACATATATATTATGCCATTTCAATAACAAATCTGTGTAAACTCTTTCCAGACGACACATTCTCTAACAATTATATATAAGAGCTTGTTCTGCGGACAGATACGTAATCACTTAGCTAGGTCTTACACTACCTGGTAACAAATTGTAATGAGTTATTCCTGAGTATGTTGTAAATCATCACTTTGGAACGGCACATAACACTACATATTTGCTAAACCAAATGGTTTATCTGAGTAAATTGGGGCAAATAGTCTGGCTTCATATTACATATGATTTCAGAAGCTTGTTTCAACTTCACTGGTTGCATTTCATGAGGTGAATTAGGTACATGTCTGACATCTGCCAGCACGTAATGGTGAAGGTCCAGGTTTTTAAATCAGTCAACTGATACTTGATTTGGATGACCAACTGTAGATCCAGAAGATTAGACAAATCTCCACTAGTCTGGCAGTGTTAAATGCCCTTTTGAAGCTGTACCATGCACATGGGTCTACACAATGTGTTTATGCATTTTTGTGACCTTATAACCCGTCAATATGTCAATAATCCGACTGCTGCCACACAGGCACCTTTGGGAGTTTTTTTTGTAGAAACCCATTAATATGCAAATTAGGTATCGCCATTAAAATGTATACAACCTTTCTGAATATCTCGAAATACAAATATCCAAACAATAAAACTGATGTGTGCAAACGCATGTTTTCTGGGTATATGGTTATAATTACGTTAGTGAACAAACCATGGCATGATCATTTGTGACATGAATATGCAAATTAGCTTTGAACATTACAACCTCACGCTTTTCGTGTGTATCTACTCAATAGGCGAGCGTTAGGCTCTGCCTACCGAACAGATTTAAATGCCCCTCCCCGTATATACAAAATCCCAAATGGTATATCATTTGTAAAACCTAGATATCCGTATCACAACGAGTCCTGTCATACAACTGCCAAGTTATGCAGTAAGCGTGACACTAATGTCAAACAAGGTCACCGTCAAATTATATTTTTTCGAAATTGTGCGCATATTTTGGAAAGCCTATTTTCTTCTGTTCAAAACAAGATATTATATGGAGTTGTTGCCATGTACAAAAATGTGAGGAGCTATGGTCAAACATGGTCACCATGCAATGATGAATATTCGAACTTTTGCAATACCGCAAATGTCATAAAGTTACAATGATTCTGCATCTACTATCCACGTGATGCGAGTTCAACCCAAACACGGCGATCTGTTGCGTTCTGCCCTAACCTAGAAAACGCCCACCTATATTCGAATCGCCAAATTTCTCCTCATACGTTTAATTTTAAAGTTGCATTCCATTTCTGATATCGTCCACATAGCCAAGGCATAGGCGGGTCTAGGTCTTGTGAGTCTGGGGGCACGTGCTCCCAAGAGCTTTGGAATTTGACAGCATTATGCCTCGGCTACAGTGGCATGCACTCTAGATCTTTTTAAGGTGCCCACCGTTATTGAAGGTACGGCGGCGTGGCGGGAAAATTGTCAATAGCAATCCCTCACCCCCGTATTCCGATGAGATGTTTTACACCATTTGGTTCGGCCGCCAGTAAAGGATTTGGTCCTCGAAGACTATAATCTCTAGACCCGCCCCACATCCATATTTTAAGTAGAAGTAGCGCCGCGGTAAGAGCTCCGAACTCTCGACTGAGAGAACGCGGGTTCGAATTCTTTGCGGAGGTGTCGAACCTTGGGCAAGTTCGTTTATTCTACATTGCTTCAGTTCACTCAGCTGAATGAATGAGTACCTGAATATTGACAGTGGTTGATATTTGTGTACGAAAGCTTCCCAGAGAAGTCGAGATGGTGTTCGGTTGAACAGGTCTGCCAAGGTGTAAAGTGTAAAGCGCTTTGAACAGTCTTGAGAACTATATAAGAACGCTATACAAGAACGTACCTTTTAGTTCAATTATAAATAATAAATAACAATTTCCAGTGAATAATTATGGCCCATACAATTTTTATATCACATTCCCCACTCCATACAAATGTTTCACATAATTTTAAAATAAAACGGCACGAAAGACAAACATTGTTTTAAGATTTAACAAGAATGGGCAACGAAGGCTTTTGGCATATGGAAAGTCCAACCCTTTTTATATACGTTTATTCCGCCCTTCTGAGGTACCGGAACCGGAAATTTTATTTTTAAACATATTCTCGCTACTGGCACCCATACAATCAGCAGACAATCAGTTCCAATCATTTATCCTTTGTAAAAATGAGAACTTATATCTAATCTACACTGCTCCTTTAGTAATGTATATGCCCTAGTACATCTATCTTTCCTCACCAATAAAAACATATTTCTATCAATATTTCCATAACCATTCAATATTTAAAAAACTTCTATCTCAGTCTCCTGGTCCCTATCGTTGTCAAATCATATTATTTTAGGCGTATTTCGAAACTAAGATATCTCAGTTTTTGTGTCGTTTGAGTTACTTGCCTCTGTACTCAATTTAGCATACCTATGTCTTTTTTTGCGATATGGCCTCCACGCATGTATACATTATTCTAAATGAGGCCTAACTATTGTCTTGCGCAACGACATTATTAATTCTTTTTCATCATACACTATATTTCCTCGGACTAATCCAAAGATTTTATTTCCGTTTGTAGCTACAATTCCACAATATTCTGAAACCTTCATATCAACACTAGTTGTTAACCCTAAGTCCTTTTTACAGTAGTACTTAGTACCGCATCCCCACCCATTGTATATTGTACATCTTCGTTCCCATGTCCTGTGATGGGGCATTTATATTTCCCAAAATTGAAGCATATCTGCCATTTTTCGGACTATTTGGTGAAACTGTCAAGATCATCTTCTAAATGCTGTTGATCTATCAAATCGTTGATAGATATATAGAATAATATACAGTGTATGTCCCACGACTGATCCTTGTGATACCCCAGTCAAAACCGATTTCAAATTTGAAGCCTCCGTATCAACTACTACCCTTTTTCTTCTGTCAATGAGCAATTTTTTTATCCAGTTAATTATACAATGCCCAAAACTATGGGCCTTTAGTTTAAGCAATAATCTTCGATGTGGCACTTTGACTAAATTTATTGTATTCATGTTTTATTGCGCTGTCCGGACATAATGACCGATAATTTGTTGCATCTGCATTCAACGTGTTGACACAGTACACAGCAGTTCCAAATAAGCCACAAAGGAAATAATTCCAGTATATTTTTATTTCATCTCAACTAAAAATACAAAGCGAAAACAGGAGCATAACTAAGACATTATTTAATTGACCAGATATCTAAAATATTCAGTATTGTATCCTAATGTCAATATATTCTACATTAATCAACCTATTCTAGCTGTCGGTTTCCCATGTGTTATCAATGAAAAGTATCTTCTGTGGAAAATTACCTAAATGCCGTAATAAACCTGGCATTTCTCACCAGAGTGAGTTCGCAGATGATGTTTCTTTACCTGACCACTCACTGTAAACTGTGCTCCACAGATGTTACATTTGTAGGGTTTCTCACCAGTGTGAATTCGCAAATGTCTCTTTAAATGACCCTTACTGTAAACTGTGCACCACATGTCAAATTTGGAGGGTTTCTCTCCAGTGTGAGTTCGCAGATGTTCGTTAAACTACCACTCACTGCAAACTGTCCGCCATAGATGTCTCATTTGTAGAATTTTTCTCAAGTGTGAGTCCGCATATGTGCCTGTAAATTACCATACTGAGTGAAATGTGAACTAAAGACATCACAGACGAAGTGTGACTACGCACATGTATCTATAAACCACCGCTCTTTATAAACCGTTTTCCGCAAGTATCACATTTGTTTCTCACCAGAGTAAATTCGCAGATGTTTCTTTTAATTACCACTCACTGTAAACTGTGCACCACACAGGTCACATTTGTAGGGCTTCTCCCCAGTGTGTCTACGCACGTGTACCTTTAAATAACCGCTGTTTAAAAACCGTTTTCCACAAGTATCACATTTGTAGGGTTTCTCACCTGTGTGACTACACACGTGTACTGATAGGTTACTTCGACTTACAAACTGTTTTCCACAAGTGTCGCATTTGTGCGGTTTCTCCCCAATGTGAATAGGCACTTGTGCCCTTAAATAACTGCTACTTCTAAACTGGGTTCCACAGGTATATTTGAAGGGTTTTTCACCAGTATGAATACGTATATGTACTGTCAAGTCACGCATTTTTAAAAATCCCTTACTACAAGTGTCACATTTGAATCGTTTCTCAAGGGTATGAGTGTGCGTTTTCGCATCCATGTTCCAAGTACTACTGTAGGTAATTTACACTGTTTACTGAACGGATCACGAGTCCCATTTCTAGAATGAATATGTCGATATGCAAGAGTCTTCACTTGAAAATTGTGTTCCACAGGGTTCACAACTAAACAACCTGTCGTGATTATATGAGTGCACTTGCGTAACCCTAAAAGGCTAATGTACCATCATTTGAGAAGTGTGCGCCACAGTTGTTGCACTACAGATATTACACACCAGGTTGAAAGCACATGTGTAACTTTACTTGACCAATCCTTAGAACTAGTTAAAGGAAACTCAACGTTAACAGTTGGGTTAGTTTATCGAAGTCCAAACATAAGCATAGAAGAGAATGAAAAAATACAAAACGCTATAAGGGAAGTAAGCAAACGGAACTGTATTATTATGGGGGACTTTAACCATGGGCATATACAATGGAAATCTCTACAGAGTATGGGGAGTGAGGACCACAAGTTTTTAGTTTTAGTACAAGATAGTTTCCTTTCTCAACATGTGCTAGAGCCAACCAGGGGAGAGAATGTGTTAGACTTAGTTTTGTCCTCACAGAAAGAATTAGTTGACAATGTCAAGATATGTGAGCCACTGGGGAGTAGTGATCACAACCAGATACATTTTACCATCAAAGTAAAATCAGAAAGGAATAGTAAAAAGCAGTATAGGAGAAATTTCCACAAAGGAAGGTATAAGGACATGAGGAAATATTTAGCAAAGATAGACTGGAATAACACACTGAAGAATAAGACAGCAACCGAATGCTGGAATATCTTAAATAGTGAAATTAAGTGCATAGTCGATAAATTTGTACCTTTCAAAAAACAAGGGAAACGGTCTAAAAAGAAACACTTATCGAAAGAAGCCATTAGAAAAATTAAGTATAAACAAATGATGTGGAAGTCATATAGATGTACTGGAAATGATGAAGACTACAACATTTATAAAGAAGCACTTAATCAAGCTACAGCTGAAATTAGAAATTCAAAGAGAAGCTATGAAAAAAAATTAGCTAGTAATATAAAACATGACAGTAAGAGTTTTTATGCGTATATTCGAAGCAAACAGAAAGTTCAGGATAAGGTCGGTCCTCTAGAAGATAGTGCTGGAAATACAATATCAGAGGGATTCTTAATGGCAGAAGACCTGAATGAGTATTTTAGTTCAGTGTTTACCAGGGAAGATATTAGTTCACTGCCAGTACCAGAGGCTAAGTTCAAGGGGGCAGATTCAGACTATTTAGGACAGTTAGTTGTAACCTCGGAAATGGTAGCTAAGAAAATAAGGGCTATGAAGGATAATAAATCACCTGGAGTGGACGGGATTCCGCCCAAACTACTATTGGAAATTGTAGAACAAATTAGCGTACCGCTTGCAACAGTTTTCAATTTGTCATTAGAAGAGGGAGTGGTTCCTTTAGAATGGAAAGAGGCAAACATTATACCGTTATTTAAAAAAGGTTCGAGAAACAAGTCAGAGAACTATAGACCAGTGAGTTTAACATCAGTGATTTGCAAATTATTAGAAAGACTAATTAAAGATCACATGGTGGATTTTCTTGTTAAACATAACTTGATAAACCCATCTCAACATGGGTTTTTAAAAGCGAGGTCATGCTTAACAAATATGTTATGTTTTTTGGAAGACATCACTAGGTGGGTAGATGAGGGATCACCAGTAGATATCATATATTTAGATTTTCAAAAAGCTTTCGACAAAGTACCACATCAAAGATTACTCCTTAAGCTAAAGGCCCATGGCATAGGAAATGGTATAATAAACTGGATAGAAAAATGGCTGAATGACAGAAGACAACGTGTAGTAGTTGATGGGGAGGCTTCAAACTGGAAATCGGTATTGAGTGGGGTACCACAGGGATCAGTACTAGGACCTATATTATTCTTAATATATATCAACGATTTGGACGATGATATAACAAGCAAGGTGTTAAAATTTGCGGATGATACAAAAGTGTTTAGAAGGATTAAAAGTGATGGAGACAGACAGCATTTACAAGATGATCTTGATAGGTTGATCAAATGGTCTGAAAAGTGGCAAATGCTGTTCAATTTTGGGAAATGTAAATGCCTCCACACAGGTCATGGGAATGAAGAGGTAAAATATAAAATGGGGGGTACTGTTCTAAGTACTACTGTAAAAGAAAAGGACTTGGGGTTAACCATTAGTGCTGATATGAAGGTTTCAGAGCAGTGCGGAATTGCAGCGTCAAAGGGAAATCAAATCCTTGGATTAATTAGGCGAAATATAGCGTATAAGAAAAAAGAATTAATAGTACCGCTGTACAAAACAATAGTGAGGCCTCATTTAGAATATTGTATACAAGCATGGAGGCCATATCGCAAGAAGGACATAGATATGCTAGAAAGAGTACAGAGGAGAGCGACTAAAATGATACCAAATCTGAGGGATCTTAGTTACGAAATACGCCTAAAAGAATGTGGTTTAACAACATTAGAGACCAGGAGATTGAGAGGAGATCACATAGAAGTGTTTAAAATATTGAATGGTTATGAAAATATTGATAGAAACATTTTTTTCTCAGTTAAGAAAAATAGAAGGACCAGAGGACATGAAGCTACATTAGTAAAGGAGCAGTGTAGATTAGATATAAGAAAGTTCTCATTCTCACAAAGGACTGTAAATGAATGGAACAGATTATCTCCTGATTGTGTTGGTGCTAGTAGCGTGAATATGTTTAAAAATAAAATCGACACACACCTTAAAAAGGCGGGATACATGTAGATAAAAGTATTGGACTCTCGATAAGCCAAAAGGCTTCCTTGTCCACCTGCCATCCAGAGTAATTTTCTGGATGGCAATCTTGTTAAATATTGTTAAATCTTGTTAACTGTGACACAAGGACATCAGTAGAGTCGAATTGGAATAGCTCTACCATGTCACATTCTTCTTGTGTAACTGCTCATTCCAAATCGCGTCGAACCAGTGTCACAAACGTTCTCTTGTGTCCGAAGGCAAAGATGTGGACAGTCACTGGCATGGTTCAAATGCTTCTTTGTGTTTGTCCTGTCTTTTTCTGGAAAAAAAATTCACCGTCACTAGAACATTAAAACTGACCGAACTCGCTAGTTGTTGCAGTTGTAGAAGACACTTCATCATATACATTTCTCTCTCTGTCTGTCTCTCTCTCTCTCTCTCTCTCTCTCTCTCTCTCTCACACACACACACACACACACACACACACACACACACACACACACACACACACACACACACACACACACACGCACACACACGTCACATATGATTCAGCTGACATCTGCAACAACATGAAAGTAATTATAATTATACACACAATGACACACTGTGACAACGACAGTCGATGTGAGTGATAACCGCGACTCACTTTCAGTCAGGTGAAATATGGTCCACCAACTCCTATGTTGTCTCGCTCTCTATCTCTCTGTATCCCTGTCTCTTCGTCTCTCCCTCTGTCCCTGTCTCTCTCCCTCCTTCTCTCCCCCTTTCACACTCCATTGCTTCCTCCATTTGTCACTCTGTCTCTCTCTCCGTGTATTTTCCTCCTTCACTCCGTCCTCCAATTTTAGTACAGTCAAGCTTACTTCATTATTACGGTCACACTCAGGACTGTGCAACTGACCATATTTGTAGGACTAGTTTCCTAGTTTTCTAAACGTTATTGTTACAAAAATAATTTGGGTCTGCCCCAGGGTGACCTGAATTGTGAGGTGGCTGTAAAGAGAGGTTCGATTATACGTTTTTCTTATTAAAGCGAAACTGTCTGCTCCACATAGATATCTCCTAAAATGCTTACTACCTACCAAGTTATCCCTTCCGGATGATGGGTATTTTGCTGTGCTCTATGCCTGGGGGACGGACATGGGTTGGTGTTTGTGTTTCGTACCAAAGTATCTGCAACACAGGCAAAATGCATTCTACAGTGATCCACCTTGAGTAGGTCTACTTGTGCTTAGACAGAACTGAGCATTGTAACGCCAGTACGTTGTGGAGACGAATAAAGATGTTTGAGTTTGGTTAATGTGCACATGACATGATAATTGCGATTGCTGTCATTATTCTATATTACAAACCTAAACCTAATTCATTGTTTTTTATATTTAAAAAAAGTTTGACTTACCTGCTACGTTAAGTTAATGTAAAGCGAATAACTTGTGGGTACGAAAACAAAGTTTGTTTGATATTAATTATCATCGTAGCATACATGAAGTGTTGAAGCAGTTTATCTGTTGGGGTCGGATTTTCCATTTGGAGTCAGTGTCTGTGATTGTAATTTATCAAAATAATTGGTCAATCTTTCAGACAACAGGCCGAAATTATTAGCATAACATGGTTAGCTCGGAAAGTAAAAGATCGCCAACAAGTTTAAAATAATAGTTATCCTAATACTTGCAGGCCCAATACGGTAGTAAATACAGTGTACACATTGTATAAATGACTAGAGCGCTCATGCTACAAATAATTAATGATTATACAATTTCAAATTATCGCACGGCTTTCGTCGAGTCTCAGCCCTCCATATTCACCATGTACCGAAAACAGTGGTCACGGTATAGCATTATAAGCACAACAGTTGTTCGTGAAGTGCAACTCACTCTACCTGTTGAGCGATAATCGGGGGCAAAACATTCTTTTAGTTTTAATACATAACCATACATGAAGATTTGTGTAGTCTCGTGTGTCGTGACTTATGCTGGGTGATTGTCAATGTGTTAATCTAGTCTTGAATTGAATTGAATTTAGATACCTGATAACTCGAGCAAACTTTATTCTTACACGATCGACTCCGGCGTCACTCCACCTGCTGTTCGCGCTTTCGTGGTTGAGGCTCGTTTATCCAGACTCCGCGACGTACGTGGCTCCACTATGGCTGCATTTTATTTGGCGTCCGAGCGTCTCTAGTTACAAATCATTATTGGGTCTCGTCTATGTTCTTACCTCGTGACCAAAGTCTTAAGCTATTAACCTATCCATCACCGACACCCAGATAGACAGATAGACCGGCAGACAGACAGACAAACAGGCAGAGTTGTTTAGTTATCCAATTGTACAAGATGATATAATAATAATAAAAATGATAATAATGTGCATTACGGTATGAGAGTATAATATAATTATTCTGAAATTTCAAATGGGTATCATATTAAATTTGAATGTACTACTTGCATATGGGAGACTCCTGTTAAGACTAAAATTGTCGCTCTCATAGGAGCCATCCAGGTAGATGGTCAATGAGTTTATATAAAGTATATTTAATCGTGTCTAACTTAATTATTTTTGTATAGAATCAGTATGTTCCTTTTGTGCACCAGAGTTGAACCAATGTATGGGTGTGTCAAAATGTATATGTAAAAGTGATTGTTATAAGCAAGTGATAAGTGCGTAATTTTGAGTCGTTTTTATATTGGTGATGTATATAGCATAATGAATTAATTGTTTATTCTTGGCTACATGTACATGTAGCATTCGATAACAGAGCGTACGCTTTGATAGCCTTTTATGGTGTAATCTTTAGCACAATTGTATATATATATATGTCACTGTGATAATATATGTAAGTAAATACAACGTACACACTGAACCATTATTTAAAAAAACAATTTTTTTTTTAAATAATGGTTCAGTGTGTACGTTGTATTTACTTACAAATATTATTCGAATAGTTTTGTTTTGTAGTTTCGTTATCTTATTAATTAGTTAATTATGTAATTTAACTTTGGTAATATTATTGTTTTACAAAGTGTAATTTTAATACGTACGTGAGAGGAGAATATGCTTCAGCTTATTTAAAATTCCATTTCTCCTAGAGCACTTATTTGCTACTTTTTCAAAATGTCTGTGCCAGTTTAGAAGTGTGTCTAACGTTAGGCTTAAAAAGTTGCTGTGTTTGACTCTATATCAATATTTACACCATGTATTGGTATTAATAATACTCCTTTGGTAATGTTATAATACATTCAATATGAACGATGCATAAGTGATATTTATTCAACCTTTTGAAAATAATGGCAAGTTACCTTTCCGAGTCGTATATTGCTCTGAACGGAGCTTTCGACGTCTTCTCGACGTCTTCATCAGCGTCGATCTGCGCCACTCTCGGTCGTCATGTGTTTGTGTTGGTAACTATCACATGACTATGCTTCCAGGAAGATCGCTGGAAAGTTGTATCCAGAATCTCTGTTGATTTCTGGTCGCCTCTCTCTGATTTCAATCGCCTCACTGATTTTCCTTCTCCAGATGTTGAAATCTCCAAATTTAAGCATGACCGCATGAAATCTCCAAATTTAGGCATGTCCGCATGCGTAAATTTGCTTCTGTGCAGTTTCATCACATTAAAACATCACTTTGTCTAGGTTTTCAACCTGTCTCCACAACCAGTAGGCATCACTAGCTGCATTGTGCAGTTCTTTCACACACTTATTCCATCCTGGTACAATATCATATTTAGACGAACGTTTACGTGTTGACACAAGTGTTCGGCCAGATCTCTTCAGAGTGAATACGATAGAGTTATCAAACTCATCGATGTCATCACGGCGACAACAATTGTTATAATTACGACTACTGCATTTAACACCGGGACGAATATTCAGTTTAGACAGTCCAAGGTACGTGCGATCTCTATACGATTCAACATCATGTGGGTGTAACGTGTTCCAATGTATAAGGTGCTTACTTTCGTTAATGTTAACACTACCATTTACATATGCTGGTACAATAACACTGTCAAAGGTGAACGACAAAAGAGATGAAGTGTTCGATACTTCCAATATTTACTCCATCTATTGCTAAGGTTGGTACCGTTAGCCTTTTATTTGGCATTTTAAAATAATGTAATTAGCTTTGTTGATGTTTAATGATAATTAGCTTAATTTTAGCCATTCTGATATGTCGTGGAGCTCATCGTTAATGAAATATTCAGTTTCAGCATTGTTTGCATTTTCGGCAAAAGATTCAAACGTACTTGTTGTCCAATTGTTTTGTGATCCTATCCACTATTTGTAGACCTGCAAATTCAGTTGAATGTCGTGGCCTGCTGCCATATTAATTTTTGGACAGTAGTTTCCTATTTCTAAAATACATGAGTAATTTGTCATTCATAATTTTTTTGAGGACTTTTGAGATAACAGGCAGAAGGGATATTGGACTGTAATTCGCGAATGATGTGGGATAGTTTTTTTATATTGGAATTACATTAATATTTTGGTAATAATTTTTTTTAAGAAATTTGTCCTGTATACAATATTTGATTTATTAACAATGACGGACTAAGGGGTATGCCCGATTGGTCTTCGGAGAAATTTGGCATTGTGAATATTCGAAATTTTGCAATGCCGCAAACGTCACAAAATTAAAATGACTGCACATACAATCGGCAACAAGTAAGTTTGATATACATTTTTGATATCGTCCACATAGCCATGGCATTGGCGGGTCTAGGCGTGGGGTGTCTGGGAGCACTTGTCCCCTAGACCTTTGGAATTTGGCCTCGCTATGCCTGAGCTAGAGTGGCGTGCCCTCTAGACCTTTTTAATGCGCCCCCGTTATTTATGTTATGGCGGCGCAGCGGAAAAAATTGTCAACAGTACACCTACCCCCGTCTTCCGATGACTTCAATGGAGTAGATGAAGTTACAGCGGCGCGGCGGCCAAATTTTTTTTACACAATTTCGTTCGGCCGCCAGTGAAGGTTTTTGTGCCCCCCCAGGTTTTTATGTCCCCCCCCCCCCGGTATTGGTTACGATTGTGAGCGACCTATTTGTGGACCTTAGGCAGGCACTTCAAACGATTCTGCTCGCTACGTAATTTTCCGTGCGCCGCGATCCGTTCACGATTTAGCCGTGTCGTTTACGCACCGCCCGGGTAGTGCTTTGTTTTAACTCTTGGATTCGCGCGCTTTATCTGGTCGTTGACGTCATCTGCTGATGGGTTCATTTTGCTGGTAAGTCGAATTTTATTTACGTGTCTTTCTTTTTCAAATTTGACCAAATAATCTGCTAGATTTTATCGATTTGACGACATAGCTGTTTTTCATTAGTAAAATTAGCACATTTGCATTAGTATAAGAAGAAATCGTTTGTGTTTAGCAAGATCTACTAGGTTTATATTAGTCTGTGTTGAAAAATCTTTGGCGGAATCGGGCGCCATCTATGATTTTGAACCGTACCAAAAAATTGAAGTTTCACCATTGTCAGGCATTGCGTTTCGATGAAATCGCATGCGCGTATACAAAACCAGGTCGGATTAAGCTATATAAGTGTGTCTAAGAGAAAAGATTTAGTGTTTAGCCTGATCTATAGGGATTTATGCTAGTCTGTGTTGAGAAATCTTTGGCGGATTCGGGCGCCATATATGGTTTTTGAGCCATTCAAAAATCATGATACGATTATTTGACCGATCTGTGACTATTGGTTAAGCCACTTGCGCCGCGTCATCGACATCGTGATGATGTCATCGGAGCCATATTGTGACTTATTCCACATTACTGAAATTAAATCACTACAACACAACAGTCAAAGTAGTAGTTTAGAGTTGCTAGACTTTCACTTTGTTTAATTAATAGCCTATTACTATGATACTATGGGCCAAGCATGGTAGTCTTAGACTTAGGCTAGCCTTAGGCTTAGGCCTTAGCCTAGGAAAGGGCTGGTTACTGCTTACTCTTGCCTTGGCAGTCTTGACTTGGGTTTGGCATGGCTTATCATTATGCCATTATTTATGGTTATGCTTTTATTTAGATTTAGAAATAATATAAATTTCATTATGCAATAATTTAAAATAATTGTTGTTACATATTAAATCAAAAATTGGTTAGAATTTTTTTTTACATCAAATACGTAAATTATCCAACTTAATTTGTTTTAAAAAATATTTCATGATAAACAGTCACTGCACAACATTTTGTAAAATGTAATATAAACCATAATGCCTTGGACAGATGTAACATAATTCGTTTCATTGTGTGACAACTGACATAATGCATTATTATAGAATTTCACTCTGCTCTCTTGAGTAACAGTTGCAGGGATAAGAAAATTATTTCACAAGATTTGCATGCAGAATCAAAACAGTTATCAAAATATGGTACACGATGGCCTTTTTATTTCAGATATTCGCAATTACATGCAGTGACACTGATCTTACACTGATCTGTGTCTGACTGTGAAGGTATCGAGCCACAGAGTCGTCTGAATATGACATTCATCACATGCCTGCATACATACACATCTTGCTGATTATATATCTGATATCTAGATTGAACAGTGTCCATTCAACACGACATGAACATTACTTATAGACATCATGTTGACGAACACAACGTTTTTCTACAAGATACTGAAATATGAACCTAGCTGCACAGATCTTGCAGTCTACTGGCATTAAACTATGAGACAATCAACTGCCAATATTACAAAAAGACTGTATTGTGAGCACACCAGACTTCATCTTCAGGACTTGACTCCCATGGGGAGTAACACAGAAAGCAGTCTTGCATTTGGTGCATTTGGGTCCGACGACGGAATACTGTGAACAATTTATGAACATTACTTCATCAAGTTCATGTTGAAATGCAGAACATTACATTATGAAGCAGTGACAATTTATTACTGGACTGTACTGAGCCTGCAACATTCATCCAACCTGTCAGGACACAGTCACACATAGACACAGTGAAGTATGACTACTGTATTGATCTGTTGAGTTTGTGTGCTATTTAGCCAATATTTACTTATTAATAAAATTATTGTTAATGATATATATGACTTGTTAATGTATATTTATTATAATGTTTAATGTGGTGGTAAACATTGCATAAATTATATAACTGTCTTCATAATTATGGACATTCCAGCCTTTTATCGAAATGTATTGGTCAGTCATTAGCGTGCTAATATTAGCCAATATTAACTTATTAATTAAGTTACTGTTAATGTGAAATGACTGGTTAATGTATATTTATTACTATAATTAATGTGGTTTACTGCTTTCATAAATGATACAAATATCTTCATAATCATGGACATTATGGCCTTTTACTGAAATGTGTCCGTTTGTCGAGGTTGCGCACTAATTAGCCAATATTGACTAATTAAATCAATTATTAAATCATTTGTTAATGTATATTTATTACCATTATTAATGTGGTTATACACATTGCATAATATGTATAAATATCTTCATAGTCATGGACATTATGGCCTTTTACTGATATGTTTTGGTCTGTCGAGGTTGTGCGCTAATTACCCAATATTGACTAATTAATTAAATAATTATTATTTTTAAATTCATATTTATTACCATTATTAATGTGGTTATACACATTGCATAATATGTATAAAATCTTTATAATCATGGACATTATGGCCTTTAAATGGAGCGTTTTGGTCTGTTGAGTTTTGCATGCTACATAACTAAAATTAACTAATTAATTGCATTAATTTGGTTATAATTAGTACTAAAAATATTAAATATTATAAATTTATTACTCTTGTCAATGTGTTTGAAAACCCTGAAGACAGTATTTAAATATCTGTATAAATAAAAAAGTTATTACATTTTAAAGCAAATATTTACCTATAGAAAACACAAAAATGAGTTCATTTTGCCATTGTAAGAGATACACAAAAATGACGCTGTTTTTCCGTCTTAAAATCGCAATATCTTTTGATCCATTAAAGGTATCTTAATAAAGTAAACAGTTATGTGATCCTTAACCTATTACCTTTAATTTAAGCCCATTCCCAATGTTTTAGCATGATATTTAATTTTTTGTTGAAGTGCCTGAGTTAGAGGCTGAGTGAAGTTAGAGGCTTAGCATTCTCATTTCACTTATCACAAATTACAAACAATGGTTGATTTACAAAGAAGAAGCTGCCATAGCTCTACAGTTTTCATATGTAGCTTTGTTCATAGATTTTTATCGCAAAAATGTGACCATAATGGCGCCAAAAGGTTAGTAGTAATAGAGGTTAAGTATGATTGATGTTGGATTATCATTGGGGCAAGCCCATGTTAAGAGATAGGGATTTTGCACAAGTCAACGGCCGGGTTAAAGGATAGGGATTTTCACCATGTTAAGAGATAGGGGTTTCCACCAGTACGCTCCCATGTTAAAGGATAGGTCATTTTATCGCAAAGGTATGCGACCACTTTTCGAATTTTATCCCATGTTAAAGCATATGCCATTTTCACCCCATGTTAAAGGATAGGGAATTTTATCGCAAAGGTATGCGACCACTTTTTGAAAAAAATTACATATACCGAATATCATTTGAATATGTTACACACGAGATTGCTTGACCCGGAGGCCGTATCTGCCAAAGGACCGAGCCCTTATTTGTTTGATGATGACATGAGTAAAATGTGGTGTTATAATAAAGCGTCATGTATAACAATAGGATTATAAATTCAGCGGACGTCGTTTTGTCTAGACTAAAGTAATGTATACGAAATGTAGACTACATATAGGACTGTGTTACATCAGAGCCTATAGCCCGTATAGGCATAGCCTTGTTTTTTCGAGTGACCATTTTGGAATTAGACCTTTGGTGTCTGTTACAAAACCCGTACTCGAGACAATATTTTGTTCAAACTGTTTGTCATGTAACAGTATTTGTCATACGAGATTTGCACTTACCAACGATCACAGTTGAAAACCTGCATACAAACTGGTTCCAAACTGGTGTCAAACTGTTTTGAAGAGGTATTCCTTGTTCAAGTCTCATCTGTATTTCATCTGTGCCTAGAGACCGACAATACTGTTTCAGCATTTTATCATGCTGGTGTTCTTAACCTATACGTGTGTACGTATGTACGTATGTGTATAATTGCGTTCAACATCATTATTACATAAATAAACACGCTATGTGCGATGCGCAATGTCGACTCGATCGCTTTGATGCCAAAGATCATATATCAATACAAGACGGCGCAGTGCTCGCTATCTACATTGTTCGAGGAAAGTGAAGCGTCATGTTAGAACAGTACAGGCACATAATAACCTCCCAGATAAGATGTACCAGTATTTATATAGTTTACCGTATTAAGGGTCAAGTGTACAAATGTCCATTAGAACGTTTTTTTTATCTTTTTTCGTACTATAGTATTTAAATTCGTGCTTCTCCGGTAAAACCTTCCAAACTTGCTTCTGTCGTAAAACAACTAACCTGGCATGGGTAACCGAAAACGAACTCATAGATTCATACATAGATACATACATTGAGACATACATAGATACGTACACGTGGTACGAAACACACAACACGCACATGAACTCAGACCAACTAGATGGTGAAAGACTGGTTGACTATTTTGTTAGACGCAGGTGTGAAGCTATCCGACGTAACAGTCGAACAGTTGTGTAATATCAATACTTGGTTGCAAGATGCCGTTTCGAAACAGTGGCGAAACACTATGAAACATATGGTTCTGACAATAATGGAGTGTGACCTGTAAAGAACTTTCTGTTACCTTGTTCACGAATAAACTTTGCAAGACTCTGTATCAATGTCTAGTCTCTGGTTCTTGCAGTTATGGATCGTGACATATAAAAAAACTCTGTTATCTTGTTCGCGAATAAACTTTGCAAGACTTTGTATCAATGTCTAATCTCTGGTTCTTGTAGTTATGGAGCGTGACATATAAATACGTTTGTGTTGTTCACGAATAAACTGTGCAAACCTCATCTTGTGTCTTTTTCATAATGTAATGCAAAGCATATGTTGGGAACCTTACTAATAGTCTTACACTATATAGATACATACATAGATACATACATAGAGATATACATAGATACATACATAGAGAGATATGCCACGAGACTACGGATGACACATCACACGAGACTACGGATGACACATCACATGAGACTACGGACGAGATATCACACGAGAGTACGGACGAGACAAGAGACGAGACTATGACCGAGATATGTCACGAGACTACGGATGACACGAAACTACGGATGACACATCACACGAGAGTACCGACGAGACAAGAGACGAGACTATGACCGAGATATGTTACGAGACTACGGATGACACATCACATGATACTACGGACGAGTGTAAACTTTCACTGACAAACGTCCAATCAAACGTACCAACACACATTTAAACTTCCTTTTTCAGGAAAATAGACGGGTTATCGCGTGAGATTCCATCAATTTGATGGAATTCCATATGGAATTCCATCAGAATAGACGGGTTATCGCGTGAGATTCCATCAATTTGATGGAATTCCATCAGAATAGACGGGTTACCGCGTGAGATTCCAGCAATTTTTAATGTTGGTCGGACTTAGAAATTTTTAGTGCTGGTAGGACTTAGAAATGTTTAGTGTTGGTAGGACTTAGACATTTTTAGTGTTGGTAGGACTTATAAATTTTTGGTGTTGGTAGGACTTAGAAATGTTTAGTGCTGGTAGGACTTAGAAATGTTTAGTGTTGGTGGGACTTAGACATTTTTAGTGTTGGTGGGATTAGACATTTTTAGTGTTGGTCGGACTTAGAAATTTTTAGTGCTGGTAGGACTTAGAAATGTTTAGTGTTGGTAGGACTTAGACATTTTTGGTGTTGATAGGACTTAGAAAATGTTAGTGTTGGTAGGACTTAGACATTTTTAGTGTTGGAAGGACTTAGACATTTTTAGTGTTGGTGGGACTTAGAATTTTTTGGTGTTGGTAGGACTTAGAAAATGTTAGTGTTGGTAGGACTTAGACATTTTTAGTGTTGGAAGGAATTATACATTTTTAGTGTTGGTGGGACTTAGAAATGTTTAGTGTTGGTCGGACTTAGAAATGTTTAATGTTGATCACACTTAGACCAACGAGTGACAAGTGATGGTACGACTTAGATATTTTTAGTGTTGGTAGGACTTATACATTTTTAGTGTTGGTCGGACTTAGAAATGTTTAGTGTTGGTAGGACTTAGAAATGTTTAGTGTTGGTGGGACTTAAAATTTTTTAGAGTTGGTAGGACTTAGACATTTTTAGTGCTGGTAGGACTTAGACATTTTTAATGTTGATCACACTTAGATCAACGAGTGACAAGTGATGGTACAACTTAGATATTTTTAGAGTTGGTAGGACTTCGAAATTTTTAGTGCTAGTAGGACTTAGACATTTTTAGTGTTGATCGGACTTAGACCAACGAGTGACACGTGATGGTACGACTTATATATTTTTAGTGTTGGTAGGACTTAGAACTTTTTAGTGGTGGTGGGACTTAGACATTTTTAGTGGTGGTGGGACTTAGACATTTTTAGTGACGGTAGGACTTAGACATTTTTAGTGTCGGTAGGACTTATACATTTTTAGTGTTGGTAGGACTTAGACATTTTTGGTGTTGGTAGGACTTAGACAATTTTAGTGTTGGTAGGACTTATAAATTTTTAGTGTTGGTGGGATTTAGAAATGTTTAGTGTTGATCGGACTTAGAAATTTTTAATGTTGATCACACTTAGACCAACGAGTGACAAGTGATGGTACAACTTAGATATTTTTAGTGTTGGTAGGACTTATACATTTTTAGTGTCGGTAGGACTTACAAATGTTTAGTGTTGGTACGACTTAGAACTTTTTAGTGTTGGTAGGACTTAGACATTTTTAGTGTTGGAAGGACTTAGACATTTTTAGTGTTGGTGGGACTTAGACATTTTTAGTGTTGGTGGGACTTAGAAATGTTTAGTGTTGGTCGGACTTAGACATTTTTAATGTTGATCACACTTAGACCAACGAGTGACAAGTGATGGTACAACTTAGATATTTTTAGTGTTGGTAGGACTTAGACATTTTTAGTGTCGGTAGGACTTAGAAATGTTTAGTGTTGGTACGACTTAGAACTTTTTAGTGTTGGTAGGACTTAGACATTTTTAGTGTTGGTGGGACTTAGAAATTTTTAGTGTTGGTAGGACTTACATATATACATTAGTTTTCGGCTTCATCTCATTTGCATATTCAATCAGAGCGAACGTACATCACGTGACTTCCCTTAACACAAAAACTGTGCACGTTCATGAGACAGGTGACAGCCGAGGGCCTCAACGGATAGCAACATAACTACTCAGAATAACGCCATCTACCGAACATGACATATCTCTATTCGTCGACACACTTCCGGAATACTGGAAGCGTAGAGGCCACCATGACAGTCAAGTAACTTCCGGTGCGACGTCACATCCGACGTAGCGTCCCTAGTAAAGGCCGCCATGACAGTCAAGTGACTTCCGGCACGTCATCACTTCCGGTGCAGCGCCCTCTAGTGGATAATTGACGTACTACACTACATGCTGGCGCCATCTAGCGGGTAAAAATATCTAATTAGGTTAGATAGAGAAAAAAAAGTTGGGGTTAACCTCGCGAAAATGTTGTGTTTTTTCCCTCTGGGACAAAAACATAACATTTTCAGAAAATTTATACAACCACTTTGGTGGTTGTAAACATTTTAGCGAGGTTAATTTTTATTCTGGCATAACTCTACACTGCACGCACTTTCTCATTTGGCATGTATGAACACGTGCTTAACTCAATTTTCCAGAAAGTCCAATACGTGTTCTGTAGAACTATTAAATTATTTGGGACAGGCCCCCATAACGGGGTCAATACACAATCAGACATGGGGTCAAATGCAAATGCATTTAAATGCGACTGATCCAGTATTTGCGTTAGATTTTGTTTGCATTTGCATTTAAATACATTTTAAAAGTATTTGAAAAATCGAATACTTTTCAAATAATTTTTTCAAATACTTATAGCATTTAATTCTATCAATGAAAACTGTTATTACAGCTGTACTTGATTAAATTGTTGCTTGGTCTAGGCAGTTGATACAGGTCGCTCATGTTAGTTACGTGATCACAGAGGCATGACATTCACTGAGAGAAAACAGGCCTCCCTATAGCTCGTTTATTAGCTGACCAATTACAGCTAGTTGCATGCTTTGATCATTAACTCAGCTTTAACTTGGGTCATTGTCAGATGGATGATCAGTGTATCAGCTGGCCTGCCACAGGGTCAGCATGGTACTATTGACTCAATGAACGTCCTTAATTCTGGATAAACAATGGTCAAGTATAGCTCTTTTTGTCATTATTTATTGTGCAAGGGCACGACGACGTCAAGAGGATTAGAAAAGTGTTTAACAAATATTTAATAAATATTTGAAATACCTTTGAAAAGTATTTGCATTTGACATAAACAAAATGTATTTGCATTTGAAATATCAAAAGTATTTGCATTTTGCATTTAAATATTTTTCAGTACATAGTTGGTTTTCCCATTTGCGACCATGTTAACGTTTTGTCTGATTATAAGAAAATGTGACCTACAAAATGTCTTAAACTTCGTTTGTGCTGTTATCATCATCTCATTGACATGCTAGTTGACTATTTAACAAAAATTGCATACTTCTAGCTCCCGTAAAATACCTGTATGTGTGACAACAGTCAATATTTACAAATGTCGGCAAGCATTAATCTGAAAACAGGTCACATAGGCAAATCGCCTCCGCTTATTCAAATCTTCTCGAAATCTACCTTTTTACTGTCAACACCTTCTACAATCACACATGAAAATCTGCCTACTCAAATGCACATATGTCATAGCATGTGTATTTTGTGAAAACTCATTTCTAAAAAATACACTGCACTTTTCTTCGTAACCAAACAGGAAGTCTAACTAGAACATGAATCCTAACAGTTGTTGTGAAGTGTAACGCAGACTCTAACAGTGGTATGACAGTAACAATGGGAAATATCAAATGGGTATCATAATGAATTTGATATGGATATGAGAGACTCCAGTTAAAACTAAAAAAGTCGCGCTCATAGGAGCCAGCATGATAGATGGTCAATGCTAAAGTATATTTCATTTTGTGTATATAAATAATGTTATTACAGAATAAATGTGTTCTGTTTGCGCACCAGAACTCAAAACTTAGAAGTCAGAATCAATTTATTTGACCTATAAATACGATACATATATGTATACAATGAATAATGTAAGTAATAGTAAGGTCAGGAGACTCACCTTAAGATATATAATATCGCTAGTACAGGAGCCACCCTACAATTATAAACAACAACAAATTTACAGTACATGACACAAATCATAATAGCATATGACTTGTTTTATAGTTGATAATTACTCAATGTATCAACATACATACATAATACAAGGACTGGTTATATGTAATCGTGCACACATAGACGTACATATGGATACTAAGGTATATATTTCAATGCTTATTTCGAACTACAAATCAAGCAATTATAAATACGACATACGAATTATGAATGCTAGATTCATAATTTAAAATTCTAAAGCCTTTTTGTATGTTGAAAAAACATATAGACTGTGCGTGTAAATTGTATTAATGATAATTCTTGGTGTATTATTAACTGTCTCTACTGTGTTGTGTGTAATGCATTTTTTGGGACATTCATGTTTGAATCTGAACATATATTAGATTATTTCTTTCACGTGTGCAGTGCTCATGAATATCATAGTTGTGTGTGTTTGGAAAAACATTGAAGTAATAGGGTAAAATATTGTTAATTAATTTCCTGTAACATTTTAATTGTTGGATGTTATAAATGTCATCAAACATTAGCAACTGAAGTCATTTACGAATAGGACTTGTGTGAGCAATATATTTACTTTTTATATAATATATTTGCTTTTTTTCTGTAATTTGAAAATTCGAAGTACTTGATGACCCCACAAAAATAAGTAATTAATAAGAGGGAGAATAAGAGCATTGTACACATATATATTGTATTCAGTGGTAAAAAGTGTTTAAGTTTAATTAATATGCCTATTGTTTTAAATATTCTATTTGCTGTTTTGTTCGTACAGCTCTGGCAATTTAAATGGTTATTTATTGTGAGGCCAATCATTTACACATTTAATGCGTGCCCCCATCTATTTGTAACACAGTGTATTCTAGTTTGTTTTCAGGCATATAGAAAATAATAAATTTAGTCTTTTTGGCATTTAATGACATTTTATAAGTTTCAACTAATTGCTAACCTGTGTTCCTTGTTGGTATTTTCACTTCGCATTTGGGCTTCTGAATCATAACATGTATTTAATGTATTAGGAAGGATGGTGTCGTCATCATATGTTATGAATTTGAAAAGGTCACAAGAAAGTGCTATGTCATTTATGTATATAATAAATAACAGTGGCCCTGACTATTTCCTTAGGGGTACGTATTTTCAATTTCTGCGTACTGCTTACTATTTTGTAAATAACTCTTACAAAGGTCGAGAGCCTTGTCATATAATCCGTAGTAATTTAACTTCTGTACCAATATATTGTGATCAATTGTGTCAAATGCTTTTGATAAAGCAAGGTATATAGTTATTGTAGTAACCGATTTATGAAGTTCTTGTATAATTATGTCTATAATTTCGAGTGTAGCAAGTTCAGTAGAATGTTTCTTTCTAAACCCATATTGGCTATTGTAGTATAACGCTTTAGATTGGAAATAATCGTGGATTTGATCAAACATAATCATTTCAAACATTTTTGAAACACTGGCAGGATAGAAATAGGACGATCATTATTAAAGTCAGAAACATCACCTTTTTGAAAAGGGGTATGACTTTTGCAATTATTAATTTGTCTGGAAATATACCAGTTATTATTGAATGATTAATAATGACTACATTGCTGATATTATCATAGTTCAACCAATGTCTGGGTGAGTCTATATGTATATTTATTTATAAAAGTGATTGTTATATGCATAGTGATAAGTGCATAATTTTGTGTCATTTGTATATTGGAGATGTATATAGCATAATTAAATGTTTATTCTTGACTCTATGTACATGTAGCAGTCGATGACAGAACATGCGTTTCGATAACTTTAATGGTGCAATCTTTAGCATAATTTATATGTAAATCTTTGTAAGCTGTTTGTGGTTGCCTTGTTGTTTATCGTGTCGGGTATGTTATTGATGATATGCGGTAAATTAACATCTCAGACATTGTTTTGTAAATTCGTGATGTGTCCTAAAAGTGTGTATTTTGTTGGGTTGACGCATGAGATAATTGTGTGTATACATGTTCGTTTATATTGACCAGTTCAATGAATAAGCTGGTAACTGCTTATGTATGATTTTAGAGTAGAATTGTAGTATATGTAATATATTCGAGTAGCACCGTGGAACTCAGAACTCAGAACTCAGAATCAGTTTATTTGACCTATAAATACGATATATACACAATGAATAACATGAGTACTAGATAAGGTCGGGAGACTCCCATTAAGATATACAATATCGCTAGCACAGGAGCCACCCCATCAATATAATCAACATCAAAATTTACATGTCACAAATCAGAATAGCATATGCCTTGTTTTACAGTTGATAATTACTCAGTGTATCAACATACATACATAATACAAGGACTGATTAAATGTACTCTTGTACAACTTGACGTACACATGGATACTTAGGAATACATTTCAATACGTATTACGAATTACATATAAAGCAATTATGAATACGACAACAGGATTCATAATTTAAAATAAAAAAGATTGTTGTGTATGTTGAAAAACCATACAGACTGTGGATGTAAATTTTATTAATGATAATACTTGGTGTATTGTTAATTGTCTCAACTATGTTATGTCTAATGCATTTTTTGGCAAATTCATGTTTGAATCTGGACATATAGAGATTATTTCTTTCACGTGTGCAGTGCTGATGAATATTAAAGATGTGTGTGTTTGGAAAAACATTGAAGTAGTACGGTAAAAGATTGTTAATTAATTTATAGTAAAATTTTAATTGTTGGATTTTATAAATGTCATCCAACTTTAGCAACTGAAGTCTTTTAAAAATAGGACTTGTGTGAGCATTATATTTACTTAAGGTTATTATTCGTATTGTTTTTTTTCTGTAATTTGAAAATTCGATGTGCCTGGTGACCCCATAAAAGTAAGCCATAATTAATATGAGGGAGAATAAGAGCATTGTACATAATATATAATGTATTAGGTGGTAAAAAATGTTTAAGTTTATTTAGTATGCCTATTGTTTTAGAGATTTTATTTGCTATTTTGTTTGTATGACTCTGCCAGTTTAAATGGTTATTTATTGTGATGTCTAAAAAATTGAAATCGTTTACACATTCGATGTGTGACCCATCTATTTGTAACACAGAATATTCTATTTTCTTTGGAGGAATATGAAAAATCATGAATTTAGTCTTGTTGGCATTTAGTGACAATTTATTAGCTTTTAACCAATTACTAATCTTCGTTAGAACTTTGTTAATATTTTCACTTCGCATTTGGCCTTCTGAATCATTAAATGTTTTTAGTGTACTAGTGAGGGTGGTGTCGTCAGCATATGTTATGAATTTGAAAAGGTCACTAGAAAGTGCTATATCATTTATATATATAATAAATAAGAGCGGCCCTAAAATTGAACCTTGTGGGACACCAGTGTTGATGACTATTTCCTTAGACTTAACATTTTCAATTTCTACCTACTGCTTACGATTTTGTAAATAACTCTTACAAAGGTCCAGAGCCTTGTCATTTAATCCATAGTAATTTAACTTTTGTACCAATATATTGTGATCAATTGTGTCAAATGCTTTTGATAAATCAAGGTATATATTTATTGGAGTAACCGATTTATCAAGTTCTTGTATAATTCTGTCTATGATTTCGAATGTAGCAAGCTCAGTAGAATGTTTCTTTCTGAACCCATATTGGCTATTGTAGTATAACGCTTTAGATTGGAAATAATCGTGGATTTGATCAAACATAATCATTTCAAACATTTTTGAAATCACTGGCAGGATAGACATAGGACGATAATTATTAAAGTCAGAAACATAACCTTTTTGAAAAGGGTTATGACTTTTGCAATTATTAATTTGTCTGGAAATATACCAGTTATTATTGAATAATTAATAATGACTACATTGCTGATATTATCATAGTTCAACCAATGTCTGGGTGAGTCTATATGTATATTTATTTATAAAAGTGATTGTTATATGCATAGTGATAAGTGCATAATTTTGTGTCATTTGTATATTGGAGATGTATATAGCATAATTAAATGTTTATTCTTGACTCTATGTACATGTAGCAGTCGATGACAGAACATGCATTTCGATAACCTTTAATGGTGCAATCTTTAGCATGATTTATATATAAATCTTTGTAAGCTGTTTGTGGTTGCCTTGTCGTTTATCGTGTCGGGTATGTTATTGATGATATGCGGTAAATTAACATCTCAGACAATGTTTTGTAAATTCGTGATGTGTCCTAAAAGTGTGTATTTTGTTGGGTTGACGCATGAGATAATTGTGTGTATACATGTTCGTTTATATTGACCAGTTCAATGAATAAGCTGGTAACTGCTTATGTATGATTTTAGAGTAGAATTTTAGTATATGTAATATATTCGAGTAGCGCCGTGGAACTCAGAACTCAGAACTCAGAACTCAGAATCAGTTTATTTGACCTATAAATACGATATATACACAATGAATAACATGAGTACTAGATAAGGTCGGGAGACTCCCATTAAGATATACAATATCGCTAGCACAGGAGCCACCCCATCAATATAATCAATATAATCAACATCAAAATTTACATGTCACAAATCAGAATAGCATATGCCTTGTTTTACAGTTGATAATTACTCAGTGTATCAACATACATACATAATACAAGGACTGATTAAATGTACTCTTGTACAAATTGACTTACGCATGGATACTTAGGAACACATTTCAATACGTATTACGAATTACATATAAAGCAATTATGAATACGACAACAGGATTCATAATTTAAAATAAGAAAGTTGTTTGTGTATGTTGAAAAACCATACAGACTGTGGATGTAAATTTTATTAATGATAATACTTGGTGTATTGTTAATTGTCTCAACTATGTTATGTCTAATGCATTTTTTGGCAAATTCATGTTTGAATCTGGACATATAGAGATTATTTCTTTCACGTGTGCAGTGCTGATGAATATTAAAGATGTGTGTGTGTTTGGAAAAGCATTGAAGTAGTACGGTAAAAGATTGTTAATTAATTTATAGTAAAATTTTAATTGTTGGATTTTATAAATGTCATCCAACTTTAGCAACTGAAGTCTTTTAAAAATAGGACTTGTATGAGCATTATATTTACATAAGGATATTATTCGTATTGTTTTTTTCTTCTGTAATTTGAAAATTCGATGTGGCTGGTGACCCCATAAAAGTAAGCCATAATTAATATGAGGGAGAATAAGAGCATTGTACATAATATATAATGTATTAGGTGGTAAAAGATGTTTAAGTTTATTTAGTATGCCTATTGTTTTAGATATTTTATTTGCTATTTTGTTTGTATGACTCTGCCAGTTTAAATGGTTATTTATTGTGATGCCTAAAAAATTGAAATCGTTTACACATTCGATGTGTGACCCATCTATTTGTAACACAGGGTATTCTATTTTCTTTGGAGGCATATGAAAAATCATGAATTTAGTCTTGTTGGCATTTAGTGACAATTTATTAGCTTTTAACCAATTACTAATCTTCGTTAGATCTTTGTTAATATTTTCACTTCGCATTTGGCCTTCTGAATCATTAAATGTTTTTAGTGTACTAGTGAGGGTGGTGTCGTCAGCATATGTTATGAATTTGAAAAGGTCACTAGAAAGTGCTATATCATTTATATATATAATAAATAAGAGCGGCCCTAAAATTGAACCTTGAGGGACACCAGTGTTTATGACTATTTCCTTAGACTTAAAATTTTAAATTTCTACATACTGCTTACGATTTTGTAAATAACTCTTACAAAGGTCCAGAGCCTTGTCATTTAATCCATAGTAATTTAACTTTTGTACCAATATATTGTGATCAATTGTGTCAAATGCTTTTGATAAATCAAGGTATATATTTATTGGAGTAACCGATTTATCAAGTTCTTGTATAATTCTGTCTATGATTTCGAATGTAGCAAGCTCAGTAGAATGTTTCTTTCTGAACCCATATTGGCTATTGTAGTATAACGCTTTAGATTGGAAATAATCGTGGATTTGATCAAACATAATCATTTCAAAATTTTTTGAAATCACTGGCAGGATAGAAATAGGACGATAATTATTAAAGTCAGAAACATCACCTTTTTGAAAAGGGTTATGACTTTTGCAATTATTAATTTGTCTGGAAATATACCAGTTATTATTGAATGATTAATAATGACTACATTGCTGATATTATCATAGTTCAACCAATGTCTGGGTGAGTCTATATGTATATTTATTTATAAAAGTGATTGTTATATGCATAGTGATAAGTGCATAATTTTGTGTCATTTGTATATTGGAGATGTATATAGCATAATTAAATGTTTATTCTTGACTCTATGTACATGTAGCAGTCGATGACAGAACATGCGTTTCGATAACCTTTAATGGAGCAATCTTTAGCATAATTTATATGTAAATCTTTGTAAGCTGTTTGTGGTTGCCTTGTCGTTTATCGTGTCGGGTATGTTATTGATGATATGCGGTAAATTAACATCTCAGACAATGTTTTGTACATTCGTGATGTGTCCTAAAAGTGTGTATTTTGTTGGGTTGACGCATGAGATAATTGTGTGTATACATGTTCGTTTATATTGACCAGTTCAATGAATAAGCTGGTAACTGCTTATGTATGATTTTAGAGTAGAATTGTAGTATATGTAATATATTCGAGTAGCGCCGTGGAACTCAGAACTCAGAATTCAGAACTCAGAATCAGTTTATTTGACCTATAAATACGATATATACACAATGAATAACATGAGTACTAGATAAGGTCGGGAGACTCCCATTAAGATATACAATATCGCTAGCACAGGAGCCACCCCATCAATATAATCAATATAATCAACATCAAAATTTACATGTCACAAATCAGAATAGCATATGCCTTGTTTTACAGTTGATAATTACTCAGTGTATCAACATACATACATAATACAAGGACTGATTAAATGTACTCTTGTACAAATTGACTTACACATGGATACTTAGGAACACATTTCAATACGTATTACGAATTACATATAAAGCAATTATGAATACGACAACAGGATTCATAATTTAAAATAAGAAAGTTGTTTGTGTATGTTGAAAAACCATACAGACTGTGGATGTAAATTTTATTAATGATAATACTTGGTGTATTGTTAATTGTCTCAACTATGTTATGTCTAATGCATTTTTTGGCAAATTCATGTTTGAATCTGGACATATAGTGATTATTTCTTTCACGTGTGCAGTGCTGATGAATATTAAAGATGTGTGTGTTTGGACAAACATTGAAGTAGTACGGTAAAATATTGTTAATTAATTTATAGTAAAATTGTAATTGTTGGATTTTATAAATGTCATCCAACTTTAGCAACTGAAGTCTTTTAAAAATAGGACTTGTGTGAGCATTATATTTACTTAAGGATATTATTCGTATTGTTTTTTTCTTCTGTAATTTGAAAATTCGATGTGCCTGGTGACCCCATAAAAGTAAGCCATAATTAATATGAGGGAGAATAAGAGCATTGTACATAATATATAATGTATTAGGTGGTAAAAGATGTTTAAGTTTATTTAGTATGCCTATTGTTTTAGATATTTTATTTGCTATTTTGTTTGTATGACTCTGCCAGTTTAAATGGTTATTTATTGTGATGCCTAAAAAATTGAAATCGTTTACACATTCGATGTGTGACCCATCTATTTGTAACACAGGGTATTCTATTTTCTTTGGAGGCATATGAAAAATCATGAATTTAGTCTTGTTGGCATTTAGTGACAATTTATTAGCTTTTAACCAATTACTAATCTTCGTTAGATCTTTGTTAATATTTTCACTTCGCATTTGGCCTTCTGAATCATTAAATGTTTTTAGTGTACTAGTGAGGGTGGTGTCGTCAGCATATGTTATGAATTTGAAAAGGTCACTAGAAAGTGCTATATCATTTATATATATAATAAATAAGAGCGGCCCTAAAATTGAACCTTGAGGGACACCAGTGTTGATTACTATTTCCTTAGACTTAACATTTTCAATTTCTACATACTGCTTACGATTTTGTAAATAACTCTTACAAAGGTCCAGAGTCTTGTCATTTAATCCATAGTAATTTAACTTTTGTACCAATATATTGTGATCAATTGTGTCAAATGCTTTTGATAAATCAAGGTATATATTTATTGGAGTAACCGATTTATCAAGTTCTTGTATAATTCTGTCTATGATTTCGAATGTAGCAAGCTCAGTAGAATGTTTCTTTCTGAACCCATATTGGCTATTGTAGTATAACGCTTTAGATTGGAAATAATCGTGGATTTGATCAAACATAATCATTTCAAACATTTTTGAAATCACTGGCAGGATAGAAATAGGACGATAATTATTAAAGTCAGAAACATCACCTTTTTGAAAAGGGTTATGACTTTTGCAATTATTAATTTGTCTGGAAATATACCAGTTATTATTGAATGATTAATAATGACTACATTGCTGATATTATCATAGTTCAACCAATGTCTGGGTGAGTCTATATGTATATTTATTTATAAAAGTGATTGTTATATGCATAGTGATAAGTGCATAATTTTGTGTCATTTGTATATTGGAGATGTATATAGCATAATTAAATGTTTATTCTTGACTCTATGTACATGTAGCAGTCGATGACAGAACATGCGTTTCGATAACCTTTAATGGAGCAATCTTTAGCATAATTTATATGTAAATCTTTGTAAGCTGTTTGTGGTTGCCTTGTCGTTTATCGTGTCGGGTATGTTATTGATGATATGCGGTAAATTAACATCTCAGACAATGTTTTGTACATTCGTGATGTGTCCTAAAAGTGTGTATTTTGTTGGGTTGACGCATGAGATAATTGTGTGTATACATGTTCGTTTATATTGACCAGTTCAATGAATAAGCTGGTAACTGCTTATGTATGATTTTAGAGTAGAATTGTAGTATATGTAATATATTCGAGTAGCGCCGTGGAACTCAGAACTCAGAATTCAGAACTCAGAATCAGTTTATTTGACCTATAAATACGATATATACACAATGAATAACATGAGTACTAGATAAGGTCGGGAGACTCCCATTAAGATATACAATATCGCTAGCACAGGAGCCACCCCATCAATATAATCAATATAATCAACATCAAAATTTACATGTCACAAATCAGAATAGCATATGCCTTGTTTTACAGTTGATAATTACTCAGTGTATCAACATACATACATAATACAAGGACTGATTAAATGTACTCTTGTACAAATTGACTTACACATGGATACTTAGGAACACATTTCAATACGTATTACGAATTACATATAAAGCAATTATGAATACGACAACAGGATTCATAATTTAAAATAAGAAAGTTGTTTGTGTATGTTGAAAAACCATACAGACTGTGGATGTAAATTTTATTAATGATAATACTTGGTGTATTGTTAATTGTCTCAACTATGTTATGTCTAATGCATTTTTTGGCAAATTCATGTTTGAATCTGGACATATAGAGATTATTTCTTTCACGTGTGCAGTGCTGATGAATATTAAAGATGTGTGTGTGTTTGGAAAAGCATTGAAGTAGTACGGTAAAAGATTGTTAATTAATTTATAGTAAAATTTTAATTGTTGGATTTTATAAATGTCATCCAACTTTAGCAACTGAAGTCTTTTAAAAATAGGACTTGTATGAGCATTATATTTACATAAGGATATTATTCGTATTGTTTTTTTCTTCTGTAATTTGAAAATTCGATGTGGCTGGTGACCCCATAAAAGTAAGCCATAATTAATATGAGGGAGAATAAGAGCATTGTACATAATATATAATGTATTAGGTGGTAAAAGATGTTTAAGTTTATTTAGTATGCCTATTGTTTTAGATATTTTATTTGCTATTTTGTTTGTATGACTCTGCCAGTTTAAATGGTTATTTATTGTGATGCCTAAAAAATTGAAATCGTTTACACATTCGATGTGTGACCCATCTATTTGTAACACAGGGTATTCTATTTTCTTTGGAGGCATATGAAAAATCATGAATTTAGTCTTGTTGGCATTTAGTGACAATTTATTAGCTTTTAACCAATTACTAATCTTCGTTAGATCTTTGTTAATATTTTCACTTCGCATTTGGCCTTCTGAATCATTAAATGTTTTTAGTGTACTAGTGAGGGTGGTGTCGTCAGCATATGTTATGAATTTGAAAAGGTCACTAGAAAGTGCTATATCATTTATATATATAATAAATAAGAGCGGCCCTAAAATTGAACCTTGAGGGACACCAGTGTTTATGACTATTTCCTTAGACTTAACATTTTAAATTTCTACATACTGCTTACGATTTTGTAAATAACTCTTACAAAGGTCCAGAGCCTTGTCATTTAATCCATAGTAATTTAACTTTTGTACCAATATATTGTGATCAATTGTGTCAAATGCTTTTGATAAATCAAGGTATATATTTATTGGAGTAACCGATTTATCAAGTTCTTGTATAATTCTGTCTATGATTTCGAATGTAGCAAGCTCAGTAGAATGTTTCTTTCTGAACCCATATTGGCTATTGTAGTATAACGCTTTAGATTGGAAATAATCGTGGATTTGATCAAACATAATCATTTCAAACATTTTTGAAATCACTGGCAGGATAGAAATAGGACGATAATTATTAAAGTCAGAAACATCACCTTTTTGAAAAGGGTTATGACTTTTGCAATTATTAATTTGTCTGGAAATATACCAGTTATTATTGAATGATTAATAATGACTACATTGCTGATATTATCATAGTTCAACCAATGTCTGGGTGAGTCTATATGTATATTTATTTATAAAAGTGATTGTTATATGCATAGTGATAAGTGCATAATTTTGTGTCATTTGTATATTGGAGATGTATATAGCATAATTAAATGTTTATTCTTGACTCTATGTACATGTAGCAGTCGATGACAGAACATGCGTTTCGATAACCTTTAATGGAGCAATCTTTAGCATAATTTATATGTAAATCTTTGTAAGCTGTTTGTGGTTGCCTTGTCGTTTATCGTGTCGGGTATGTTATTGATGATATGCGGTAAATTAACATCTCAGACAATGTTTTGTACATTCGTGATGTGTCCTAAAAGTGTGTATTTTGTTGGGTTGACGCATGAGATAATTGTGTGTATACATGTTCGTTTATATTGACCAGTTCAATGAATAAGCTGGTAACTGCTTATGTATGATTTTAGAGTAGAATTGTAGTATATGTAATATATTCGAGTAGCGCCGTGGAACTCAGAACTCAGAATTCAGAACTCAGAATCAGTTTATTTGACCTATAAATACGATATATACACAATGAATAACATGAGTACTAGATAAGGTCGGGAGACTCCCATTAAGATATACAATATCGCTAGCACAGGAGCCACCCCATCAATATAATCAATATAATCAACATCAAAATTTACATGTCACAAATCAGAATAGCATATGCCTTGTTTTACAGTTGATAATTACTCAGTGTATCAACATACATACATAATACAAGGACTGATTAAATGTACTCTTGTACAAATTGACTTACACATGGATACTTAGGAACACATTTCAATACGTATTACGAATTACATATAAAGCAATTATGAATACGACAACAGGATTCATAATTTAAAATAAGAAAGTTGTTTGTGTATGTTGAAAAACCATACAGACTGTGGATGTAAATTTTATTAATGATAATACTTGGTGTATTGTTAATTGTCTCAACTATGTTATGTCTAATGCATTTTTTGGCAAATTCATGTTTGAATCTGGACATATAGTGATTATTTCTTTCACGTGTGCAGTGCTGATGAATATTAAAGATGTGTGTGTTTGGAAAACATTGAAGTAGTACGGTAAAAGATTGTTAATTAATTTATAGTAAAATTTTAATTGTTGGATTTTATAAATGTCATCCAACTTTAGCAACTGAAGTCTTTTAAAAATAGGACTTGTGTGAGCATTATATTTACTTAAGGATATTATTCGTATTGTTTTTTTCTTCTGTAATTTGAAAATTCGATGTGCCTGGTGACCCCATAAAAGTAAGCCATAATTAATATGAGGGAGAATAAGAGCATTGTACATAATATATAATGTATTAGGTGGTAAAAATGTTTAAGTTTATTTAGTATGCCTATTGTTTTAGATATTTTATTTGCTATTTTGTTTGTATGACTCTGCCAGTTTAAATGGTTATTTATTGTGATGCCTAAAAAATTGAAATCGTTTACACATTCGATGTGTGACCCATCTATTTGTAACACAGGGTATTCTATTTTCTTTGGAGGCATATGAAAAATCATGAATTTAGTCTTGTTGGCATTTAGTGACAATTTATTAGCTTTTAACCAATTACTAATCTTCGTTAGATCTTTGTTAATATTTTCACTTCGCATTTGGCCTTCTGAATCATTAAATGTTTTTAGTGTACTAGTGAGGGTGGTGTCGTCAGCATATGTTATGAATTTGAAAAGGTCACTAGAAAGTGCTATATCATTTATATATATAATAAATAAGAGCGGCCCTAAAATTGAACCTTGAGGGACACCAGTGTTTATGACTATTTCCTTAGACTTAACATTTTAAATTTCTACATACTGCTTACGATTTTGTAAATAACTCTTACAAAGGTCCAGAGCCTTGTCATTTAATCCATAGTAATTTAACTTTTGTACCAATATATTGTGATCAATTGTGTCAAATGCTTTTGATAAATCAAGGTATATATTTATTGGAGTAACCGATTTATCAAGTTCTTGTATAATTCTGTCTATGATTTCGAATGTAGCAAGCTCAGTAGAATGTTTCTTTCTGAACCCATATTGGCTATTGTAGTATAACGCTTTAGATTGGAAATAATCGTGGATTTGATCAAACATAATCATTTCAAACATTTTTGAAATCACTGGCAGGATAGAAATAGGACGATAATTATTAAAGTCAGAAACATCACCTTTTTGAAAAGGGTTATGACTTTTGCAATTATTAATTTGTCTGGAAATATACCAGTTATTATTGAATGATTAATAATGACTACATTGCTGATATTATCATAGTTCAACCAATGTCTGGGTGAGTCTATATGTATATTTATTTATAAAAGTGATTGTTATATGCATAGTGATAAGTGCATAATTTTGTGTCATTTGTATATTGGAGATGTATATAGCATAATTAAATGTTTATTCTTGACTCTATGTACATGTAGCAGTCGATGACAGAACATGCGTTTCGATAACCTTTAATGGAGCAATCTTTAGCATAATTTATATGTAAATCTTTGTAAGCTGTTTGTGGTTGCCTTGTCGTTTATCGTGTCGGGTATGTTATTGATGATATGCGGTAAATTAACATCTCAGACAATGTTTTGTACATTCGTGATGTGTCCTAAAAGTGTGTATTTTGTTGGGTTGACGCATGAGATAATTGTGTGTATACATGTTCGTTTATATTGACCAGTTCAATGAATAAGCTGGTAACTGCTTATGTATGATTTTAGAGTAGAATTGTAGTATATGTAATATATTCGAGTAGCGCCGTGGAACTCAGAACTCAGAATTCAGAACTCAGAATCAGTTTATTTGACCTATAAATACGATATATACACAATGAATAACATGAGTACTAGATAAGGTCGGGAGACTCCCATTAAGATATACAATATCGCTAGCACAGGAGCCACCCCATCAATATAATCAATATAATCAACATCAAAATTTACATGTCACAAATCAGAATAGCATATGCCTTGTTTTACAGTTGATAATTACTCAGTGTATCAACATACATACATAATACAAGGACTGATTAAATGTACTCTTGTACAAATTGACTTACACATGGATACTTAGGAACACATTTCAATACGTATTACGAATTACATATAAAGCAATTATGAATACGACAACAGGATTCATAATTTAAAATAAGAAAGTTGTTTGTGTATGTTGAAAAACCATACAGACTGTGGATGTAAATTTTATTAATGATAATACTTGGTGTATTGTTAATTGTCTCAACTATGTTATGTCTAATGCATTTTTTGGCAAATTCATGTTTGAATCTGGACATATAGTGATTATTTCTTTCACGTGTGCAGTGCTGATGAATATTAAAGATGTGTGTGTTTGGACAAACATTGAAGTAGTACGGTAAAATATTGTTAATTAATTTATAGTAAAATTGTAATTGTTGGATTTTATAAATGTCATCCAACTTTAGCAACTGAAGTCTTTTAAAAATAGGACTTGTGTGAGCATTATATTTACTTAAGGATATTATTCGTATTGTTTTTTTCTTCTGTAATTTGAAAATTCGATGTGCCTGGTGACCCCATAAAAGTAAGCCATAATTAATATGAGGGAGAATTAGAGCATTGTACATAATATATAATGTATTAGGTGGTAAAAAATGTTTAAGTTTATTTAGTATGCCTATTGTTTTAGATATTTTATTTGGTATTTTGTTTGTATGACTCTGCCAGTTTAAATGGTTATTTATTGTGATGCCTAAAAAATTGAAATCGTTTACACATTCGATGTGTGACCCATCTATTTGTAACACAGGGTATTCTATTTTCTTTGGAGGCATATGAAAAATCATGAATTTAGTCTTGTTGGCATTTAGTGACAATTTATTAGCTTTTAACCAATTACTAATCTTCGTTAGATCTTTGTTAATATTTTCACTTCGCATTTGGCCTTCTGAATCATTAAATGTTTTTAGTGTACTAGTGAGGGTGGTGTCGTCAGCATATGTTATGAATTTGAAAAGGTCACTAGAAAGTGCTATATCATATATATATATAATTAATAAGAGCGGCCCTAAAATTGAACCTTGAGGGACACCAGTGTTGATGACTATTTCCTTAGACTTAACATTTTTAATTTCTACATACTGCTTACGATTTTTGTAAATAACTCTTACAAAGGTCCAGAGCCTTGTCATTTAATCCATAGTAATTTAACTTTTGTACCAATATATTGTGATCAATTGTGTAAAATGCTTTTGATAAATCAAGGTATATATTTATTGGAGTAACCGATTTATCAAGTTCTTGTATAATTCTGTCTATGATTTCGAATGTAGCAAGCTCAGTAGAATGTTTCTTTCTGAACCCATATTGGCTATTGTAGTATAACGCTTTAGATTGGAAATAATCGTGGATTTGATCAAACTTATAATCATCTCAAACATTTTTGAAATCACTGGCAGGATAGAAATAGGACGATAATTATTAAAGTCAGAAACATCACCTTTTTGAAAAGGGGTATGACTTTTGCAATTATTAATTTGTCTGGAAATATACCAGTTATTATTGAATGATTAATAATGACTACATTGCTGATATTATCATAGTTCAACCAATGTCTGGGTGAGTCTATATGTATATTTATTTATAAAAGTGATTGTTATATGCATAGTGATAAGTGCATAATTTTGTGTCATTTGTATATTGGAGATGTATATAGCATAATTAAATGTTTATTCTTGACTCTATGTACATGTAGCAGTCGATGACAGAACATGCGTTTCGATAACCTTTAATGGTGCAATCTTTAGCATAATTTATATGTAAATCTTTGTAAGCTGTTTATGGTTGCCTTGTCGTTTATCGTGTCGGGTATGTTATTGATGATATGCGGTAAATTAACATATCAGACAATGTTTTGTAAATTCGTGATGTGTCCTAAAAGTGTGTATTTTGTTGGGTTGACGCATGAGATAATTGTGTGTATACATTTTCGTTTATATTGACCAGTTCAATGAATAAGCTGGTAACTGCTTATGTATGATTTTAGAGTAGAATTGTAGTATATGTAATATATTCGAGTAGCGCCGTGGAACTCAGAACTCAGAACTCAGAACTCAGAATCAGTTTATTTGACCTATAAATACGATATATACACAATGAATAACATGAGTACTAGATAAGGTCGGGAGACTCCCATTAAGATATACAATATCGCTAGCACAGGAGCCACCCCATCAATATAATCAACATCAAAATTTACATGTCACAAATCAGAATAGCATATGCCTTGTTTTACAGTTGATAATTACTCAGTGTATCAACATACATACATAATACAAGGACTGATTAAATGTACTCTTGTACAAATTGACGTACACATGGATACTTAGGAATACATTTCAATACGTATTACGAATTACATATAAAGCAATTATGAATACGACAACAGGATTCATAATTTAAAATAAAAAAGATTGTTGTGTATGTTGAAAAACCATACAGACTGTGGATGTAAATTTTATTAATGATAATACTTGGTGTATTGTTAATTGTCTCAATTATGTTATGTCTAATGCATTTTTTGGCAAATTCATGTTTGAATCTGGACATATACAGATTATTTCTTTCACGTGTGCAGTGCTGATGAATATTATAGATGTGTGTGTTTGGAAAAACATTGAAGTAGTAGGGTAAAAGATTGTTAATTAATTTATAGTAAAATTTTAATTGTTGGATTTTATAAATGTCATCCAACTTTAGCAACTGAAGTCTTTTAAAAATAGGACTTGTGTGAGCATTATATTTACTTAAGGATATTATTCGTATTGTTTTTTTTCCCTGTAATTTGAAAATTCGATGTGCCTGGTGACCCCATAAAAGTAAGCCATAATTAATATGAGGGAGAATAAGAGCATTGTACATAATATATAATGTATTAGGTGGTAAAAAATGTTTAAGTTTATTTAGTATGCCTATTGTTTTAGATATTTTATTTGCTATTTTGTTTGTATGACTCTGCCAGTTTAAATGGTTATTTATTGTGATGCCTAAAAAATTGAAATCGTTTACACATTCGATGTATGATCCATCTATTTGTAACACAGGGTATTCTATTTTCTTTTGAGGCATATGAAAAATCATGAATTTAGTCTTGTTGGCATTTAGTGACAATTTATTAGCTTTTAACCAATTACTAATCTTCGTTAGATCTTTGTTAATATTTTCACTTCGCATTTGGCCTTCTGAATCATTAAATGTTTTTAGTGTACTAGTGAGGGTGGTGTCGTCAGCATATGTTATGAATTTGAAAATGTCACTAGAAAGTGCTATATCATTTATATATATAATAAATAAGAGCGGCCCTAAAATTGAACCTTGAGGGACACCAGTGTTGATGAATATTTCCTTAGATTTAACATTTTCAATTGCTACATACTGCTTACGATTTTGTAAATAACTCTTACAAAGGTCCAGAGTCTTGTCATTTAATCCATAGTAATTTAACTTTTGTACCAATATATTGTGATCAATTGTGTCAAATGCTTTTGATAAATCAAGGTATATATTTATTGGAGTAACCGATTTATCAAGTTCTTGTATAATTCTGTCTATGATTTCGAATGTAGCAAGCTCAGTAGAATATTTCTTTCTGAACCCATATTGGCTATTGTAGTATAACGCTTTAGAATGGAAATAATCGTGGATTTTATCAAAAAAACGCTTTCAAAAAGTTTTGAAATCACTGGCAGGATAGAAATAGGACGATAATTGTTAAAGTCAGAAACATCACCTTTTTTTAAAAGGGGTATGACTTTTGCAATTTTTAATGGAAATATACCAGTTATTATTGATTGATTAATAATTAGAGTGACTGCTTTGCTGATATCATTTTATTTTTATTTTAGTAATTGTGTTGATATACCGTCTTTTCCACAAGTTGATTTTGGAGGTAAACGATTAATTGTATTAACAGTAGTTTCAATGTCAATAGGTTTAAATCTGAAGGTGTGAGATATCGGGTTTTTCAGGTAATCTTTGTATGATTTATCTCCACTAGTAGTTGTTTTAGAGGCTAGTGTAGGACCAGCATTAGTAAAAAACGTGTTAAATTTGTTTGCAATAATGCATTTGTCACTAATCATTTCCCCATCGACCTTGAACATATCTGGAAATTGGTCTTTCTTTTGACTTTTCTGAATAATTTCTTTAATTAAACACCACATCTTTTTAACACTATGCTTATGCTTTTCAAAACTGGATTGGTAATGCATTTGCTTAGCTAATCTAATATTACTCTTAAGAATTTTATTATAAGTATGTAAGTCAGTTTTAAGTTCATGATAATGCTCTGCATTTACTTGAGTCGTTTTCATTCTCGAATACAATTTGTTTCTAAATTTTATTGACACAATAATGCCATTGGTAATCCAAGGAGTTTTCTTATGTTTATATTTGTTAAATTTAATTACTTTAATAGGTATAAATTTATCCATAGCTGCAGTAACAATTTCATCGAGGATATTGTAGTTTTCATTCGGATCCGCATCAATATATGTGTTAAGTTTATTATAAATATTTGAGTTTATTATTTCAATTTAAAATGTATTGAGCGAGTCAGGACTTTGTTGTTTTATTCGTATAAACCTTGGTATTGCACTAGTGGTTTCAACATAATCCAGACTTAGAAAGTACGGAAAGTGATCAGAAATATTGCTCACTAAAATACCAGCTGAGGATTTGAAGAATCCTTTTGACAAATTGCATAAAAAATTATCAATGAGTGTTCCATGATATTCTGAAAGTCGTGTTGTCATAGTAATTTTAGGGAAGAAACCATGTGAAACGATTGTGTCAAAATAGAAACATATTATGGGTTTTTCGTTAATTTTAAGCAAGTCAATATTGTAATCTCCTGCAATTACTATTTCACTTTTAGATTTTTGTAAATCAACTCTTTTGTAAATATACGGTAGTTTTCGATAATATCTCTTGGTGGTCTATATATATTTCCAAGAATTATTTTTTTCTTCATGGCACAACATGTTATTTCAATAAACTGACCTTCCCATGTGTCTGTATTTGCAAGGATATTTACAGATTTGTAATTGTATTTGTTGCTGAGGTAGATTGCCAAGCCGGCATGTGCACTACATATTTTGCCTCGGCATATTAATATATATCCATCTATTTGAAATAAAGAAGTGTCAGCCTCATCATCGAGCCATGTTTCCTGTAAACATAGAGCATTGATCTCACAGCCACTACTTCTGAATGATTCTAGCTTTATGTTAATTTCGTCAATTTTTGCATTTAAACTCTGACAGTTTAGGCTTAGCACGATAAATTTGCTTTGTTTGTTCGTTAAATGGTTTATTAAGTTATCATCGTCGAAGTATGGTGAATGTTGAAATAGTTCAACATCCCCATCTTCATTCATTTCATCCGTTTTTAATATGTGATAGAGATAATTTTTCTCTAGACCACCAAATTGCTATAAGAAATAATTGTTATCAATCATATTGGAAAATTGAATAAACAATATTGCTCTGTGTTTACAGGACACATCATATAAACATAGACTAGACGTTGTGAAAGAGCTACACAAGCTATACCCTGAGCATTATACAAATACATGTTATAAAAGAGAATATTACGAATATTCCGCATGCATATATAACACAATGTACTTATTGCATCAGCGCAAGAAGAGTAAAAGTAAATTACAGCATATGTACTGCCACAACATGAACGTAGAGTGAGAATAAGCAAATAAGTATATCGAACAAAACACAACATGATTATTAAGCAACAAAACACAACATGATTATTAAGTAGACACTAATGTTTGAGGAAATACTATACATAGTGCACTGTCCCAAAAAAAAAAAAAAAAAATATATAACACTAAACATAGTGAAAAGAAAATGTATAAACATTGCTTTCCCCAAAAAATGAAAACAACGTGAATATTGACCTATATCAATACACATCGATGCACACCATATAGCTGTAGACTAAAATGTAAATGATATGAAATTGTACTATTTAAATAAAACGTCATTTCATGTGGAGCAGTTCGCTCAAGGGTAAATGTTAGCAAAACAGCATATATCAAAAACATTAAATGCTTTATAGAAAACATAAGTGGTACTATGAAGTCCTTTAATAACATTTTGTAAGTGAGCCTATGCAATAACGTTAACATAGCTAAAACGAGTTTAGACATAGCGTTAAGAAAATCGTTAAAAAGGTCACGTTTGGTTTTGTAATAATGACATTCAAAAGCAATTTACAATTAAACGTTACTTTGATTAAACACAAGTGAAGGGTGAGAAGGATAATAAGGAAAAGAACAAGTAAGGAAAAAACACAAAGCAGGTGACTAGGCATGTTAGTCACACTGGAGTCTGGCCATGAAAAGCCAAGGACCATACGGTATACTGACCATGATAGTCACGATCTCCCTAACGACGCTGAAGTTGTCGCAGGTGTTGTTCAGTTGTTAAGGTGACCTTCCTCCCGTTTACCAGGAGGCACACTACACGACCGTCAATTGTCCATGTCGCTTTGACATCCCTCATTTCCCGGCACTTCCTTAGCAACTCCGATCTTCTCTTTGTTAGGTTTTCGGTAACGACAATCCGGGACCCTTTCAGTCTCCTTTTTGCCATGAAAATGTCATTGCGGACGTTATAGTCTTTGAGTTTGACAATGATTGGTCTAGGTTTACGGCTGGTGTCTGTTTTCTGCCCGAGTCGGTGGCTGCGGTTTATGACGTCACGGTTCACGTCGAGGCCGAGTTTTGTGTTGAACACATCTATAGCCGCTTTCAACGTGTCAGTATCGTTCTCCGACACACCGTGTATGAGGAGGCAGTTGCGTCTGCTGTATTGTTCCATTTGGTCAATCTCGTCGGTAATTGATTGTTTTGCCGTTTCGAGATCTGCGATCCTCCCTTGCAGGGCAGCTGCGTTGTCCGACACTCGTTTTATGTCCATTTGGCAGGCGGCATATACGTCTTGTTTGACACAGTCCAACTCCGGTGATTTAATTATCTTCTGGATCAGGTTGTTCATTTACTCTTCCGCTATGAAGCGAGATAGAGCATTACTGACTGAAGAAACAATTGATTTCATGAAATCCCCATCCGTATCCAGCAGCTCTGTGATGGCAGTTCTTACGCTGTCTTGAACGAGCTGTTTTACGCCGGTGTTAAGCGTATTAGCAGCATTGACTTCGGGTGTTTGATCTGCTATAACAGCACTCTTTTCATTCTTCCTTGGCATCGCGGCGTACACCTGGCCGTTAAGTTAGCAATTAATCACCGGTAGCAACGATACAGTCCAGTGAGCAGGCAAGCAACCGTGTAATGGCTAACACAGTCACCAGTCACAATCACAAGACAATCTCCACGGTCCAGTGCCGATCGTTACTGGCTGCTGGCAAAGTAACCACCTGCAGAGTGTCCATTGGCGGGAAATAATTGTTCAGATCACAACTAAAAGTTGTACCAGTGTCAAGATAGATTCACTTGGAGATACCTCAAATTTTCTGCATCCGTTTCATCTTGGGCGATCCAGGGAACCCTCTGTTCATTCCCAGGTTCGAACATGAAGTTTAACTACACATTTCGTTGCTTATTTGAGGAGGCACTGTTGTAGCAATGTAAATAGTGGGCGACCTTCACCTTCACCTTCAGGAACAGTGGCTAGAACTTCGGATTCACAACTGAGAGAACCCGAATTCAAATCCTGTGCAGCGGTGTCGAACTGTGGATAAGTTCATTCAATGTACCTTGCTCCCATTCACTCAGCTATATGGTATGAATGAGTACCTGGCTACAGACAATGGTGGATATTTGTTTCCGAATACTCTTCGCGCATTGATTGCAACGTGGGTGGATGTTTCACAGAGAAGTCGATATGGTGTTCAATTGAACAGGTCTGCCAGGGAGTAAAGTGTAAAGCGCTTTGAGCAGTCACGCGGACTGGATACTGCGCTATTTAAGAACTTACCTAAATCACGTATTTTTTATTTGTAAATCTTCAACCTTTAAAATACAGTTTTTTAAATAATGGTTCCATGTGCGGGGTATTTCATCATCATCAGCAGCAGCATTGTGGAGACGTTGTGTCCCGTGGTTGGGCAAAAGCCTCAGCATTTCGTTTCCAAATATAGCCTACCTATTTTGCGCTAAACTCTGCCAGATGGTGCCCTTCCAGTACTCGTCTAGTTCGTCTCTCCACCGTCTCGCCGGTCGTCCTCTAGATCGTTTCCCTTCGGAAGGTATCCAGATTGTGATATATTCGAATCGCCAAATTTCTCCTCATACGTTTAATTTTAAAGTTGCATTCCATTTCTGATATCGTCCACATAGCCAAGGCATAGGCGGGTCTAGGTCTTATGAGTCTGGGGGCACGTGCTCCCAAGTGCTTTGGAATTTGACAACATTATGCTTCGGCTACAGTGGCATGCCCTCTAGATCTTTTTAATGTGCCCACCGTTATTGAAGGTACGGTGGCGTGGCGGGAAAATTGTCAATAGCAATCCCTCACCCCCGTATTCCGATGAGATGTTTTACACCATTTGGTTCGGCCGCCAGTAAAGGATTTGGTCCTCGAAGACTATAATCTCTAGACCCGCCCCACATCCATATTTTAAGTAGAAGTAGCGCCGCGGTAAGAGCTCCGAACTCTCGACTGAGAGAACGCGGGTTCGAATTCTTTGCGGAGGTGTCGAACCTTGGGCAAGTTCGTTTATTCTACATTGCTTCAGTTCACTCAGCTGAATGAATGAGTACCTGAATATTGACAGTGGTTGATATTTGTGTACGAAAGCTTCCCAGAGAAGTCGAGATGGTGTTCTGTTGAACAGGTCTGCCAAGGTGTAAAGTGTAAAGCGCTTTGAACAGTCTTGAGAACTATATAAGAACGCTATACAAGAACGTACCTTTTAGTTCAATTATAAATAATAAATAACAATTTCCAGTGAATAATTATGGCCCATACAATTTTTATATCACATTCCCCACTCCATACAAATGTTTCACATAATTTTAAAATAAAATGGCACGAAAGACAAACATTGTTTTAAGATTTAACAAGAATGGGCAACGAAGGCTTTTGGCATATGGAAAGTCCAACCCTTTTTATATACGTTTATTCCGCCCTTCTGAGGTACCGGAACCGGAAATTTTATTTTAAAACATATTCTCGCTACTGGCACCACTACAATCAGCAGACAATCAGTTCCAATCATTTATCCTTTGTAAAAATGAGAACTTATATCTAATCTACACTGCTCCTTTAGTAATGTATATGCCCTAGTACATCTATCTTTCCTCACCGATAAAAACATATTTCTATCAATATTTCCATAACCATTCAATATTTAAAAAAACTTCTATCTCAGTCTCCTGGTCCCTATCGTTGTCAAACCATATTATTTTAGGCGTATTTCGTAACTAAGATATCTCAGTTTTGGTGTCGTTTGAGTTACTCGCCTCTGAACTCAATTTAGGATACCTGTCTTTTTTGCGATATGGCCTCCACGCATGTATACATTATTCTAAATGAGGCCTAACTATTGTCTTGCGCAACGACATTATTAATTCTTTTTCATCATACACTATATTTCCTCTGACTAATCCAAGGATTTGATTTCCGTTTGTAGCTACAATTCCACAATATTCTGAAACCTTCATATCAACATTAATTGTTAACCCTAAGTCCTTTTTACAGTAGTACTTAGTACCGCATCCACACCCATTGTATATTGTACATCTTCGTTCCCATGTCCTGTGATGGGGCATTTATATTTCCCAAAATTGAAGCATATCTGCCATTTTTCGGACTATTTGGTGAAACTGTCAAGATCATCTTCTAAATGCTGTTGATCTATCAAATCGTTGATAGATATATAGAATAATATACAGTGTATGTCCCACGACTGATCCTTGTGATACCTCAGTCAAAACCGATTTCAAATTTGAAGCCTCCGTATCAACTACTACCCTTTTTCTTCTGTCAATGAGCCATTTTTTTATCCAGTTAATTATACAATGCCCAAAACTATGGGCCTTTAGTTTAAGCAATAATCTTCGATGTGGCACTTTGACTAAATTTATTGTATTAATGTTTTATTGCGCTGTCCGGACATAATGACCGATAATTTGTTGCATCTGCATTCAACGTGTTGACACAGTACACTGCAGTTCCAAATAAGCCACACACAAAAAACAATTCCAGTATGTTTTTATTTCATCTCAACTAAAAATACAAAGCGAAAACAGGAGCATAACTAAGACGTTATTTAATTGACCAGATATCTAAAATATTCAGTATTGTATCCTAATGTCAATATATTCTACATGAATCAACCTATTCTAGCTGTCGGTTTCCCATGTGTTATCAATGAAAAGTATCTTCTGTGGAAAATTACCTAAATGCCGTAATAAACCTGGCATTTCTCACCAGAGTGAGTTCGCAGATGATGTTTCTTTACCTGACCACTCACTGTAAACTGTGCTCCACAGATGTTACATTTGTAGGGTTTCTCACCAGTGTGAATTCGCAAATGTCTCTTTAAATGACCCTTACTGTAAACTGTGCACCACATGTCAAATTTGGAGGGTTTCTCTCCAGTGTGAGTTCGCAGATGTTCGTTAAACTACCACTCACTGCAAACTGTCCGCCATAGATGTCTCATTTGTAGAATTTTTCTCAAGTGTGAGTCCGCATATGTGCCTGTAAATTACCATACTGAGTGAAAAGTGCACTAAAGACATCACAGACGAAGTGTGACTACGCACATGTATATATAAACCACCGCTCTTTATAAACCGTTTTCCGCAAGTATCTCATTTGTTTCTCACCAGAGTAAATTCGCAGATGTTTCTTTTAATTACCACTCACTGTAAACTGTGCACCACAAATGTCACATTTGTAGGGTTTCTCCCCTGTGTGAATTCGCAGATGATTCTTTAAGCAACTAGTTACTGTAAGCTGTCCACCACACAGTAGGGCTTCTCCCCAGTGTGTTTACGCAAATGTACTGTTAAATCACCACTCTGTACAAACCGTTTTTTACAAACATCACATTTGCAGGGTATCTCACCAGTGTGACTACGCACGTGTACTGTTAGGTTTCTTCGATCTGAAAATTTACCATCTGTTTTCCACAAGTATAACATTTGTTACTCACCAGTGTGAATTCGCAGATGTTTCTTTAAATTACCACTCACTGTAAACTGTGCGCTACAGATGTCACATTTGTAGGATTTCACCCCTGAGTGAATTCGCAGATGATTCTTTAAGCTACCAGTTACTGTAAACTGTGCACCACACAGGTCACATTTGTAGGGTTTCTCCCCAGTGTGTCTACGCACATGTACTTTTAAATCACCACTCTGTACAAACCGTTTTTCACAAACATCACATTTGTAGGGTTTCTCACCACTGTGACTACGCACGTGTACTGTTAGGTTACTTCGATCTGAAAACTGTTTTCCACACGTGTCGCACTTGTGCGGTTTCTCCCCAGTGTGAATTCGCAGATGTTTCTTTAAAGTACCACTCTTTGTAAACTGTGCACCACAGTTGACACATTTGTAAGGTTTCTCCCCTGTGTGAATTCGCAGATGATTCTTTAAGCTACCAGTTACTGTAAACTGTGCACCACACAGGTCACATTTGTAGGGTTTCTCCCCAGTGTGTCTACGCACATGTACTTTTAAATCACCACTCTGTACAAACCGTTTTTCACAAACATCACATTTGTAGGGTTTCTCACCACTGTGACTACGCACGTGTACTGTTAGGTTACTTCGATCTGAAAACTGTTTTCCACACGTGTCACACTTGTGCGGTTTCTCCCCAGTGTGAATTCGCAGATGTTTCTTTAAAGTACCACTCTTTGTAAACTGTGCACCACAGTTGACACATTTGTAAGGTTTCACCCCAGCGTGAATTCGCAAATGTCCCTTTAAATTACCACTCTGTGTAAACTGTGCACCCCAGGTGTCACATTTGTAGGGTTTCTCCCCTGTGTGAATTCGCAGATGATTCTTTAAGCTACAAGTTACTGTAAACTGTGCACCACACAGGTCACATTTGTAGGGCTTCTCCCCAGTGTGTCTACGCACGTGTACCTTTAAATAACCGCTGTTTAAAAACCGTTTTCCACAAGTATCACATTTGTAGGGTTTCTCACCTGTTTGACTACACACGTGTACTGTTAGGTTACTTCGACTTACAAACTGTTTTCCACAAGTGTCGCATTTGTGCGGTTTCTCCCCAATGTGAATAGGCACTTGTGCCCTTAAATAACTGCTACTTCTAAACTGGGTTCCACAGGTATATTTGAAGGGTTTTTCACCAGTATGAATACGTATATGTACTGTCAAGTCACGCATTTTTAAAAATCCCTTACTACAAGTGTCACATTTGAATCGTTTCTCAAGGGTATGAGTGTGCGTTTTCGCATCCATGTTCCAAGTACTACTGTTGGTAATTTACACTGTTTACTGAACGGATCACGAGTCCCATTTCTAGAATGAATCTGTCGATATGCAAGAATCTTCACTTGAAAATTGTGTTCCACAGGGTTCACAACTAAACAACCTGTCGTGATTATATGAGTGCACTTGCGTAACCCTAAAAGGCTAATGTACCATCATTTGAGAAGTGTGCGCCACAGTTGTTGCACTACAGATATTACACACCAGGTTGAAAGCACATGTGTAACTTTACTTGACCAATCCTTAGAACTGTGACACAAGGACATCAGTAGAGTCGAATTGGAATAGCTCTACCATGTCACATTCTTCTTGTGTAACTGCTCATTCCAAATCGCGTCGAACCAGTGTCACAAACGTTCTCTTGTGTCCGAAGGCAAAGATGTGGACAGTCACTGGCATGGTTCAAATGCTTCTTTGTGTTTGTCCTCTGTCTTTTTCTGAAAAAAAATTTCACCGTCACTAGAACATTAAAACTGACCGAACTCGCTAATTGTTGCAGTTGTAGTAGACACTTCATCATAGACATTTCTCTATCTCACACACACACACACACACACACACACACACACACACACACACACACACACACACACACACACACACACACACACACACACACACACACACACGCACACACACGTCACATATGACTCGGCTGTCATCTGCAACAACATGAAAGTAATTATAATTATACACAAAATGACACACTGTGACAACGACAGTCGATGTGAGTGATAACCGCGACTCACTTTCAGAGTCATGTGAAATATGGTCCACAACCTCCTATGTTGTCTGGTTCTCTATCTCTCTGTATCCCTGTCTCTTCATCTCTCCCTCTGTCCCTGTCTCTCTCCCTCCTTCTCTCCCCCTTTCACACTCCATTGCTTCCTCCATTTGTCACTCTGTCTCTCTCTCCGTGTATTTTCCTCCTTCACTCCGTCCTCCAATTTTAGTACAGTCAAGTTTACTTCATTATTACGGTCACACTCAGGACTGTGCAACTGACCATATTTGTGGGACTAGTTTCCTAGTTTTCTAAACGTTATTGTTACAAAAATAATTTGGGTCTGCCCCAGGGTGACCTGAATTGTGAGGTGGCTGTAAAGAGAGGTTCGATGGTACGTTTTTCTTATTAAAGCGAAACTGTCTGCTCCACATAGATATCTCCTAAAATGCTTACTACCTACCAAGTTATCCCTTCCGGATGATGGGTATTTTGCTGTGCTCCATGCCTGGGGGACGGACATGGGTTGGTGTTTGTGTTTCGTACCAAAGTATCTGCAACACAGGCAAAATGCATTCTACAGTGATCCACCTTGAGTAGGTATACTTGTGCTTAGACAGAACTGAGCATTGTAACGCCAGTACGTTGTGGAGACGAATAAAGATGTTTGAGTTTGGTTAATGTGCCCATGACATGATAATTGCGATTGCTGTCATTATTCTATATTACAAACCTAAAGCTAATTCATTGTTTTTTATATTTAAAAAAATTTGACTTAACTGCTACGTTAAGTTAATGTAAAGCGAATAACTTGTGGGTACGAAAACAAAGTTTGTTTGATATTAATTATCATTGTAGCATACATGAAGTGTTGAAGCAGTTTATCTGTTGGGGTCGGATTTTCCATTTGGAGTCAGTGTCTGTGATTGTAATTTATCAAAATAATTGGTCAATCTTTCAGACAACAGGCCGAAATTATTAGCATAACATGGTTAGCTCGGAAAGTAATAGATCGCCAACAAGTGTTTAAAATAATAGTTATCCTAATACTTGCAGGCCCAATACGGTAGTATATACAGTGTACACATTGTATAAATGACTAGAGCGCTCATGCTACAAATAATGATTATACAATTTCAAATTATCGCACGGCTTTCGTCGAGTCTCAGCCCTCCATATTCACCAAGTACCGAAAACAGTGGTCACGGTATAGCATTATAAGCACAACAGTTGTTCGTGAAGTGCAACTCACTCTACCTGTTGAGCGATAATCGGGGGCAAAACATTCTTTTAGTTTTAATACATAACCAGACATGAAGATTTGTGTATTCTCGTGTGTCGTGACTTATGCTGGGTGATTGTCAATGTGTTAATCTAGTCTTGAATTGTATTTAGATACCTGACAACTCGAGCAAACTTTATTCTTACACGATCGACTCCGGCGTCACTCCACCTGCTGTTCGCGCTTTCGTGGTTGAGGCTCGTTTACCCAGACTCCGCGACGTACGTGGCTCCACTATGGCTGCATTTTATTTGGCGTCCGAGCGTCTCTAGTTACAAATCATTATTGGGTCTCGTCTATGTTCTTACCTCGTGACCAAAGTCTTAAGCTATTAACCTATCCATCACCGACACCCAGATAGACAGACAGACCGGCAAACAGACAGACAAACAGGCAGAGTTGTTTAGTTATCCAATTTTACAAGATGATATAATAATAATAATGATGATAATAATGTGCATTATGGTATGAGAGTATAATATAATTATTCTGAAATTTCAAATGGGTATCATATTAAATTTGAATGTACTACTTGGATATGGGAGACTCCTGTTAAGACTAAAACTGTCGCTCTCATAGGAGCCATCCAGGTAGATGGTCAATGAGTTTATATAAAGTATATTTAATTGTGTCTAATTTAATTATTTTTGTATAGAATCAGTATGTTCCTTTTGCGCACCAGAGTTGAACCAATGTATGGGTGTGTCAAAATGTATATGTAAAAGTGATTGTTATATGCAAGTGATAAGTGCGTAATTTTGAGTCGTTTTTATATTGGTGATGTATATAGCATAATGAATTAATTGTTTATTCTTGGTTACATGTACATGTAGCAGTCGATAACAGAGCGTACGCTTTGATAGCGTTTTATTCTGTAATCTTTAGCACAATTATATATATACATATAAGTCACTGTGATACCCATTTTGAAATTTCACATTGTTCCTGTTATACCATAACGTACATTATTATCATTATTATATCATATAACACGTATTCGAATAATATATGTAAGTAAATACAACGTATACACTGAACCATTATTTAAAAAAACATATCTTTTTTAAAATAATGGTTCAGTGTGTACGTTGTATTTACTTACAAATATTATTCGAATAGTTTTGTTTTGTAGTTTCGTTATCTTATTAATTAGTTAATTATGTAATTTAAATTTGGTAATATTATTGTTTTACAAAGTGTAATTTTAATACGTACGTGAGAGGAGAATATGCTTCAGCTTATTTAAAATTCCATTTCTCCTAGAGCACTTATTTGCTACTTTTTCAAAATGTCTGTGCCAGTTTAGAAGTGTGTCTAACGTTAGGCTTAAAAAGTTGCTGTGTTTGACTGTATCAATATTTACACCATGTATTGCTATTAATAATACTCCTTTGGTAATGTTATAATACATTCAATATGAACGATGCATAAGTGATATTTATTCAACCTTTTGAAAATAATGGCAAGTTACCTTTCCGAGTCGTATATTGCTCTGAACGGAGCTTTCGACGTCTTCTCGACGTCTTCATCAGCGTTGGTCTGCGCCACTCTCGGTCGTCATGTGTTTGTGTTGGTAACTATCACATGACTATGCTTCCAGGAAGATCGCTGGAAAGTTGTATCCAGAATCTCTGTTGATTTCTGGTCGCCTCTCTCTGATTTCAATCACCTCACTGATTTTCCTTCTCCAGATGTTGAAATCTCCAAATTTAAGCATGACCGCATGAAATCTCCAAATTTAGGCATGTCCGCATGCGTAAATTTGCTTCTGTGCAGTTTCATCACATTAAAACATCACTTTGTCTAGGTTTTCAACCTGTCTCCACAACCAGTAGGCATCACGAGCTGCATTGTGCAGTTCTTTCACACACTTATTCCATCCTGGTACAATATCATATTTAGACGAACGTTTACGTGTTGACACAAGTGTTCGGCCAGATCTCTTCAGAGTGAATACGATAGAGTTATCAAACTCATCGATGTCATCACGGCGACAACAATTGTTATAATTACGACTACTGCATTTAACACCGGGACGAATATTCAGTTTAGACAGTCCAAGGTACGTGCGATCTCTATACGATTCAACATCATGTGGGTGTAACGTGTTCCAATGTATAAGGTGCTTACTTTCGTTAATGTTAACACTACCATTTACGTATGCTGGTACAATAACACTGTCAAAGGTGAACGACAAAAGAGATGAAGTGTTCGATACTTCCAATATTTACTCCATCTATTGCTAAGGTTGGTACCGTTAACCTTTTATTTGGCATTTAAAAATAATGTAATTAGCTTTGTTGATGTTTAATGATAATTAGCTTAATTTTAGCCATTCTGATATGTCGTGGAGCTCATCGTTAATGAAATATTCAGTTTCAGCATTGTTTGCATTTTCGGCAAAAGATTCAAACGTACTTGTTGTCCAATTGTTTTGTGATCCTATCCACTATTTGTAGACCTGCAAATTCAGTTGAATGTCGTGGCCTGCTGCCATATTAATTTTTGGACAGTAGTTTCCTATTTCTAAAATACATGAGTAATTTGTCATTCATAATTTTTTTGAGGACTTTTGAGATAACAGGCAGAAGGGATATTGGACTGTAATTCGCGAATGATGTGGGATAGTTTTTTATATTGGAATTACATTAATATTTTGGTAATAATTATTTTTAAAGAAATTTGTCCTGTATACAATATTTGATTTATTAACAATGACGGACTAAGGGGTATGCCCGATTGGTCTTCGGAGAAATTTGGCATTGTGAGGCCCAACACCCATCCAGGGTGGCCATTTGTAACGCACAATACAAAAAGACAATAATACTAATAAGTTTATTTTATTTGCAAAGATACAAGGAAATGTAATGTAGATACAACACATATGAACATAGTTCCGCTAAAAACCTGGATACATGGCACTTTCCGTCCGACCAGACCAAACCCTCCTCAACTGCAGTTCATATATGCTACGTCAGTGTGAGTCTGACATATAGTGAGCGCATTTATATGCAAACGTTAAATGCAAGTGCGATGATGGCGTTTAAATGCAAATGTTTTAGATAACTCAAATGTAAACGCAAGTGTTCCATATGCTATCGTTTTATGTAATGCAAGTGGTTTCAAAACAATTCAGATACAACACAAACAATAAAAACACATCATCCCACAATATCGGTATCTCTATTTAGCAGTTGCCTTGGCTACTGCAACTCACTCCTAAACGATATTGCTAAAAAAGGACTTAGCTAAACTCCAACCTGTACAGAATTGTTCAGCACGTGTGGTACTAAAAAAATACCTTCTAACACTTTAAGTCAATAACCCGTCTGGTGCCACCCAGACAACCTTGAGCGTTTTTGTAGAAACCCATTAATCTGCAAAAAAGGTATCGCCAGACAAATATATACTGCCTTTCCTTTCTGAATATATCGAATTACAAAAGTCCAAACAATCAAAACGATGTGTCCAAGCGTATGCTGTTAGTGTGTTTGCTTATGGCTATGTCATAGAACAACAATTATGGTATGACCATTTGTGATATGAACATGCAAATTAGCTGTGACCATTGTAACCTCATCGTGTAATGATGAATATTCGAAATTTTGCAATGCCGCAAACGTCACAAAATTAAAATGACTCTGCACATACAATCGGCAACAAGTAAGTTTGATATCCATTTTTTATATCGTCCACATAGCCATGGCATTGGCGGGTCTAGGCGTGGGGTGTCTGGGAGCACTTGTCCCCTAGACCTTTGGAATTTGGCCTCGCTATGCCTGAGCTAGAGTGGAGTGCCTTCTAGATCTTTTTAATGCGCCCCCGTTATTTATGTTACGGCGGCGCAGCGGAAAAAAATTGTCAACAGTACACCTACCCCCGTCTTCCGATGACTTCAACGGAGTAGCTGTAGTTACAGCGGCGCGGCGGCCAAAAAATGTTTTACACAATTTCGTTCGGCCGGCAGTGAAGGTTTTTGTGCCCCCCCAGGTTTTTATGTCCCCCCCCGGTATTGGTTACGATTGTGAGCGACCTATTTGTGGACCTTAGCATTCTCATTTCACTTATCTCAAATGACAAACAATGGTTGATTTACAAAGAAGAAGCTGCCATAGCTCTACAGTTTTCATCAGTAGCTTTGTTCATAGATTTTTATCGCAAAAATGTGATCATAATGGCGCCAAAAGGTTGACTGTTGACACCCGTACACTCCAAAGTCTCGTCAAGCATGCATTCAATAGGTCCGGCGGCACAAGAATGTCAACCACAACATTCTTTAAAAAGCACACTGATATGCATTTGCATAATTTATGACGTCAAATAAATAGTTGTTTTCATACGTTTTATTTAGGAAAGCCTGCATGAATAATTAATTCTACACGAACATTATTATAATTGGCATCACGACGTTCGGTACGGAACACGACCACTTTGCAACTTCGATTTCTCCAAACTGGCTTGTCCTTGACATTGCTAGATATGCCACAACTAATTTGCTAACGCTCACCATAAAAATTGTGACGTTTCATGCAGATTGACACACTGAAGAAGAATCCGTGCACAAAATATTGCTGTGGTATCACACGACGCTTAGTAAGATAGGAACGCAACGCTATGGACATTTGTAGTCGTTTTAAACATTTCTTCACCTTTTATTCTACAACGTGAACGAAAGCTGATTAAGAATAGTATCCTGATAAATACTGCAAACGACACAGACACTATCATTCATTTGATTTGATGCGCGAACGATCTTGATTTCACTGGCGTTTTTAATCGAACACGTGTCACACGCGACGCCAACTGATGGGAAATACGAAATCACATGAATTTAGGTGGCAAAAATTCGCTATTTCCGCAAAACAGACAGGTAGAATTCGTGAACTTTCACTATTTCCGCCAAGGAGACAGGTAGAATTCGTGAAATGTCCACAATTTCCGCAAAATAAACAATTATACTTTCTGAAATAAGTACCGACATTAGCGCATGAACGCGTGAACGTCGTAAAATAAAATTAGGCCAGCGAATTGCACGAACCAAACTTAGATCAGCGAGGGTCATGAACCACACTTAGACTAGCGAGTTCCAAGAACCACAATTAGAGTAGCGAGTTCCATGCTCCAAACTTAGAATAGCGAGTTGCACGAACCAAACTTAGACCAGCTAGTTTCATGAACCAAAACTAGAGCAGCGAGTTCCAAGAACCATTTCGTTCTTTACATTTGAACTATAAACACCTACATCATCAGCTTATCGATTAGTGTACCGGCTGCCAACATGCTTACGCCACCATAACGGGCGGACTTCCAGTGCCCAGATTGTAAGATACATTTTAGACGGAAATATAGCTGGAAACGGCACGGTGCCCACAGTCGTCGTGGACTGTAGACAAGCGCTACATCGCTGAATCCACTTGACCCGGCGCCCACTATGACAACTGCACCTCTGGCCCCAGCGACAAGCTCGACATACTTGTTTCTCTCTCAGGTGACCAAAAAGCAATCAAAGAAAATGGCCCTGGTCGATCCCCGTATTTTAGACTACATTCAACCGCAACGTCCTTCTCCTGCTAATCCTACCGAAAGTGTCTTGCGACGACTAGACAACGAAATGTGAGACATATTAGAACGAAAGGATATAGACAAGAGGAAGAAGGTTGTGTTGTATCACCAGGTGTTGAGCAGGTACAACAATCTTTCCCACAAACGTACGCAGGAACCTCTGCGGGTGGCCATCGAAAAATGGCGACATGACAGATGTTCTTTCATCTTGATCCAAGTGCTCTAGCTCTTTACTCTATGTAATATTGGTGAAATTCCGGGCATTGCATGTCATATACTACACCACACTATGCTACCTACCCCGCCCTGTCCTGCGGGTGCGCCAGTAGTGACCTCAGAGTGTTGATGGTTTTGTGATTCACTGGTATGTCATAGGACATGAAAATCCTTGCTAATTGTTCTGACAGTTTACTGATGTAGAGCAGGCCTATGGCGTGTTGTCTTCCACTGCTTTATGTTGTGTTATTCTCCTTCTGTCTCTTTGGATTAAGCATCCATTGCTTGTAGCCGTACGCTTCCACTACTTTCTTGATATGATCCACCTCTTTGGTCTTGTCCTCATATATTGTTGCCAGGTTTTCTGCTCTCTGCAGGAGTGTTCTCACAACCGATCGTCTGTGCTCTAGGTGGTGATTAGAGTCCATGTACAAATACTGACCTCTGTGGGTTGCCTTTAGGCACACCTATACCTTGGTTGAGCCATCGACTTTCAGCCATATACACGTGTCTAGGAAGGCTAACATACTGTCCTGTTCCGGTTCTACAGTGAACTTGATGTTCTCGTCCACCGAGATCAGATGGTTTGTGAATCGCTTTACTTCACTCTCTTGTAACAGTGTGGATGTGTCATCAACCAGATGTCTGGAGGATAACGTGCTTACTCGATGTTTCGTTCTTCGATACCTTACATGTACAGGTTCGCCACTATCGCTTATCGCCTGCTCCCTTCTTCTGTTTGTAGAATACTCTGTCGTAATTAATGCACGTGGTGTTCAGACAGATTTCTAACAGTGTGATGATGTGGTTCAGTGATAGTGATTAAACGGACACAGCACTGAGAGACATAATATTATGTGCAAGGCGGCAAAATGTTCTACCCCATTTGGTTCGGCCAACAGCTGAGATTGTTGTGGCTTGTAGTCTACCCTCTGTAGACCCGCCCCGCGTCCATATTTTAATTAACAATTTTTAGTAAATAAACATACCTCATACACTATTTATATCGCGTTCCCAACTCCATACCAACTTTGTTCAAACCGTGTTAAAATAAAACGGCGCGTCACATTTATAAGGTTTCTCCCCAGTACGACACCAATGACCAATGTCGTCTAAAGTGTGCACCACAGGTATCACATTTGTAGTTTCTTACATGTGTGAGTTCGTAGAGGTGACCATAATTGACCAGATAGAGTGAAATGGGCTTCAAAAACATCACAATTGTAGGGTTTGTCACCAGAATGACTACACACATGTATTTTTAAATGACCGGTAGGTAAAAACAGTTTTCTACAAGTATCACATTTGAAGGTTTTCTCACCGGTGTGAGTTCGCAAGTGTGACCGTAATAGACCAGAGTGAGTGAACAGGGCGCCACAAACATCACAAACGTAGGGTTTCTCACCGATATGAATACGTACGTGTATCTTAAAATGTCTGATCTGTGGAAACCGTTTACCACGTGTGTCACATTTGAAGGGTTTCTCACCAGTGTGAACACGCACTTGAAGTGTTAGGCTACTCCGATTTAAAAAAAAACTGTTTCCAACAAGTGTCGCAATGATGCCGTTTCTCCCCAGTGTGAATACGCACATGTGCCTTTAATTGCCTATTACATCTAAACCGGCTTCAACATTTGCAACATATGAAAGGCCACTCTCCGGTATGCATACACCGGGTGTCACATTTGTGGGGTTTCTCCCCAGGGTAAATGAGCTTATGCGACACCAAATTCCCACGTCTTTTAAGGTGCCCACCATATATATCACATTTGTAGGCTTTCTCCATTAGTGTGAATTCGCATACGTGACCGTAAATGACCACATTAGGTGAAACGGATACCACAAACATAATAGTTGTAGGGCTTTTACCAGTATGATTACGCACATTTCTTTAAACCATTGCTCTGTAAACACCGTTTGCCACAAGTATCACATTTGAAGAGCTTCTCACCAGGATGAATACCCACGTGTACCGTGTACTGTTAGGTTACTTCGATTTAAAAATCGTTTTCCACAAGTGTCGCACTTGTGAGGTTTCTCCCCAGAGTGAATTCGCAGATGTTTCTTTAAACTACCATTCTCTGTAAACTGTGCACCACAGATGTCATATTTGTAGGGTTTTTCCCCACTGTGATTTCCCAAATGTACCTTAAAATTACCGCTCTGTGTAAACTGTGCCTCACAGATGTCACATTTATAGTGTTTCTCCCGCGTGTGAATTCGCAAATGTGTCTTCAAACTACCACTGACTGTAAACTGTCCACCACAGATTTATCATTTATAGGGTTTCTACCCAGTGTGACTACGCACATTTACCTTTAAATCTCCCATCTGAAAAAAATCGTTTTCCACAAACATCACCAGTGTCTTTAAACTACCACTCATTGCAAACTGTGCACAACAGATGTCACATTTGTAGGGTTTCTCCCCAATGTGCGTTCGCATATTTGCCTGTAAATTACCATATTCAGTAAAATGTGCACAGCAGACGTCACAGTCGAAGGGTTTCTGACCAGTATTACTGTGCACGTGTATCTTTAAACCACCGCTCTATAAAAGCCGTTTTCCAGAAGTGTCATATTTATAGGGTTTCTCACCAGTGTTAACACGAACATGCCAATGTAAGCTACCATTCTGTGAGAATGGTGAAACTGGCTGAACTTTCTAGTTGTTGTAGTTGCCAACGTAAATTACTCTTCGTAGTAGACATTTCATGGTAGACACTTCTGACACAAACGTCACAGGTGATTCGGCTGTCATCTGCAACAACATAAAAGTAATTACAACTAGAGACAAAGTGAGACTATGGTCGATATAAGTGACAACCACGACTCACTTTCAGTGTCATCGGAAACATGTCCTCCCCACCCCCTATGTATCGCTCTCTATCTCCCTATATCTTCGTTTCTCCCTCTAATCCTGTCTCTCTCCTTCCTCCTCGTCCTCAATTTCTCCCTCCATTTGTGTGTCCGTCTCTCTCTGCGTGTGTCTTCCCCCCCCCCGTCCTCCAATTGTAGTACTAGATTTAACAAGATTTAACAAGATTGCCACCCAGAGAATTAACTCTAGGTGGCAGGTGGACAAGGAAGCCCTTTGGCTTATCGGGAGTCCGACCCTTTTTTCTATGTGTATCCAGCCCGTCTAAGGTATGTGTCGATTTTATTTTTAAACATATTCACGCTACTAGCACCCACACAATCAGCAGATAATCTGTTCCATTCATTTACAGTCCTTTGTGAGAATGAGAACTTTCATATATCTAATCTACACTGCTCCTTTGCTAATGTAAGTTCATGTCCTCTAGTCCTTCTATCTTTCTTAACTGAGAAAACAATATTTCTATCAATATTTTCATAACCCTTCAATATTTTAAACACTTCTATCTGATCTCCTCTGAATCTCTTGGTCTCTAGTGTTGTTAAACTGCATTGTTTTAGGCGTATTTCGTAACTAAGATCCCTCAGTTTTTGTATCATTTTAGTTGTTCTCCTCTGCACTCTTTCTAGCATATCTACGTCCTTCCTGCGATACGGCCTCCACGCTTGAATACAATATTCTAAATGAGGCCTAACTATTGTTTTGTACAGCGGTATTATTAGCTCTTTTTTCTTATACGTTATGTTTCGCCTAATTAATCCAAGGATTTGTTTTCCCTTTGAAGCTGCAATTCCGCACTGCTCTGAAACCTTCATATCAGCACTAAAGGTTAACCCTAAGTCCTTTTCTTTTACAGTAGTACTTAGTACAGTACCCCCCATTGTATATTCTACCTCTTCGTTCCCATGTCCTGTGTGGAGACATTTAAATTTCCCAAAATTGAACAGCATTTGCCACTTTTCAGACCATTTGATCAACCTGTCAAGATCATCTTGTAAATGCTGTCTATCTCCATCACTTTTAATCCTTCTAAACACTTTTGTATCATCCGCAAATTTCAACATCTTGCTTGTTATTTCATCATCGAAATCGTTGATATATATTAAGAATAATATAGGTCCTAATACTGATCCCTGCGGTACCCCACTCAATACCGATTTCCAGTTTGAAGCCACCCCATCAACTACTACACGTTGTCTTCTGTCAATCAGCTATTGTTCTATCCAGTTTATTATACCATTTCCTATGCCATGGGCCTTTAGTTTAAGCAGTAATCTTTGATGTGGTACTTTGTCGAAAGCTTTTTGAAAATCTAAGTAGACGATATCTACTGATGATCCCTCATCTACCCACTTAGTGATGTCTTCCAAAAAACATAACATATTTGTTAAGCATGACCTCGCTTTAAAAAACCATGTTGAGATGGGTTTATCAAGTTTTGTTTAACAAGAAAATCCACCATGTGATCTTTAATTAGTCTTTCTAATAATTTACAAATCACTGATGTTAAACTCACTGGTCTATTGTTCTCTGACTTGTTTCTCGAACCTTTTTTGAATAACGGTATAATGTTTGCTTCTTTCCATTCTAAAGGAACCACTCCCTCTTCTAATGACAAGTTGAAAACTGTTGCAAGCGGTATGCTAATTTGTTCTACAATTTACAATAGTAGGTTGGATGGAATACCATCCACTCCAGGTGATTTATTATCCTTCCTAGCCCTTATTTTCTTAGCTACCATTTCCGGGGTTACAATTAATTGTCCTAAACAGTCTGAATCTGACCCCTTGAACTTAGCCTCTGGTACTGGCAGTGAACTAATATCTTCCCTGGTAAACACTGACCTAAAGTACTCATTCAGGTCTTCTGCCATTAAGAATCCCTCTGATATTATATTTCCAGCACTATCTTCTAGAGGACCGACCTTATCTTGAACTTTCTGTTTGCTTCGAACATACGCGTAAAAAATCTTGCTGTCATGATTTATATTTCTAGCTAATTGTTGTTCATAGCTTCTCTTTGAATTTCTAATTTCAGCTGTAGCTTGGTTAAGTGCTTCTTTATAACTGTTGAATTCTTCATCATTTCTATACATCTATATGACTTCCACATCATTTGTTTATACTTAATTTTTTTAATGGCTTCTTTCGATAAGTGTTTCTTTTTGGACCGTTTTCCTTGTTTTTTTAAGGCTACAAATTTATCGACTATGCACTTAATTTCACTCTTTATTATATTCCAGCATTCTGTTGTCTTATTTTTCAGTGTGTTATTCCAGTCTATCTTTGCTAAATATTTCCTCATGTCCTTATACCTTCCTTTGTGGAAATTTCTCCTATACTGCTTTTTACTATTCCTTTCTGATTTTACTTTGATGATAAAGTGTATCTGGTTGTGATCGCTACTCCCCAGTGGCTCACATATCTTGACATTGTCAACTAATTCATTCTGTGAGGACAAAACTATGTATAACACATTCTCACCCCTGGTTGGTTCTAGCACATGTTGAGAAAGGAATGTATCTTGAACTAAAACTAAAAACTTGTGGTCCTCACTCCCCATACTCTGTAGAGATTTCCATTGTATATGCCCGTGGTTAAAATCCCCCATAATAATACAGTCCCGTTTGCTTACTTCCCTTATAGCGTTTTGTATTTTTCTTTCTCTTCTATGCTTATGTTTGGACTTCGATAAACTAACCCAACTGTTAACGTTGAGTTTCCTGTAACTATGTTACACCAAACAGCGTCTTCGCAATCTGCTTCTCTTTCTAATTTTATTTCATAAGCCTGAATAGATTCTTTAATATATAAAATAACTCCACCTCCCTTTCTTCCTATTCTATCTTTTCTAAACATTACATATCCTGTCAGTCCCAATTCAGCATCTGATATATCGGTGGTGGTCCAGGATTCGGTTATACCTATTATATGAGGGTCAATATCTTCTACCATAATGTTTAGTTCATTTCTTTTGTTTACTATACTCCTTGCATTTAAACAAACACATTTATATCCAGCTTCAGAAGAGTTTTCCAGCCTGTTATTTGCTGATTTATTTGCGCTGTCTTTATGTATGCCTCCATTTTCAGGCTTTTCTGTGAGTCCTCCCTGCGAATCTAGTATAAATAAATGCAACCTGTCCCACAGTCAACAGATCGCAGCAGGTTCTCTGAGAAAACTGCTGCCCCTTTCCACTAAGATGGAGGCCATCTCTCATGTACATACCTTCCCTCCCAACAAAGTATCCCCATAAATCTGTGAATCCCACCCCCTCTTATTCACACATCTGCTCAACTAGTGCGTTGATTGCCATCCTCTTGCAGTTTCTATACGTTGCCCCCCCTTCCTCCCATTACTGGCAAAATTCCTGACAGAATAACCTGTTCAATTCTCGTCTTCTTTAGCTTCCTCACTAACTGTCTATACTTCTGTACTATCGCAGTTGTCCCCTCCCTGTCTGCATTATTTGTTCCTACATGTACCAGTATAGATTACCCTTGCCAAGTCTCAATACCTTCTCTACCCTGTCAGTTACATGTTCAATCCTAGCCCCCGGTAAGCAAACAACGACGTCCTTCTCCTCGCACAGTGTCTTGTCCGTCTTTCTCATAATGGAGTCGCCCATCAACACCCTCTCTTTCCTCATTGCCCCCTCAATCACTGCCTTAGAATAGCTCCTTCTTCGGTTTGCATCTGTCTGGTTGTTGTCTTTCCCCCTGTCGTCTTCTCTCCTGTCACATTCTCTTCTGATCCATTCTTTCCTGTCGCTTTTTCTCTTGTCACCTTTCCTCCTGTCAGCGTCCCTTTTATCGACTTCTCTTCTATCACATGTGCTCTCACTTCCTTTCGTCCCTTCATCTTTCGTCCCATCTCATTTTCTTCTCTCCTCTCCCGACCCATCTTCCCTCCCTCCTTCTCTACGGTCACTTTCTTCCCTGTCACCTTCACGCTTGTCACGTTTTCTGTTGTCGATTTTCCAATTTCTACCCCTCCAATCACCTTCCCTCCTCTCAATCTCCTTTCCTCAGTTTTCTTGCCATTGCTATTCTCCTTCAGTCTTGCAGTATTCTCACCTCCCTCCCTGTCGTCTCTCTCCATTCGACCTGCCTCCTTGCTAATTCCCATCTCCATTCCCTTCACAATATCTGTCAACCTAACTATCTCCTTCTGCAGACACTCCACCTTCCAACACCCAATGCACTGAAAGGTGAATCCTTCCTCTATGGTTTCTGCCCATGACATCCCACAGCCGGACAATGCAAAATCTACCCAGCTGTGGCAGTGATCGCACTTCAAGTGTCGCTTTGCCTTGACTTGCCGCTTGCAAGGCGCCATATCCCGATCAGAATTTATTTAATAACTTAACTAACTTAGTCTTTATAAAGACTGTTTCCTGTGTACTACAGCACACTTTAGGTTACCAATTTCAATTACACAGCCGACTATTTATCCTGACACGAACGCTAACATTTACCGGTAGTGACCTAATTTAAATACAATCAATGACGTTACGTTAGGCTGCTTTATTTATTTAGGTTACGCCGCCCGACTATCGCCCTTGCTTAATCTTACCAACAATGCTACCTAATCAAAATATCTAGCAAGTACTGCCTTACACAGATATTATCTTATGTAAGTAGTTTGATGGTTGTTACTTTATCTCCTATATATTCTACCACATAATCAGGTTTGTTAAATCTTGATTACAATTTATCGAAGGCTAAGTGAGTTACCCTATTATCACTCACTATACAAAGGTGTTCTAAAATACATTAACTAACTAACTTTAAGCACAACTGCTACTCAATATATGTTTATTGCAACTTTATGAATGATATTAAGGCAAGAATAACACTTATCAATCAGTAATTCCACTTGTTTATCAACTTTTCTGCACCACCAATTTCTACGATCTATCTCCGCCAAATATAGCCTCGAGTACGGTGGAACATCACTTTTACCTCATCATTAAGGTCACTCTCAGGACTGGGCAAGTGACCATATTTGGGGGACTAGTTTCCTAAACGGTACTATTACAAAATAATTTCGAACTGTCCCAGAGTGACCTGAATTGCGAGGTGGCTGTAAAGCGAGGTTCGATGGTACATGTTTTTTTTCTTGTTAAAGCGAAACTGTCTGCTCCACATGGACATATCGTAAAGTGGTTACTACCTACCAAGTTTTCCCTTCCGGAGGATGGGTATTTTGCTATGCCCCATGCCAGGGGGACAGACATGGGTTGGTGTTTGTGTTCTGTACCAAAGTATTTGTGACACAGGCAAAATGCATATTAAAGTGAAGCATCATGAGTAGGTCTACTTGTGCTTAAATAAAACTGCGCAACGTAACGCCAGTACGTTGTGGGGACGAACTTTAAAGAAGTTTGACTTAACTGCTAGGAAACGAGACTTTCCTTTTGAGTAGGAGGTTAACCGGAAATGACGTGAACGGGGGAAGCGTATGTCCATTGAGCCATTGTTTGCGTTATCTCGTAATTTTTTTTTAGTTGTTGTTGCTTAATTTCAAATATGCCTAAGCGTTGCTTTGCAGCCAATTCTTCCAATACTTCAAATGACAACATTACATTTCCAAAAGATAGCCTTTTATGCCGTAAGTGGATCCAACAGGCGAAACGCACCCGCGGTGACTGTTGGTGTAAACGTATTACAGAATAAGGTGATTTTGGGCGAAATTTTTTTAGCAACGTAACTCAAATTACATGTTGTAATGAAGTGAACAATTTGGGGTAGATATCACGAGATAAAAATGAAATGTAAAGCCGTAATAATACGGCCCCGCCTGGTAGATGCCGGACTAGCATTAACCTTGTTTTTGGGCATTCCGGTGACGTTTGATTTTTTCGTCAATTGATTATTGAAATTCACTCAACATAATTTGTATAGCCATGTTTGAACTTAATCTATGCAATACATGTTAATGATTTATAATATCTGCCTGTTGGGCAACGACTTTATTCAGATTGTTGTGAAAACGGCATATCTTGTTACGTTACCGATTTTGTTTCTTCAACTAATCTAGTAGAGTAAGTGCGTAAGTGCAAACTCGAACAGATATAGGACTTAATATGTTCACGACAGGAAAATTCAACTTTTCTAACCGTTCATTTGTAGAAATTTGACAGAATAAGTGTTAGAGACTTACCACATCGGTATCTTATAGAAGAATTTGATCAGGTTTTATTAAAACGGCAAAAACGATAGGACAAACGATTTGTGCCCCCACCATAAATGATGATATTGCCCGTGTTCTGCAGTCAATCGTCTTTGGCACTGAAACATTCCTGCTTGGCACTGCCGGCACGTTCGCCTGCAACTTCGTCTATAGCCAAATACGGTTCATACCTGTATGGCTTTATATTTCCTACAGGACTAACATCACGACAATGTTCCTCAACATCCTCGACTTCAAATGACAATTCCAGACTTGAATCTAAATCATCAGATTCGCGAAGGTCGATGTCTTCCTGACTGCATTCGGTCATGTATATTGACATAACCCTCCTTGAAAAAATTACCCCGCTGACGTCACAACATGGCGGGACCGGTTCAGAAGAACCAAGCGACGTCGCTGCGTATCAACACATTTATTCTCAACTATTACGAATGTGTGTGTAAAGTCGTGGTTTGTACTGTTATTAAATTGTCTTATTTGGCTAATAGATGCTTATTACAAAACAAATAGAACTTGTAACAATCGGGTCATAGGAACTTTAATGTTCATGATCATTGATAAGTGGAATAATAATAATAATTAATTTCTTATTCTTACATTAAGACACAGCAATTTATCTGTTGGGATTAGATTTGCCATCTGGAGTCACTGTGTCTGTGATTATAATTTGTCAAAATAATTTGTTAATCTTTTAGATAACAGGCCAAAACTATTAGGGTAGGGTGGGGCATGGAGCCCCCCTTAAGGGAAAATGGGCATATTTAAACATACTGTGAAAATGTTGAGGTTTTTGTGCTTGCACACGATTGCGGTTTACCTATTCCATGTTTCACCAAAGGCATTCTGTCATCTGACGGCACTAACTGTTATGATCGTCAATTAAAAAAATCCAAAGGAGGCGTCTTGCCCCATACGTGGGGCAAGACGCCCTTTAGTGTGGGGCAACCAGCCCCCAGGGGGCGTCTGGCAACAATGAGAAATTGTGGTGAAACAAACATAAATTTAATCTGCAAAATGCGTTGAATAATTTCAAATAAGAAATACGAACTTTATTAAAGCATATTAAACGACATCAGGCAACAGATGAACAGATGGCACATAATGCACAGTCAATCGCTCTCCGATTCACAGTTGGGACACGTGAAAAAGGCCTGTCCCGCGGTCCAATCTTCGTGGGTCCATTTCTTGCACAGTTGACATTGCACCCACACCTCTCGTGATCTGCTATCTTTGAATGGCTCTCCGCAGATAATGCAGGGCCATTCTTTCTCCTCGCTACTGCAGTTCACGCGCCTTTTCTTTGCCGTGTGTCTCTTCACTCCTGTCGCCAGGGACTTCTTCTTGAGCTTGGGTATGCGTTCTTTCTTCGCCTGCTGCATAGCAAACTTGTTCTTATGCGGCGTCGATGTCAGAACAGTGGCACACTCGGCAATACGCGATCTTGCACGTGGACGCGATATCTTTAGCAACGGAGATAGCTGCTTTATCAGCTCATTAACGGTCGACACTCCTACGGACGCGGTCGTTGGCGGGCCAGCAGTGGGCGGTGTCGGCCCAGCAGTGGACGGTGGCGGGCCAGCAGCGGACAATTGCACTTTAGGGCGATTGAAACCGACAGCCCTTGCGGTGTTCGTACCCTGAGGCTGCCGAATAGCCAGGTCAGGGTGGCGCTTGAACAAGCCGTGAAGCCAGTCTCGGCCGGCCATCTTTGTTTCGGCGTTGAACGTGTGCGCAAGCCCCAGCTTCACCGCGAGATCGTACGCGAGACGCCTGACGTCCACGGTCGTCAAGCCGTACAGGCACTTCTCCATATACGCGATGTGTTCGCGCAGCGTGCGTTCCACGTCAGCCGATAGTACTGGTTGCCTTGGGCCAAGAGATAACGATCCCACAGTGGCGACTTTCTTGTTGCGGTGTCTTCACAGCGTCCTGGCCGGAATGCCAAAACGCCGACTGACAGCCTTCATAGGCTGATTCTCCAGCGCTGCCAGTGCCTCCTTCAACGCATCGTCCCCACAGGCCTCCCGTTCCGACTTGCGCTTGTACGTGCGGACCACTTCTACAGAAGAACATATTAGTCAGTAGATGTTCAATCTCTCATAGGCCTATCGCAAATTTGCATTCAAACACATGCCGAATTTATTATTTATTTATTTATGCCTATTTATTTATATATTTATTTATTTGTTTATTTTGTTTATTTTGTTAAAACGTATTTATACAGGGTAGGCTAGTACATTAAGATTAAAACACAGTTTTTCACTGTAACCCTGTGCTTATACATAATTTATGGAAAAAATACATGAATAAAAAAGCAATACATATCAATACAAAGACAATACAATAGGACAATTAATATAACAATTACATCATAATATAATGCAATAATTATTGGTAATATAGAATGATATAAAACATGATATACAAATACTATAAATAAAATAATATTTAATTGTAGCTCTAAGGCTAGGCCTTGCACGTTAGCCTATGTTGCATGTGTAAAACAAACAATTAAAAAACGTGGGATAAGACTCCCCTCAAGGGCCAAGAAGCCTCTTGCCCCACGTCGTAGGGGGCGTCTTGCTCCCAATAGGTTTCATGCAGGCATGTGCCGATGGTCAAATTACATTTAATTATCGCCCGTTTTGCATGGAAATAATTGAAACTACTGACATAAACGATGCATAAAGTAACGACTATGTGATATCGCACGTAATCTCTGTCTCATAATCATACATCTAGTATGTAACATTTTAACATTAAACAAGCCTAAAAACTTCAAATTCACTTTTTTGTTACTCACCGTTGTTTAGTGTTCTTGCGCGTTCGGACGCAGTGAATGCTAGGTGGCAGCATTGTTTTCATCCACCAGAGACAGGCAGCAAACGATCGAAATATTGAAATACCCAGGGGGGCGTCTTACCTCGAGGGAGCTTCTTACCCACCCAACCCTAGCACAATACGGCTAGCTCAGAAAGTAAAAGATCGGCAACGTGTTTAATATAATACCTATTATAATACTTATAGGCCCAATATGGCAATACATATAGTATACACATTGTATAAATGACTACAGCACTCATCCTCCAAATAATATTGATATAATTTCAAATTATCGCACGCACACGTTTATGTCGAATATGCGTTGTCACTATAACTTGTAATTTTACAAGTTATAGTGACAACGCATAGTTGCATAGTTTATAGCCGTCAGAATCGCGACGTCTTCAGCGGAGGGGCTGAGCCCCCAATGTATTAGCTGAGGGGTTCAATATAGGATTAGCCCACCAATATACAGCCACAAGGGGATGTGAAAGGTGGGCTTTTGGAAAGCTATATGCCATCAAATTTCAAGGTGTTTTTTGATGAGAGGTTCAGCCGCCCTCCCATATTCACCACGTTCCGACGCCAGTGGTCACGGTGTAGCGTTATGAGTATAACAGTTGTTCGTGAAGTGTAACTCTGACTCTAACAGTGGCGCCACGTTGTGGAGCCTATCCAGACAAAGTTCACGTTATGAAGGTTGAGCAATAATCAGGTGGAAGATATTCTTTTTTTTAAACATAACCTGATATGGCGATTTATTTAATCTCACGTGTTATGACTCATGCTGGATGATTGTAAATATGTTAATCTAGTCTTCAATAATTTTTAGATACCTGGAAACTCGAGCAATCTTTATTCTTACACGATCGATTCCGCCGTCGCAACACCTGCTGTTCGCGTCTTCGTGGTTGAGTCTCGTTTATTTAGACTCCGCGACGTGGCACCACTATGACTGCATTTTATTTGGTGTCCGGGCGGCGACTTTGCCTTTTCACTGACACATTTTGTTAGCGCTGTGGTAGCAATGCTATCTGGGCCGTGATTGGTTGATGTCAAGTAAACAAACGCACGCGGCAATCGCGCAAACATATGTTGCGCGCGAACATCTGTTGCAAGTGAACCGCACGAACAGACCCATATCAAAATTTTATTTGTTGTGTTTCAGCCATGTATTCGCGATCGTGGATGCATAAATTCAGTCTTGACTTGTTTGAACATGTTGCATACGGTTAGTCGAAATACACAGTCGCTAGAACCTAGATGGAACATTCGTATTAGAACGAGAGGACTGATAGCCGAGCAAGGGACTTTTTTTCGCCCACACGGCTATAATCTATATTGAGTATATGTTTTACCTTTCACGTGATACAGGGTTTTCATTATTATTATGACGTTTATTAAAATAAGCATTTATTTGCATTCATGTTACATAAATTATATTTTCGCGATAAATTCATCTGTCTTTTGAAGTTAAATGTGAATATATCACATCATAGTCAAAGTTTAATAATTAATATGCACATGAATAAAAAACAAGACCTATTTACAATTTATTGAATTAATTAATATGTACAGTAGGTTTCACCATCCAGCAACCAATAGAAGGTCAAAAGGCTTTTATACATTTGTCAGTTCGCGAGGTTTCAGATACGCAGAACTCCGCCGGGAGAGGTTAACGAGAAGAACTTTGGTAAGCGTGGGCTCATTAATTCTCGTTACAGAGTGCACTATGCGATAAGGCACGTAACACCACGGTCGCGAGACGACACTTATCTCCTGAACTCGGCCATCTGTTTTAATGAACACCTGGAGACAATCGATCGTTCACATTCAAGAGCAATTCGTATACTTCTTAATGAAGTCCCACAATTGCACAAGAATAACGCCGAGCATATTCGTTCCCAATTTCCCAAGTCTCGAACTCTTTCCCAAATATCCTTCCACACTAGGAACATCTTCAACGAGACTCACGTGACTACACACACAGACACCTACACCAGAACCTGACACAGCCACCATCTTAGAATTTCACCATGGGTGCCCCTGCCCCTCCTGAATTATTGAGGTTTAGAATGGCTATTGATGTATTGTAAGAAATGTGTATGAATGTGTATGCATGTGAACGTGTATACATTATCTGCATCTGTCAGATGATTTAATCACTTTGTTCCAGAAAAACTTACTGTCCTACTTTTGTTCTTTAATTTTGTGGCACAGTGAAACTGTTTTTAAATTATTATGTTATGTTGGTCCTCGATATAATAATTTTTTTTTTTTTTTTTACTATATAATAAGTATGTTCCGTTTGCACACCAGAATTCAACTAATGTCTGTGTGTGTCGATATGTACATGTAAAAGTGATTGATATATGGGATAAGTACGTACCTGTTGATAACAGAGCATACGCATTAATAACCTTTTATGGTGTAATTTTTAGCACAATGAGAGCTGTGAGCTGTTTGTGATATAGCTTTGCGCTATATCGTGTCCGGTGTATTGATGATATGCGGTAAATTATACTATATCAGACAATGTTTTGTAAATTCGTGTTGTGTCTTAAATGTGTCTAATTTTGTTGCGTTGACGCATCAGATAATTGTGTGTATAAGTGGAGTGTCTTCTCTAGCCTATTCGTTAGTATATTTGTGAGTAATGTGTAGATATTTGATAACAGACATATCGGTCTGTAGTTTTTTTAAGTCTTTCTTATTTCCTCTTTTGAAGATTATCACCATCTTTGTGTTCTTCCATGTGGTGGGTATTCGTCTTTCTGATAAGAATTTTGTATACAGCATAGCCAGTGTATTCGAGATGGTATCTTCTCCTACTTTTAATGTTTCAACGTTTAAATGGTTCTTGCCTGATGTCTTTTCATTGTTCATATCTCTTAGTGCTGCTTCCATTTCCCATGGTGTTATCTTTGGTACCTCTTTCGGGTCGGTGTGAATTATGGTGCTCTGTTTACTGTCGTATAGAACGGTGTAGAATTCCTCTATTTTTTCCATTATAATATATAGGTCTTGTATTTCTCTACACTGCTTGTCTAGAAGTGCAATCAATCTGTCTCGGTTCAACGCCTGTGTTCCTCTTGCTTTTTTCAAGCTCTTTGATGACATAATCGTTTCTCGTATGGTCTATTGTTTGTACTTATGCTTACTGATGCCCTCCCTCGCTTTCTTTTTGATGGTCTTGAATATTTCTGCGTACTCTATTTGTTTTTTTTACGGTCGCCGTTATCCACCATTTCTCGTCGTTTCTTCATTAGCGTTCGTGTCGGTGACGATATTCCCGTCACTGCATGCCTGTTGATTGCTTTGGCTACACTTGTCGCACTTAGCTGGATCATCTTAGTGATGGTTTTGCTCATGGTATCGATGTCGTCTAGTTCATGTATTGTCTCGAATCTATTCGCTGTTCGAGATAGAATTTGATTTTTTTGTTCCGATTTGTGTGCTATCTACAATTGGTAGACTCTTGTTTATCATCTTCTTTCTTTGTACGTCCAGTTTGATGTTGCTCATTACCATTCTCAGGTCACGTCCGATGTTGACATGGTTAATGACAGTTACGTCAGTGACCATGTCTGGCCTGTTTGTCAGGATGTAGTCAATTTCGTTCTTCGTTTCTCCATTTGGACTTTTTAATGTCCATCTCTTCCCTGCACTCTTCTGGAACATGGTATTCATGATTTTGTACGTTCTTGTTGTTGTCCAATCTATCATGGTGTCGCTTCTTTCGATTCTCACACCTAGGCCAAATTTGCCTGTTGCCGTTTCCGAAATGTTTGTTCGTTTCCCTATTTGCGCATTAAAATCTCCCATCATTATCGTGTAGTGGGTTGGCTTTTCTGAGGTCTCATCCACGTCGTTGTAGAAGTTGTATATGTCTTCTTCTTAGTGTGATGTTGTTGCTGCATATACTTGTACTATCTTCACTTTGTAGCGCTTTATTATGCATATAACAAGTTCTGCTACTCTGGTGTTGATGTTGTTAACCCCTCACTATATTGTCTTTCGATTTCTTGTTAATGAGAAAGCCTTTCTAAGGTAGTGAAGCATTCCTCTCTTCTTTTGACTTCTCCGATCACGATCACATCCCATACCAACGTGGTTTCCCTAAGTTCTTCTTCTAGTTCTTGTATCTGTTCATCTCTTAGTTGTGTTCTTACGTTATATGTTGCTATGTTCAGTGTAATTACCTTCTCTCGGCGGCTCTTCTTGACTCAGAAATTCTTAGTACCCCCCTGCACGTAGCCCTAGTTGACCGGAACCGGCTCCTTAATCATTGTCTCTTTCGATGTTGCAGGGGACTGGGGGCCTTGGCTTCATTGTACTTTGCATGCTGGTGTTGTTGGCCTACCCTTCCAATCTGGCCTGTATAGGTTGGAAGGGGGCGACGAAGTGTGAACGTAATTGCTCAAGTTTCGACACGGCAGCCGAACCAGTATAGAACAACCGCCCAGCCTGCTCCGGGATTCGAACCCCGGTCCCTCCAGTCGACAGTCCGGCACAATAACTATTCGGCCACTGCGCACCTTACTTACGTATATTTTTCTAATAGCTTTGTTTTATAATTTTGTTATCCTATTATACTGGTATCCCCAGATCGTAATATATATTACATATTTGGTAATATTAATGTGTTATAAAGTAGAATTTTAATAATAAAGTAACATTTTAAAGTAGAATTATACGAGAGAGGAGAATATGCTTCACCTTATTTATAATTCCATCTGAACTAGTGCACATATTTGCTACCTTTGCTACTACTACTGCTTTGTTTACGCCAGTTTAGAAGGGTGTCTAACGTTAGGCCTAAATAATAATAATAATAGCAATAACAATCACAATAATTGTGATAATTATATTTTATTTTAGACAAGCATTGTGTCCATATAAAAAAAGTAGATCGATAAAAACGTCCATACAAAAATAAATAAAAATATAACGTAAGTAAATAAATGTATCAATAAAAACAGGATATTTAAAAAGTATACAAAGCCTTGACCCACTGAAGCCGCAACTACGACATACTTTATATGGCGCTAGTAACAATACTCGATATTGTTTTTTTAACAGACTATAAATCCTCGTGATTAAGCTAAAAATAGCTGTTTTATTAATACATTTACATGATTTTAGTTTAGCTGTAGCAAATATGTGGATAGCGCTACATTTCATAGTCAGATTGTTCAATATCCTGTATGAATTGTTATAGGCAACAATAAATTGCTCAAACGTAGCTTTTCAACAAGTAACCCATAGCGAAGACATATAAATCTTACTGAAATATATAGTAAACAGCTTATTCATTATAGCAGTGGAGCAAACATTTTATTTTTGCCGCAACATGTTACTTTTGGCATAAAGAAGTCACACTTTGGCTGGAATGTCAGCCTTATCTGATAAGTCGTTACAAATGGCAAGCCAAAAATATTTACAAGAGGTGGCGAAGTTTAACTTCGCTCCTCTTAAAGTCATTTCCCTGGCAAGATTTTAGTTTCTATAATCAAAGTACATGATTTTTTATTTACCAACTTTATTATTATTGCACATCGCGCTCACACCCATACATGTAACATATGTCAAGTAAAGCGTTGTCCCTTGGCGGAAGGAGCGAATAAAGTAGGTCTCAACGTATATCAGGTGATCAACAAACATATTACCCAAACTTCAACCAATATGTTGTTTGTGTAGTTGTACACTCAAATTGTCCAAAAGTTTAAAGAGTAAAGGGAATAACATTCCATCTTGCATTACATCGTTGCCCACTGAGAAGAAATCCGAGTAGGTAGATCCCCAACGAATACATACAAATTGGTTATTAAACTCTTTACTGAGTATTCTTAGAACATTTTCCGTTACATCGCGTTGTTCTAATTTCGTTAACAGCTGATGTAGGTCGACTCGATCAAATGTTTTGACCCACCCAGAAACGCAACATGCATAGCTGAACCATGTTTAGTATAAAGTCTTAATAACTCTTTAAATGTAAACACACACAGCTCCACATGTTTTGGCTTATATCCAAACTGACGAGGGGTAGTTTGTAAGTACGTTTCTTTTAAGTTGAACAACACAGTATCTATTATATTGGAACATAATGTTGGAAAGGCATATTGGCCTGTAATTTACCTTTGTCGTTTAACCGTCTATTTTTATCTTTAATAACCAGTAAAATAACAAACTCTGAAATTAATGCACCATAACAGAGATCCCAAGGGTACAAAATAGCACCACATTTTGAGAATCGGCGAACTTGAGGTTTTCTGCAGTAATACCACCCAGACCAGGTGATTTATTGCATGATAATTCAGTAATAATACTTATCATTTCAACTGCATCGATAGTAATTCCATTATTGTCACGGGTAGAATCAGAGTGAACGTTACCACAACGGCTATCCTTTACATCGTTAAATATATTTTCGTAGTGGTGCTACCACACTGAACCAATATCGACATCACCATGTATACCATCAATGATCGCTGGTAGGTTAACTTTACTGTTCGTATGTTTATTTCCTTCTAGAACTGTCGATGATCATTTTGTCATAACCTTTGTGCAGTGGAATCATCAGTAGTAGTTTCTTTATTTTTTTGATATTTTCTGACCACATGCTTAAATTTGTTACTGTGGAGTTTCATGACATTAAAACATCACTTTGTCTAAGTTCTCAACCTTTCTCCATAGCCAGTAGGCATCGCGAGCAGCACTGTGCAGTTCTATCACACGCTCATTCCATCCTGGTACAATATCATATTATTTGTAGAACATCTACGAGTTGAACCAAGAGTTTCGCCAGACCTCTTCAGAGTGAATACGATAGAGTTATCAAACTCATCGTTGTCATCATGGTGACTACTTGCGATCCCTATACGATTCAATATCATGCGGGTGTAAGGTGTCCCAATGTTTAACTTGCTTAATTACGTTAGGGTTTGCACTACCACTAATATCTGCCAACACATAATAGTCAAGATCCAGGATTTTAAATACGTCAATTGATACTTTATTGGCATAGATAACGATGTCATGTGCGCTGCAAGGGTTTGATGTTGGTGCTCGTAGGTTTTTTGTTATTTGATACGTTTTTGAATAAGGACATCGTCTGTTAACATGTGAGCTTGTTCGAGAACGTCGGGTGGTCTTCAACCTACATAACCTGACAAGATTATTTGAGTGTTGAAGCGTAGTACAATGAAGTGAGATTGCCGAGTTTTGTGATTTTGAAATGGCGTGTACGAACGATGAGCAAATGCGTAAAGCGCATGTGCAACAGGATGTGACTACTGATAAATTCATTGTGAATGAACTACTGAGTTGTGTATGCTACAAACTCAACTGGATGCCACTAGAAACCATTGCGCAGTGATGCTCTCCATTCTACAGTGATGTGTCTGTCGAAAGGGCGAAAGAACTGCTGTACGAACATTAACGACCGACAAGACAGGATGCTCATGCGGTCGGGTAAGAACAAGAAGCGGCAGAATGTGGAAGACATCGTGTCGTTCGTCACGCGCAGACATGACTTGCTGCCGTTCACATTTGTTGCCAAAGATCTCGAAAATCTGCCGGCGATTGGGTTTGACAACATGACTGAGCTAGATTTGCTATAAGAGACTGTAGCCGCTCAGGCTGTTGTATGCATGAAAATGCAAGACACGGTCCCCACGCAGGCTGGAGTGTGTGGGCATTTGAGCGAGGCAGTGTCCTCGTTGATTGCTGCTACAAAACAAGCGGTTGTTACTCCTCCGAAGAGAGATGTGTCCACCGCTTAGCCGGCTACTACATGTACAACGCGGTCAAAAGGTACTACTGAAAGTTCCGTGAAACCACCTACTGCCAGTAATACTGGTAGTGGTAGAGTGAGATATGCTGACATTGTGACAGCTGATGAGGTTGTGATAGCTGATGATGTGACTTGTATAACAGACACCATGCCCAGGTCTCCGTCACGAACAGAACCTCAATGACAGACAGTTCAGCGGAAGCGGCGAGTGAAATCGCAAACAGCAAGCAATAACCGACAGCTGAACGTGAAGAGGGGAACTGTGATTGGCAAGGCCAAAGACTTGCAGATCAAGGCAGTCAAGCGTGTGGCAAATGTCTTTGTTTCTCGATAGATCCAAGTGTTAGTGAGGCCACACTGGAGCAACTATGAACTTGAATGTAACTGCAGAGCTATGCGAGCTGACAAGTATGCATAGCTAATTTCACATCATCTGTGGGTGTGCAGATCCCAAGGTGTTCATGGCCGCAGATCTGCGGCCTACGGGGTCATATATCAGATGGTGGAGAACACCGAAACTGCTATGGAACTATGTATCCCATCCCGCTGATGGAAGCACAAGAGTCAAAAGACAAGCTGTCAAAGCTGCACTACTGTATGCTACTAGAGAAGCTAGGGACACTCTAATCCCGAAATATCACGGCCCCCCTACTATCTGCGATGATGCTTGGAGTGAGAGTGAAGTCACTGTAACAAAATATGTTGTGTGTTAAATGGTGAACCAGAAAAACGCTTCCAAAACGAATATGAGAATTAATAGTTCTAATTGTAGAGGGTTAATCAACCAGAAGAGATTTATTAACGTCCATGTTTGGACGAAATACTGAATAACAATTAGGTGGATATAATCTGTCTAAAAGAGACATGATCTAGCGCCTTTAAATACGTTACATAACAAGTTCCATGGAATAGGGGTAGCCACTGTGGATTATGCAGATGGTTTACGACGGGGCCACATTCCAGGTGGAGTAGGTATTATGTGGAGATGCTCTCTTGATAAAAATGTAACGCCACTTAACTTTAATGTTGATTGGATCACTGGTGTTCAGCTTCAGTTTGATAGCCAGGTTTATGTTATTATGTGTGTATATATGCCTTTTGTTTCACGTGAAAATTAAGATATTTATTTAGAGAACGTGGGTATAATCAAAGCTATTACTGATGAACTAGAGTATACATGCATACATGCTCCCAATAGCACTGGAATTTGACAGCATTATGCCTAGGCTACAGTGGCATGCAATGAGATCTGTTGAGCCAACGCAACGGATAAAATGAATTTACGGCGGCGTGGCGGCGAATTTTTTTTATTCCATTTGGTTCGGCCACCAGTGAAGGTTTTTGTCCCCCAAGACTACAATCTCTAGATTGGTACCTGGATATAGACAGTGGTTGACATTTATATACGAAAGCTTCTCAGAGAAATCGAGATGGTGTTCAATTGAACAGGTCTGGCAGGGAGTAAAATGTAAAGCGCTTTGAACAGTCTTGAGAACTATATAAGAAGGTTATATAAGAACGTACCTTTTACTTTACTTATAAATAATAAATAAAAATTTCCAGTTAATCATCATGGCCCATACACTTTTACATAACGTTCCCCACTCCATACAAATGTGTTTTACATAATTTTTAAATAAAACGGCACGAAAGACAAATAAAGGTTTATGATTTAAGAAGAACAGGCAAGGAAGCCTTCTGGCATATCGAAAGTCCAACCCTTTTTAATATACGTTTATCCCGCCATTCTGAGGTACCGGTATTTTAAAACATATTCTCGCTACTGGCACCCATACAATCAGCAGACAACCAGTTCCAATCATTTATCCTTTGTGAAAATAAGAACCTTCTTACATCTAATCTACACTGCTTCTTTAGTAATGTAACTTTGTGTGCCCATGTACATCTATCTTTCCTCTCCGAGAAAAACATATTTCTATCAATATTCTCATAACCATTCAATATTTCAAAAGCTTCTATATGATCTCCTCTCATTCTCCTGGTCTCTAGCGTTGTCAAACCATATTCTTTTAGGCGTATTTCTTAACTAAGATATCTCAGTTTGTGTATCGTTTGAGTCACTCTCCTGTGTACTCTATTTACCATATCTATATATTTCTAGCGATATGGCCTCCCCGCGTGTATACCTTATTCTAAATAAAGCCTAACTATTGTATGGCGCAACGACGTTATTAGTTCTTTTTCCTCATACACTATATTTCGCCTGACTAATCCAACGATTTGGTTTCCCTTTGTAGCTACAATTCCACAATATTCTGAAACCTTAATATCAACACCAATTGTTAACCCTCAGTAAATTGTTTATAGTAGTGCTTAGTACCGCACCCCCACTCATTGTATATTGTACATCTTCGTTCCCATGTTCTGTGATGGGGCATTTACATTTCCCAAAATTGAACCATATGTGCCATTTTTAGACTATTTGGTGATCATCTTCTAAATGCTGTTTATCTGTTTAATCGTTGATATATATATATATATACATACATATATATATATATATACACACACATATATATATAATAATATACAGTGTATGTCACACGACTGATCCTTGTGGTACCCCACTGACAACAGATTTCCAATTTGAAGCCTCCCTATCAACTACTACCCTTTTTCTTCTGTCAATGAGCAATTTTTCTATCCAGTTAATTATATAATTATACAATATCCAAAACTATGGCCTTTAGTTTAAACAATAATCTTCGATGTCGCATTTTCTATAAATTTATTGTATTATATCCGTCTGTCGTGTTTTATTGCGCTGTCCGGACATAAAGACCAATAATTTGTTGCATCTCCATTCAACGTGTTCACACAGTACACTGCAGTTCCAAATAAGCCACAAAGGAAACAATTCCAGTATGTTTTTATTTCATCTCAACTAAAAATACAAAGCGAAAAGACGAGCATAATTAAGACGTTATTTAATTGACCAGATATCTTAAATATTCATTCTTGTATCCTACTCTCAATATGTTCTACATCAATCTACCTATTCTAGCTGTCGGTTTCCCATGTGTTATCAATAAAAAAAGTATGTTCTGTGGAAAATTAGCTAAATGTCGTAATAAACCTGGCAGTAAAATAACAATCTTGTACCGGACGTCACCACAGAAAAACATAAAAGATTGTCTTGACAACGGGTACCATAATATATGATCATATGACCGGTTTTCCCCAGTGTAAGTTCGCAATGTAAGAGTGTAATACAGCTATCACATTTCACTGATTACTCCCTAAAATGGCCATGAATATGCTTTTTCGAGCTATTAACACCGATGAACTGTCACAGATATCACATTTGTAGCATTTATCACCAGAGTGAGTTCGCAGATGATGTTTCTTTACATGACCACGCACTGTAAACTGTACTAAACAGAGTTACATTTGTAGGGTTTCTCACCAGTGTGTCTACGCACATGTACTGTTAAATCACCACTATGTACAAACAGTTTTCCACAGACATCACATTTGTAGGGTTTCTCACCAGTGTGAATTCGCAAATGTCTCTTTAAATGACACTTACTGTAAACTGTGCACCACATGTCACATTTGGAAGGTTTCTCTCCAGTGTGAGTTCGCAGATGTTCGTTAAACTACCACTCACTGCAAACTGTCCGCCATAGATTTCCCATTTGTATAGTTTTTTTCTTCAGTGTGAGTCCGCATATGAGCCTCTAAATTACCATATTGAGTGAAATGTGCACTACAGACATCACAGTCGAAGTATGACTACGCACATTTATCTATAAACCACCGCTCTTTATAAACCGTTTTCCACAAGTATCACATTTGTTTCTCAACAGCGTAAATTCGCAGATGTTTCTATTAATTACCACTCACTGTAAACTGTGCGCTACATATGTCACATTTATAGGGCTTCTCCCCAGTGTGTCTACGCAAATGTACCGTTAAATCACCACTATGTAAACACCGTTTTTCACAAACATCACATTTGTAGGGTTTCTCACCAGTGTGACTACGCACGTGTACTGTTAGGTTACTTGGATTTACAAATTGTTTTCCACAAGTATTACATTTGTTACTCATCAGTGTGAATTCGCAGATGTTTCTTTAAATTACCAGTCACTGTAAACTGTGGGCTATAGATGTAACATTTGTAGGGTTTCTTCCCTGTGTGAATTCGCAGATGATTCTTTAAGCTACCAGTTACTATTAACTGTGCACCACACAGGTCACATTTGTAGGGTTTCTCCCCAGTGTGTCTACGCAAATGTACCGTTAAAACACCACTCTGTACAAACCGTTTTTAACAAACATCACATTTGTCGGGTTTCTCACCAGTGTGACTATGCACGTGTACTGTTAGGTTACTTCGATCTGAAAACTGTTTTCCACACGTGTCGCACTTGTGCGGTTTCTCCCCAGTGTGAATTCGCAGATGTTTCTTTAAACTACCACTCTTTGTAAACTGTGCACCACAGGTCACATTTGTAGGGCTTCTCCCCAGTGTGTCTACGCACATGTACTGTTAAATCACCACTCTGTACAAACCGTTTTTCACAAACATCACATTTGTAGGTTTTCTCACCAGTGTGACTATGCACGTGTACTGTTAGGTTACTTCGATCTGAAAACTGTTTTCCACACGTGTCGCACTTGTGCGGTTTCTCCCCAGTGTGAATTCGTAGATGTTTCTTTAAACTACCACTCTGTGTAAACTGTGCACCACAGAGGTCACATTTGTAGGGCTTCTCCCCAGTGTGTCTACGCACATGTACTGTTAAATCACCACTTTGTACAAACCGTTTTCCACAGACATCACATCTGTATGGTTTCTCACCAGTGTGACTACGCACGTGTACTGTTAGTTGACTTCGATTTACAAACTGTTTTCCACAAATGTCGCATTTGTGCGGTTTCTCCCCAATGTGAATAGGCACTTGGGCCCTTAAATAACTGCTACTTCTAAACTGGGCTCCAAGGGTATATTTGGAGGGTTTTTCACCAGTATGTATACGTATATGTACTGTCAAGTCACGCATTAAAAAAATCCCTTACTACAAGTCTCACATTTGAATCGTTTCTCAGCAGTATGAGTGTGCATATTCGCATCCATGTTCCAAGTACTACTGTTGGTAATTTACACTGTTTACAGAACGGATCACCAATCACATTTCTATGACGAATCTGTCGATATCCAAGAGTCTTCTCTTGAAAACTGTGTTCACAACTAAACAACCTGTCGTGATTATATGAGTGCACTTGCGTAACCCTAAAAGGCTAATGTACCATCATTTGAGAAGTGTGCGCCACAGTTGTTGCACTACAGATATTACACACCAGGTTGAAAGCACATGTGTAACTTTACTTGACCAATCCTTAGAACTGTGATACAAGGACATCAGTAGAGTCGAATTGGAATAGTTCTACCATGTCATATTCTTCTTGTGTAACTGCTCATTCCAAATCGCGTCGAACAAGTGTCACAAACGTTCTGTTGTGTCCGAAGTCAAATATGTGAACAGTCACTGGCACGGCTCAATTGCTTCTTTGTGTTTGTCCTCTGTCTTTTTCTGACAAAAAAATGTCACCGTCACTAGAACATTAAAACTGACCGAACTCGCTAGTTGTTGCAATTTTGAACGTGAGTTACTCTTTGTAGTAGACATTTCTTTATATACATTTCTCTCACACACACACACCTCTTCCTATGTTATCTCGCTCTCTATCTCTCTGTATCTCTCTCTCTCTCTTCGTCTCACCCTCTGTCCCTTTCACTCTCCATTGCTTCCTCCATTTGTCACTCCGTCTCTCTCTCCGTGTGTATTTTCCTCCCTTCCTCCGTCCTCCAGTTTTAGTACAGTCACTTTTACCTCATTACTACGGTCACACTCAAGACTAAGCAACTGACCATATTTGTGGGACTAGTTTCCTAGTTTTGTAAACTTTATTGTTACAAAAATAATTTGGGACAGTCCCAGGGTGACCTGAATTGTGAGGTGGCTGTAAAAAGAGATTCGATGTTACATGTTTTCTTATTAAAGCCAAAACTGCCTGCTCCACATGGACATCTCCTAAAATGCTTATTACCTACCAAGTTATCCCTTCCGGAGGATGGGTATTTTGCTGTGCTCCATGCCTGGGGGACGGACATGGGTTGGTGTTTGTGTTTCGTACCAAAGTATCTGCAACACAGGCAAAATGCATACTACAATGATGCACCATGAATAGGACTACTTGTCCTTAGAGAAAACTGCGCAAAGTAACGCGAATAACTTGTGGGGACGAAAACATACGTTTTAGTTTGTTTTATATTAATGATCATTGTAGCATACATGAAGTGTTGAAACAGCTTATCTGTTGGGGTCGGATTTGCTACTTCGAGTCAGTGTCTGTGATTGTAATTTATCAAAATAATTGGTTTCAGACAACAGGCCGAAATTATTAGCATAAGATGGTTAGCTCGGAAAGTAAAAGATCGCCAACAAGTTTAAAATAATACTTATCATAATACTTACAGGCCCAATACGGTAGTACATACAGTATACACATTGTATAAATTATTAGAGCGCTCATGCTACAAATAGTGATTATACAATTTCAAATTATCGCACGGCTTTCGTCGAATTTGCTTTGTCACTATAACGCTTTAAGATAGCTGTCGCAATCGGGATGTCTTCGGGGGGGGGGGCCTCCAATGTATTAGTCGAGAGGTTCGGGATAGGATTAGCCCCACCCCAATATACACCCTGAAGGGGATTGCAAAGTTGATTTTCGGAGAGCTTGATGTGTGTAGGTGTGCCAATTTAGGTTTATAGTTACTCATTTCAAATTCAAGGTGGGTTTTTGACGACTCTCAACTGGCTCAATGTGGTGCCAGATTGGCATTGCATATGAGTTTTTTGAGAGTCTCAGCCCTCCATATTCCAAGTGGCGCCACGTTGTGGAACCTATCCAAACCAAGTTCACGTTATGCATGTTGAGCGATAATCGGGGGCAAAACATTCTTTTAGTTTTAATATATAACCAGACATGAAGATTTGTGTAGTCTCGTGTTTTGTGACTGATGCTGGGTGATTGTCAATGTGTTAATCTAGTCTTGAATAGTATTTAGATACCTGACAACTCGAGCAAATTTTATTCTTACACGATCGACTCCGGCATCACTCCTCCTGCTGTTCGCACCTTCGTGGTTGAAGCTCGTTTATCCAGACTCCGCGACGTGGCTCCACTCTTGCTGCATATTATTTGGCGTCCGAGCGTTTCTATTTACAAATCATTATTGGGTCTCGTCTATGTTCTTACCTCGTGACCAAAGACGCTATTAACTTATCCATAACCGACACCCAGACAGACAGACAAACAGGCAGAGTTGTTTAGTTATCCAATTGTATAAGATTATATAATAATAATGGTTATAATAATGTATATTATGGTATGACAGTATAATATAATTATTGTGAAATTTCAAATGGGTATCATATTAAATTTGAATGTACTATTTGGATTTGGGAGACTCATGTTAAGACTAAAACTGTCGCTCTCTTAGGAGCCATCCTGGTAGATGGTCAATGAGTTTATTTAAATAATATTTCATTGTGTCTAACTTAATTATTTTAGTATAGAATAAGTATGTTCCGTTTATGCACCAGAGTTGAACCAATGTATGGGTGTGTCTATATGTATATTTATATGTAAAAGTGATTGTTATATGCATGTGATAAGTGCATAATTTTGAGTCATTTTATATTGGTGATGTATATAGCATTATGAATGAATTGTTTATTCTTGGCTACATGTACACGTAGCAGTCGATAGCAGAGCATACGCTTTGATAGCCTTTTATGGTGTAATCTTTAGCACAATTATATATATATATATATATAAGTCACAATGATACTCATTTTGAAATTTCACATTGTTCCTGTGATATCATAATGTACATTATTATCATTATTATATAGATGATATAACACGTATGACTTGATTTTATTTTTTGTAGATCTTCAACCTTTAATATATGTTTTTTAAAATAATGGTTCAGTGTGTACGTTGTATTTACTTACATATATTATTCGAATAGTTTTCTTTTGTAGTTTCGTTATCTTATTAATTAGTTAATTATGTAATTTAAATTCTCCTAGAGCACTTATTTGCTACTTTTTCAATATGTCTGCGCCAGTTTAGAAGTGTGTCTAACGTTAGGCTTAAAACGTTGCTGTGTTTGATTCTATCAATACTTACACCATGTATTGATATTAATACTCCTTTGGTAATGTTATAATACAGTCAATATGAACGACGCATAAGTGATATTTATTCAACCTTTTGAAAATAATGGCAATTTACCTTTCCGAGTCCTATATTTTTCTTCACGGCGTCTTCATCAGCGTTGGTCTGAGCCACTCTCGGTCGTCATATGTTTGTAACTGTCACATGACTACACTTCCAGGAAGATCGCTGGAAAGTTGAATCCAGAATCTCTGTTGATTTCTGGTCGCCTCTCTCTGATTTCAATCGCCTCACTGATTTTCATTCTCTCTTTGTTAAGCATAACCGCATGAAATCTCCAAATTTAAGCATGACCGCGTGCTTCAATTTGCTTCTGTGCAATTTTATTACATTAAAACATCACTTTGTCTAGGTTTTCAACATGTCTCCACAGCCAACAGGCATCACGAGCTGCATTATGCAGTTCTTTCACACACTTATTCCATCCTGGTACAATATCATATTTAGAAGAACGTTTACGAGTTGACACAAGGGTTTGGCCAGATCTCTTCAGAGTGAATACGAATTAGTATTACTGCATGTTACACCGGGAGAAATATTCAGTTTAGACAGTCCAACGTACGTGCGATCTCTATACGATTCAACATCATATGGGTGTAACGTGTCCCAATATATAAGTTGCTTACTTTCGTTAATGTTAACACTACCATTTACATATGCTGGTACTATAACACCGTCAAAGGTGAACGACAAAAGAGATGAAGTGTTAGATACTTCCAATATTCACTCCATCTATTGCTAAGGTTGGTATAGTTAGCCTTATATTTGGCTTTTAAAAATAATATAATTAGCTTTGTTGTTGCTTAATGATAATTATATTAATTTTAGCCATTCTGTTATGTTGTGGAGCTCATCGTTAATCAAATATTCAGTTTCAGCATTGTTCGCATTTTCTGTAAAAGATTCAAACTTACTTGTTGTCCAATTGTTTTGTGATCCTATCCACTATTTATAGAGCTGCAAATTCAGTTGAATGTCGTAATCTGCAGCCATGTTGATTTTTGGACAGTAGTTTCCTATTTGTAAAGTACATGAGTAATTTGTCATTGATAATTTTGTCGAGGACTTTAGAGATAACAGACAGAAGTGATACTGGACTGTAATTCCCGAATGATGTGGGATAATTTGTTTAAATATTGGAATTACATTAATGTTTTGCTATTCAAAGTTGTTATCAATTTTTCCTTTATTCAATATTTGATCTATTAACGATGACGGACTAAGGGGTATACCCGATTGGTCTTCGGAGAAATTTGGCATTGTGAGGCCCAACACCAATCCAGGGTGGCCATTTGTAACGCACAATTCAAAAAGACAATAATACTAATAAGTTTATTTTATTTGCAAAGATACAAGGCTTCAAGTACAGCGCAGTCGGTGTCAGTCTGTGTGTATATTATATATATATATATATATATATATATATACATATATGTATATATATATATATATATATTATGCGTAGTGAACGCATTTAAATGCAAACGTCAAATGCAAGTGCGATGATGGCGTTTAAATGCAAATGTTTTAGATAACTCAAATGTAAACGCAATTGTTCCATATGCAATCGTTTTTATGTAATGCAAGTGGTTTCAAAACAATTCAGATACAACACAAACAATAAAAACACATTATGCCACAATATCGGTATCTCTAATTAGCAGTTGCCTTGGCTACTGCAACTCACTCCTAAACGATATTGCTAAAAAGGACTTAGCTAAACTCCAACCTGTACAGAATTGTTCAGCACATGTAGTACTAAAAGCTGACCTTCTAACACTTGAAGTCAATAACACGTCTTGTGCGACCGAGGCAACCTTGAGCGTTTCTAGAGAAACCCATTAATCTGCAAATAAGGTATCGCCAAAACGTATACTGTTAGGGTATCTGGTCATGGCTATGCCATTGAACAACATTTATGGTATGACCATTTGTGATATGAACATGCAAATTAGCTGTGACCGTGCAATGATGGATATTCGAAATTTTGCAATGCCGCAAACGTCACAAAATTAAAATAACTCTTCACATACAATCAACAACAAGTAGGTTTATTGCAAACACGCCGATCTTTTAAGTTCTGACCTAACCTTGAAAACGCCCACCTAGATTTGATTCGCCAAATTTCTCCTGATACGTTTAATTTTAAAGTCGCATTCCATTTTTTTATATCGTCCACATAGCCATGGCATTGGTGGGTATAGGCGTTGGGTGTCTGGGAGCACTTGTCCCCTAATCCTTTGGAATTTGGCCTCGCTATGAGCTGCAGTGGCGTGCCTTCTAGACATTTTTAATGTGCCCCCTTTATTTATGTTACGGCGGCGCAGCGGAATAAATTAACAACAATACTCCCCATTCCCGTATTCCGATGACTTCAGTCGAGCCGACACAACGGAGAAGCTGAAGTTACAGCTGCGCGGCGGCCAAACAATGTTTTACACAATTTGGTTCGGCCGCCAGTGAAGGTTTTTGTGACCCTCCAGGTTTTTATGTCCCCCCCCCGGTATTGGTTACGATTGTTGGCGACCTATTTATGGACCTTAGAATTCTCATTTCACTCATCACAAATGACAAACAATGGTTGATTTACAAAGAAGAACATGTCATAGCTCTACAGTTTTCAATCTTTGTTCATATATTTTTTTACAAAAACTTCAAAAATGTGACCAAAATGGCGCCAAAAGGTTGACTGTTGACACCCGAAAGCCTCGTCAAGCATGCATTCAATAGGTCCTCACCTCATGAGTGTCACGCGTCCGGCGGCACAAAAATATCAACCACAACATTCTTTAAAAAGCACACTGACATGCATTTGCATAATTTATGACGTCAAATAAGTAGTTGTATTCATGCGTTTTATTTAGGAAAGCCTGCATGAATCATTAATTCTACACGAACAGTATTATAATTGGCATCACGACGTTCGGTACGGAACACGACCACTTTGCAACTTCGATTTCTCCAAACTGGCTTGTCCTTGACATTGCTAGATATGCCACAACTAATTTGCTAACGCTCACCCTAAAAATTTTGACGTTTCATGCAGATTGATACACTGAAGAAGAGTCCGTGCACAAAATATTGCTGTCGTATCACACGACGCTTAGTAAGTTAGGAACGCAAAGGTATCGACATTTGTCGTCGTTTTATACATTTCTTCACCTTTTATTCTACAAGGTGAACGAAAGCTGATTAAGAATAGTATCCTGATAAATACTGCAAACGATACAGACACTATCATTCATTTCATTTGTTGCGTGAACGATCTTGATTTCACTGGCGTTTTTAATCGAACACGTGTCATATGCGACACCAACTGATAGGAAATACGAAATCACATGAATTTAGGTGGCAAAATTCGCGAAATTCCGCTACTTCCGCAAATCAGACATGTAGATTTCCACAATTTCAAAAAATTTCGCAAAAACAGACAGGTAGAATTCGTGAAATTCCACAATTTCCGCAAAATAAACAATTATACTTTGTGAAATAAGTACCGACATTAGCGCATGAACGCGTGAACGTCGTAAAATAAAATTAGGCCAGCGAGTTGCACGAACCAAACTTAGATCAACGAGGGTCATGAACCAGACTTAGACTAGCGAGTTCCAAGAACCACACTTAGAGTAGCGAGTTCCATGCACCAAACATAGAATAGCGAGTTGCACGAACCAAACTTAGACCAGCTAGTTTCATGAACCAAACCTAGACCAGCGAGTTCCAAGAACCATTTCGTTCTTTACATTTGAACTATAAACACCTACATCATCAGCGTTTCGATTAGTGTACTGGCTGCCAACAAACTCACACCACCATAACGGGCGGCCTTCCAGTGCCCAGATTGTAAGATACATTTTAGACGGAAAGATAGCTGGAAACGGCACGGTGCCCACAGTCGCAGTGGACTGTAGACAAGCGCTACATCGCTGAATCCACTTGATCCGGCGCCCACTATGACAACTGCACCTCTGGCCCCAGCGACAAGCTCGACATTCTTGTCTCCATCTCAGGTGACCAAGAAGCAATCAAAGAAAATGGCGCTGGTCGATCCCCGTATGTTGGACTACATTCAACCGCAACGTCCTTCTCCTGCTAATTCTATCGAAAGTGTCTTGCGACGACTCGACAACGAAATGTGAGACATATTAGAACGAAACGATATAGACGAGAGGAAAAAGGTTGTGTTCTATCACAAGGTGTTGAGCAGGTACAACAATCTTTCCGACAAAAGTACGCAGGAACCCCTGCGTGTGGCCATCGAAAAATGTCCCAGAGAAGATGAAAACAAAGTACAACCTGCTAACGAAAATTAAATAAACGAAAATGAAAGCATCAAAAAGTAAATCACCGACAGCGTTCCAAAAACTATGAAGCAGTACTACTGTCTGTGAACCACCATTCTCTGAAAGCCGTTTACCACAAGTATCAAATTAGTATGGTTTCTCACCAGTGTGAGTTCGCATATATGTGCCCGTAAGTGACCACATTTAGTAAGATCTGCAGTACAGACATTATGTTTGTTGAGTTTTTTCCCAGTATGAATACGCACGTGCAATGTCAAGTAACTATGATCTAAAAACACTTGAATGGATTGAATATCCGGTTTCTTGGTTGTTATAATATGGCATAATTAACTGATAAGACATTTTTTTCTCTTTTTAATATTTCGACAGCCTCTCTTGAAAAAGCATGTCCGTAGCCAATCTGGGGAGAAAACCTACAGAATGACGTTACGGTTGTCACATGACCACTGTCATGTCATGACCACTGTCGTGTCATTTTAAAGGACACTGATGGCATGTGGTCAGTTTAAGTTCATTTATGGCTGATAGGGATGGCGACATGACAGATGTTCTTTCATCTTGATCCAAGTGCTCTAGCTCTTTCCCTTATGTAATATTTGTGAAATTCCGGGCATTGCATGTCATATACTACACCACACTATGCTGCCTATCCCGCCATGTCCTGCGGGTGCACCAGATGTGACCTCGGAGTGTTGATGGTTTTGTGATACACTGGTATGTTATAGGACTTGGAAATCCTTGCTAATTGTTCTGACAGATTATTGATGTATGTAAGACCTAATGCGTGATGTCTTCTACTGATTTCTGTTGTGCTGTTCTCCTTGGATTAGTAATATAAAACATCCATTGTTTATAGCCGTTCGCTTTCACTATTTCTTGATATGATCCACCTCTTCGGTCTTGTCCTCTTATATTGTTAACAGACTTTCTGCTCTCTGCATGAGTGTTCTCACAACCGATCGTTTGTGCTGTAGGTGGTGATTAGAGTCCCTGTTCAAATACTGACCTCTGTGGGTTGCCTTTAGGCACACCTATACCTAGGCGGATCCATCGTCTTTCAGTCATATACACGTGTCTAGGAAGGCTAGCATACTGTCCTGTGCCGGTTCTACAGTGAATTTGATGTTCTCGTCCACCGAAATCAGATGGTTTGTGAATCGCTCTACTTCACTCTGTTGTAACACAGTGAATGTGTCACCCTCATATCTCAACCAAAATGTTAATGTCCGAAGGATGAGGTATTTCAATGATGGCGCTCTTTCTTAGAAATATGCCATGGATATGTTCTCCACTATCGGGGATACGGGTGACCCCGTGCCTGCTCATTTCTTCTGTTTGGAGAACACTCCGTCGTAAATGAAATACGTGGTGTGCAGACATAATTCTAACAGTGTGATGATCTGGTTCAATGATAGTGATTAAAACAGGACACAACATTGAAAGACAGACGTGCACAGCGGCGACAAATTTTCTACAGCATTTGGTTCGGCCGCCAGTGAAAGGTTTTTTGCCTACTAGACTACCATCTCTAGACTCTAGTCACGCCCATATTTCAAATAACCACTTCAACTGAATCAATATGCCCCATACTCAATTTATATCACATTCACACCTTCTTCATTTCTGCTATGTAAGTATTTCAATAATCTATTTCCTGGTTATTTTGTGTCGCCGTTTTGCTAAAGTAGAAAGGTTAAGCAGGAGTTGCGTAATTAATTATATAGACTAGCGGAAGTGTTCAGGTGTGCCCACTGAAGCGAGGCAAGCGTGGTTACTATTAGCCTTTAATTAAAAATGGTATGCCCACTGAAGCATGATAAGCTTTGTTATAATTATCCTTTAATTAACTGGCGTCGTCGTGGACGAGTACATTATTATAATTATAGGGATGTTTTCATGGTGCATAAATTAGGTGTGGCTCATTATCGCATTCTTGTTGATTGATTTCAAACGGTCGGCCGAGCCGGTTCAGCGAACAAGCGGGTCAACGGGAACGCGTACGGCGTGCGGGCAACGAGATGGACACTTCCGTCGAACAGTCATCGTGTGATCTCGTCACGAACTAGCCAAGTCGGGCTAACGGAGTGTGAGCGGTGAGACCGTGTGTAGGGAACTGACAATTCAATATTATTTGTTGTTGTTAGAACCGACTAGTCTACTGTGAACTAATTATATATCATATGTGATTAAGAAATTGCCTCACTGTATTCTGGGAGTAGTACAGATTCCTGATCTGTGTATGTAATTAACTGGTTAGTTTTCCCTATACAGGGGATGGTGTAGATTGTTTCATGCTATTTATTTGAGTCCGAGCGGACCAGATCTTGTAATGGGTTGACAAATCAAATTCTATTGAGTGTGTATAACATTTAGTTTTTTTTAACTTTGTAGTTTTTTATTGGGTAGTAACGTAGACTAGAGGGTAGATGTTGTTATGTTTATTGTTATTATAAAAGAGGCTTTTTGGTATTCATAGAGAAGTAATTAAAAGTCATTGCATTTTTATTGTTCCTTGTTGCGTTGATCACGTTTTTTCACATAATGTTAAAATAAACCGGCGCGAAAAACAAACATATTGTGTCCGCCTGTCATGTTTTTATTCCGCTGACCGGACATAATGACCGCTATTTTGCCGAACCTACATTCAACGTGATGAAACAGTACATACATGTTCTAACTACGCCACAATGAAAAGAGAACAATTCTCGTAAGGTTTTATTTGATTTCAATTAGAAATACAAAGCGGAAACACGAGCGTAACTAAGACGCTATCTAAATGACCAGATATATCAAATATTCTGTAATTTATTCTAAAGTCAATATATTCTACACGAATCAAGATATTCTTACTGTCGTTTTCCCACGTTTTATCAAAAAAATTTCTTCTGTGGACAATTAGCTAAATGCCGTAATACACCTGACAGTAAAATAGAACATAAAAACATAAATCTGGTTGCACAGTTCACCACAAAAAAATTAAAGGGTGTGTTGACAACGGATACTATCAAGATATTATCACATTACACGTTTTCCCCAATGTACGTTCACAATATAAGACTGTAATAGTGCCTTCACATTTCACGATTTCACGGGTTTATCCCTCGTGTGGCTATGAATATGCCTTTTCAAGCTATTAATACCGGTAAACTGTGCACCACAGATGTTATATTTTTAGGGTTTCTCCCCAGTGTGAGTTTGCATATGGCTCTTTAAACTACCACAGAATGCAAATTGTCCAACACAGATGTCACAATTGTAGGGTTACTCCCCAGTGTGAATTCCCAAATGTTTCCTTAAACTACCACACTCTGTAAACTGGGCACCACACAGGTCACATTTGAAGGGTCTCTCCCCAGTGTGAATACGCACGTGTACTGTTAAATAACCTCGATTTGAAAACTGTTTTCCACAAATGTCGCATTTGTGCGGTTTTTCTCCAGTGTGAATTCGCAGATGATTCTTTAAACTACCACTCGCTGTGAACTGTGCATCGCAAAGGTCACATTTGTAGGGTTTCTCCCCAGTGTGACTTCGCACATGTACCTTTGAATCACGGTTATGTAAAAACCGTTTACCACAAGTATCACATTTGAAGGGTCTCTCCCCAGTGTGACTACGCACGTGTACTGTTAGGTTACTTCGATCTGAAAACTGTTTTCCACAAACGTCGCACTTGTACGGTTTCTCCCCAGTGTGAATTCGCCGATGTTTCTTTAAACTACTACTCTGTGTGAATTGTGCACCACAGACATCACATTTGTAGGGTTTCTCCCCAGTGTGAATTCGCACATGTACCTTTGAATCATGGTTATGTAAAAACCGTTTACCACAAGTATCACATTTGAAGGGTCTCTCCCCAGTGTGACTACGCACGTGTACTGTTAGGTTACTTCGATCTGAAAACTGTTTTCCACAAACGTCGCACTTGTACGGTTTCTCCCCAGTGTGAATTCGCCGATGTTTCTTTAAACTACTACTCTGTGTGAATTGTGTACCACAGACATCACATTTGTAGGGTTTCTCCCCAGTGTGAATTCGCAGATGCTTCTTTAACTGACCACTTACTGTAAACTGTGTACCACATATGTCACATTTGTAGGGTTTCTCCCCAGTGTGAATTCTCAAATGTACCTTTAAATTACCACTCACTGCAAACTGTCTACCACAGATGTCACATTTGAACGGTTTCTCTCCAGTGTGCGTTCGCATATGTGCTTGTAAATGACCATATTGAGTGAAATGTGCACTACAGACATCACAGTCGAAGGGTTTCTCGCCAGTATGACTCCGCACATGTATCTTTAAACCAACGCTCTGTAAAAACCGTTTTCCACAAGTATCACATTTATAGGTTTTCTCACGAGTGTGAATGCGAACATGCCAATGTAAGCTACCAGTCTGTGAAAAACTTTTACCACATGTATCACATTTGAAGGGTTTTTCACGAGAATGGATATCCTTATTTACTGTTACGTCACGCATTATTAAAAATCCCTTACCACATGTGTCACATTTTATTCGTTTCTCAGCAGTACGAGTGTGAGTATTCGTATCCATGTTCTCGGTACTACTGTAATTTACATTGTTTACTAAACGAATCACGAATCATATTTCTAGGATGAATCTGTCGATAGGCAAGTCTTCACATGAAAACTGTGTACCATAGGGTTCACAACTAAAGAAACTGTCGTGACTATACAAATCCACTTGTGTAACTCTAAAAGGCTAATGTACCACCAGATTATTCGGCTGTAATCTGCAACAAAATGAAAGTAATTAGAACTAGAGACAAAATGACACACTGTGACAACAGTAGTCGATGTGAGTGACAACCATGACTCACTTTTCAGTGTCATCTGAAACATGTTCGCCCACCCCCTATGTATCTCTCTCTATCTCTCTATATCTCTGTCTCTTCATCTCTCCCTCTATCCCTGCCTCTCTCTCTCCCTCTCATTATCCCTTACTCCCTTCATCTGTTTTTCTCTTCATCTGTGTTTCTATCTATCTATTCCTCCATCCTTCTAATTTTAGTACAGGGGAAGTCACTTTTACCTCATTATTAAGGTCACTCTCAGCACTGGGCAAGTGACCATATTTGGGGGACTAGTTTCCTAAACTTTACCGTTACAAAGAAATAATTCGGGACTGCCCCAGAGTGACCTGAATTGGGAGGTGGCTGTAATGCGAGGTTCGATGTTACATGTTTTTCTTGTTAACGCGAAACAGTTTGCTCCACATGGACATCTCGTAAAGTGGTTACTACCTACCAAGTCATCCCTTCCGAAGGATGGGTGTTTTGCAATGCCCCATGCCAGTGGGACGGACATGGGTTGGGACTCGTGTTCCGTTCCAAAGTATCTGCGACACAGGGAAAATGCATATTACAGGGATGCACCTAAAGATGCAGATAAAACTGCGCAAAGCGAATACGTTGTGGGGACGAGTTAGTTTAACGTTCATGATCATAGACAAGTAATATACATAAAGTCTTGAAGACATTGCAGTTTATCTGTTGGGAGCCGATTTGCCATTTGGAGTCACTGTGTCTGTGATTATAATTAATTAAAATAAATGGTCAATATTTTGTTTAATATAATACCTATTTAATATAATACTTATATAGACCCAATACGGTAATAAAAATAGTATACACATTGTATAAATGACTAGAGCGCTCAAGTTCCAAATAATGATAATGCAATTTCAAATTATTGCACGCACACGCTTTCGTCGAATTTGCTTTGTTACAATAACTTGTAAAATTATCGTCGCCGTCCGAATCGGGAATCTCAACTAGCTGAAGGGGGTGCCATACTGGCATTACATTTCAGTTTTTTGAGAGGTGGGACCCCTTCCCGCCCCCCATATTAGCCACGTTCCGACGCCAGTGGTCATGGTAAAGCATTATAAGTACAACAGTTGTTCGTAAAGTGTAACAGTGGCGCCAAGTTGTGGAGCTCATCTAGACCAAGTTCAAGTCATGAAGGTTGAGCGATAATCAGGTGCAAAATATTCTTTAAGTTTTAAAACATAACCAGATATGAAGATTTATCTAATCGCACGTGTTATGTCTTATGCTGGGTGATTGTGAATGTGCTAATCTAGTCTTGAATAGTATTTAGATACCTGAAAACTGGAGTAATCTTTATTCTTACACGATCGACTCCGCCGTCCCAACACCTGCTGTTCACGCATTCGGCGTTCAGACTCGTTTATCCAGACTCCGCGTCGTGGCACCACTGTGGCTACAGTTTATATCCACCACCAACAGCCAGACAGACAGCCAGACAGACAGACTGACGGACAAACAGACAACGTTGTTTATTTGTCCAATTGTACCATATGATATAAAAGTAATGTTCATTACGGTATGACAATAACAATCTGAATTTTCAAATGGATGTCATATTGAATATGAATGTATTACTTAGATAAAGGAGACAAAATAAATAAACAAATCACTCTCATAGGAACCACCCTAGTAGATGGGCAATTGTTAAATTTAAAGTCTATTTAATTTTGTGTACATTGTTTTTACTATGGAATAAGTAGGTTCTGTTTGCGCACCAGAATTCAACCGATGTCCGTGTGTGTCGATGTGTAAAATTATGTTGATGTAAATGTGATTGATATATGCATATATATATATAGTGATAATTAAGTTCGTAGCAGTGTATAACAGAGCCTGCGCTTCGATAACCTTTGATGGTGTAATCTTTTAAATACATGTATATATACATTTATACAAAATATATATGAATGTATGTATACACATGTGTGTGTGTGTGTGTGTGTGTGTGTGTGTGTGTGTGTGTGTGTGTGTGTGTGTGTGTGTGTGTGTGTGTGTGTGTGTGTGTGTGTGTGTGTGTGCGTGTGTGTGTGTATACAGATATATATATATATTATTATATATACGATTTTAATGTTCAGCTTGTTTATGTGTCAACGATCGTCACGGAGGAAACGTGTGCAGATCGATTTGTCTCCCGCCTTTGTGTGCCATTTGCGCAATCCTTCCCATCACCATGCATAGTCATCTTTGGTACAATCATAAGTGTGGGGTAGATATCCCGGCCACGGGAATGGTTTAGGAGAGTCGATAAAGAAAATGACTGACATTTTGATGCATAACAAGCACACGGTGTGAATTATCGCCCACTCCTGTGACTATATTTATAACAACTACGTCACTCGAGACCTGGAGTGGTCGGCCGACCAGCATTACGCAATAACGCGATACGTCTGGGTGTGCATCGTTTACTGATTTCATAACTACTGCCACCGAACATGCCAAAGCCACGTAAGAGCAGCTCGGACGAATCTGATGCCATTGCACCAAAACTGGTGGAGCTATTAAATTATGATAGCGTAGTGGCAAAACTGAGAAAAACATTGTATCCTAATTATATTGCTAAGGACGTCGACGTACGTAACATTCGCATCGAATAATTGACTAAACAACTACAGGCTAAAGACTCGAGAATAGCCCAACTTGAAAAATCAGCTGACAAACTTGAACAATACACTCGTCGCCCAAACTTAACTTTCCATAGCATCGCGAAAAAGAAGCATAGTGCTTGACATAATCAACGACAGATAAAAACTACGCCACCACTAGCGAGAGGAGACACAGAGCGAAGCCATCACCTTGGCGCTAAACGAGCTACGGAATCCTGCCCCATCAAAGTGCGATTTAAGACAGAGCGAAAGCGTGATAATATTTACCGCAGTCGCTTTAATCTGAAATACTACAACAGAAGAAATAGCAATGCATGGGCCTTCGTTAACACATCGTAAGTCAATGTTGGTCTATGAATGCAGAAAACTGAAAAACCAAAAAAATCAACGACTACTGGACTGCCAACGCTAAAATTATGGTAAAAGAACTCAGTAATAAAATCAAAGAAATCACATATGTAAATGATCTCTAGTTGTACATATGTAAATGATCACCAGTTATATATCTGTAAATTATCTCCAGTTGTACGTTGTTGTCAATGAAAGCATTAATAACTTGATAATGTGTAATACATACAAGATTATTGTGTGCTTCTAGTTTTATGTATTTCTAGTTTTATGTATTGCTGGTCTTCTGTCGGTTATAATAATTATTATTAACATGCTGATTCATATTTTGAAAAAAATATAATTATATAACCTACTTATGCTGTATAGCCAACTGCAATTAACAGTTTTCAGTATTGCTGATATATTTGATGATATATGGGCATGTTATGCCCATTTGTGTTTGTTTTCTTTTCTTTATCTATGAATGACATTTAAATAACTAGTATTATAACTAATATTGTATACGCTGACGGAGTTTCGCTCCCCATAACATCAGTAATGCTTAGTTACTTCTGATATCTTGATACTGGACTAATCAATACATTATATCTCTTCTATTATTATTTTTAGATTGACAACTGTTAATCTATATGCAGTCACTGTTGATAACATAGCTCACCCATTTCCCTGGCGTTACGACTTATGTTCATGACCCAACACCCAATCTGTCATATTGTTCTCTTATCTTTCTTCATATTTATTCTAAGTCTAGTCTTGACTACCCTAATATATGCATTGTCATACACGCACTAGTCCTTAACATTCACACATGCACAGGAAATAAATACACACATGTTCACTCTTTTGTAAAATACCTAACATACGTATAATGGCTTGCTATATTATTTTTAAGTCCTAACCTAAGCGATGTCTTCTGATGTGACATTTATCTCCCATTTGGGAGGTATCCTAAACTGTTCTTTAATAAATCTTCTAGAAATATACGAAAATAGTACTGAACAAAATGAACCTCAGTTGATCCGTTGTTCTTTATATTAAGACATCGATATGTTTCACAAGTTAGCACATAAAAATACTGATAAATTTAGTATCCTAAGCTTAAACATTCAATCTATTAATGCTAAATTTGATAAACTTGAAATACGAAAAACAATATAAATTTGGCATTATATTTTTGCAAGAAACATAGAAGTCAAATAATGATGATTTATCTCAATTCAGTTTACATGGATATGATCTCATTTCTCAGGGGAAAATTGTAGGTGGTTTAATAATTTACGTTGATAATAAATATAAATATAAAGTACTTAAGAATATCAACATGTATGGACATTGGGAGGGGTTAGTAATTCAAATAACCGGAGGCAGCTTATCAAAAACATTTACTATTGGAAACATATATACATACAGCCAACCAAGGTCATTAAATAAAAATATTACAGATTCCATAGCTGAATTTTCAACAACAATGGCTACTCTAAAAAGTTGTAATAAGCTAATAATTTCAAGCGACTTCAATATCAATCAACTTAAAATAAACGAGAACAAAATATATAGCGAATTCTTTGATACTATAATTTCATACAGTCCCTATCCACAAATTACCATTCTAGTTCGCTTCACCAGAATTAACGGAACACTGATATACAATTTGTTTGTAGGTTAACTAAACCAATATTAGATAGCACTGCAGGAATTTTCACAAACACTATTTCTGATCAGCAACCTTACTTACAAACATGAATATCAACATAAAATCTAAACCTCCTCCAAAGTTTGTTCGAGGAAATCTACAAAATAAGGCAGCTATGCACAATGTTAAACTTGAGATATATCCGGATGAAATGTATAACAAACTAACCAAATCTCATACGGCTTACCCCAATTTAAATTATAACATAATACACAAAGAAATTATGCGTGCTAAGAATAAGCGTATGCCTGTAAAAATGAAATATAATAAATACAAACATAAGCATTCAACATGGATCACACACGGTCTTCTAAAATCAAGCAAATATCGAGACTCGCTTTATAAGAAATTAAAAATGTCTAATCCAAATTTACCTACGTACGAAGTCATTCTAACTAACCTAAAACATAATTTAATATTATAGAAAAACATTCGTACTGCAAAAAAAATCTACTATGAATCACGTTTTAACCGATATAAAGACAACATTAGAAATATATGGAAAACTCTCAATGAATTTCTTTCCAAAACAATACAATCAAAACTTTTTCATTAAAAAAATAACGGCGTAACTATAACAGATAAACGGTTATTGCAAACCAATTTAACAAGTATTTTACTAGCATGAGTCAGTCGACAGCACAAGACATTCATTATAATGGTAATAAGGATTATAATTACTACTTAAATGATAATGTCCACTCCGTTTTAGTATATTAAATGATGATGAAGAAATAGTAAAGAAACCATTGAAAGCCTTTCCACAAAACAAAGGCGGTTGTGATGGTATTTCCTCTAAACATTAAAAAATAATTGAACCCTCCATCATCAAACCATTAACCCTTGTAATAAATAAAGTAATAAATACTTGTATATTTTCTGATACACTTAAACTCGCTAAAATAATTCCTATTTTAAAGAAAGATGACCCATCTGTTTTTCTGACCCATATATATTCTTCCACAATTGCAAAAGTGTAAATAAATAATATCTAGTCAGCTAACTGCATATTTTATTTATTTTCTCAACTATTTGTTAAAAATCAATATTGTTTTAGGAAAAACACTCTACCGAATACGCATCACTTGAACTAGTAGATAGAATAATTAAACAAGTTGATCAAAATGATGTTCCTTTCAGTATTTTTCTTGACCTCTCTAAGGCATTCGATACAATTGATCACTCAATTCTATTAAATAAACAAGGTATTATGGATTACTGGTGAATGAACGGGGTGACGGTGATTTAACAATTATGAGCACATAAATTAAACTATAAAAATTAATTTGTATCGAATTTGCTGGAGATATACGCGCAGTTAAGCCAAACACCATCATAATTGTACGGCTGCTTTTCTCTCAGTAAAATCAGTTACACGCAGCAACACAACAGCTACGAATGTTAGCAATCTCATTCTGCGAATGGCTGAATGGCGAAAGCCATCAGCTGTATTATACACTGCAGTGTCACTGCTTGATATCAGAGCAAACTTGTTCTCGTTCCTCCCCCCTGACGTTCCAGTATACACGACAAAGCACAGCAAACGTCGTCTAATCAGTATCAGCGCTGGTCAACATGCTCTCGGGAAGGAGATATTTACGAACTTCCCATTTGCACACGCTATGCTATATACGGTATTGGCAAAGTCAAACACATGATAGTTCTAGGATTGTTGTCATATCGGGCAGTAACACTGCATCGAGCGCCGACGTTGCAACAGCTGGGGAGCCAGGCCCGTAGCGAATTTGCTGGAGATATACTATATTCCCCCGTGAAACCCCCTTTTTGTGAGCCCTCTTCTCCAAAATGTGAACCCCCCTCAAAATTGCATCTTTAAAAGGTGAACAACTAATTGTATTCCATGTTTCTCAAAAGCGTTAACCGCCATCCTAAAAGCTGCTGGATATCGTTCAAGCATTACAAGGAATGCCAAGGACGCCTGATTTGTACATGTGTTAAAGTGATCATCACTGAATGTATGGGAGCCTGGCTGAGAGTCTGTCCTCAATGCCATGTGTGAAAAAGGCAGTCACTAGAGGAATGTGTGTCAAAGGACCATTGCATCCATTTAGCCATGTTGCAGGACTTCACAATATCCCAGGGTCTCCCGTTATGTAACTACATGGGGTAACAAATACACAAGAAGCCAGTTTTACACCAAACGTATAATTATGAGTCCTAACTGTACTCACTCAGAGGTGACAAATGCAGACAAATTACTGGTGAATGAACGGGGTGACGATGATTTAACAATTATGAACACATAAATTAAACCATAAACATAATTCGTGATTTCCTATCAGAACTCTGTTAAAAGTAAACGAGAGGTGCGGTTTTTTTAGTATGATGATTAAGGTAACTACCGACTGTTCAAGAGGCTACTCTCAACTATCATAAACTTATGATGTGTAGCGAGTGTATTTCTTACAAGCTAAAAACCCAGTAGACAAATTCATCTGTCTTAACACAAATCATAAGTTTCATCCATTGCGCTGGAACGCGACTTTCGATGAATAATTGTATTTGACTAATACACAATAAAGTTTAGCTTCAACTATTTTAAAATGCGCGTGCTGATGAGAAATCGTGTAATTTTGTGGCTGTGTGGTAGTCGAAATTATGTGGTTGGTAGCTGCATGTTTATAAATCTCAGAAAGGGGAGCCTTATCGCTGATGAGGAGGCATGAATATGTGAAGGGCCTTTATTATCAATTATTATGTCCATTTTGTGTTCCGTATAGTAGTAAAATACAGTTAGTGTTTCCTGGAGTCAGTGTGGTGTAGAGGATATGATACTTGACTGTTTGACACCTAGAATGTAATTCAAATTCCACAAGAGGACGGTTATATTAACAATATCCTATCACTGCGTGTTGGCTTTTGTGAATACAATTGAATGTAAATTAGGCTTAATCAGGCAACAAAATGGGACAAATCTCCACAGACCATATATGAGTCCCACTCTGTCTGAAAAAGCACACCCAAAACGACCTCGTTATGGGCCTGCTGGTGATGCTAATGTGGTGTTTGTATATAAGATGAAAGAATTTAAGACGAAATCACATGGTCCACCGATCTCACACCCACTTCGTTGTTCGTCCAGTTAGAATTGTAACCTTCTACATTGTGAGCCCTCGCGTGAACGTGTGGGGCCCTTGGCATTGTGAAAAAATATAACCCCACATGGACTTGTGGCGCCATCTGGAGTCTGAATTGGTAAAATGTGAACCCGCCATTGTGAAAAGCTGGCTACGGGCCTGGGAGCGGTATGTGGATTCACTTTGCACCAAAAGCAACTGAAATGTAAGTCTCGACGACCTACGATACATGCACATAATTTCATAAAAGTATGTCGCCATTGAAAGAATGCCGCCGACAAGTCGAGCATGCTACTTCCATTCACTCAGAGTGCACCTACAGGTTTCTACTTGGGTTAATCTGATATTGGTATTGGTATTGGACAGCAGAAGTATGGCTTCCACTGTGACGCACACTCAGTAGTGCCCGTCATCGCACACAAAGAACCAGCACCCGAACATCTTCTACAAGAGATCCGTTGCTCTTGCAAGCGCCAAGATAACTTGTGTGTCTTGCAACTGCTCGAAGAAGCGTCTTGCATGTAGCGTCCACAGCAAAAGTCAAGGACAGTGCTCAAACGGTCCAAACTCTTGTACAGCTACCCGACAGTGACGACGATGACAATGCTAATGATGATGTTTAACAAATGATGTATTAGAAGATTTATGATCTCTCCTAGTTATGTTCAAGTTTGAATGCTATACAGTTCACTGTTTGGGATATAAGTGACGTTTGTGTGATCTTAGTTAAGATGTTATTTAAATCCCCGAGCAAGGTTAGGATGGAGTGCTATATAAGAAGTATATTATTAACTAATTAATTAATTGGTTAATTATTTAATTGATTAATTAAACATCATCATTAATGTGTGGTTTAATTAACCAGTATACATATCATAACCAATAAATGAAACAATTAAAAATATGATTAACAAACGCAAACCAAACGTGTTACTTTGAAATTGGACCGAAACACCCCCCTAAAAAAACAAGGACTGGGGTAATAACAAAGTTCCCCAGGGTGGATTTTGGTTGTTTATTTGGGAAGTTCAACAAACCCTACTGGTCACCTTAAAAACAAAATTGGCTTTTTATTGGATGAATTATTTAAATTATTCCAAATAAAAACAATCTTCACCACCTATGTTATGATGTTTTATCCAACAGACCATATACAGAACAAAAATATGAAATAAATATTAATATACAATAACTTGATATGGCAGTACTGATTTTGCATTGAAAATGGCAATAGACCAAGGAAAAAGTTTAAAACTGGTACGTTGCCTCGGGGCAACAACGTCCAATAAAGGGTTAACTAAAATGTCCGGGTCATCATCAAATTCTACTTGACTATAGTTACATCTCGGTATATGTGCATCGCAACCGAAATGAATTTGCAGAACACATTGGGCATTTTTATTTGTCGCATTACAGATCATTCTAGATAATAATCTTGTAAAAAATTAATGAATAATTTACATTAATTTATCACCCACTGCGAGAGAGAGGTTTGCTTCATTCAGTTAATCATAACTCAGATTATTTAACCCCAGGTAGACTACTTCAATGAGAACCTTTAAGCGTAAAACGGACAGGTCGTGCGGAACATGAACAGATCATGGCTGCAGTTCGAGAGGTGGTCGTCACTGGTCGCCTTTGTCGCAATGTAGCCACAGAAATAAAGATTCCTCACTGCACTCTGCGTCGATATTGTATTAAATTCCGTGAAAATGGCGCCAATGGACACATGCGCACTGGATATTTTAACAATCTTGCCGTGTTCTCCAGCGACAAAGAGGAATTATTGGAGGAATATGTCCAGAGAGCTGCCTCGTTGTATTATGGGCTAAATACCACCGAGGTTCATCGGCTCTTTTACGGTTACGCAAGGAAACTTGAAAGGAAATGGCAGCCTCTTAGACTGTAAACGCAAAAGTAGGTGTCGACTGGATAACTGCGTTCTTGAACAGACATGCAGGAATATTATTGCGGACGCCGGAAGCAACACCTCCATCGATACACGCGGTGCCTGTGGCCGTCATAGTGCATGCGAATTCAACTGTGAACAATGAACAGAACTGTTGCCCATCCACATCGCAAGAGGGTGAATCAGTGGCAGGGATCTTATCTTTCGTAGTGGGCAAACCTGTCACCCCAGAGCACGTTAGACCGTTTGCGAAAGCCGGTCCTCGGACGGGGATTCGTCCCGGCCGAAAACGTGGACGAACAAGAGTGCTGACAGACACTCCTGAAACGAACCAGATACGGATTGAACAGGAGAGAACCCGCAAAGGCAAAAGCAAAAGCAAAGGACTGGCAAGATAACATGTTGCCAGGCCCTTTAGGAAAAAAGTTACCGCAGCGCATCATCGGGCAACTGATAGTGATTCACAGGACGACGAAACGTGACCATGCTTAGTACGTTGCGAGCCATTTGACAACAGTCTTACTTACTTACTTACTTAGTCCTCTTCGCGCGGAGTTACGCATAAGGCCGCCACCAGAGTTCGCCACTGTGATCTATATGTTGCATATCTTTCGATGTATCCCCAGGTCCATTCCTGCTATTTCATCTCTTGCTCTACTCTTTTCTGGTCATCAAACATCTATCTGAGGGCAATTCTGGGTAAGGCTCTTTCAAATTAATTTCCCTCCCAAGGGATAATAAAGTATTGCGATTGATTGTGAGGCTGTAGGTGGCATTCGTAGATCCATCTCCACCTACGCCTCTGGATTTCTTGGGTGATGGATTTGGCAGCATTTCTCCTGTGTACCTCGGCGTTCGTGATGATGTTCGGCCAAGATATGTTGAGAATTCTTAGAAGGCATCTGTTTTTGGAAGACGTCTCGCTTGTGGCTGATGGTCTTGGTCATCTTCCAGGATTCAGCTCCATACAGAAGGATGCTGAAAACGTTGCACTTGAACAGTCTGGTCTTGATGTTCGTGCTGATGCGTCTTGATCTCAACGTACTTCTGAGTGGTGCAAATGCTTGGCTGGCCTTTGAAATCCTTGTTCTTATATCTTTTTGTGTGACGCCACTGGTTGTCATTTTGGAGCCCAGGTACGTGAAATCGTTTACATTTTCGATTTCTTCACCATTAAGCATGCTGACTGCTTCCGTTTTGCTGTTCATCCTTAGGTGCTTTTTTTTTGGTGTTGATCTTCAGTCCCATCTGTGTTGATGTTCTTGCTACGCTACCTGTCTTGGCTTACATATCCTTGTGTCGATGTGAGAGCAGCGCTATATCGTCGGCAAAATCCTAAAATAGCGCCCCTTGGCGGATAGTTGGTGAACTAAAATAGTTACCGCTAAAAACTAGAACAGCGCCCCCTGGCGGATAGTCGGTGAACTAAAATATATTCCGCCAAAAATTATTTTCCCGCCAAAACCGGAAACAGCGCCCCTACCGGGATTTATAGGAGCTACAATAGCGCCCCCTGGCGGATAGTTGGTGAACTAAAATAGTGGCGGATAGTTGGCGAACTAAAGTATTTCCCGCCAAAAATTATTTCCCGCCAAAACAGGAAACAGCGCCCCTACCGGGATTTTTCGGAACTAAAATAGCACCCCTGGCGGATATTTGGTGAACTAAACTATTTCCCGCCAAACTAGAACAGCGCCCCCTGACGGATAGATCATGAATTAAAATATATAATTAGGTTACCTAGAGAAAAAAAGTTGGGGTTAACCTCGCGAAAATTTTGACTACCATCAAAGTGGTTGTATACATTTTCTGAAAATGTTCTGTTTTTGTCCCAGAGGGACAAAAACACTAAATTTTCGCGAGGTTAACCCCAACTTTTTTTCTCTAGGTAAACTAATTAGATATTTTTTAACCGCTAGATGACAAACCATGTGACGTAGTACTCCGATTATACACTAGGGGGCGCTACGACGGAAGTGACGTCGTACCGGAAGTTACTTGACTGTCATGGCAGCCTCTTCTAGGGACACTACTTGACTGTCATGGCGGACTGTACGCTTCCGATATTTCCGGAAGTGTGTCAACGAATAGAGACCTATCATGGTCGGTAGATGGCAATACTCTGACTAATTACATTGGTGTCCGTTGAGTGGCGTCGGAAACCATGATGGTCACCTCTTTGAATGAAGTCCTGTCAGGTGGTTGTCCTTACATGTTATTAACATAGTCGTTTTCGATCATAGCAGTTTTCAAATTCGCTTGATATGGCAACCTCTACTAGGGACGGTACGTCGGAAGTGACATCGCACCGGATGTTACTTGACTGTCATGGCGGCCTCTATGATTCGGGAATTCCCGGAAGTGTGTCAACGAATAGAGACCTATCATGGCCGGTAGTTGGCAATACTCTGACTAATTACATTGGTGTCTTGATGACTACGAAAATGAAAAACAAACACACTCATCCATAGCATAAACACAATTTTATTTGAATATTTCCCATATGATCTCTCTTGAACACTGTTCCTGTAGATTCCAAATCGATAATGCTAATAAGATTCCCAACGTGTGATTTGCAAAGGTGTCGCCGAATGAGCTGCGCGCCGCGATGATGAAGGTCGTCTACGATTCCGACGACGACGACCACTGTCAAACGGAATGCTGGTTTCCTTTGATATGTCATCGTCCACTGATGCTGTCTGCATGTAAATCCAACGATCTGAGTTCCCAACAAAATCCATTGGCGTGTTGACGTCCTTGAGACCACGAGCAAAGGTTTCCCATCCCACCGGTTCAAACGACTTCCGTTTTCTCAAAACGTCATTCACAAGGTCCACGATATTACTTCCGGGAACCGCCTTGTTTCTGTACATCATCTTGCCACGATTGTTCCAACTTACGGCACCTTTCATTTTATCGAGTAGTCTTCGTGCTTTCTGCTTCATAGTTTTTGGAACGCTGTCGATGATTTCGTTTTCGATGCTCTCCTTTTCGACGAATTCATTTTCGTTAGCAGGTTGTACTTTGTTTTTCTCTTCACTGGGAATTTTTTCGATGACCACACGCACGGGTTCTTGGATACGTTTGTCGGAAAGATCGTTGTACCGATTCAACACCTGGTTATACAACACAACTTTTTTCCTCTCGTGTATATCGTTTCGTTCTAGTATGTCTAGCATTTCATTGTCGAGTCGTTGCAAGACCCTTTCGATAGGGTTAGCAGTCGACGGACGTTGCGGTTGAATGTTTTCCAAAATACGGGGATCGACCAGCGCCATCTTCTTTGTATGCTCCATGGTCATTTGAGATGGAGGCAAGAATGTCGAGCTTGTTGCTGAGGTCGGAAACGTGGGTGTCATAGTCGGCGCCTGGACAAGTGAATTGAACAAATTAGTGCTTGTCGACGTAGTGTTTGTTGATGACCTACAGCGACTGTGGGCAATGTGTTGTTTCCAGCTATCTTTCCGTGTGAAATGTCTCTTGCAATCTGGGCACTGGAAGGCCGCCCGTGATACTGGCGTAGGCTTGTTGGCAGCTGGTAGACGAGTCGATAAGCTCATGATGTACGTGTTTACTGTTCAAAGGTAAAGAACGGAATGACTTTTGGAACTCGTCGGTCTAAGTTTTGTTTGTACAACCCGTCTATTCTGATGGAATTCCATCTTTTTGATGGAATCTCACGCTGTAACCCGTCTATTCTGATGAAATTCCATCTGGAATTCCATCTTTTTGACGGAATCTCACGCTGTAACCCGTCTATTCTGATGGAATTCCATCTGGAATTCCATCTTTTTGACGGAAATTCCAGATGGAATTCCATCTTTTTGACGGAATCTCACACGGTAACCCGTCAATTTGTGCGATCTGTTGGTCAAAGTGTACAACTCGTGTTTATAGTTCGATTCGTTCAGCGTGTTGGTCAAAGCATAGTGTTTCGTTTGTACAACTAGTTGGTCTGAGTTCAATTCGTGTCGCATGTTGGTCAAGGCATAGTGTTTCCTTTATACAACTCGTGTCTATAGTTCGATTCGTTCAGCGTGTTGGTCAAAGCATAGTGTTTAGTTTGTACAACTAGTTGGTCTGAGTTCAATTCGTGTCGCATGTTGGTCAAGGCATAGTGTTTCCTTTATACAACTCGTGTCTATAGTTCGATTCGTTCAGCGTGTTGGTCAAAGCATAGTGTTTCGTTTAGCGAGGAGACGAAGGCACAACGCGTTTCTCTTTACTCGCGCCGACATGACGAATGACGAGTGTCACGGCGTGTTTCTATTTATATCTTCGGAAGGTAGGCGTACTGAAATTTGTTTGGTTCCTTAACGATATTAGTACGCAGGCGCAAGTATTCCGGTGTGGCCTGTTTGAGGTCGACGAACAAATACCCGTGTGGTACGGACGTTGCATCTCTGAAAGCTTCTTGCATGTACTTTATTCGACCCGGATACATCTGTTTGGCCAAATTGACCACTTGTGTGTTGTCGCGAGGGTTCTTGAAGAGTACCATGTACTGTGCGTTTATACTTATAGTGCGACTCTCTTTCCCTTTGGGAAATACATTTTGCACTAAATATATTACGGACGTGTTGCAATGATGACTCTTCTTCGTAAACAGTTTGGTGACCCTCTCGTCCGTTTCCGATATGAGATCGTCGATAACTACCAAGTTTCTCGTTTTAGGATCGAAAGACGACACATCGGGAAGACCTTCGACAAATTCTATGTTCGGATGTATCGTAGAGAGCGTGAAATACAACGTCTGCCATTCACCGAAACACCACGTGATCTTTTCGGGCGGTGAGTTTACGAGTGTGGCAGAATGACGTAGTAAAGAGACAACAAACGTCGTTTTACCACAGCCCGTCGGCCCAGCAACGATACAAGTAAAAGGATGAACTAACCTCGTGTCCATACTTTACGCAACTGATGAAAGAGACTAAGATGCACGGTACTTATACCACTTATACTTCAAAAAATGACAAATATAAGGTTTGAACATTTTATTACAACACAAACGTATTTACATATCATCAGACACTAGACTAGACATTGATACAGAGTCTTGCAAAGTTTAATCGTGTACAGGACAAAACAAAGTTCTTTACAGGTCACCCTCCATTACTGCCAGAACCATATGTTTCATAGTGTTTCGCCACTGTTTCGAAACGGATTATTGCAACCAAGTATTGATATTACACACCTGTTCGACTGTCACATCGGATAGTTTCACACCTGCAGCTAACAAAACACTCAAACAGTCTTTCACCACTGCAGTTGAATTAATGGTCTCGATAGCCTCGTCAAAGTACATGCAAATTTGAATGTAATCAGATAACATACAATCGTGATGAAATTTACTACGATGGTCTATCTTGCAACCGCGACATTGTCGTCTTGAGAGTTCAAACATGGTACATGCTATGTGACGTGCAAGCGTCTTCTTCATTTCGGTCGCAGGGAAATCAATGGTAAAGTTCGGACCAGGAAAGTCAGGAGCGGAAGTTGCGACGTTGGCAGGCTGGGTAGTTGTGACGTCATTGGGAACGGGAGTTGGTGTCGATGGTGTCCCGTTGTCATTAATCATCTCTGTCGACACCCAGACCATTCGTTGCCGCTTTGATGATAGCGGGCCTTCAATGTAGTTCTGCAAGAATATTTCAATAATATTTAAAAAATATTAAAGAATGCATGGAATAGTACACCGATGCTAGAGTACGATAATAATGACGCCATTTTGACGGAAGTAAACAAAATACATAGGGAGCCACCTTTTTGGCAGAGGTAAACATACGCAGGGGCGATGATGGTGAAAGTACATAGTAAAACAATATAAAGTATGACTCACCACTGGCGTATACAACTTGGCGTCCTCGGCCGCTCTCTTCCGGCGTGCACAACATCCGCTGGTGACGTGTTGCTTGCTATTATTTTTCCGTGTGAACGACGACCCACAGTCCGGGCAGGTGAAGGGTCTCTGCGATGGTGGTACTTGTCTCGGAGTCGGTAGGTCCTTCTCATCGGCAGCATCCGTTCGAACCATGATATACATGTCAGAGGCTACGTAACCGTGTCGTTCGCATTGCAAATGGCCCCTATCGTGGACAATCATACGCTTCTTGCAGTATCTGCACCCGATGTAGAAGGGAGTATACTTGCGTACTTTGTCGATGAGGAGACCTCTGACCTCGATAACAGGGTCAGGGCTTATCGTTGATTCTAGAGTTGACCCGTTCACGACCTCTTGTTCCGACGGCCCGGAAGGGTGGTTGATTACCAGTATGATGGGTCGACTCGTTGGCTCGTCCTCGTCGCTCGAATCTGCCGCAGGAGAGTGGTAGTTCGGTGTCTTCAACATGATGATGATGTTAGCCGCGGTGTCGTCGTAATACGAATGACGGTCCGATTGGGAAAACACCGCGCTTATATAGTTAGAAAATGTGCCGAAAAGTCACGTGGGCGTGCCGAACGAACACAACATTTCTAACCTATGAGAATAGCTAATACTCTTTTGTGAGAAGGTGGTTGGCTCTGAAAAGAACCGTTTCTGTTATGTAAAGCCTATTGTTCGCATTTTGTCCGCGACAGTGTGTTCTTGATGAGCACAGAGCGTCGCAGACAAGACTCCGGGTCGCGGGTCTTGCGCATCTCGCGTAGTTTCTTCATCGATAACCTCACGAGGCGTCGTGTTTCCTTGTGCTCCTTGGATGTGGTCAACGGCAGAGATATTCGCTTGGCAGGTTGACAGGTACACGGGTCGGGCGCCGGGTGTCGTCGCTTGTTGGTACCCGCAACATCTCGGTCATTGTCAGTAGCAATATCTCGGACGTTGTCAGTAGATGAATTCACACCCATTTTCAAGATGTAAGTTATAATGACCACAAAAGCAGACGCAGGCCTTTTATAACCGGTCCACAGACCACAAAGATCACGTGGGCGTGCCGGAAGATCACGGATTGTAGAACATTCAAAAGCACGGACTCCTGAGTAGAATGTACACAAGCGCGGACTGCAGAGTAGTTACTTAGTTCACAACTTATCTAACAGGGGTCCTTTCAGTTGATGATGAAACCCCTATGCTTTAACATGGGGAAAATTCCCTATGCTTTAACATGGGGTTCACTACTTGTCCACTAGGGGATGATGTTTGTGGTTCATGATGTATCCATCAGGGGGCTCTATTGTACGCAAGCGTGCAAGAGACACGAATATTTGCAGTACTCGAACATTTAGTTGACAACTTGTCCACAAATTCCACCAAGGGGCGCTAAAGGCCAAACCAAGACGCACGAAATTGGGCAGTACTCGAACATTTAGTTTACAATTTGTCCGTCAGGTGGCACCAATCGAACAGTTGTTTCCGAAAAAATCCGCTAGGGGCGCTGCAGGTAAACCTATTTTAGTTCCAAAAAATTCCACCACGTGGCGCTGTTTTAGTTCATGTGCTATCCGCTAGGTGGCGCTGGAAATTTTGGGAGGGAAATATTTTAGTTCATGATCTATCCGTCAGGGGCGCTGTTCTAGTTTGGCGGGAAATAGTTTAGTTCACCAACTATCCGCAAGGGGTGTTATTTTAGTCCCGAAAAAATCCGGTAGGGGCGCTGTTTTCGGTTTTGGTGGGAAATCAATTTTGGGGGTATTTTAGTTCACCAACTATCCGCCAGGGGGCGCTGGTCTAGTTTTGGATGGAACTATTTTAGTTCGCCAACTATCCGCCAGGGGCGTTATTTTAGTTCCGACAAAATCCGGTAGGGGCGCTGATTTCGGTTTTGTCGGGGACAAAAAATTTGGCGGTGACAAAAATGTTGGCGGTGAATATTTAGTTCACCAGCTATCCGCCAGGGGGCGCTGTTCTAGTTCCTTGACCTACATTCGGGTATATGACCTTGACCTACATCCGGGTATTTAACCTTGACCTACATCCGGGTACTTTCCACTTCCACACCTCCGACTCCACCGTCCCCGCTACTTAACCTCTATTACTACTCACCGACTACGTCAGTCAGTGTAGTGTGTGCAACACATATCGTCCTGAGCAGTGCAAGGAGCCGCTGATGCCACACGCGGTTCCAGATCGACCTTGGGCGAAGGTTGGTGCCGACTTGTTTGAGCTACAAGGTCAGCACTACCTTCTACTTGTCGACTGCTACTCTAACTTCTTCGAGCTGGCACGACTTGGTTCGAGTACGCGTGCAACGTGTGTCATCGACGCAATGCGCTCACAGTTTGCACGTCACGGTTCGCCCGAATTGCTGGTCTCAGACAACGGGCCCCAGTTCTCTTGCGGGGAGTTCAGAGCGTTCACGCAGTCATGGGATATCGAGCATGTTACGAGCAGCCCACACTACCCACAAAGCAATGGGCAATGAACGAGCCATTGGGACCGTGAAGAACCTGATGAAGAAGGCGTTGGAAGACGGCAGCGACGTCCAGTTGGCATTGCAGAGCTTCAGAAACACTGTACGTGAGGGATACAGCGCGTCACCAGCACAGCTACTGTTCAGTCGTAGATGCAGAACGTCACTTTCGATCCAACGCGCGATGTTGAAACCACAACTTGCGGTTGACGTGCCTCGTGACAGGAAGGCTATGAAGGATGCGCAACGTCTGCAGTACAACAAGTCTTCGCATCAGTTGGAGCCGATAGCACCAGGCAGTGCTATTCGCATGAAGCTACCGAGTCAAGACATTTGGACGCTTGGAGAGTGTTCAAAGAAGCTATCCAACCGTTCGTACCGTGTGCTTGTCAATGGGCATACGTACAGACGCAACCGACGTGCGTTACGTGTTGTGAACGAGTGTCTTCCGCGACCTGAGTGCGAGACTCCGATGCCTTTACTCTCACGAGAAGCTTGTGCGACTCTGCCTCGTGTCGACGACAACGTCCCGATGGATGCGGACTCACCGCCGCGTGAGGATCCTGTGCTGATGCACGGCACACTGTCCGATGATGTGTCACCTTCTCGTGTCGTCCCGTCACCGGTTCGTGTCAAAACATCACCTGTGCGCAGAGGCACAAGTGCCAGAAAGCCACCGTCATACTTGGCTGACTATCAACATTGATAGGCACTTGTCGTGTTTATATTAGTGTTAATTGTTTTCCTACACAATATATTTTTTTATAAAAGGAAAGGGATGTAACGTAACTGACTTTACGTGGGACATTATTGCAGTGTGACACTTGCTGTGTGACCTCCCATCAAGTAGTAGGTGTAATTGGCGTTGCGTTAATTAAACACCTGTTAAGCACATAGTGCTATTAAACTTACACTTAGCTGTTGTCAATACCTGTGTCACCGTACAAAGGAGGACACGGTAACAATTGGCCCCAATTAATTATTCATGCATTAATAACACAGTTCATGTATGATGATATTATCAAAAGCAAGCTTGCATTCACAGCGACAACTGGCAACGTAACAGTCAAATGTTTCAGACCAAACGTTTCGTGTATGTAGCCTAATGAAATATTTGGTATATTTGATCCTCTCGTGCGTTTCATCACTACACAATACGTAAAGGTCATAGGTCAAAATCTACCAAATATTTCTGCGACCAAATGTTTCGCTTAAGTAATGAAATATTCGGTTATCTATTTCCGCTCGTGCGCATACGACTTCTGCGCCGACCAGATATTTCAACGACGAAATGTTTCGCTACACCGTAACGGTCCCGTAGAGTGACAGCGGAGTCGATCGTGTAAGAATAGTTTGCTCGAGTTTTCAGGCATCTAAATATTATTCAAGACTAGATTTACACAATCACCCAGCATAAGTCATAACACATGAGACTAGACAAATCTTCATGTCTGGTTATGTATTAAAACTAAAATAATGTGTTGCCTATGATTATCGTCAACCTGCATAACGTATCTGTATTTTGACTGGCAAAATGTCCTATGGACACATCACGCTAGTGCGCATGATGGCTCTTATAGATAAAATTTTTACATGTTGGGCTAGACTAATTTGGAATGAAGTCAGTTATGTACTTGATTGGAGGTAGAGAATTCCACTCTTTTATTGTGACTGAGAAAAAGCTGTTTCCAAATATGTTTGTCGAGAGCCTGATTTGTACTAACTGTTTGTTATGTTTACGTGAGCATCTGGTGTTGCGTTTGATGTATTGATCTAGTGGGATATCTATGAGGTTATGTTCCATTTTATATAATATGCTAAGTCTTGGTTTTTCTTCTTGATTGGAGGGTATCCCACTGGAAATCTTTAAGGAGTTGTGTTACCGTTCCTGTCTCTCTAGAATAGTTGTTCTTACAAAATCTGGCGGCTTGTCTCTGGGTTCTTTCTATGAGTTTGATATTTCTTAGGCAATGTGGATCCCATGATGCTGACGCATCTTCAAGTATAGGGCGGACAAGGGTTGTGTCGGCTATGGACTTGATTTGGGTTGGGCATTTATTTAAATTTCTTCTAATAATTCCCAATGTCTGTTGTGCTTTTTTGTGACTGAGTTGCTTTGAATTGTCCAATTTAATGTATTTGATATATGTATGCCAAGATAACAATTGAGTCAACAGATTTAAGTTGTTGTCCGCCGAAGGTGTAGAGATTTGATGTCGGTTTTCTTGAGGCTATTGTCATTGTATAACATTTAGTGGGGTTGAATTTCATAAGCCACGTGTGTTGCCATTTCTCAAGTTTGAGCAGATCGTTTTGGAGGACAGATGTGTCTTGGTCAGTTTTAATCGGTGAATATAACAGGCAGTCGTCTGCAAAAAGGCGAACAGTTGAGGAAAGATTGTCTGGCAGGTCATTTATGTAAAGTAGGAAAAGTAGGGGCCCCAGTACCGTGCCCTGTGGTACCCTAGAAACGACTTGAATTGATGTTGACTTGAATCCATTTATAACAACCTGTTGAGTTCTTCCTGTAAGGAAACTATTTATCCATGATGATATTGGACCTGTGATGCCATAGTATTTGAGTTTGTGGATTAGTCTTTTATGTGGAACTTTATCGAATGCTTTGGTGAAGTCAAGGATGGCCATGTCTACAGATTTCTTCTCATCAAGTGATTTGCTTATGTCGTGGATTGTTTGAATTAATTGTGTTTCAGTTGATCTTTTGGCACGGAAGCCATGTTGGTGGTCAGTTAGAATGCGGTGCTGTTCTAGATGTTTCATAATGTGACTATGTATGATGTGTTCAAGAAGTTTAGAAACCACAGGTGTTAAGGATATTGGTCTGTAGTTAGATGTTTCTGCTCTACTTCCTTTCTTAAAAACTGCTATTACATTGGCTTCTTTCCAGGTATTGTGGACTTGTCCAGAGTCGACAGATGATTGGAAAATGTAATGTATTACTGGTGCTAGATGAGAGGCATATCTGTTTAAGAACCATGGTGGAATGCCATTTGGTCCTTGCGATTTAGAAATGTTAATTTTGGAAAGTTGATCAAGTACTCCTTTAAGTGAAATGGTTAGTTTGGGGATTTCTCAGTGTGGTCTTCTGGCCATATCTGGTAGGGTGGAATTTCCTTCGTGTGTAAAGACACTTTGGAACTGATTGTTTAAGGCTTCTGCTTTATGTTTGTCGTCGCTAATGATGTTATCCGCAATGTTAAGGTCCCCAATAGAATAAGAACAAGAAAGTTTTATTTAGACCCCAATTACAATATGTGTATAATATCAAATTAACGTAACATGAATAGGCATATATATTCATATATACAAATGCAGTGTAGTTTCAAATTAGATGGGGTCTGTGACTCCTATTAAGACAATAACAGTCGCTCTCATAGGCGCCACAATAATAATTTGTTTCAATTCAATTTTACCGAAGGAAGTGCAAATGTAAATGTGCAGGAAAAGAAAAGAAACCGAGATTACTTGATTACATATATGCATGTATTGGAGTATTAATGGTATGTTAAAATAAACAAATACTAGTTGTCAATAGTAGACATCAATATACTTGTAAAAAAAAAAATGTTTATGTGTATATGCACAAATACAATACATATCCAAACATATCACATACAATAATACAGTTTTAATGACTTTGATAGCATGTATAGCAGTTTAATATTGTACACGTATCTACGTATTTTTCTAATAAATTGTTTTTTGCATAATTAGCAAAACCTCTGAAGCTATGTGTTCCAATCTTCTCTGTGACTAACTTTGAGGAATTGTTAATGACATGTGGCAAACTGTATCTAAGACATCTTTTGGGAAATTCATGTTTTGTTCTGAATGGGTGTAACTCTGTTTTTTTCCTTGTGTTGTAATTGTGTACGTAAGCATTTGTATTTATTTTCCAATTTAATAGGTAGGCAGGGAGGTCATGATGTACATATTTATAATAAAACTTAAGTTCATGTAATTTTAACATGTCATCAATTTTTAAAATATTCATTTTTTTGAAAAGTGGCTCAGTGTGAATTATATTTACTTATAGATAAAATTCTCATAGCTTTCTTTTGTATTTTCAACATTCGACTACCTTGGTATCCCCACACCATAATACAATAGTTGATATGTGATAAAAAATAACGTATTATATAAGATAATTTTAATTTCTAGGGGAAAAACATATTTTAGTCTGTTTAAGATGCCGACTGTTTTGGAACACTTGTTTGATACTTTTTCAATGTGTTTATTCCAATTTAAATTTGTATCTAAAGTAAGTCCTAAAAAATTAAATTAATCTACTCTTTCAATGTTTGTACCATTTATATTGAGCGTAAAGTTATCGACAGCTTTATTTTGCATGTGAAAAATCATATATTTAGATTTGTTTCTGTTTAATGATAATTTATTAATGTTTAACCATTCAATTATTTTAAGGAGTTCATCATTTATTGCCGATTCGATATTTCGATTTGGGAAATTACCTTGAAAATAGTTGATGGTGCTAAATAAGGTGGTATCGTCGGCATACATAATACAGTTAAACATTTCGCTAGCTTTAGGAAAATCATTAATGTATATTATGAATAATAGGGGACCAAGAATAGATCCTTGTGGTACACCAATTGTAATAGGTAGGATATCTGAACTTTCGTTTTGAAATTCGGTGTATTGTCTTCTATTGCTTAAGTAGCTATTAAATAGATTCAGGGTAGGACCTTGTAATCCATAATATCTTAGTTTAGTTAATAGTATCGAGTGATCAATTGTATCGAAGGCCTTAGAGAGGTCAAGAAAAATACTGAAAGGAACATAATTTTTTTCAATTTGTGTAATTATTCTATCTATTAGTTCAAGTGATGCATACTCGGTAGAGTGTTTTTTCCTAAAACCATATTGATTTTTAACAAATATATCAGAATCATTAAAGTATGCTGTTAGTTGACTAGATATTATTTTCTCTAACACTTTTGAAATTGTTGGAAGAAGAGATATGGGTCTATAATTTTTAAAAACAGATGGGTCATCTTTCTTAAAAATAGGAATTACTTTAGCGAGTTTAAATGTATCGGGAAATATACCAGTATTTATTACTTGATTTATTACCAGGGTTAATGGTTTGATGATGGAGGGTTCAATTATTTTCAAAAGTTTACAGGAAATACCGTCACAGCCACTACTGATTTTATTGGGAAGGCTTTCAATGGTTTTCTTGACTATTTCTTCATCAACATTTAATAGACTGAAAACGGAATAGACATTATCATTTAAGTAGTAATTATAATCCTTATTACCATTGTAATGAATGTCTTGTGCTGTCGACTGACCTATACTTGTAAAATAGTTGTTAAATTGGTTTGCAATAACCGTTTTATCTGTTATAGTTATGCCGTTACTTTTAAACAAAACAGTGTTGTTTGTATTATTTTTGGAAATAAATTCATTTATGGTTTTCCTTGTATTTCTAATGTCATCTTTATATCGGTTAAAGCGTGACTCAAAGTACATTTGTTTGGCAATACGAATATTTTTCTTTAATATTAAATTATATGTTTTTAGGTTAGTTTGAAAGACTTCGTACATAGGTAAATTTGGATTAGACATTTTTTATTTCTTATAAAGCGAGTCTCGATATTTGATTGATTTTAGAAGATGTGTGATCCAGGTTGAATGCTTATGTTTGTATTTATTATATTTCATGATTTTAACAGGCATATGCTTATTCTTAGCATGCATAATTTCTTCGTGTATTATGTTATAATTTAAATTGGGGTCAGCTGTAGGAGATTTGTTTAGTTTGTTATACATTGCATCCGAATTTATCTCAAGTTTAACATTATGCATAGCTGCCTTATTTTGTAGATTTACTCGAACAAATTTTGGAGGAGGTTTAGATTTTACGCTGATATTCATGATTAGGAAGTAAGGTTGATGATCAGAAAAGGTATTAGTGAAGATTCCTGCAGTGCTATCTAATATTGATTTATTTAATTTACTGAAAAAGTTGTTTAGTAGTGTTCCGTTAGTTCTGGTAAAGCGAGTTGGAAAGGTAATTTGTGGATAGAGACTGTATGAAATTATAGTATCAAAGAATTCACTGTATATTTTGTTCTCGTTTATTTTAAGTAGATTGATATTGAAATCGCCTGAAATTATTAGATTATTACAACTTTCTAGAGTAGCCATTGTTGTTGAAAATTCAGCTATGAAATCTATAATATTTTGATTTAATGACCTAGGCGGTCTGTATATGTTTCCAATAGTAAGTGTTTTTGATAAGCTGCCTCCAGTTACTTGAATTACTAACCCCTCCCAATGTTCATACATGTTGATATTCTTAAGTACATTATATTTATATTTATTATCTACGTAAATTATTAAACCCCCTTTGACACTACAATGTTTCCCCTGAGCAATTAGATCATATCCGTGTAAACTGAATTGAGATAAATCGTCATTATTTGACTTCCATGTTTCTTGCAAACATATAATGCTAAATTTAAATTGTTTAGTATTTAGAAGCTCTACCAACAGTTCAAGTTCATCAAATTTAGCATTAATAGATTGAATATTTAGGCTTAGGATACTAAAATTATCAGTATTTTGATGTGCTAACTTGTGAAACATATCAATGTCATAGTATGAAGAACAATGGGTCAACTGAGGTTCATTTTGTTCAGTACTATTTTCGTTTATATCTAGAAGATTTATTAAAGAACAGTTTCGGATACCTCCCAAGTGGGAGAAAAATGTCACATCAGAAGTCATTGCTTAGGTTCGGACATAAAACAATAATATAGCCAGCCATGGTACGTATGTTAGGTATTTTACAAAAGAGTGAACCTGTGTGTATTTATTTCCTGTGCAAATGTGAATGTTAAGAAATACTCCGTGTGTGACAATGCATATAGCAGAGTAGTCAAGATTAGACTTAGAATAAATAAATATAAAAGATAAGAAAAAAACATGACAGATTGGGTGTTGGGTCATGAATATAAGGCGTAACGCCAGGGAAAGGGGTGAGCTATGTTATCAACGGTGACTGCATATAGATTAACAGTTGTCAAACTAAAAATAATAATAGAAGAGATATAATGTCGTGATTAGTCCAGTATCAAGATATCAAAAGTAATTAAGCATTACTGATGTTATAATACCCTGGTTATACTGTCTAAGTTTAGAAATGAAGCTCCAAAATGATTTAGGTTTCTGTGTTATTGTTGTTGTCAGGAATTGACTTATGTAGGATAGTCTAGCAGAACGAAGGTGTTTATGCATGTTTCTCCTGATGTCACAGAATTCTGTCCAGTCTTCTGGATTTCTAGTTCTTTTTGCTTTGTTATATAGCTGTTTCTTTTGCACATTTTCTTTAAATCTTTATTGAACCAGGGAAGATTGTGTCTTGAAGTAGTGTGATACATATTGGTTCATAATGTTGATGATTTTCGTGGAAACAAGATTCCACTTGTCATTGACTGTCATGTTTTGGTTTTGAGAGAAGTATTCATGTGTAAAGTTTTCAAGAGATTTCTGAACGTTAATGTTGTCGGCTTTATTTCTAATGAAGACTTTGCGTTTCGGACGATGTTTGCGTTTGGGCGAGATGTTTACATCAATGATGATTGTGCTATGGTCTGCTATTCCGTCTACTACATTTATCTTCTTTATTAACCCAGGTCTATTGGTGAAGACAAGATCTAAAATATTATTGGCATTTCCCTGTCTGTGCGTGGGTTCCTTGACAGGTTGGATCAGTCCATGTTCCTCTGTAAGAGAGAGTAATTTATTGGCAGCAGTTGTACTCTATCCATTGTTAGGTGTGACTTGGTGAATTTCCCAATTGATGTTAGGGAGGTTGAAATCGCCAGTAATGATGACATTATGTGTGTTGATCTTGTTACCTAATTTAGAAAGGGCTAGGTCTAGTTCTTCGATTTGAGTTCCATGAGAGTCATTTGGGGCACGATAGAGGGTACACATGATTATTGGTTTCATTCCTGTTATCTGGGTTTCAGTCCAAATGCTCTCACTGTTAGTGTCTAGGTCTGGTAGGTGGCTTGTGATGAGGTCATCTCCAGTAGTGTCTGTTTCTCTGTCCTTTCTAAAGATCAGTTAAAGTTGCTTGGGAATATTTCTCCAATTTTAGTCCTTTGGCCGAAGGTCCAAGGGACTATTGCCATCACTCTGCGTCCGCCGTCCGCCATTAGCTGCCGTATCTCAGAAACCGTTCAGCAACTTGTTCTCTAATTTTGCATAGACATATCTTAGGGCACTGCCACTATGCACGAGAAATCTGTATTTGATTGAATCATTTTAAGGGCTCCCTAGGGCCTCCAAGGACCCCAAAACTGGTGAAAATGTAACATTTTGCCTATTTTTTTTCAAAAACTGTTCAGCAACTTTTTTTCTAATTTTGCATAGACATATCTTAGGGTGCTGCCACTATATACAAGAAATCTGTATTTTATTGAATCATTCTAAGGGCACCTAAGGGGCCCCCAAAGTGCAAAAGTTTTACATTATCTAGTGATGTGGTTTTGAGAAGGGCCCTTGAGACCACCCCCAACAGTAGATGTTGTGTATTGTGCCACAATTTCAACAGCTGTGACTAATCTCTACAGCCTAGTCCATTGAGACCTTGACTAATCTTTCATTGGTCACAGCACCCAGGCAGAGTAAACGCACTTGATCCCTATTAGACTGAACAGTTGCCTAACACTTTTAAACTGTATCTTCAAAACTATTGATTTTCTATAATTGCAAGTTGTGTTTATTTTGATGTTCATTTAATTATTATAAAATGGTGTGACTGTGGTGTCTATTGATTAAAGATGTATTGTCTGTAGAAACCTGTAGGTGACAAACATAGAAAATTAATATTTTGTCACCTGTAGGTGACAAACATAGAAAATTTATATTCTGGACAACTATAGTGTGAAATATCCTACACTTTATTTATATCAAATGCATTCTACTGTTCTATTTACGCTTGCCATGCCTTGTGTAGGCATGGTACTGTGTAAATCAATTGTATCAATATAGACTAATAATTACAGATTCACAATATAGTTGACACCTGCAACAACCAAATGTCAACCATTAGAAGAGTTGACATAGTTAAGGCAAAATAAAGCCTTTTGTGTCAAGACAAATACAATTCAACCAATACCCCTATCTGAACACTGCCTGTTCTTTACCTGTTAAATTCGCTTTGTTTAGGTATGTGGTTCTTTTTATAGAACATTTTTGTTTCCTTCTGTACTTGTCTACGTACGATAACCATTTGTCCGCCCTGCTCACAATAAACATCACATAATGATAAAAGGAAGATCACTGCCACTTAACTTGTGCATTATTATTATTATTATAAAACTGCTCTGCTAGTGCTTGGTGGGCAGTTAATTAGTGGTCAAGTTCAAATACATCAGCACGTTTTTCACACCTGCAAGGTAGTTTAGGCTCAGTAGTGTGCTGGCAGCTACTAAACCTGTAGACTTGTGTGAAAAGGATAGTTGACAAAAGAACTAACTTCAAAGCACCATTGCATCCATTTAGCCAGGCAGCAGTCACACTGTCCCAGTGTCTGCTGCTATGTTTATATAATAATTATATAGGCTTAATGATCCCAATACACCAATATGTTGGCACAATGTCAGATAATGGAACTAGGTTAAACATCTTAACAATAACTATAATTAGGTCTGTGGAGCTGTTTTTTTTCAGTGAACAGTAAACATGTAAACATTTTACTTCCATCATAACCCTTAATGATCTCTAACTATGATTCACCAAAAAACATTTGATTAATAATTACCTACAGGGTTGTTTGATTGATGCCGGGCAGAAACTGTTTCTGCCCGGCAGAAACAGCAACAACAGGAAATACATGCCATTATAGGCAAACGTGTTCTTTTTATAGAAACTTTCTGTACCTGTCTACGTATGATAATCATTTGTCCGCCCTGCTCACAATAAACATCACATGAATGATAAAAGGAAGATCACTGCCACTTAACTTGTGGATTATTGTTATTATAAAACTGCTCTGCTACTGCTTGGTGGACACTAAGCTGCAACTGTCTTTGAGTTAGTTTACATTTTGACAAACTACTATTATATAGCACTAATTTTTGAATGAATCACATTTTGAGAATGCATGTCATTGTTTGCGGTGTAACTTTTGTATGCTTCATTTTCTGCTGCTACAAGTTGCGTTCATCTGAAAGATTATTCAATTACCTATCCAATGATAATACATATGTTGTGGTGTTAGAAATATATAGCTTTGGTATATTGTACACGAGGGTTGTGATAGGAAACTATTGGACATTGCGACAGTGCAGAGAGACAGTACGAGATGTGTCACTCAGTATACGAAGTGTGACTTTCAGATACTTCATTTTGTAGTGCTATGGATTATGATGGGCCTCTCTGTTAGCTCCCATATATTTGTAAGTTAGGTGAGTAACACCTTCGAAGTTCTGACAGCAGGACACCGCCTTCGGTGAAGTCGAGACAAAAGTTTTACAAAGGCTTCAATTTCAAACGGTCTATCACCGTCCAGCTGACCCATTTTTTTTTTTTCAAAAACTGTTCAGTAACTTTTTCTTTAATTTTTCATAGACATTTCATGTGGTAGTGCCACTATACACAATAAATCTGTATTTGATTGATTCATTCTGAATGCACCAAAGGTTCCCTAAAATGTTAAATTTGCTAACTAAAATTAATTGTCTACCTCAGAGTAGCTATATTTATAACTTGTTGTGTATTACACCCAGCTGTGGAGCTAAGATTCTCTGCCTGCTATTGTTTGATGGAAATTGTGACTAATCTGTAATTGGTCACTGGCAGAAGCTTGTGTCAACAGACAGCATTAAGCCACTAGACCCCTGTCAAACTGGACAGTTGCCTGTAGGTTTTAAACTGTCAAACAGTGAGTCTACCTTTCGCTCTCAAATAATCTGTCCTCTTAGTTTTACACATAAAGACATAATCTGGCATAACTTGATAAGTCTTTGTAGCAGCACATTTGTACTTCCAGTGTATCATTGCAACATAACATACATATTACATACTGTGTGCCACATTTGAATGTTGTGCATGTAATATTTCCATGCAATCCATTTGCATATATAATTTCAACAGCCGTTTTCTTCATTTTCACTTTTTGACCCCTACCATGTTCAATGCTCCATAACTTTGCCAATTTTTGTAGCAGTCATATAATTTTTGAAACCATGTAAAGCACCCTACCAAACCTTTACAAGGATGTAAGAAAGCAATGTTACAATTTTTCTGACTTATCACTCATTTGGTCAGCCGGGGTCACATATAGACGTATTAGTCCAAAGGACTTCAGGGCCACTTGGCCCATTTTTTATTGAGGGATCTAACCATGATTCAGTGCCACAGATGATGTCTGGGTTGTGTAGATTGTTTAGTGCTTCGATGTCTGAGGCTTTCTTTTTAACGCTTTGGCAGTTTATGAGGATGCATCTGAAGTTTGGTCTCTTTTTCGGTCTATATGCTTTCTTGCTATTAGTTGTATTGTTGTTGGTGGTTTCGTTTAGGTTATGACTGTCCAGAGGATAAAAGGGATTTGCTGTTGGGATTTCTGTATCTCTGAAGAAATAATTTGTGAAGTTGAAGTTGTTGCATTCGGGGCAGGCCCACGAACATGAGGAATTTATTAATCGTTTGTATTCATTGTCATCTATTGCACAGCATTGTGTGTGGATCCAGTTCAGGCAGTGGTCGCACTGAATTGCTTTATGGTCATTTAGGACATCCCCATGGCAAATGCCAGAGGGTGCTGAGCAATTTGAATAGTGCCATGGTACATTTAGGTTTCTGTAAGTGTTGTTAAATTCTTGTCTGGATATCGTGGCGCATTTGATGTGTGTTGATTTATTACAATCATTACAAGTTAGGATGGGTGCATTATACTTTAGTGATTTCTTACATCAGTGACATTTAGAGGGGCCTGGATTTAGTTGAACATCTCCTGATAGCATGATGCATAGAAGTATGGAGAATTTTGTTGTTGTCCTGGGTTTGTACGGTAGAGGAGTGATCAGTAATCCAGTGGAGGTGCTGGATTTGAGACATTTCAATTGGGCTGTGGTTTTCCATATGGGACTGTAAATGTAGTAGGACGTGACAGAATGGATGCCTTGCCTAGCTTTGGCGTTGACATAGGTCTCGTTTGTGTTGCACTGGAAACTCTCAAACTTTTTGAAATTGGGATCATTTAAAAACCTAAATGTGATCTGCAGACACAAAATCATGAACAGGGTACATCTAAAAGTGCATCTTGTAGGGGTATGTCGTACGGAGCCTGCTATGTCACCAACTCGAGTGGTAGTGGTTAAGAATTGATAAAACGGTCAAGTAGTTATTAAGAAACACACCCACACTTAAATACACCCACACTTAAAACGTGTACTGAGATAATATTAAAAAATAAAAGATAAATAATTATAAAATATATGTCCGTGTAAAAGGTTTAGTAACTATTTGTTGTTGTTGCTGTTTTTTGACAGCCTACAATCCGGATTTGTAATAGTATGATACGTAAGATTTATGTGAAAGTATATATTTACATGTGTGTATGTTGAACCAGCTCACACTGGTTCATGAGTCAAACTGAAAACCCAACTAACACGACACTTCCCTGTGTGCAGCCTGACTATGGTCTGGTCTATGCACTCACTTATTGGTATACAGTTTATTGTGTTTACTGTTTATTTTAGCTTGATTTCTGATAGTATATAAACAGAACTAGTAATGATTCTTTTACTTTGTCGCTGGGAGAATCCACCGATTTATGAGTTGATTTGGGGGTGGTTTGGGTTTCGCGCGCTTTATGCCCGTTGTTTACTAGTTCGCCATCTTGTTTTGTTATAGGCTGGTTGTTAGGGAAGCTAATTTGTCAAAAACTTGGTTTAGGTATGTCAGATTGCAACTACAACCGTGGGATTGTATTCCGATGTAGTTATACGAGTGCCTCATTCATTTATGAACGAAAGAAACGTTTGGAAATCGTAAATAATATATGTAAATATCGGAGCGATAAAACGGATTCGACTACACCTGAACCCAATAATGCAATAATAATGTCTTGTAACTAGAGACGCGCGGACGCCAAATAAAATGCAGCCACAGTGGTGCCACCTCGCGGATAAATGAGCCTCAATCACGTTCGCGAAATCGGAAGTCGCGAACAGCAGGTGGAGTGACGGCGGAGTCGATCGTGTAAGAATAAAGTTTGCTCGATTTTTCAGGTATCTAAATACTATTCAAGACTAGATTGACACAATCATCCAGCATAAGTCATAACACATGAGACTAGACAAATCGTCATGTCTGGTTATGTATTACAACTAAAAGAATGTTTTGACCCTGATTATCGCTCAACCTGCATAACGTTGACTTGGTTTGGATATCTCGAACCCCTCAACTAATACATTGGGCGCTCCTACCCCCCCCCCCCCGAAGACGTCCCAATTGCGACGGCTCTTAAGGTTATAGTCACAAAGCAAATTCGACGAAAGCCGTGCAATAATTTGAAATAATATAATCATTATCGGTAACCCATCATTGTTGACGTAGTGGCATCATTATTATAAATTATTATTTGTAGCATGAACGCTCTAGTCTAGACCTAGTCATTTATACAATGTGTACACTATATTTATTGCCGTATTGGGCCTGTAAGTATTATAATAACTATTATTTTAAACTCGTTGGCGATCTTTTACTTTCCGAGCTAACCATGTTATGCTAATAAATTTGGCATGTTGTCTGAACATTGACCAATTATTTTGATAAATTAGACACTGACTCGAAATGGCAAATCCGACTCCAACAGATAAACTGACTGCTGTCTTCAACACTATCAAACAAACTAAAACCCCTTTTCGTCCCCACAACGAATTCGCGTTACATTGCGCAGTTTTATTTAAGCACAAGTAGGCCTACTCATGGTACATCTCTGTAATATGCATTTTGCGTGTGTCGCAGATACTTTGGTACGAAACACGAACAGTCGAACACCAACACATGTCCATCCCCCAGGCATGGAGCACAGCAAAATACCCGTCCTCCCGAAGGGATAATTTGGTGGGTAGTAACCACTTTACGAGATGTTGATGTGGCGCAGACAGTTTCGCTTTAATAAGAAAAACGTTCGTAACGTTAAATCTCTCTTTACAACCACCTCGCAATTCAGGTCACCCTGGGGCGGTCTGAAATTATGTTTGTAAGAGTAAAGCTTAAGGCGGCGATACACTTTACGAGACAATCGCACCGATTGACTCATACAAGTGACTCAGCCGAGTCAATCAGTCCGATTGAATCGTACAAATAAACATACGTTACGATCGGCTGTATTCCATCGGCGATCGGGCTAGTGTGGTTGTAGGGGTAGTGGCTGGTTTGATATTTTGTTTAACTTCTTGGGGCGATGCTGTAACATCACTTACTGGCAAATAAGTGATTTTACAAAGTAAAGAGAATCGACCACATATATATATATATGTATGCATGATTATATGCACAATTGCTGGTCCACATGTAGATTACATTTTTGTTATTTCTTTGAACAATACATATATATACATATCTACATATATTTGATGTTGGTTCATTATTAGTGCATTTAATTTAAATTTGTCCAACTGTAGTACAAATTAATAAGACAACACAGATGCATCACATATTTTATTACACAATAAATGCTCTTACAGTAAACTGTTTTAAAGCAATGTTCATAAACATACCTTCAAATATTGGGTGTAGGACAACACTATAGTAAAAGTGAAACCACAACAACAAGGAGGCACATCATACATATTTCTCTCAAGAATAAGTGACTCAGGAGGGTTACAGTTTGATGACCAAATTATATTTGTTATTGTATTCCACTATGGGGTAATACAATGCAAACCTCTCTTTATGGTCACCTCGGTAACACAGCCTCTGTTATGGTTTTCCTATTTTTGTGGCCACACTGCAATCACTGGGTACACGAAGAATATTCCTACACAAAGTGTAGTTAATAGTAGTAAAACAAATAGTTGCAATACATAAAGCATTTAGCAATAATGTGTAAAACATATAGTTACCACATTTGAAAATGTGAAATAAAACATTAATGTAAAGTTTCAGTGTGATCCTTATCACGAGAATTCATACAATAACAGCTTAATATTACAAAGTCATGTTAATGTTAGAAACATCTACAGAAACATACATAATCCACAGCTTCATAAATAATGTTGCATTCTTTTATTTTTAACATAGCATCTCATAATAATATATTTCAAATTAGCAACAATACATAAATAAATGTCCACACCAAAATCAATCCTTGTGGCTTGAATCGATGACACAAAGTCTTCATGCAAGATATACTGCATGGTGTTGATTGTAATCTTGGTCATGTTCACCTTTTCTGAAAACAAGAAAGCAAACAAAATCACTTGTATATTCAATACACTTTTTTTTATTAAACATATACACATTTATGTGGATCTAATCACAAATCACACAATGTTGTGCCTTCAAAAAACTGACTTATCAATAATCCTAACCCTAAATTAGCAACTACTTCATCAGTTGAGTGCAAACAAATGGTTGAATATTGTTTGAACAAAATACTACAAGATTGTCATCTATATCAACATGTCAACAAGAGTCAAGATCCAGATAGCATATTGACAAGGACACCACAGGCACAGGCATAATGTTCAACAATGTGTCATCTGCCCAACCCCTTTCTAGTACCACTACCAGCCAAGGCCTAGTCCTAGATGTCAATATTTTTTTCTAAACATTTTCACACTCGTAACAGAAATGCTAACACAGCCAGTAAATAGTATGAATGTTTCCATTATACGCGTGAAAGAGAACAAGTGAACTATGAAGTTTACTAGTTCCCAAAATTCGTACGTTGCGAAATTCCGTGGCATCTTGATATAGTGTTTTTTTTTTCTTCAAATCGACAACGTTTGCACTGGATGGTGACATGCCAACCAGGTTTATTATTATAAATTGTAGCTGCCCAATTCAACATGTTATGAATGTATTTCAGACGAGCACTGCTTTGCAGAATAAAAATGCACATTTCATGTTACGTTGACACTTATCAATATAACTATATAGCGTTTTAACTTAATTACAATTAATTGATAATCCAAATACCATGACGTCGCCGTCGCTACTTCTGACGTTCTGTCATTTCTGACCCAGTCTGTTCGCCGTCCGTTGGCGTTGACAATTATGACAGTGACAGAACTTCTGTGTTAATCCTCCATTTTTGAAACTTGCGTCACTGGCCGTCATCCTTAAGAACTTTCAGACTATCCGTAACCAATGTTTTTGTCATTGTAAATTGGGTTCGCCGCGTTCCACAGCGAATCTTTCATGACATAGCTCGACAAATATTTATGGTGAGGTTTTACAGAAGTCATCGGCGACCATTTTATTGAAGGAGGTCGAAGTTCAATCTTGTTGCTGTTCTCTGATTGGTCAATATCACCGAACGTCCGATGGAATCGTAACAACTATAGAACCAGTCCTAATTTCGAATCGTACGACGACTGCAGGGATGAGAAATTTCCGGTTTTTGCCGGAATTTCAGTTTTTATACTGCTCCAAAGATCACTTTTGTGAATCGTGTAAATCCGGGGAGAAAAAAATGAATGTTGGGGGGTAGGGCATGTAAAATCCTGGACAATTCACTGACGATCTATCTTCGGATTGAGTTAACCGTCTATCCACCGGGTGTCGCCACGTGTTAATGACGCTGCCTGGCGATTAGAGACAGAACCGACCCAACCGAACGCGTGAATCTGCGAAGTAAAACCCTTAGTTCTGTCGGCTGTTCGCTTCAGCGCTTTCGAAGTGCGCGCACAAAAGCAGTGGACCAATAGGAAACGACGATGTATTTTGTGGAGATGTCGATCATTTTCGAACACAATGGCTAATCGACGATTTGTTGTACGACAAGACAAATGTTGCGTGAAGTTCATTGACAAAAGTGTCAAGAATAAGTGGAATTGGGCGTGGCTGGAGGGATCGGCTGGAGACACTATGTTGGATATATTCATCAGTAAATTATCTGCACCAGGGAAAGCCTACTGTTTGTGGTGCGAGGCCGATGTCAACTATGCGGATTGGATCCTACAGGCTACAGTCAGAGGGGAACCGAAGGCATCGAAGTACACACGCTGGCACTGCCCACGCTGGTCACCAATGTTCTATTAGAACCTGAACAGAGGGCGTATCACATGGAAGTTCGCCTATTCCATGTAGACAACACACTTCCACAAGCACCCACAAGTTCCAGATTGGACTTGTGGTGGGCTACCATATTCTCTATTGGCAAGTTCCCAGCCTTGTCAAATCTGGTGGCTGCAATGATGAGCTGCTTTCATGGTCCTCAAGTGGAAGGGTGTTTTAATCACACGTCTAGCATCATGAATACTGCCACTGCCAGAAAGAATGTTAGTACATTCAACAATATCCAGACAGTGAAGTACTCACTCATGGCAAGCAACAAGACTTCTATACAGGACTTCCACAAACAGGACTGGTCGCCTTGTTCACAACACGAGGGGTGCACACAAAATGTACTCCATCCATCTTTCCGAGGAAGGAAAGATGAAGGCGGAAAAGAAAACTGAGCTGAATATGTCAAAGACGAAGGCAGCCACCAAAGTACAAAGCTAAGGAAGCAGATGAGCTGGCAACGAAGAAAGTTAGAATGGCCCATCAACGGGCTGTTTTGACAAAGCTGGCCAAAGAGAAAGCTGCCCGTCAGCCAACTCAGGTTCAGCCCAGAAAATATCACAAGTGAGTTAGTACTATGACAATGTGTACGTGAGTCCGTGTGCTATTTTTGCTATTGGAAATGTTAAGATTTTCTATTTAATATTGCTCAAAATACACCACATGTCGTCTACAATTAAAAAAATATCTCTGAGGAGTCCCCCGATTAAATGCTACAGTCCTCTCGGGCTGAAATGTGGGCCACAACAAAATTTCCGATTTTTTCTCTAAATGTCACTCTCATCCCTGACGACTCGAATGCGATTGACTCGGCCAGACAGGCACACGATACGATTTCATCGTTTACGTGATAATCGGACGGTTTCACCCGAGACAATTGTACCGTGTATCGCCGCCTTTAGGAAACTAGTCCCGCAAATATGGTCAGTTGCACAGTCCTGACAGTGACCGTAATAATGAAATAAAAGTGACTGTACTAAAATTGGAGGAGGGAGGGAGGAAAATATGGCGAGACTAATGGAGGGAGCAGTGGAGAATAAGAAGGAGAGAGAGGGAGAGAAGGAGAGAGACAGGCATAGAGGGAGATACGAAGAGACAGGGATACAGAGAGATAGAGAAGGAGACATAGGAGGTGGTGGACCATGTTTCAAATGACGCTGAAAGTGAGTTATGGTTGTCACTCACATCGACTGTTGTTGTGACAGTGTGTCACTTTGTGTCTAGTTGTAATTACTTTCATGTTGTTGTAGATGAAATCATCTGTGACGTGTGTGTGAGAGAACTGTCTACAGTGAACTGTCTACCACAAAGAGTAACTCACGTTCACAACTGCAACAACTATCGAATTCGGTCAGTTTTACCGTTCTCGTGATGGTAACATTTGTTGTCAGAAAAAGACAAAGGACAGACCCAAAGTAGCATTTGAGCCAAGGCAGTGACTGTCCGCATATTTGCCTTCAAAAAAGAACGTTGGTGACACTGGTTCGACACGATTTGGAATGACCAGTTACACAAGAAGAATGTGACATGGTAGAACTATACTAATGCGACTCAACTGATGTACTTGTGTCACACTTCTAAGGATTGTTCAAGTTACACATGTGCACTCAACCTGGTGTGTAATATCTATAATATGACAACTGTGGCGCACACTTCTCAAATGTTGGTACATTAGCCTTTTAGGGATACGTAATTGCACTCGTATAATCACGATAGATTCTTTAGTTGTGAACCCTGTGGAACACAGTTTTTAAGTGAAGACACTTGCATATCGACAAATTCATCCTAGAAGTGATTCGTTTAGTAAACAGTATAAATTATCAACAGTAGTACCGGGAACATGAATGCGAATACGCGCACGCATACTACTGAGAAACAATTCAAATGTGACACTTGTGGTAAGGGATTTTTTTTAATGCGTGACTTGACAGTACATATACGTATCAAATGTGATATCTGTGGAACCCAGTTTAGATGTAGCAATTATTTAAAGGCACATGCTTATTCACACTGGGAAGAAACCGCACAAATGCAACACTTGTGGAAAACAGTTTGTAAATCAAAGTAACCTAACAGTACACGTGTGTAATCACACTGGGGAGAAACCCTTCAAATGTGACATTTGTGGTAAACGGTTTTCAACGACTGGTAGCTTACAGGTGCATGTGCGTATTCATACTGGTGAGAAAGCCTACGAATGTGATACTTGTGGTAAACAGTTTTTACGGAGCGGTTATTTAAAGGTACATGTGCGTAGACACAATGGGGAGAAACCCTACAAATGTTACATATGTGGTGCACAGTGTACAGAGAATAATAGTTTAAAGAAACATCTGCGAATTCACAATGGGGAGAAACCGCATAAGTGCGAAACTTGTGGAAAACTGTTTTTAACTCGCAGTGAGCTAAAAGTACACGTGCGTATTCACACTGGTGAGAAACCCTACAAATGTGATGTTTGTGGAAAAGTGTTTGTACAGAGCGGTTGTTTAACGGTACATTTGCGTAGACACACTGGCGAGAAGCCCTACAAATGTGACCTCTGTGGTGCACAGTTTACAGACACTGGTAGCTTAAAGAATCATCTGCGAATTCACACAGGGGAGAAACCCTACAAATGTGACAACTGTGGTGCACAGTTTACAGACAGTAGTAATTTAAAAAGACATTTGCGAATTCACACTGGGGAGAAACCCTACAAATGTGACATCTGTAGAGTACAGTTTAGAGTGAGTGGAAGTTTAAAGGTACATATGCGTAGTCATACTGGGGAGAAACCCTTCAAATGTGACATCTGTGGTGCACAGTTTACAATGAATGGTAGTTTAATAAAACATTTGCGAATTCACACTGGGGAGAAACCCTATAAATGTGACACATGTGGTGCACAGTTTACAAGGAGTAGTCATTTAAAGAGACATCTGCGATTTCACACTGGGGAGAAACCCTACAAATGTGACAGCTGTGATGCACAGTTTACAGAGAGTGGTAATTTAACAAGACATTTGCGAATTCACACAGGAGAGAAACCGCACAAGTGCGACACTTGTGGAAAACTGTTTTTAAATCGAAGTAACCTAACAGTACACGTGCGTATTCACACTGGTGAGAAACCCTACAAATGTGATCTTTGTGGAAAACGGTTTGTACAGAGCGGTGATTTAAAACTGCACGTGCGTAGACACACTGGGGAGAAGCCATACCAATGTGATCTATGTGGTGTACAGTTTACAGCGACTGGTACTTTAAGGAATCATCTGCGAATTCACTCAGGGGAGAAACCCTACAAATGTGACATGTGTAGCGCACAGTTTACACTGAGTGGTAATTTAAACAAACATCTGCGAATTCACACTGGGGAGAAACAAACAAACAAATGTGATACTTGTTGAAAATGGTTATACGGAGCGGTGGTTTAAAGAAACGTGTGTAGTCATACTGGTGAGAAATCTTTCGACTTTGATGTCTGTAATGCACATTTAACTTAATATAGCAATTTATAGGCACATATGCGAATTCACTCTGGGAAGAAACTCTCAAATGTGACAACCACCTCAAACCCGATGTCAATAAGACTCAAGAGATGTTTTTTGATGCTAAATGTATTGTTGCCGATCATTTGCCTGTTGTTATCCATGGTGAAGAATTTGCCCAGGTCAGTCAGTACAAATACCTAGGTGTCCATCTTGATAACACACTTAGCTAGAATGTCCATGTTCACAGTGTGTGCTCCAAAGTTCACCAGCGGTTGTACTTTCTCCGCAGACAGCTTTCGGTGTCGTTCAGAAAATACTTGTTCTTTTTTATTGTTCCATTATTGACAGCATACTGCGCTATGGGATTACTGCTTGGTTTGGCAATCTGTCTGTTCACATAAAATCACAGCTTTCTCGATTGATGAGAACTGCCATGAAAATCGCAGGTTCCACATCTCCCATGATCTCCCTTCAGGAGATTTTTGAACAGACACAAAAAGGCAGTCGGTCAAGAATATTTGTGATACTAAACATATGCTGCATAATGAATTTCAGCTCCTGCCATCTGGCAGACGTTATATAACTCCTCGATGCAGGCTTAATATATACAAACACTCGTTCGTGCCACTGTCTACTTAATTCATGATGCCTCCTGCCACAGTGTTACTGGTCGTTTTTAGAATAAGTAATGTGTATGCATGTATTATTTATCTGCTCTTTTTATCGAATGGTTTATGTACATTTTGCAGTCATGTCTATTCTCACCCGAGACAAATTTCTCAAATCCATTGTTGAGACAATAAAGCATTATCTTATTTTATCTTATATGTGGTGGACAAATTACAGTGAGTAGTATTTTAGAAAAACATCTGCGAACTCACACTGGGGAGAAACCCTACAAATGTGACATATGTGGTTTACAGTGAGTGGTCATTTAAAGAGACATTTGCGAATTCACACTGGGGAGAAACCCTACAAATGTGACATCTGTGGTGCACAGTTTACAGTGAGTGGTAGTTTAAAGAAACGTGCGAATTCACACTGGGGAGAAACCCTACAAATGTGACACCTGCGCCGTTTTCCTATTGTAATAGCTTGAAAAAGCATATTCGTTGCCACACCGCACTCGTGAAATGTGATAGCTGTATTACTCTTTTATATTGTGAACTTAAGTTTGGGGGAAAACCGTTTATGTTATCATATCTTAATAGTATCCGTCATCAACTGTTATAGTTTTCTGTGGTGACCTGCGCAACAAGTTTGTCATTTATTTTTAGTTGTAGTATAACAGTTAGCTATTTTATTCACATAAATGAATATTTATTGATAAAAAGGGTGAATTCGACAGCTAGAATACCTTGATTCAGTAGAATATATTGACAGTTGGATAAAATACTAAATATTTGTGATACCTGGCCAGTTTAATAACGTCTTTGTAATACTCCTCTTTCCGCTTTGTATTTTTAGTTGAGATGAAATAAAACCTTACGGGAATTGTTTTATTTTCTTTGTGGCTTATTTAGAGCTGCTGTGTATTGCATGAACACGTTCAATACATATGCGCCAAATTACCGGTTATCATGTCCGGTCAGCGGAATAAAACACATGACAGGCGGAATATAATATTTTTGTATTTCGCGCCGTTTTATGTGAAAAAAAACGCTTCTATGGAGTTGGGACCGTGATACAAATAGTGTATGGTGCATGTTGATTCACTGGAAATTGTTATTTAAAACATGGACGTGGTGCGGGTCTAGAGAAATAGTTTAGCGGGCACAAAACCCTTCACTGGCGGCCGAACCAAATGGTGTAGAACATTTTTCGCCGCAGTGCACATCTGTCTTTCAGTGATATCTACTTGTTTAATCACTATTAGTGATCCAGATCATCACACTTAGAAATATGTCTGAACAACACGTAAATCAGTTACGACGGAGTGTTCTACAATCAGAAGGGAACAAAAAAGTAAAAATAAGTTCTTATATAGCGCAGTATCCAGTACTCAGGACAACACGATTCGCTATACACTTTATTACCTGGGATACCTGTTCAATCGAACACCATCACGACTTCTGTGGGAAGCATTCAGCCACGCTGCAATTGATGCGCGAAGACTATTCATGTACACATATCCACCACTGTCTATAGCCAGGTACTCATTCAAACAGGTGAATGAACTGAAGTAATGTAGAGTAAATGTGTCCAAGGTTCTATACCGACGCACAGGATTCGAACCCGCGTTCTCTCAGTCGAGAGTTTGAAGCTCTTACCGCTTCGCTACTGCGCTCCACGTGTCATGGGGTCACCGGTATCCCCGATTGTGACGTACCAATACATGGAATATTTCGAAGATAGAGCCACCAGTGAAACACCTCATTCGCCAGAGATATGGTTGAGATATGTGGATGACATATTCACTGTGTTACAAGAGAGTGAAGTAGAGCGATTCACAAACCATCTGAACTCCGTGGATGAGAACATCAAAATCACTGTAGAACCGGGACAGGACAGTATGCTAGACTTCCTAGACACGTGTATATATGTCTGAAAAACTATGGAACAACTAAGGTAAAGGTGTACCGAAAGGCAACCCACACAGAGCAGTACTTGAACTGGAACTCATCAGCACCTAGAGCACACACGATCGGTAGTAGAACACTCCTACAAAGAGCAGAAAGCCTGGTAACAGAAGATGAGGACAAGACCAAAGAGGTGGAGCATATCAAGAAAGTACTGAAACCAAGGAGACAGACGGAGAACAACACCACAGAAACCAGTACAAGACAACACGCCATACGCCTGCCCTACATCAGTAATCTGTCGGAACAATTGGCAAGGATTGTCAAGTCCTATGACACACCAGTGTACCACAAACCTATCAACACCCTGAGGTCACTACTGGTGCACCCGAAGGACAGGACGGAAAAGGCAGCAAAGTGTGGCGTGGTATATGACATTCAATGCCAAGAATGTGGCCAGTACTACATATGGGAAACAGCTAGAGCACTTCGCACAAGAATGAAAGAACATCTGTCATGTCGCCAACCCCTATCAACCACAAGTGAACATAAACTGAACACAGGTCACCAGTGTTCATTCAAAGACGTCACAATTTTAGACCACGAGGAGAACTGGCACCCAAGAAAGATACAGGAGGCAATCAACATCCACAGAGGAAAACTGAATCGCGACGTCGGCCAAGAGCTCCCAGCAGTCCTTTTACAGCTTTTGTCACATGACCACTGTCATGTGAAATACCAGTAACGTCATTTTGCCGACGAAAACTGCGAGATGCCGTCGAAATATTCAAAAGAGAAACACAGTCTCCTGTGGGGTAATTATGTAATCTTGTAACAAGTTATCAACGAAGAAACCAGATATTCAATCCATTCAAGGGTTTTTAAATCGTAGTTACTTAACATTGCACGTGCGTATTCATACTGGGGAGAAACCCATGAAATGTGATACTTGTGATAAACGCTTGTTATGCAGTAGTGGCTTAAAGATACACGTGCGTAGCCATACTGGTGAGAAACCCCACAACTGTGATGTCTGTACTGCAGATTTTACCCAATGTGATCACTTACGGGCACACATGCGAACTCGCAGTCTTTAGAAACCATACAAATGTGATACTTGTGGTAAAGGGTTTTCAGAGAATGATGGTTTACAGGCAAAATTACATACTCATACTGGTGAGAAACCCTACGGATGTGATTCTTGCGGAAAACGGCTTTTAAATGGTAGTTACTTATGAGTATACTTGCGCTTTCATATTGGGTGGGAAACCCTACAAAAGTGATACCTGTGCTGCACACTTTGCACAATATGGGAGTTTGCGATCGCATAAGCATATCCACATTGGGGAGAAACCCTACAAATTGACATCTATGGCGGATAGTTTATATGTAGTAAGAGTTTGAAGAGTCATCTTGGAGTCCACACTGGAGAGAAACCATGCAAATGTGACTCATGAGGTGTGCAGTTTTCCTACTGCGATAGTTTTAAAAAGGACGCCCGTAGCCATTCTGGGAAGAGGCCCTACAGATGTGACATATATGGTGCATGCTTCTCACAGAGTGGTCAGTTGCGGGCACATGCAAAGTCAAACAGGTGAGAAACCCTTGATATCATGAACTGTTCTAGCCATGCATGTGTGTGCGTGCGTGTGTGTGACTGATTGATTGATTTTAATTTTGTACTTGTACAGTCAGGTGTATAATCAGTATGTATGTTAGATATAATTTTTATGCATATAAAATTACAACCTGATATTTATGTTAGTGTTTTCTAATTACACATCGTTTTTAGTAATGCTAGTCTTTCGGCTCTGTGTTTTTAGTCAGGATCGAATTTCCGAAAATGTGAACCATTTAGGCATTTCTTAGTAGAATATGCCAACAAACCTTTTTAGGTTAATTTCGGTGTGCTGAATCCAAAAATCCATGTTGGCAATCTTTGGGACCCTCATTACCATATAAATTTGAGACAACGGAAAATTACGTCAAATGGACCCCAGAATATGAACCAACACCCTTCTAATTTGCGTAATATTGATCACGTAATAAAATTAACCCATGTTGGCAATATATGTGAGGGTCTATGATCCCCTCAATTACAAAAAGACAAAACTACGTCAGTTTTACTCCCAAAAACAACAATAGATAAACGCCGTTCTGACTAAGGTAATATTGATCACGCCTATCTAACTATAATATAAAACACATCCCTTAAAGGTATGAGCTATTTTTATTTTAAATTATATTTTTATTATTTATCAAGACCGATGGTTAAATTAAATGAATATGTAACTATTTATTAAGATTAAAACAAGTGTGAAGAAATGTAAACAGATCGATGGAGACCTGCACTAGAATTGAAAGATCACTGACGTTCATGAATACCACCATACAGTTTAATGGTGAAGTTTTAGTAATAACTAACGCATGCTACATATGTTTGATATTGATATTTCATTAATGTATTATTCTGTGTAACTATTTTCTTGTAATTCATAGTTGTGATCAGTGATTAGAGTTGTCTAAGCCCGGCGAACACTGTACAGCAAAAGTTTTTGTTGGGCGATTGAACAACAAAGTTGTATGTATAGTGTTCGTCGTGCTATTTAACATAGTATAATGCACCATACGATATGTTATGAACAGTCAACAGCTGATTGTACTTGAAGTTAAAACTATCAATAAGATGATCACAGGGTTTCTAGTGGTGTCTTAACGACATGGTTTGTTTGTCTAGCAGCGTAATATTTCCTTAACGACAATTATAACAGTGTGTACATAATCATATAGTTATCTCCTAAATAAACAATACTGCAATGCGTGCAGATGCGGAAAGAGTAGAGACAATCACACCCGTATTAGTTTTTGTACAAACTTGTGTGATAAACGAATATCTGATTATATCTAATCACAGTCATACAAGTATGATATCAAGTTCTATCAATCTGAATCAACTGCCACTACAGTCGTCATAAGTTTCTGCAACGACCTACTAGTTGGTATAACTGCACGACGCTGCCGCATTACAGGCATTTGGAATAGCGGGGAGATTTACCAGGTGCGGTCACAGGTGTTCAGATTCCAATTACAATCCACATGTTACGTGTTAGTGGGACCTCTTGATGTGCAGTCTTGCTGCATCTGTCGTGGGTGGTAACGCCTCTTGTGATGTTCCTTTGCAGAAAAGTACAAATATTGCCTTAACCCACAGTTTATATGTAGTAAGAGTTTGACGTATCATCCTTGTGTGCATACTGGAGAGAAAAGTGACACGTGTGGAGCACAGTTTACCTGTGTTAATTACTTGAGAAAGTATACTCGAATTAATATTATGGAGAAACCCTTGAAAACATGAAATGTGGTGGAGGTAATACACTCTAATATTATCTAATATAGTTATATAGCTATTCCATCTACAAATATGACTTTTTTATTAATAACACGTCGAAAATCGACAGGTAGAATACCTTGATTTATGTAGAATATACTGATAGTAGGTTAAACTGCTGAATATTTGTGATATTTGGTTAATTAAATAACGTCTTGTTCATGCTAATCTTTCGGCTTTGTATTTTTAACTGAGATGAAATAAAATCTTACTTAATTATTTTCTTATCTTTGTGGCTTACTTAGACCTGCAGTGTACTGTATCGACACGATGAATGCAGATGCAACAAATTGCCAGTCGTTACGTCCGGTCAGCGGAATAAAACATGACAGGTGGATATAATATTTGTGTCTTTCGTGCCGTTTTGTTTTAAAATGTTGTGGAAAAAAACATTTGTATGGAGTGGGGAACGTGATATAAATAGTGGATGGGGCATGTTGATTCACTTGATATTGTTATTTAGAATATGGACATGGAGCTGGTCTAGAGAGGGTAGTTTAGGGGGGGGGCACAGAAACCTTCACTGGTGGCCGACCCAAATGGTGTAGAACATTTTTCGCCACCGCGCCTCCGTAACATCAGCTTCTCCGTTGTGTCGGCTCGACTGATGTCATCGGAAGACGGGGGTGGGGAGTACTGTTGACATTTTTCCCGCTGTGCCGTGGTAACTTCAATAACGGGGGCACATTAAAACGGTCTAGAGGGCACGCCACTGTAGCTCAGGCATAGCGCGGTCAAATTCCAAACGTCTAGGTGGTACGTCCACAGGCCTAGACCCGACTGTGCCTTGGCTATGTGGACGATATCAGAAATGGAAAGCAACTTTAAAATTAATCGTATGAGGAAAAAAATGGCAATTCGAATTTAGGTGGGCGTTTTCGAGGTTAGGTCAGAACGTAAACAACCGCCGTGTTTGGGTTAAGCTAGCTTCATGCGGATTACAGATACATGTACATAGTCACTGTAACTTTATGACGTTTGTGGTATTGCAAAAGTTCGAATATTTATCATTGCACAGTGACCTTGTTTGACCTAAGCTCCACACTTATTATAACGGGTAACAGCTAGGCTTTCTAAATATATATGACATGGCCAATTTGTTATAAACAAAAATATATGTGCAACCCTTGTAATTTTAAGATGTTTGCGGAAGCGCACAATTTCGAAAATTTATCATTTGACGATGACCTTGTTTTACCTTGGTGTTACGCTTATTGCATCACTTGGCAGTTCTACGACAACTCTATTGTGATCGGGATATCTTGGGCTATCAAATGATGTACCATTTAGTTTTTATCGGGGAGAGGGTCACTTAAGTCGGGCCGTTAAGCACAGCTTACCGCTCGCCTGTTGAGGAGACACACACGAAAAGTGTGAGGTTACATTGGTCAGAGCTAATTTGCATGTTCCTGTGACAAATTTGCATACCATGATTTGTACACTGACATAATCATAACCATGTACCCTGAAAACATGCGTTTGGACACATCATTTTGATTGTTTGGATGTTTGCAATTCGAGGTTTTCAGAAAGATAGTAGATATTTTAATGACGATACCTAATTTGCATATTAATGGTTTCTACAAAAACAATCAAGGGTTCCCGAGTGGCATAGGTCGGATTATTGACCTACAGGGTTAGAAGGTCACCTTCAAAAGGGCATTTGACTGCCGGAATAGTCGTGCCTTGTCTAATTATCTGGGTGTGTAGATGTCCATCCCAATCAAGTATCAGTTGACATATTTAAAAACCTGGACCTTCACCATTACGTGCTGGCAGATGTCAGACATGTAATATACGTCATAAAATGCAACCAGTGAAGTTCTAGCAACCTTCTGAAATCATAAGTAATATGTTATCAGTCTCATTGCCTCCAATTTAATCAGAGAAACCCTTTTGTTTAGCAAATATGAAGGATAATGTGCCATACCAAGGTGACAATTTACAGTACACTCAGAAATAACTCATTACATTTTGTTACCAGATAGTGTATGACCTAGTTAACTGGTCATGTATGTGTCCCCAGAACAAACTCTCTTCAAATTTTTTAGAGAATGTGTTCATTGGTTATTGTCGTCTGGAAAGAGTTTACACAGATTTGTTATTGAAATGGCATAATATATGTTAATTATTGTTTGTGTTGTATCTGGATTTTCTCAAAACAATTGCATTATATCAAAACAATTGCTTATGAAACACTAGCATTTACATTTGAATCATCTAAAAACTTCTATTTGCATTTAAATGCCATCACGTATAATGTCACTTGCATTTCTTTCATTTGTGTTTAAATGAGCTCACTGCGCATTTGAACCCAAGCCTGATCTGGTGTGAAGTGGTGTGGACTGGTCGGGTCGGGCGAAAAGTGCCACCGTATCCTGGTATATAGGAAACACAAAAAGGCCCGTATAAACTGGCACTTTTAGCCCGACCAGACCAAACCAGGCCAGATCTTCCCCAACGAATGTGTATGTATATATTATACACACTGTGACACCGACTGCGCTCTACTCGAAGTCAAATTTTCCGGGGCCCAGTAAGGCATACCCCTTAATCCGTCATTATTAACCAATCAAGTATTGAATACCGCACAATTTTCTGACAAACTTGAAGTAGCAAAAATATTTCCAATATTTAAAAAAGATTCCACATCATTCGCGAATTACAGTCAAATACATGTATCCCTACTGCATATTATCTCAAAAGTCATCGAAAAGGTTATGAATAACAAATTACTTATTTTACAAATACAAAACTACTGTCAGTAAACTAATACGGCTGCCCTTCAGTGAAAGCCGTTTTCCACAAGTATCACATTTGAAGGGTTTCTCACCAGTGTGACTACGCACATGTAATGTTAGGTTCTGATTCTGATGGTTGATAGTGCATGACCCCTATTGGGGCCTCGCGCACTAGTAATTGGCTTTGGGATGGAAGGGATGGGAAAGGGTATAGTTGGGTGTTTGGGGGCGGGTGGGGCTGTGTTGTTTACGGGAGGTACCTGAAGGGTGCAGCTGTCAGGTCAATATCCTGCATTGCACCCTTGAAGGCGTCCAGGTTGTTGGGGATGAATGTGTTTCAGGAAAGTATGTTCCACTGTGCTAATTGCTCGGGGAACGAAGCTGAGGTAATTGTGAGAAGTGGATATTTGTCTGTATTTGTATGGGTAGATGGATCTAGTTTGGCGGTGTCCGGGCTCGAAGTATTAATTGGGATCGATGTCTATGAGATTGTTCGCGATTTTGTACATAAGGGAAAGCCTGGCCTCAGCCATCCTCTGTTCTAGGGTTGGCCAGGAGAGGCCGAGACCAAGGCAACCCCAGATACTTCCCAGCTGTAGTTTTGAACAACGGATCTTGCTGTCCGGCCCTGGACCCCCTCCAGACAGTTGATGTTCCGAATGGTATGTGGGTCCCATACCGAGCACCAAGTTACTTCTATTTACAAACCGTTTTCCACAAGTGTCGCATTTGTGCTGTTTCTCCCCAGAGTGGATACGGACATGTGCCTTTAAATAACTACAACATCTAAATTGGGTTCCACATGTTTCACATTTGACGGGTTTTTCACCAGTATGGATACGTATAGGTACTGTCAAGTCACGCATTATTAAAAATCCCTTACCAAAAGTGTCACATTTGAATCGTTTCTCAATAGTATGAGTGTGCGTATTCGCATCCATGTTCTAGCTACCGGGACGTCTACGGGAGGGGGCTAACCCAACATGTTATGTGGGAGGCTCCATATACGATTATTCTCCCAAAATACTTTGAGCCTCAAGAGTGAAGGTGAGGTGCAAAGGAATAGGCTTTTGGAGAGCCTCAAGCCTTTGTTTGACTCAAGTCAAGGTGCAGATTTTTCGGGTGCCATGTCCATGCCATTGGCATTGCATTTGAGGTGTTTGAAGAGCTTCAGCCCTCCCATATAATATCCACCACGTTCCAATACCAGTGGCCGCGTACAACATAACAACAGGTGTTCGTGTAGCTTAACTCAATTTCTAACAGTTGTGAACATACTCGAAGCAATTCCAGGTTATTCAGTTTGAGCGATAATCGGTGCAGGTAAGTATTTTATAACATTGTCTTGAATAGTATTAAGATAAACAACATAAAACAAATGTAACTCAAACATGGCGATCTTTTACGACCTCACCTAACCTCACAAACTTTATTCGAATCGCCAAATTTCTCCTCATACGTTTAACTTTAAAGTTGCATTCCATTTTTGATTCCAAACAGCCAAGACACAGACTGGTCTAGGCCTGTTGGTCTGGGGGATATGCCTACTATACCTTTGGAATTTGGCCGCTCTATGCCTAAGCTACAGTGGCGTGCCATCTAGAAATTTTTAATGTGCCCCTTATTGGAGTTATGGCGGCGCAGTGGGAACATTGTCAACAGCACTCCCTCACCACCATTCCGATGTCATCAGTTCAACCGACACAACGGAGAAGCTGAAGTTACGGCAGCGCGGCGGCGAAATTTTTGTTACACCATTTGGCTCGGTCGCCAGTGAAGGTTTTTGTGCCCCCTAGACTACTCTCTCTCTCTCTCTCTCTCTCTAGTCCCACCCCACACTTTAAATAATAATTTAATGTGAATCAACTTGACTATTTATATCACATTCCCCACTCCATAAAACTGTTTTTTTTTCACACAATTTTAAAACAAAACGGCACGAAAAACCAACATATATATCCGCCTGTCATGTTTCATTCCGCTGACCGGACATAACAACTGGTAATTTATCCCATCTGCTTTTTTATCATGTCGGTACAGTACACTGCAGTTCTAAGTAAGCCACAAAGAAAAGAAAATAATGAAATAAGATTTCATTTAATCTCAACTAAAAATACAAAGCATAAAGACGAACATAAATAAGAATTTAATTGACCAGATATCACAAAAAATCAGCATTTTGTTCTACTTTCAATATATCGTACATACATAAATCAGGGTATTCTAGCTGTTAACTTCCCTTGTTTTATTAATAAAAAGTTAATTTTGTAGATAAAATAGCTAAATGTCATATTACACCTGAAAAAGTCCATACATGTCACATTTGTAGGATTCTTCCCCAGTATGCAAACAAAGATGATTCTTCAAACTCTTACAATATATAAACAGAGCACCACGTGTGTCACATATGTAAGGTTCCTCCCCAATGTGAGTCTGCATGTTTCTTTAAATTTCCATTCTCCATAAACTGTGCAACACAGATGACACATTTGTAAGGTTTCTCCCCAGTGTGACTTCGCAGATGTTTCTTTAAACTAACCTTCGCTGCAAGCTGAGCACCACAGATGTCACATTTGTAAGGATTCGCCCAATGTGAATCAGCAGATGTTAATTTAAATGACCACACTCTGTAAACTGTGCACCACAGATGTCACACTTCTAGGGTTTCTCCCCAGCGTGAATTCGCAGATGTTTCTTTAAACTACCACATTCTGCAAACTGTGCACCACAGATGTCACATTTGTAGCGTTTCTCCCCAGTGTGAATTCGCAGATGTTTCTTTAAATGACCACTCTCTGTAAACTGTGCTCCACAGATGTCACATTTGTAGAGTTTCTCCCCAGTGTGAGTTCGCATGTGATTCTTTAAAGTACCACGCACTGTAAACTGTGCTCCACAGATGTCACATTTGTAGGGTTTCTCCCCAGTGTGAGTTCGCATGTGATTCTTTAAAGTACCACGCACTATAAACTGTGCTACACAGATGTCACATTTATAGGGTTTCTCCCCAGTGTGAGTTCGCATGTGATTCTTTAAAGTACCACGCACTGTAAACTGTGCACCACATATGTCACATTTGTAGGGTTTCTCCCCACTGTGAATTCGCAAATGTATCTTTAAATGACCACTCACTATAAACTGTGCTCCACAGATGTCACATTTGTAGGGTTTCTCCCCAGTGTGAGTTCGCAGGTGAATCTTTAAACTACCACTCATTATAAACTGTGCACCACAGATGTCACATTTGTAGGGTTTCTCCCCAGTGTGAGTTCGCAGGTGAATCTTTAAACTACCACTCACTATAAACTGTGCACCACAGATGTCACATTTGTAGGATTTCTCCCCACTGTGAATTCGCAAATGTATCTTTAAATGACCACTCACTATAAACTGTGCTCCACAGATGTCACATTTGTAGGGTTTCTCCCCACTGTGAATTCGCAAATGTATCTTTAAATGACCACTCACTATAAACTGTGCTCCACAGATGTCACATTTGTAGGGTTTCTCCCCAGTGTGAGTTCGCAGGTGAATCTTTAAACTACCACTCACTATAAACTGTGCACCACAGATGTCACATTTGTAGGGTTTCTCCCCAGTGTGAGTTCGCAGGTGAATCTTTAAACTACCACTCACTATAAACTGTGCACCACATATGTCACATTTGTAGGGTTTCTCCCCAGTGTGAATTCGTAAATGTATCTTTAATTGACAACTCACTGAAAACTGTGCTTCACAGATGTCACATTTGTAGGGTTTCTCCCCAGTGTGCATACGCACATGTTTCTTTAAATGACCACGCTGTGAAAACCGTTTACCACAAGTATCACATTTGTAGGGTTTCTCCCCACTGTGAATTCGCAAATGTATCTTTAAATGACCACTCACTATAAACTGTGCTCCACAGATGTCACATTTGTAGGGTTTCTCCCCACTGTGAATTCGCAAATGTATCTTTAAATGACCACTCACTATAAACTGTGCTCCACAGATGTCACATTTGTAGGGTTTCTCCCCACTGTGAATTCGCAAATGTATCTTTAAATGACCACTCACTATAAACTGTGCTCCACAGATGTCACATTTGTAGGGTTTCTCCCCACTGTGAATTCGCAAGTGTATCTTTAAATGACCACTCACTATAAACTGTGCTCCACAGATGTCACATTTGTAGGGTTTCTCCCCAGTGTGAGTTCGCAGGTGAATCTTTAAACTACCACTCACTATAAACTGTGCACCACATATGTCACATTTGTAGGGTTTCTCCCCAGTGTGAATTCGTAAATGTATCTTTAATTGACAACTCACTGAAAACTGTGCTTCACAGATGTCACATTTGTAGGGTTTCTCCCCAGTGTGCATACGCACATGTTTCTTTAAATGACCACGCTGTGAAAACCGTTTACCACAAGTATCACATTTGTAGGGTTTCTCCCCACTGTGAATTCGCAAATATATCTTTAAATGACCACTCACTATAAACTGTGCTCCACAGATGTCACATTTGTAGGGTTTCTCCCCACTGTGAATTCGCAAATGTATCTTTAAATGACCACTCACTATAAACTGTGCTCCACAGATGTCACATTTGTAGGGTTTCTCCCCAGTGTGAGTTCGCAGGTGAATCTTTAAACTACCACTCACCATAAACTGTGCACCACAGATGTCACATTTGTAGGGTTTCTCCCCAGTGTGAGTTCGCAGGTGAATCTTTAAACTACCACTCACTATAAACTGTGCACCACAGATGTCACATTTGTAGGGTTTCTCCCCACTGTGAATTCGCAAATGTATCTTTAAATGACCACTCACTATAAACTGTGCTCCACAGATGTCACATTTAGGCTTCTCCCCAGTGTGAGTTCTCAATGTGTCTTGAAATTACCATTCAGTGTAAACTGTGCCCCACAGATGTCACATTTGTAGGGTTTCTCCCCAGTGTGAGTTCGCTGATGTATCTTTAAAGGACCACTCACTATAAACTGTGCCCCACAGATGTCACATTTGTAGGGTTTCTCCCCAGTGTGAGTTCGCAGGTGAATCTTTAAACTACCACTCACTATAAACTGTGCACCACAGATGTCACATTTGTAGGGTTTCTCCCCAGTGTGAATTCGTAAATGTATCTTTAATTGACAACTCACTGAAAACTGTGCCACAGATGTCACATTTGTAGGGTTTCTCCCAGTGTGCATACGCACATGTTTCTTTAAATGACCACGCTGTGAAAACCGTTTACCACAAGTATCACATTTGTAGGGTTTCTCCCCACTGTGAATTCGCAAATGTATCTTTAAATGACCACTCACTATAAACTGTGCTCCACAGATGTCACATTTGTAGGGTTTCTCCCCACTGTGAATTCGCAAGTGTATCTTTAAATGACCACTCACTATAAACTGTGCTCCACAGATGTCACATTTGTAGGGTTTCTCCCCACTGTGAATTCGCAAATGTATCTTTAAATGACCACTCACTATAAACTGTGCTCCACAGATGTCACATTTGTAGGGTTTCTCCCCAGTGTGAGTTCGCAGGTGAATCTTTAAACTACCACTCACTATAAACTGTGCACCACAGATGTCACATTTGTAGGGTTTCTCCCCAGTGTGAGTTCGCAGGTGAATCTTTAAACTACCACTCACTATAAACTGTGCACCACATATGTCACATTTGTAGGGTTTCTCCCCAGTGTGAATTCGTAAATGTATCTTTAATTGACAACTCACTGAAAACTGTGCTTCACAGATGTCACATTTGTAGGGTTTCTCCCCAGTGTGCATACGCACATGTTTCTTTAAATGACCACGCTGTGAAAACCGTTTACCACAAGTATCACATTTGTAGGGTTTCTCCCCACTGTGAATTCGCAAATGTATCTTTAAATGACCACTCACTATAAACTGTGCTCCACAGATGTCACATTTGTAGGGTTTCTCCCCACTGTGAATTCGCAAATGTATCTTTAAATGACCACTCACTATAAACTGTGCTCCACAGATGTCACATTTGTAGGGTTTCTCCCCAGTGTGAGTTCGCAGGTGAATCTTTAAACTACCACTCACTATAAACTGTGCACCACAGATGTCACATTTGTAGGGTTTCTCCCCAGTGTGAGTTCGCAGGTGAATCTTTAAACTACCACTCACTATAAACTGTGCACCACATATGTCACATTTGTAGGGTTTCTCCCCAGTGTGAATTCGTAAATGTATCTTTAATTGACAACTCATTGAAAACTGTGCTTCACAGATGTCACATTTGTAGGGTTTCTCCCCGGTGTGCATACGCACATGTACCTTTAAATGACCGCTCTGTGAAAACCGTTTTCCACAAGTATAACATTTGTAGGGTTTCTCACCAGTATGAGTACGCACATGAACCTGTAAGCAACCGTTCGTTGAAAACCGTTTACCACAAGTATCACATTTGAAGGGTTTCTCACCAGTGTGACTACGCATGTGTACTGTTAGGCTACTTCGACTTATAAACTGTTTTCCGCAAGTGTCGCATTTGTGCAGTTTCTCCACAGTGTGAATACGCACATCTGCCTTTAAATAACTGCTACTTCTAAACTGGGTTCCAAAGGTATCACATTTGAAGGGTTCACCAGTATGGATACGTATATGTACTATCAATTCACGGATTTTTAAAAATCCCTTACCACAAGTGTCACATTTGAATCGTTTCTCAGTAGTTTGACTTTGCATATTTGCATTGATGTACTACTGTTGGTAATTTACACTGTTTAATAAACGAATCACGAATCACATTTCTATGATGAATCTGTCGATATGCAAGTGTCTTCACACGAACTCTGTGTTTCACAGGGTTGACAACTAAAGAACCTGTCGTGATTATACGAGTCCACTTGCGTAAATCTAAAAGGCTAATGTACCACCATTTAAGAAGTGTGCGCCACAGTTGTCACATTATAGACGTTACACACCAGGTTGAGAGCACATGTGTAACTTTACTTGACCAGTCTTTACAACTATGACACAAGGACATCCGTAGAGTCGCATTGGAATAGTTCTACCTTGTCACAGTCTCCTCATGTAACTGCTCATTCCAAATCGGGTCGAACCAGTGCCACAAACGTTCTCTAGTGTCTGAAGGCAAAGACATGGACAGTCACTGGCTTGGCTCAAGTCTTACGTTGTGTCTGTCCTTTGTCTTTTTCTGCAAACAAATGTCACTGTTACCCGAATGGTGAAACTGACCGAACATGTCAGATGTTGTTGTCAAAGTTAATGCGTGTTCGTAGTTTCAGCACTTCATTGCAGACACTTCTGTCACAAATGTCAGATGATGTGACTGTCATCTGAAACAACATCAACGCCATATAATAATATAATAATAATAATAATGTTTTATTTCAGACAAAAGTCCATATGTACATACAATACAAGTAAATAAAAAAATAAGTAATAAATAACTAAAATACAAAGATATAGATGCACATGAAATAAAAATAGATGGAAAATTTTCAGATCGTTCAAGACGACATAATAAGCTATATATGGATGAACACATATGCTCATTAAAAGATTTAATACAGTTTGTAGCAAACGTAAAACTTGCACTGCAGCGTGATGACAAATTGTATAAAAGTATAAAACTGTTGTTATAGGCAACAGTAATATCTTTCAAACTCTGTTTTTTAAATTTACACCAAAGACTTGATGTGTACATAGCACCACAGTAAGAGAGAAATAGGTCAGTTTTAATGGTAGAGCTGCAAAGGCGAAATTTCCGTGCTAAGACGTTGGCATGAGCATATAGGGATCTTTTCTGTCTGGCAATGTCGTCATCGTCAGTAAGATTATTGTTAATTATATGACCCAGATATTTACATTTAATAGTGTGAGGTAACGGACGATTATTGAGAGTGACAGGATGACTATCTATGTCCTGAGGTTTGTTGTCAATAACCATACAATATGATTTGTTGGAATTATATGTTATGTTAAACATTTCGCCATACTTGGCACAACAATCTGTTAATTTTTTCAAGCCAGAAACATTAGGTGAAAAAATACAGAGATCATCTACATACATCAAATGGTTCATTATAGTGCCTGCATAAAGACATCCAATTTGTAATTTGTTAAGATTTACACTTACGTCATCCATGTACACATTAAAAAGGTGGGGAGAAAGGATTCCACCTTGTTTAACACCATTTGAGACACTAAAAAATCTAGAAAAGCTCTGACACCATCTGACAGTGAATTTATGGGTACTATACTAGTGATACAGAATGCGCAGGACAGCCACAGTCAATTAGTTTAGTGAATAGCTTGCTATGGTTCACTTTGTCGAAGGCCTTGGAGGCATCCAGCATTGTGACATACATACAAGAGCCATTCACTATGTAGTGTCGAACAAATTCTTTTAATACAAATATGAGCATCTCAGTTGAGTGATGCTTTTTAAATCCAAATTAGTTGGCACACGTTGTGAAGAAAATGGTAGCCATTGAAAATATTAAAGATTGCAGAGATGTTACCACCACACAAGTAAGAGGCTGCAATTAATACATTCAATTTTTTTTTGCAATGTCTATGATAATTGATTTAAGACGTAATGCACATAAGCATTAATTTAAGACGTAAGGCATAGGCCATCTAGTACGTTTCTTTCGTTGTTGGGATCAGATTTGGAAGTGGAGACACTGTGATCATAACTTATCAAAATAGTTGGTCAATTGTTTTGTTAACTGGCCTAAAGTATTGATCATATGCCTAGTACTATCTTCTTCCAATACACGCCTAGCCTCAACATGCTGAGGATACAGGCGGTGCCATGGCATGGCAGGCGAACAGGAAATTTGTGTTTGTTTTTAGAGTGCAATATATAAGAACACAAATTATTGTGTAAATAAACAGAAATACTTGCAGAAGATCCTGTTAACGTCTAAAACATGGGGTAGTGCAGCCAGGATGTTGCTTTTAAACGCATCCAGGCTGTTCTGATTTACAATATATTGAGGGAGGGAATTCCAAAGTCGAATGGTACTGGGGAAAAAAGAATACAAGTGGTAGTTGCATCTGGAGTGAGGGATAAGGTAAGATAAGGAATGTTGTTTTCTAGTGACTATATTTACAGGAATAAGTATTGGTTTGCTGGTATACCCACTAGGCCATTTGCTATCTTGTACATCATACATAGTTTTGCATCGGATCTTCTGTCTGATAGGGATCTCCATCCTAATGTCTGGAGCATGTATGTTACACTAGAGGTATTGTTGTGGAGATATAAGACATATCGGGCTGCACGGCATTGAATCATTTCTAGTTTGTTTATTTGTGTAAGGGTATAGGGATCCCAGACAGAACAGCTGTTCTCCACGATGGGTCTGACAAAGGTGAAGTAGGCCTGAGTTTTTATTTGAATTGACGGAACTTTGAGATTTCTGCGGAGGAAGCCTAGTGATCTATTTGCTTTTAGATAAATGTTATTTATGTAGGCATTCCACCGGAGATCTGAGGTTATGGTTATACCAAGATATTTTACCTGTGAAACAGTTTCTTGTGTTTGACCATGAAGCATGCATTGATTGTTAATGACAGTTCTGTTTCTTCTTACAGGTATGACATGGCATTTTTTAAGATTGAATTCCATGTTCCAGGTTATGGCCCATTTTCCATGTTTGTGAAGATCTTCCTGGAGCACAGCTGTATTTGTCTTAGGCTTAAGGGCTATATACATATATATGTGTGCAGCTCGCCAAATTTCAGATATTCACATTGAAGTAACAAAATTCGCAACTTTGATCATCGCTTTGGTAACTCGCTGGTTCCATTCGCCAGTTGGCGCTACTGTGCCAAGACTAAAATGCTCTCCGGAAGATTGGATAAAATGCCTAAATTGTGTAACTCCTGGGTGAAATACACTTCAACATTAATTATGTACACACAAACCATATATATACACCACAAGCATCCCAACTATCTATCAACACATTATGTTACATGGTCGACATTGGTCATGCGTGGTCATGCGCCTTTTAGTCAAACCCCCAAGCACGTCAAGAAGCATGAGCGATAATTCGGTGTATTGTAATCTACTACAATTTTGCCAACCTCCTAACCAGATACGAAGATCTAATTACCCTTATATGTTATTACTTGCGTTCGGTAATTGTGAAGGTGTTAATCTAAACATTACAAGTAATACTTTGCAAACTCGAGCAATCTATATTGTTACACGATCGACTTCACCTTCTGAACTTCTGTTCGCACCTTCCTGGTTGAGGCTCGTTTATTCTGACTCCGGGAAGTGGCGCCACTTTGGCTACATTTCAGTTGGCGACCGTGCATGGTGCATTCCAGCATATTATTATTTATTATGATGGCCGAGAAGGGCCATCGCGTTTTTGTGTGGCAACCTGCAGCGCCATGGGGCGATGACGCGATGCGCGATGCGATGGGCGATGCGATGGACGATGCGCGATGCGATGCGCGATGCGATGGACGATGCGCGATGCGATGCGCGATGCGATGGACGATACGCGATGCGATGCGCGATGTGCGATGCGATGCGCGATGCGATACGCGATGCGCGATGCGATGCGATGCGCGATGCGATGCGCGATGCGATGCGCTATGCGATACGCGATGCGATGCGCGATGCGATGCGCGACGCGATGCGCGATGCGATGCGCGATGCGATGCGCGATGCGATACGCGATGAGATGGTATAAATTATAAAGATGCCGTAATGAGCATGCGTACGTCGAAAACGAGACTTAGGCAGCCATTTGTATTTTATTAAACGCATTCCTTTTTGTGTTCAGAGCATGTGATGATGGCTGATGACGCTGACTGTACGTATACGGTTACATATATAATTTGTTTGCGCACAGAATTTGCTGTGTTCGTACTTCTAAATGTTGTGACGAAAGTCTGGGGCAAACATATTTCATAACATGACATATATGTACTTCTTCTACTGCTCAAATTGCAGTTTTTAAATTATTTTCTTCTGGATATCCTTGGTAGAAAATATAAAACTTAGTTTGTATACATGGGAAGTGACGACAACTTTTTTCAACTTTCGGTTATTGCAAATGCCGTTCGTTTGTGTCCAAGTTTATGTTTCAATTTTTAATATTCGAAGTCGGTTTAACAAGAAGCAATGTACATTAAATCATCGAAAAAACTGAATTTAGTCGTCATTTGCGTCACATGTTTTTCTTTCTGTCTACAGTTTAATTGTTTCTTTTTAGTTATGAGAATCGAATAGCCGAGGCACAGTTTACCAAACCGTAGATACGCTACAGTGTAACTGCCTGTCAATCGCAGCGATTTACGATGCTGTACAATATAGCATGCGGCACGAAGTGGTGTAATTCCATGGTGCTCGTAAACTAATTTAATAAAAAGAAGAAGAAGAAACAGATTGTGCAATTGAAGAAAAGAAATCAGCAACACAAATCACAGCAGTACTATTGCCATGAATACACGCATTTGAATGCAACAATGAATGTTAGTTATATAAGTCACTAACATTATTTACTCACAAAAATTTCTTGACATTTAGACGTTGCAAGTGCATATTTACAATCCACTGTTGTTGTTATATAGTTCCATAGCTTAACACCTCGACGTCTAATGGTTTTATATAATACGTTGGCGTGTCCTACAATTATTGATTAACGATTTGCCGTTAAATACCGGAAGGACAATTGGTTTCTCATTCTATCATGTGCAACGGCCAACACATATTCTTTAGACGACCAATTTGTAATTAAACAGACTGAAACGATCATAAACAATTGCTAAGAAAGCTCATGTTAAATGTATGATTATTTAAAAAATATTTTAAAAATCGTATTGTCAACGCGGATTTGAAATACCGCCACTTTGGCTACATTTCAGTTGGCGACCGTGCGTGGTGCATGCCAGCATATTATTATTTATTATGATGGCCGAGAAGGGCCATCGCGTTTTTGTGTGGCAACCTGCAGCGCCATGGGGCGATGGCGCGATGCGCGATGCGATGGGCGATGCGATGAGCGATGCGCGATGCGATGGGCGATGCGATGGACGATGCGCGATGCGTGATGCGATGCGATGGACGATGCGCGATGCGATGCGCGATGCGATGGACGATACGCGATGCGATGGGCGATGCGATACGCGATGGGCGATGGGCGATGCGATGGGCGATGCGATGAGCGATGCGATGAGCGATGCGATGCGCGATGTGCGAAGCGATGAGCGATGCGATACGCGATGCGATGCGATATGCGCATGGAAATGTCTGTATTGTTATCTGTGTCATGTTTACGAGTTAAAGTTCGCCACTTATGACATGTATTGCGTTTCAGCAGTGACGCGTGGTGCAAGTCCCTGGAAGACTAGCTCAATGGTTACGCCGCTACAGCCTCAAACACGGGGTTTCCTGCACATCCTCTTCATGTGTTTGATGTCTTCCTTGTCGACTTCGACTTTGTAGTCTACAGTAGATATAGCGTTTTACACAAGCTAGTAAATTGTTATAACATACATTGTATAACAGTACAAATGTTTCAATCAAACTTAGGGAAGATAACAACTATATTATCAATATCAATGTTTGTGTTTAAAAACATTCCTTAAATCGATGCTGTCTGTAGAACAATAGCCTTGTCTAAAACTAAAGAGAGGTTGTTTACAAAAAAAGATTATAGTATCCTATGTTTAATAAGGTGAAGCTAATTTTCTACTTTACTGTTCATTTGTAAATATAATTTTCTCACCGTATACTAATTGTTCATAATGTACTCTCACTCATATGTTGCATGTTTTAATAACATAGACTATATTCACTTAATTTTACATACTGTAATGATGTACATACATCGGTCTGCTTAATGGTACTGTTGTGATTCAGAAAAAAGGTTCCTATCGCTCCGCTAGGGATCTTTGGGATGAATACAATTATTAAATATGTACGTCACATATGCAAGGTAAACTTGAAATGCCTTATACGTATGTGTGCAAATTGCATAGCATTAATGTACATTAATTTAAATGCTACGTTACCATAAATCTCTGGCAAGAAATACAGCAGGTCTGGTTTTCCTCGGATGACCGTATCGCTTGTCCGTCTTACGCTCGTTCGTTTTTAATAAGTGCCAACTATACTCTGTGTTAATGATTTCTCTTAAAACGTGCGGTGCAAACAAATTTAACGAATATGCACAAAGAAGCACGGTGTTTCAGAATTGTGTACAATATATTACTTATTGTATGTTAATATAATCGTCGATTGAAATGATTCCTTGAGACTCGTAGTATTTCATCGTTCAGTTTTCTAAGAAAGATACTTCTGATATATATCATGTTTTCATTTTAGTTGTAATTTCACTGTAATTTTTGTATATATATATATATATATATACATATATATATATATATATAGATCATGCATACCGCTGATACCGTACATTCTTATGTGGTAATGTAATTTCTCCGTATTTACAATGAATAAATAATGTAAACCAATACTCATTCAATATTTTTATTATTTTATTGTTGAGGTGTATACTCCTGGTTTCTATGGGAACTTCCATAGACAACAACAACATGTCTTGCAACATATCATCAAGGTGGTCCCATCTGAACGATTGTCCTCCAAAAACACATTCGCCTTTCCTCGTCCCATACTGATACACCTTAACAGCTATGTTACAGGCTGTAACAAAACTGAATTTGTTAGACTAGAGAGCAATGTTGTTTTCTATATGATTCACCACAAACGAGTATATCAAAATTATAATTTACACCTGGAAGTGCCGATGCACTAAAGTGGGGGTTAAGTAGCACTTTCGGTTAATTGTATATCTTTTCTGGCAAGTGGATTACATGATGTGTCAAAGTCGGTGCGTCTGTGGAGACGATAATCCCTGGGTCAGGAGCTATGATTACAACAGCACCACCTCCCAAAATGGCTGCAGTGGACTAGAATGATGCTACTTATTTACATCGTCTGGTCGTATTTGCGCCTGTGGTTAATTGTGTCTTTGATATGACTAGTCGACACAATTGTTTCTGAACAAGCATAAGCATGAGACAACTAAGATGGGCAGGGCTTGTAGAGAAAATGGGAGAAGAATGGATGGCAAAGAGAGCAGATGCACAGAGACTGGAAGGGAAAAGGAGGCGAGGAAGAACTAGACTGCGATGGGAAGACTATGGAAAAAGAGATTTTGAAGGATTTGGAGAAGGGTGGAAAACAAGAGCGAACGATCTGGTGGAGAGAGCTGTACAGGATCAGCGAGAGAAATTTAAAAAAAATCAGACATCGAGCATCGGAATCGAGGCTAGTTTCACCCCTGACAGACATGAAAATATGAGGAGTTCAAATTCATGTTTGTGGAGAGCCTCAATGTAGATATTTGGGAGGGGGGTGCAAATCGAGGTTTTTGAAGAGCCTGGAGATGGAATTATTTTGGCGAGCCTCAATGGGTGTGCAAATTGTGATGGTTTATTTAACGGGTGCCAGGCAGGCAGCCTCTTCGCAAAAACTAGACTAGGAACTGAAATAGGTTACTTTATAACATGAAATATGTACCTATTCAACATTTTATTTGTTAAATAATTATTGTTTCCATCTGGATATCCCTGATCGCAAATATAAACACTATTTTGTGTGCCTGCAGACACGATGAACCAGGGATGGTTAAGGTATTTCTCAGTTTAACATTAACCAACAGTTTTGAAGACTATTTCTTGATTTACTCCTCGGTCCCCAATACTTCCATGTCTGGAAAAAACTGACACATATTCCGTGAGACGATCTTCGACACAAATGCAGTGATGTTTAATGACTTAATCTGGGTTCCGTAGTAGCACATAACAGCAGCGTTGCACCGAAATACAAGTACGAATAACGCGGTGTCAATAAATAGGACCGCTCAAATCAGGCTACCAGCGCTATTGTAATAAACAGCCGAAATTGACAGGAAGTTAACTTGTACTATGTCTACTAGGAGGTGCACGGTGCGCGCGGTCCGTCTACAATTCGATTCTCTTAGGGGTCATCTCAGAACGTCGATGTCCGATATCAGACGAAATTACTTTCATCTTGCCTCAGCCCCCCCACCCACATCAGACGAATTTTTTAAATATTAATATGATGATACCAGTATAATTAAGAGTGTCGGTCGATGTCCGACGCCAGATGAAACTGCCTCAGACCCCCGTCCCCCCCAACAAAAATAATTTCGCTTGATATCGGACATCGATGTTCCGAGATGATCCCTTAGCAAAAATGAAACTACACTCTAGGAACAACGATTCGCTACCTCGTTTGTGCATTTTATATGTAGGTTTGGTAAAATAATTAGAGACAATACTATTTTCGTTTACGATTTATATATTTTATTATAAACTAAAGACACTAAAGTTTAGTAGGGTCTAACTGATTATAGTTATATATATATATATATATTGTTATATTTATGTAAGGCATAATGAACATGATATGTACACGTATGAAAATATATCATGTCATTAATGAATAAATATTCAAGAAATGTATACTTCAAAGCCCACGGTTAATGTTCAACTAAAAAATGCCATCAACATGTTTTTCATGTGTGGAGGTACATAAATTATTGTTTATATTTTCGATCAAGGATATTCAGATGAAACCATTCAAAAATTAAATGGGGAGTGGTAGAAGAGGTACACACTTCATGCTATGAAGTAATTCATTTTTGGTCTCCGGTTTTGGTGAGAGAACCTAGATTACATTCTTTAAAGTGATTGCCCGCATGCCTCCATTTATCTTAGTCTAAATTCAATCGCATTAGGCTTCTATCTTAATTTTTAGAAGTACAATCACATAATTTGTTGTGCACAATAACTATATGTGTAACCGTATACGCACACTCAGTCATCAACCATGGACACATGCGTTGAACATAAAAGGCATCCAGTGTCGCGTAAGGTCATGAATTTGTTCAAGCCCAGACAACAAAGCCAAACCGAAAACACTGGCGTCGGAACATGGTGGATATTTGGTGGGTTGAGGCTCTCCAAAACCTCGATTTGCAATCCCCCTCTTGAGGCTCGCCAAAACAGCCACATTAAGGCTCTCCAACATCACAATTTGCACACCCATTGAGGCTCGCCAAAATAACTCCATCTTCAGGCTCTTCAAAACCTTCGATTTGCACCCCCTCCCAAATATCTACATTGAGGCTCTCCACAAACATGAATTTGAACTCCTCATATATTCATGTCTGTCAGTGGTGAAACTGGCCTCGATTCCGATGCTCGATGTCTGATTTTTTTTTATATTTCTCTCGCTGATCCTGCACAGCTCTCTCCACCAAGATCGTTCGCTCTCGTTTTCCACCCTTCTCCCAATCCTTCAAAATCTATTTTTCCATAGTCTTCCCATCGCAGTCTAGTTCTTCCTCGCCTCCTTTTCCCTTCCAGTCTCTGTGCATCTGCTCTCTTTGCCATCCGTTCTTCTCCCATTTTCTCTACAAGCCCTGCCCATCTTAGTTGTCTCATGCTTATGCTTGTTCAGAAACAATTGTGTCGACTACTCATATCAAAGACACAATTAACCACAGGCGCAACTACGACCAGACGATGTAAATAAGTAGCATCATTCTAGTCCACTGCAGCCATTTTGGGAGGTGGTGCTGTTGTAATCATAGCTCCTGACCCAGGGATTATCGTCTCCATAGACGCACCGACTTTGACACATCATGCTACTTAACCCCCACTTTAGTGCATCTGCACTTCCAGGTGTAAATTAAAATTTTTATATACTCGTTTGTGCTGAATCATATTGTAATGTAGTCGCATTGCTAGGAAGAACTACACGGTTTACGTCGTATTATCAGAGCCGCAGTAGTAGTATATCCGCCGGCTTGTGTGTTTTGGTTTTGCTCCGTTCATGTTAATAAACGAATCCAGCTTCAGTCAGTCTGATTATATCCTGAATATATGACACTGGCGACGAGTATCTGAATCCAACCTGCGCGATGGCTTCCTCGAGCATCATCGGTGCTATGTGCGAGTTCGATGAGCGAAGAGAGGTGGTCAACAGCTATCTGGAAAGACTGGAGCAGTGGATGCTGGCTAACGCTATTGGTGAGCCTACGCCGGCCGGCACAGCGGATCATCGTGTGAGTGTGCTTCTAGCTGTAATCGGGCCTAAAGCATACGCCCTTCTACGGAACCTACTCACTCCAGCAAAGCCGTCTGATCAGACTTTTGCAGTGCTGACAGCGACCCTGGTGACGCACTACCGACCACAGCGAATTGTGATCGCTGAACGCTTCCGGTACAACAAACGCAACCAGGGTGACGGGGAGTCAGTAGCCGACTACTTAGTGGCACTGAAACAGCTGGCCTCGACGTGTGACTTTGGGACGTTTCTGGATGAGGCGTTGAGGGACCGTTTCATATGCGGTCTACACAACGAAGCTACGCAGAAGCGCCTCCTAGCGGACAAAGATTTGACGTTCATAACGGCGTGCACGGTCGCTCAAGCGATGGAGCTGGCAGCTCACAACACGATGGAGCTGACTGGCAAGGCAAGTGTGATGGAGGTACACCGGGTGACGGGTCATCAACGACGGCAGCAGCAGGTGTTGACGAAAGAGCATGTGGTGTCGAGGAGAACGGGCGATAATACAGCGAGGCAGTCGTGTATGCGTTGCGGGCTGAATCACGATGCTCAGACTTGCAAGTTTCGCAAAGCTAAGTGCTATGGGTGCGGACGTATTGGACATTTGCATAAAATGTGCCAAAGTCGCAGCAACACCAACCTGGTGCATGATGACGGAGGGGAAAGTGACAGCAGTAGTGGACTCGGAATTCACCACATCACGGAGGCCAGATCGACGGGCGACAGTGACGTGTCCGCGATTACGGTGGGACAGCGCACATCTAAGTACATGGTGACTGTCAGGGTTGATGGTAGGCCTATCGACATGGAGATCGATACTGGCGCAGTGGTGTCAGTCGCGTCCGAGCAGCTGTACAATGAACAGTTGTCTCGCTTTGCACTAGAGCCAACACAGCTGCAACTGAGAGACTATCAGGGTGGTCTCCTGCCGCTAAGAGGAGTGATAACCATCCCGGTGAGCTACAACAAACAGAGTGTTGAACTACCTCTCGTCATCGTGGCAGGTGACAGACGACGACCAGCGCTGCTAGGTCGCAATTGGATGGCGCAAATCCAGCTGGACTGGCCCAGCATTCGGGCAATCTCGCTTGACAGCGACGTGGCGACAGCCGATGACGTCGTGAGGCGCCACCTACCGGTCTTCGAGGAAGGCTATGGTGGAATCAACGACTTCAAAGTGACGATTCATGTGCGGCCGGATACGACTCCGGTGTTCAAGAAGTCTCGTCCAGTGCCGTACGCTAGACGAGAGATGGTGGCCGCGGAGCTCGATAAGTTGGAGGCTAACAAGGTCATCACGAAGGTGGAGCGCTCTGACTGGGCGACACCGACGGTCAATGTGTTGAAGTCGGATAAAACTGTACGAATCTGCGGTGATTACAAGGTCACAGTTAACCCGCATGTAGAGGTGGACCGCTATCCACTTCCTACAGCCGAAGACATCTTCGCGACGCTGGCGGGAGGAACAAAGTTCACGAAACTGGACCTGGCACACGCGTACAACCAGCTAGAGCTCGATGATGAGTCCAAACGCCTGCTGACGATCAATACACATAAGGTTCTGTATCAGCCGAACAGACTTAGTTATGGTGTGAACTCTGCCCCGGCCATATTCCAGTGAAACAATGGATCAGGTGTTGGCGGGGATAGACGGTGTCGCTTGTTATCTCGACGACATCTTGATTACTGCGAGGTCGAACGAGCAACATCTGCAGAGGCTTGATGAGGTGCTGAGCCGACTGCAACACTACGGCATTCGATTGAAACTCGCAAAGTGCAAGTTCATGGCGGACCAGATTGAGTATCTGGGTCACCTGGTCACCGCGGAGGGACTGCTTCCCACGGCTGACAAGATCGCGGCTCTCAAGGAAGCGCCGAGACCGACGAACACCAGAGAACTGCGCAGCTATCTTGGGCTGCTCAAATACTACATGAAGTTCTTGCCGGACTTGTCCACGCTGTTGGCGCCGTTACACATGCTGACACACTCGGGTGCAGAGTGGTCATGGGACGTGCGAACAGGCGTTCAAACGCAGCAAGGAACTAATCTGTAATGCGGACATTCTGTGCCACTATGATGCGAAGAAGCCTTTGAAGCTCGCTTGTGATGGCTCTTCGTATGGAGTTGGTGCGGTGATATCGCATGTTTCACCCGATGGCGTAGAGAGGCCGATAGCATTCGTCTCCCGCACGATGACGTCGGCCGAGCGTAACTACTCGCAAGTCGAACGAGAGGCATTGGCCATCATTTTCGGGGTGAAGCGCTTTCGACAATATTTGTGGGGCCGCCACTTCACACTTGAGACGGACCACACGCCGCTAATCACTATACTGGGGTCAAAGAGCGGTATACCTACGATGACAGCAGCTCGTCTTCAGAGGTGGGCGTTGATTCTGTCGGCCTACACCTATGACATCCAGTATCGGCCTGGCTCGGAACTGCTGCATGCTGACGCCTTCTCCAGGCTGCCGTACAACGATCCTGGGAAGACAGCTGATGGGAGTGACGACATTTTCCACTTTACGTGTGTGGATGAACTGCCAGTCACGAGCCAACAGATCAAAGAGGCCACTCGAAAGAACCCCGTGCTAGCCAAGGTGTTCAACTTTATCATGAATGGCTGGCCTGCGAGAGTGAATGATGACGACCTACAACCCTACTTCATCCGTCGAAACGAACTCTCAGTCGAGCAGGGGTGCATCCTATGGGGGTTGAGAGTGGTCGTGCCACCGAACTGGCGCCAACGGCTCATGGACGACCTACATGGGGGTCACATGGGCATGACACGGATGAAAGGCGTGGCAAGGAGTTACCTCTGGTGGCCTCGTCTGGACCAGGAGATCGAGTCACGTGTCCACGAGTGTGCGGTTTGCATGGCTACAAGCAACACACAGTCTGTGGTGCCATTGCAGCCGTGGTCATGGCCTGTACGTCCGTGGATGCGCGTACACATATATTACGCAGAGAAATATGGAAACAACTTCCTAGTCCTGATTGACAGCCACACGAAGTGGGTGGAGGTGTTTCAGATGCGTCTGACGACTTCACAGCGTACGATTGAGATTCTACGCAACCTGTTCGCAGCTCATGGTCTTCCTGAGGAGATCATTAGTGACAATGGGCCGCAATTTACGTCTCATGATTTCCGAGATTTCTGTCGTCTGAACGGCATCAAGCAGACGTTGGTGCCGCCCTATCACGCAGCCAGCAATGGGGCGGCTGAGAGGGCAGTGGGACTCCTGAAGCAGACGCTGCTGAGACACGTTCTCGAGGCGAAGTATGGCGGCGTTCACATATCGCTTCAGCATCGCCTGGCGAACTTCCTGTTGCGATATAGGAACACTCCGCACAATGTGACGGGGCGGACACCGGCCGAACTGTTCCTGAAACGGCAGGTGAGAACCCGGTTCACTCTGTTGAAGCCGAGTCTGAAGGAAGATGTTGAGGAGCGACAAGCGAAGCAGAAGCTCTTCCATGATCGAGCCGGTGTGAAGGATCGCTACTTCATCCTACATCAGCATGTCGCGGTGCGCAACACTCGAGGTGGAGTAACGAAATGGCTCGCGGGAACGATCGTCAAAGTGGTGGGACCCAGAACGTACATCGTTCGTGTTTCTGGGACAAACCGGTACGTACACGCCGATCATCTGATGACGACTTCAGTGACGGAGGACGCACTGCGACGCGATCTGCGAGTGTCGACTCAGCCGGGCGTGACGACTCAACAGGGCGTGAAGACTCAACCGAGCGCGACGACTCAACCGAACGAGACGACTCGTCCAAGCGTGATGACGACACCGACCGTGATGACCACTCCTGAGGTGATTACGACTCCGAGGGCACGTGCCGCGACGACACCACCGGCGACTGATGGCGTGAACTCTCCCCAACGGCGCTATCCGCCAAGGTATCGGAAACCAGTCGTACGGCTCGACCTGTGAGTACGTAACACTGCACCCCGTGGGTCATAATAATACCCCTGTGCATTACTTAAGTTGTTTGTGACGTTTACTACATTTCTTGAACGTGTTGCCATACAAGAACTTAACTGAACATTAGTAGTAGAGAACTCTTTAATTTAGTGTGGAGGAGTGTAATGTAGTCGCATTGCTAGGAAGAACTACACGGTTTACGTCGTATTATCAGAGCCGCAGTAGTAGTATATCCGCCGGCTTGTGTGTTTTGGTTTTGTTCCGTTCATGTTAATAAACGAATACAGCTTCAGTCAGTCTGATTATATCCTGAATATATGACACATATAGAAAACGACATTGCTCTCTAGTCTAACAAATTCAGTTTTGTTACAGCCTGTAACATAGCTGTTAATGTGTATCAGAATGGAACGAGGAAAGGCGAATGTGTTTTTGGAGGACAATCGTTCAGATGGGACCACCTTGATGATATGTTGCAAGACATGTTGTTGTTGTCTATGGAAGTTCCCATAGAAACCAGGAGTATACACCTCAACAATAAAATAATAAAAATATTGAATGAGTATTGGTTTACATTATTTATTCATTGTAAATACGGAGAAATTACATTATCACATAAGTATGTACGGTATCAGCGGTATGCATGGTCATAGTAATTAGCATCACACGTTTTGCTTTCGTAAACACATTATATCACACGTCAATTATATATATATATATTATATATATATATATATATATATACAACAATTACAGTGAAATTACAATTACAGTGAAAAAGTTTACCGTGCATATTTGACGTACATATTTAATAATTGTATTCATCCCAAAGATCCCTAGCGGAGCGATAGGAACCTTTCTGAATCACAACAGTACCATTAAGCAAACCGATGTATGTACATCATTACAGTATGTAAAATAAAGTGAATATAGTCTGTTATTAAAACATGCAACATATGAGTGAGAGTACATTATGAACAATTAGTATACGGTGAGAACATTATATTTACAAATGAACAGTAAAGTAGAAAATTAGCTTCACCTTATTAAACATAGGATACTATAATATTTTTTGGCAAACAACCTCTGTTTAGCTTTAGACAAGGCTATTGTTCTACAGACAGCATCGATTTAAGGAATGTTTTTAAACACAAACATTGATATTGATAATATAGTTGTTGTCATCCCTAAGTTTGATTGAAACATTTGTACTGTTATACAATGTATGTTATAACAATTTACTAGCTTGTGTAAAACGCTATATCTACTGTAGACTACAAAGTCGAAGTCGACAAGGAAGACATCAGACACATGAAGAGGATGTGCAGGAAACCCCGTGATTGATGCTGTAGCGGCGTAACCACTGAGCTAGTCTTCCGGGGACTTGCACCAAGCGTCACTGCTGAAACGCAATACATGTCATAAGTGGCGAACATTAACTCGTAAACATGACACAGATAACAATACAGACATTTTCATGCGGTATTTCAAATCCGCGTTGACAATACGATTATAAAAATATTTTTTAAATAATCATACATTTAACATGAGCTTTCTTAGGAATTGTTTGTGATTGTTTCAGTCTGTTTAATTACAAATTGGTCGTCTAAAGAAAATGTGTTGGCCGTTGCACATGGTAGAATGAGAAACCAATTGTCCTTCCGGTATTTAACAACAAATCGTTAACCAATAATTATAGGACACGCCATGTGGATCTACTGCATGTACCGATTTCTAAAACCAACGTATTATATAAAACCATTAGACGTCAAGGTGTTAAGCTATGGAACTATATAACAACAACAGTGGATTGTAAATATGCACTTGCAACGTCTAAATGTCAAGAAATTTTTGTGAGTAAATAATGTTAGTGACTTTTATAACTAACATTCATTGTTGCATTCAATAGTATTGCTGTGATTTGTGTTGCTGATTTCTTTTCTTCAACTGCACAATCTGTTTCTTCTTCTTCTTCTTTTTATTAAATTAGTTTACGCGCACCGTGGAATTACACCACTTCGTGCCGCATGCTATATTGTACAGCATCGTAAATCGCTGCGATTAACAGGCAGTTACCCTGTAGCGTATCTACGGTTTGGTAAACTGTGCCTCAGCTATTCGATTCACATAACTAAAAAGAAACAATTAAACTGTAGACAGAAAGAAAAACATGTGACTCAAATGACGACTAAATTCAGTTTTTTCGATGATTTAATTTACATGCTTCTTGTTAAACCGCCTTCGAATATTGTAGCTATGTATAATAATTGAAACATAAACTTGGACACAAACCAACGGCATTTCCAATAAGCGAAAATTGAAAAAAGTTGTCGTCTCTTCCCATGTATACAAAATAAGTTCTATATTTTCTACCAAGGATATCCAGACGAAAATAATTTAAAAACTGCAATTTGAGCAGTAGAAGAAGCAACAAATTCTGTGCGCAAACAAAATATATATGTAACCGTATACGTACAGTCAACGTCATCAGCCATCATCACATGCTCTGAACTAAAAAAGGAATGCGTTTAATAAAATACAAATGGCTGCCGAAGTCTCGTTTTCGACGTACGCATGCTCATTACGGCATCTTTATAATTTATACCATCGCATCGCGCATCGCATCGCGCATCGCATCGCGCATCGCATCGCGTATCGCATCGCATCGCGCATCGCATCGCGCATCGCATCGCGTATCGCATCGCGCATCGCATCGCGTATCGCATCGCATCGCGCATCGCATCGCGCATCGCATCGCGCATCGCATCGCGCATAGCATCGCGCATCGCATCGCGTATCGCATCGCGCATCGCATCGCGCATCGCGTATCGCATCGCGCATCGCATCGCGTATCGCATCGCACATCGCGCATCGCGCATCGCATCGCCCATCGCATCGCGTATCGCGCATCGCATCGCGCATCGATCGCGCATCGCATCGTCCATCCCATCACCCATCGCATCGCGCATCGCTCATCGCATCGCCCATCGCCCATCGCATCGCGCATCGCGTCATCGCCCCATGGCGCTGCAGGTTGCCACACAGAAACGCGATGACCCTTCTCGGCCATCATAATTATTGGTAATCTTTGAGAGTCCAGCAAAAGCGTCCAATCGATGTAATTTTAATCGGACATCCGGACTGTCGACATTGTTATTACCCTTCCTCGTGACTAGACACGGTCGCGCGATTGTGATTAGAGAATATTTACAAGCGCCGCCATCTAAATGTTCATCCCGATCGCGTCACGCGCTCGTTTAGATTGTGCATGCTCAACACGGAGTCGGTTCGCATATTCCGATGGATATCATTTGTTTAAATTCCAAGCGTTTTTCTGTATAACAGTGTCTACCGTATGAGGGTGTGCTTGATCTAGCAGATAGCTTACCGCCCTAGTAATGTCTACAGGTACATTTCTTCAGAAAGTAGGCCTTCATGCCAAGTAGGGTAAAGTCGGGTGTCGTGAGCATAGCGGGTAATATGAGCACCCCCCTGCAGCTTAAACCAAACATGTCAGGTGCCGCCACCCGTGTTTTTCTTGAAGCACGTCGTCTGCAAACCGCCAGCACCATTTCTGTCGTTTGCGCTGCCGAATATTTTCCGAGGTGAGGTCGTATAAAGAAACTGCATTTTCTTACCATATCCACCAGTACGGCGAATTTATTCTTATTCAAAATGTGTACCATTACGATGCACAAGTGATGTGTAAATTAAAAATTGAAGCTTGTCGCGTATTGTAATGAGCGATAATGCAGCCTCTCGCGGATTATAGTTCACAAAATTATCACCTTGCGGCGTGCATAGCGCTTTGGCTAATATGAGCAGTCTTTCTGGAGGTATTATGAGCACGGTGCTCATATTAGCCGATAGGGTGCTCACATTAGCCTAGATGTTATTGGCTTTGTTTACCTACCGCCAGTCTGCGTTGCAATCATTTGAGGCTACAATTATATTCAAAATAATAGTAATTGTTATCCAATGGTAATTCGTAGTATATGCTATCTTTAAAGGGGTTCATATATTTCAGAAGCACACTTTTTTTTAACAAAGTTTTCCAGTTTTTGAGGTGTTGCTATCTGTTTTATTATAGGCTATATTTCTAAACTGCCCAGAAGCAATTTGTTTCTGCTGCTATATATATATATATATATATATATATATATATAAATCCCTTCAAAACTTGCAATAATAAACTCTCACACTTTTTTATCAGATGCTTAATGTGAAGAAAAAGGTTGAACGCGTAAAATGGACATTATTAGATATGCAGTCGGCCGTACGTACAAACCCTGAGACGGCATCTAGAGAAGGCACGTGCGGATGAGGGCGTCCACAAGTGTCTCGGCCGCAAACCGGTATTCTCCATAGATCAAGAAACAGAGGTGAAAGCCACCATATTTGATATGGAGGCCAAACTCTTCGGCTTGACGCGAGATGATATTAGGCACTTTGTATTCAAATTCTGCGGAAGGGAAGAAAGGGATCGGGGCTATCACCAGTGCGGAGAGGGGAAAGAATTTAACAAGATTTAACAAGATTTAACAAGATTTAACAAGATTTAACAAGATTTAACAAGATTGCCACCCAGAGAATTAACTCTAGGTGGCAGGTGGACAAGGAAGCCCTTTGGCTTATCGAGAGTCCGACCCTTTTATCTATGTGTATCCCGCCCGTCTGAGGTATGTGTCGATTTTATTTTTAAACATAATCACGCTACTAGCACCCACACAATCAGCAGGTAATCTGTTCCATTCATTTACAGTCCTTTGTGAAAATGAAACTTTCTTATATCCAATCTACTCTGCTCCTTTGCCAATGTTAGTTCATGTCCTCTAGTCCTTCTATCTTTCTTAACTGAGAAAAATATATTTCTATCAATATTTTCATAACCCTTCAATATTTTAAACACTTCTATCTGATCTCCTCTCAATCTCCTGGTCTCTAGTGTTGTTAAACCGCATTTTTTAGGCATATTTCGTAACTAAGATCCCTCAGTTTTGGTATCATTTTAGTTGCTCTCCTCTGCACTCTTTCTAGCATATCTATGTCCTTCCTGCGATATGGCCTCCACGCTTGAATACAATATTCTAAATGAGGCCTAACTATTGTTTTGTACAGCGGTATTATTAGCTCTTTTTCCTTATACGTTATGTTTCGCCTAATTAATCCAAGAATGTTACAGTTGTCACTTGCGTTTCGGCGACCGGCGCATACATCCCACCGATGATGAACTTCCCCAGGGTTCGCATGAAGCCGGAACTGCTTGACGGGTCGCCTCCTGGCATTGTTGGGTACGCAAACAAAAGTGGTTGGATCAACGTTGAGTTGTTCGAATGCTGGATCGACCACTTCATTAAAGTTGTGCAGTCAAGCCACCGAGCATCAAAGGTGTTGCTCATCCTAGATGGCCACAGCAGCCACACGAAGAATGTTCGACTGATCGACAAGGCCAAGACAAACAACATCACAATCATATCACTGCCGTCCCACTGCACGCACCGGCTTCAGCCACTCGATGTGAGCGTGTTCAAAAGTGTTAATGTCAATTACAACAGAGGAGTGCAGACATGGCTGCGCCAGCACCCTGGCCGGTCGGTCACAGAGTTTCAAATAGCAGCTCTCTTTGGGTCGGCTTACATCAAAGCTGCTACGGTGAGTAACGCGATCAGTGGCTTCCGGAAGTGTGGGATAAATCCATTCAACCCGCACATCCTTTCGGATGCTGATTTTGCCGAAGCCGATGTGACGGACACGCCAAATCCCGTTGCTGGTCTACCCCTTCCTCAGCCGATCCCCACTCCAGTGCGCGACACGTCAGTTGCTCCGAGCTTCACAGCAGTGCGCGACTCGTCTGTTGCTCCGAGCTTCACAGCAGTGCACGACTCGTCAGTTGCTCCGAGATTCACAGCAGTGCGCGACTCGTCAGTTGCTCCGAGCTTCACAGCAGTGCGCGACTCGTCAGATGCTCCGAGCTTCACAGCAGTGAGCGACTCGTCAGTTGGTCCGAGCTTCACAGCAGCGCGCGACTCGTCAGTTGCTCCGAGCTTCACAGCAGTGCGCGACTCGTCAGTTGCTCCGAGCTCCACAGCAGTGAGCGACTCGTCAGTTGATCCGAGCTTCACGCAGTGCGCGACTCGTCAGTTGCTCCGAGCTTCACAGCAGTGCGCGACTCGTCAGTTGCTCCGAGCTTCACAGCAGTGAGCGACTCGTCAGTTGATCCGAGCTTCACGCAGTGCGCGACTAGTCAGTTGCTCCGAGCTTCACAGCAGTGCGCGACCTTCCTAGTCTCTGTCAGGTTATCAGGTAGCCTATGTCTTTTACTATAATTTTTGTTGTTTGGTAAAAATAAAGTTAACATTGTAAGATTATGGCGGTTATGCCTATTTCGTAATAACTATGAAGACGACGGCGGTGACGTCAACAAATAATAATGAGGATAACAATAACAGTTGCCTACTACTATGAAATAAGAAGTAGCCTAAGTACCATTAGGGCATAACATAAATCACACTTTAAAGCCTACTAATTGAATTTCCTACTAGGAGGCAAGACTACAGCTATCACAATTTTTTGCAAAGCTTGACCGGTGGTCACGCGCATAATTTTGATTGTGACGTAGGCAAACAGCGAAGTATTTGAAACGTCAATTGATGGATCCAGCACGTCGCGCTCTTTGCCTAGGTCACAATCAACATCTTCGACAATGCGAAGCTGGAGCCCGCGGTGGTGGCCTACCTGCTGAGAAGAGCCTGCCTCGGTGATTGACGTTAATAGTTGAAGCTTTGTTGTAAGAGGTTCTCTCGGGACCCAAACATTAGTCGCACCTGCCTTGTTTGTGAACATTAGTCGCAGCCAACACGCGGGTGAATACCGCTATAACGAACTTTAATTTAGCCCTTGTATTCTCTGTAGGTGGCATAAAACCTTACGATTCATGTAGCATTGTTATATAATCGTTGATGTATCACGCTTTCTGCGATGCTTAATAAATTGTTGAAAACGTATGAACAATCTTGTCCAGTATTATGAAAACAAACAAACAAACAAACAACCTTTCCCCTGTCCCAGTGAAACAAACACGTATTTTACAATCCCAGTCTAGCGCATGAATCACCTACTAGCTAGCGAAAAAATAAAACGCTTGTTTTCCCCGGTTAGCCGTTATTATTTTTTAGCTCTAGCAGCGTTCCGCCTCACGTCCACATGGCCGTACTTCGTACCCGACGGCACTCTGCCTACAACGAGCCGTGTAACTAGGTCACAGCCTGCCATTAATAAGATGTCATTAATAAGACACCCCTCCTAGCGGAAACAAATCCTCTACGTTGTTTAATAATAATAATAATAATAACTTCGAAATCGATGGCTAGCGTCCGTTTAATAAATTTCCAAATCGTAGTCGGTATTTATTCGCCGCCACCTAAAGGTTGCGATTCCTACCATCCGTTTGTAGGCGGTGTCGGGACTCCGCCGTAGTTAATATCGTTTCGGCGTTGACTAGGACGGACGCTTCGCAGAGAGAAAGAGAGAAGAGAGACAGTCAGTGCTACCACCTACCGGTAGACACCTACCTACCAACGATGCCTGTTTGTCCCGTATGCGGTCGCGCCGTCGATCGTCTAGAGAGACACTCATACAAAAATAAGCCGCAGCACCAATGCTCGAATTGCGATCAGCGTTACGCCATTTCGTAACAGCTGATCGAAACATTTATAGAACTGCGGTAGCGAAACTGGGGATGGCTGGAAATGCCCGAAATGCGGTAAATCTTTCGCTTATCGTTATAATATGTTGAAACATTTGAGAAGTTCGAAGACCTGCGATGAAAAAAGAAAACAAGAAAAAAGGACACCACCAACACCTCCCGTCGCCGCCGAGGAGCCTTCGTTAGACGAGGATGCTGACAACGATGCGGTATCGGCCGTTCTACGGCGTATCGTTGACGAGCACTGGTCGAGTATACGCACGTCTACATCACGTGGTCCTGTCCAGTCGAGATATAACTATTAACTGACCGGTTTGGACACGGGCGCGCTCGACCCACGACTACGACTAATGTTCGAGGAGCAGACAGGAGCGTTTAAAATCAACCTAAGTTTTGGGTTTATTCTCCGACACAAGGAGACGGTTCGTTACAGGTACTTTCATTCGTCGTGTAACTGCTGCGGTCGCTACCTCGAATCGCCCGCTCTCATCACCGTTAGCTCGTCGTTCGAACGCTTCCTCGAAGCCGTCCGACAACCCATCATCCTTCAGTACGTTATAGCGCAGAGACCCGACTCGGGGTGGACTGCTGAATTGGTGACTAACGTTACCTACTTCCTCAACGCCATCATCCACCATCCTATCGGTTGTCTCGACGTGCAACTAACCGCCTACCTGCGCACCAACAAGGCGGTCGTCGCTCTAGCGAAAGATCGACACAATAGGCCCTACACCGATAACTTATGCCTCTTCCGCTGTCTGGCGCTTCATAGAAGAGGCGCTAGCGAGGCCGCCGTAACCCATTTTACGGCCCCAGCCTTAAAGCTCTTCGCCGACTACAGCAGTTGGAGGATGAGGGTATCTACGTGGACGAACCTCTGCGCTACTACCCGTACAGGGCGACGTTCGACTTCGAGTGCTACTTCGGCAGTCGTGACCTACCGGTATTGTCAGTCCCCTCTATACTACTGACTACCATGACTCACTTTCATTGTCATCTGAAACAGTTCGCCCACGCCCCGTATGTCTCGCTCTCTATTTCAATATATATATATATATATATATAATATATATATTACAAGTTATAGTGACAGAAGCAAATTAAACTAAAGCGTGTGCGTGCGATAATTTGAAATTGTACAATCATTATTTGGAGCGTGACGGCTCTAGTTATTTATACAATGTGTATACTATGTTTTTTGCCGTATTGGGCATATAAGTATTATAATAGGTTATATATTAAACACGTTGTCGATCTTTTACTTTCTGAGCTAACCATGTAATGCTAATAATGTTATCTAAAACATTGACCATTTATTTTTATAACTTATAATTACAAATACAGTGGCTCCAAATGGCAAATCCGATCCCAACAGATAAAGTGATATATATATATATCAGTTTATCTGTTGGGATCGGATTTGCCATTTGCCAAGTGATATATATATATATATATATATCAGTTTATCTGTTGGGATCGGATTTGCCATTTGGAGCCACTGAAACATGTTTGCCCACACCCCGTATGTCTCGCTCTCTATGTCAATAGCTGATTTTACTAAGCGGAAGGGTATATGGCAGCAATTTGGCTAGTTGACACTTTATCCGGATTACTGCCTGCATTCATTTGTAAATATTGACAGGTGTCACACATACAGGCATTTGGTAAGAGCTAGAAATATTAGATTTTGACTAAACTCGACCAGCATGTCAATGAGATGATGACAACGGCAGGTGAGAAGTTTACAATCAGACAAAACGTTAACATGGTCGCCAATGGGAAAACTATTAGTGTGCTGATCCCTACAAGGCATCATTCTGTCTCGTCCATGTTCTTACCTCGTGACCAAAGACTTTTAAGGTATTAGCCTATCCATCACCGACAGCCAGACAGACAGACAGACAGCCAGCCAGACAAACAGACAGACAGACAGACAGACAGACAGACAGACATACAGACTGTATCCAATTGTACAATATGATATAATAATAATTATGATAATAATGTACACTATGGTATGACAGTAACGATGTGTAATTTCAAATTGGTATCGTATTGAATTTGAATGTACTATAGTAAATTCAAATTCTCTGTATGATCAATAAACCAACTATATACATGGATGCCTGGTCCATGTCGATTCGCATATGTTATGTATATGCCACAACTTGTTGCCACAACTTGTTGCCACAACTTGTCCACTTAGAATAATGTTCTAAGTGGACAGCTAGTTAATGCCATCCGATATATAAAACATTTTAAAACATTGTTTACTTAGGATATCCATTACGTGTCCGTTCCCCCATTCATAGGCTTTTGAACTGGGGGGATAGGGAACTCAACCCCAATATTTTAGGTACGTGAGGTGGATATTGGCTTACCATCACCCAATATTTAGAGCCTAATTTCAGGTGAGGTTTTGGTGAGGCTCGGAGGGTGGATGCAATTGGAGGGTTTTGGGGAGCCTGAAGAGAGGTACAAATGGAGGTTATTGGAGAGCCTGACGGTGGATTTTTGGCGAGACTCAGGCTGGGGGGTGCAATTGGATGTTTTTGTAGGGCCTCTGCCCTCCAAATATTCACGGTCCGACACACATAATTTATTATAACTTGTTTTCTCTTCTTAATTTCTGTATCTACTGTATATACAGTCACTGTATTTTGATATCATGTTTTGATTTTATATTTCCTTAATAAAATTGGTGATAATGACACAAGTGCTCTTATTTATTTCATTACAGACAATTGCATTCTGGAATGTAATTATTACACGGAGATGTAATTTATTACACTCAAGTAACTGTACTCTTAAATGTACACCGCAACTGATTACAGTGAATTGGTAGGGTGATACAGAATTAGCACTATCCATCTGTGGAATATTCGTCCCCTCACATCTGAGTAACTGAACTAAAAAGTTGGTCATCAGGAACTTTGACTACGTAACATTTTTGGTCCCATACATAAGTCGGTGGTCCACATATTAACACATAACATGTAAACAGCATTTTTTTTTAAATATAAGCGAGCTTAGGAGTTTACGCAAATACGTGACGCTAAGTAAGTGCGTAACTTTAAGTACGCTTTATGAAACCGGCCCCTGGCCCCAGCTGTCTAAGCCTACGCTGGAATATTTTATCTAGCAGATGTCATACTGGTCTAATAATACAGTTCACATTATATTTGTCGTACCGTTATCAACACTGTTGGTAAAGCTCGACGGAGGCAATGCACATAATTTTGATGGTGACGTAGGCAAATCGCGACGCATAGGGCCTACTGCATGGATCCATCAATTGACCTATCAATCACATGACCCGTTGCCTAGCAAAAGCTACGTGAAGCCATCAAAAATGGATTGTGAACACGTGATGCGTTCGTGCATTCCATCGTATTTAGTTATGAAATTCTTGCCGCACATGGGTTTCGTTGTGGCAAAATAAGGCAACGTCTTTAAAGTGACACCTATATGCTACATACGGGAAGGTTTGATATATATGAGATGTCATGCGGCAATAGTAATATAATTCACGTATATGATAGCCGTTATCAACATTGGTGGCAAAGTTAAAACTTAACGTAGGTCACGCGTAAAATGTTAATTGTGACCTAGGCAAAGAGCGCGACGTGCTGGATCCATCAATTGACGTATCAAATACGTCGCTCTTTGCCTACGTCACAATCAAAATTATGCGCGTGACCACCGGTCAAGCTTTGCAAAAAATTGTGATAGCTATAGTCTTGCCTCCTAGTAGGAAATTCAATTAGTAGGCTTTAAAGTGTGATTTATGTTATGCCCTACTGGTAATTAGGCTACTTCTTATTTCATAGTAGTAGGCAACTGTTATTGTTATCCTCATTATTATTTGTTGGCGTCACCGCCGTCGTCTTCATCGTTATTAGGAAATAAGCATAACCGCCATAATCTTACAATGTTAACTTTATTTTTACCAAACAACAAAAATTATAGTAAAAGACGTAGGCTACCTGATAACCTGGCAGAGACTAGGAAGGTCGCGCACTACTGTGAAGCTCGGAGCAACTGACGAGTCGCGCACTGCGTGAAGCTCGGATCAACTGACGAGTCGCTCACTGCTGTGAAGCTCGGAGCAACTGACGATTCGCGCACTGCTGTGAAGCTCGGAGCAACTGACGAGTCGCGCACTGCGTGAAGCTCGGATCAACTGACGAGTCGCTCACTGCTGTGGAGCTCGGAGCAACTGACGAGTCGCGCACTGCTGTGAAGCTCGGAGCAACTGACGAGTCGCGCGCTGCTGTGAAGCTCGGACCAACTGACGAGTCGCTCACTGCTGTGAAGCTCGGAGCAACTGACGAGTCGCGCACTGCTGTGAAGCTCGGAGCAACTGACGAGTCGCGCACTGCTGTGAAGCTCGGACCAACTGACGAGTCGCTCACTGCTGTGAAGCTCGGAGCAACTGACGAGTCGCGCACTGCTGTGAAGCTCGGAGCAACTGACGAGTCGCGCACTGCTGTGAATCTCGGAGCAACTGACGAGTCGTGCACTGCTGTGAAGCTCGGAGCAACAGACGAGTCGCGCACTGCTGTGAAGCTCGGAGCAACTGACGTGTCGCGCACTGGAGTGGGGATCGGCTGAGGAAGGGGTAGACCAGCAACGGGATTTGGCGTGTCCGTCACATCGGCTGCGGCAAAATCAGCATCCGAAAGGATGTGCGGGTTGAATGGATTTATCCCACACTTCCGGAAGCCACTGATCGCGTTACTCACCGTGGCAGCTTTGATGTAAGCCGACCCAAAGAGAGCTGCTATTTGAAACTCTGTGACCGACCGGCCAGGGTGCTGGCGCAGCCATGTCTGCACTCCTCTGTTGTAATTGACATTAACACTTTTGAACACGCCCACATCGAGTGGCTGAAGCCGGTGCGTGCAGTGGGACGGCAGTGATATGATTGTGATGTTGTTTGTCTTGGCCTTGTCGATCAGTCGAACATTCTTCGTGTGGCTGCTGTGGCCATCTAGGATGAGCAACACCTTTGATGCTCGGTGGCTTGACTGCACAACTTTAATGAAGTGGTCGATCCAGCATTCGAACAACTCAACGTTGATCCAACCACTTTTGTTTGCGTACCCAACAATGCCAGGAGGCGACCCGTCAAGCAGTTCCGGCTTCATGCGAACCCTGGGGAAGTTCATCATCGGTGGGATGTATGCGCCGGTCGCCGAAACGCAAGTGACAACTGTAACATTCTTGGATTAATTAGGCGAAACATAACGTATAAGGAAAAAGAGCTAATAATACCGCTGTACAAAACAATAGTTAGGCCTCATTTAGAATATTGTATTCAAGCGTGGAGGCCATATCGCAGGAAGGACATAGATATGCTAGAAAGAGTGCAGAGGAGAGCAACTAAAATGATACCAAAACTGAGGGATCTTAGTTACGAAATACGCCTAAAAATGCGGTTTAACAACACTAGAGACCAGGAGATTGAGAGGAGATCAGATAGAAGTGTTTAAAATATTGAAGGGTTATGAAAATATTGATAGAAATATATTTTTCTCAGTTAAGAAAGATAGAAGGACTAGAGGACATGAACTAACATTGGCAAAGGAGCAGAGTAGATTGGATATAAGAAAGTTTCATTTTCACAAAGGACTGTAAATGAATGGAACAGATTACCTGCTGATTGTGTGGGTGCTAGTAGCGTGATTATGTTTAAAAATAAAATCGACACATACCTCAGACGGGCGGGATACACATAGATAAAAGGGTCGGACTCTCGATAAGCCAAAGGGCTTCCTTGTCCACCTGCCACCTAGAGTTAATTCTCTGGGTGGCAATCTTGTTAAATCTTGTTAAATCTTGTTAAATCTTGTTAAATCTTGTTAAATCTTGTTAAATTCTTTCCCCTCTCCGCACTGGTGATAGCCCCGATCCCTTTCTTCCCTTCCGCAGAATTTGAATACAAAGTGCCTAATATCATCTCGCGTCAAGCCGAAGAGTTTGGCCTCCATATCAAATATGGTGGCTTTCACCTCTGTTTCTTGATCTATGGAGAATACCGGTTTGCGGCCGAGACACTTGTGGACGCCCTCATCCGCACGTGCCTTCGCTAGATGCCGTCTCAGGGTTTGTCGCGGTACATCGTGCGCTTGGCTAGCTGATTTCTGTGATTGTTGATACATTAGTACGTCACGTACGGCCGACTGCATATCTGATAATGTCCATTTTACGCGTTCAACCTTTTTCTTCACATGAGGCATCTGATAAAAAAGTGTGAGAGTTTATTATTGCAAGTTTTGAAGGGATTTATATATATATATATATATATATCTATAGCAGCAGAAACAAATTGCTTCTGGGCAGTTTAGAAATATAGCCTATAATAAAACAGATAGCAACACCTCAAAAACTGGAAAACTTTGTTAAAAAAAAGTGTGCTGCTGAAATATATGAACCCCTTTAAAGATAGCATATACTACGAATTACCATTGGATAACAATTACTATTATTTTGAATATAATTGTAGCCTCAAATGATTGCAACGCAGACTGGCGGTAGGTAAACAAAGCCAATAACATCTAGGCTAATGTGAGCACCCTATCGGCTAATATGAGCACCGTGCTCATAATACCTCCAGAAAGACTGCTCATATTAGCCAAAGCGCTATGCACGCCGCAAGGTGATAATTTTGTGAACTATAATCCGCGAGAGGCTGCATTATCGCTCATTACAATACGCGACAAGCTTCAATTTTTAATTTACACATCACTTGTGCATCGTAATGGTACACATTTTGAATAAGAATAAATTCGCCGTACTGGTGGATATGGTAAGAAAATGCAGTTTCTTTATACGACCTCACCTCGGAAAATATTCGGCAGCGCAAACGACAGAAATGGTGCTGGCGGTTTGCAGACGACGTGCTTCAAGAAAAACACGGGTGGCGGCACCTGACAAGTTTGGTTTAAGCTGCATGGGGGTGCTCATATTACCCGCTATGCTCACGACACCCGACTTTACCCTACTTGGCATGAAGGCCTACTTTCTGTAGAAATGTACCTGTAGACATTACTAGGGCGGTAAGCTATCTGCTAGATCAAGCACACCCTCATACGGTAGACACTGTTATACAGAAAAACGCTTGGAATTTAAACAAATGATATCCATCGGAATATGCGAACCGACTCCGTGTTCAGCATCCACAATCTAAACGAGCGCGTGACGCGATCGGGATGAACATTTAGATGGCGGCGCTTGTAAATATTCTCTAATCACAATCGCGCGACCGTGTCTAGTCACGAGGAAGGGTAATAACAATGTCGACAGTCCGGATGTCCGATTAAAATTACATCGATTGGACGCTTTTGCTGGACTCTCAAAGATTACCAATAATTATGATGGCCGAGAAGGGTCATCGCGTTTCTGTGTGGCAACCTGCAGCGCCATGGGGCGATGACGCGATGCGCGATGCGATGGGCGATGGGCGATGCGATGAGCGATGCGCGATGCGATGGGTGATGGGATGGACGATGCGATGCGCGATCGATGCGCGATGCAATGCGCGATACGCGATGCGATGGGCGATGCGATGCGCGATGCGCGATGTGCGATGCGATACGCGATGCGATGCGCGATGCGATACGCGATGCGCGATGCGATGCGCGATGCGATACGCGATGCGATGCGATACGCGATGCGATGCGCGATGCTATGCGCGATGCGATGCGCGATGCGATACGCGATGCGATGCGCGATGCGATACGCGATGCGATGCGCGATGCGATGCGCGATGCGATGCGATACGCGATGCGATGCGCGATGCGATGCGCGATGCGATGCGCGATGCGATGCGCGATGCGATGCGCGATGCGATGCGCGATGCGATGCGCGATGCGATGCGCGATGCGATGGTATACATTATAAAGATGCCGTAATGAGCATGCGTACGTCGAAAACGAGACTTCGGCAGCCATTTGTATTTTATTAAACGCATTCCTTTTTTAGTTCAGAGCATGTGATGATGGCTGATGACGTTGACTGTACGTATACGGTTACATATATATTTTGTTTGCGCACAGAATTTGTTGCTTCTTCTACTGCTCAAATTGCAGTTTTTAAATTATTTTCGTCTGGATATCCTTGGTAGAAAATATAGAACTTATTTTGTATACATGGGAAGAGACGACAACTTTTTTCAATTTTCGCTTATTCCAAATGCCGTTCGTTTGTGTCCAAGTTTATGTTTCAATTATTATACATAGCTACAATATTCCAAATCGGTTTAACAAGAAGCATGTAAATTAAATCATCGAAAAAACTGAATTTAGTCGTCATTTGAGTCAAATGTTTTTCTTTCTGTCTACAGTTTAATTGTTTCTTTTTAGTTATGTGAATCGAATAGCTGAGGCACAGTTTACCAAACCGTAGATACGCTACAGGGTAACTGCCTGTTAATCGCAGCGATTTACGATGCTGTACAATATAGCATGCGGCACGAAGTGGTGTAATTCCATGGTGCACGTAAACTAATTTAATAAAAAGAAGAAGAAGAAGAAACAGATTGTGCAGTTGAAGAAAAGAAATCAGCAACACAAATCACAGCAATACTATTGAATGCAACAATGAATGTTAGTTATAAAAGTCACTAACATTATTTACTCACAAAAATGTCTTGACATTTAGACGTTGCAAGTGCATATATACAATCCACTGTTGTTGTTATATAGTTCCATAGCTTAACACCTCGACGTCTAATGGTTTTATATAATACGTTGGTTTTAGAAATCGGTACATGCAGTAGATCCACATGGCGTGTCCTATAATTATTGGTTAACGATTTGTTGTTAAATACCGGAAGGACAATTGGTTTCTCATTCTACCATGTGCAACGGCCAACACATTTTCTTTAGACGACCAATTTGTAATTAAACAGACTGAAACAATCACAAACAATTCCTAAGAAAGCTCATGTTAAATGTATGATTATTTAAAAAATATTTTTATAATCGTATTGTCAACGCGGATTTGAAATACCGCATGAAAATGTCTGTATTGTTATCTGTGTCATGTTTACGAGTTAAAGTTCGCCACTTATGACATGTATTGCGTTTCAGCAGTGACGCTTGGTGCAAGTCCCCTGAAGACTAGCTCAGTGGTTACGCCGCTACAGCATCAATCACGGGGTTTCCTGCACATCCTCTTCATGGGTCTGATGTCTTCCTTGTCGACTTCGACTTTGTAGTCTACAGTAGATATAGCGTTTTACACAAGCTAGTAAATTGTTATAACATACATTGTATAACAGTACAAATGTTTCAATCAAACTTAGGGATGACAACAACTATATTATCAATATCAATGTTTGTGTTTAAAAACATTCCTTAAATCGATGCTGTCTGTAGAACAATAGCCTTGTCTAAAGCTAAACAGAGGTTGTTTGCAAAAAAATATTATAGTATCCTATGTTTAATAAGGTGAAGCTAATTTTCTACTTTACTGTTCATTTGTAAATATAATGTTCTCACCGTATACTAATTGTTCATAATGTACTCTCACTCATATGTTGCATGTTTTAATAACAGACTATATTCACTTTATTTTACATACTGTAATGATGTACATACATCGGTTTGCTTAATGGTACTGTTGTGATTCAGAAAGGTTCCTATCGCTCCGCTAGGGATCTTTGGGATGAATACAATTATTAAATATGTACGTCAAATATGCACGGTAAACTTTTTCACTGTAATTGTAATTTCACTGTAATTGTTGTATATATATATATATATATATAATATATATATATATATAATTGACGTGTGATATAATGTGTTTACGAAAGCAAAACGTGTGACCATGCATACCGCTGATACCGTACATACTTATGTGATAATGTAATTTCTCCGTATTTACAATGAATAAATAATGTAAACCAATACTCATTCAATATTTTTATTATTTTATTGTTGAGGTGTATACTCCTGGTTTCTATGGGAACTTCCATAGACAACAACAACATGTCTTGCAACATATCATCAAGGTGGTCCCATCTGAACGATTGTCCTCCAAAAACACATTCGCCTTTCCTCGTTCCATTCTGATACACATTAACAGCTATGTTACAGGCTGTAACAAAACTGAATTTGTTACACTAGAGAGCAATGTCGTTTTCTATATGTGTCATATATTCAGGATATAATCAGACTGACTGAAGCTGTATTCGTTTATTAACATGAACGGAACAAAACCAAAACACACAAGCCGGCGGATATACTACTACTGCGGCTCTGATAATACGACGTAAACCGTGTAGTTCTTCCTAGCAATGCGACTACATTACACTCCTCCACACTAAATTAAAGAGTTCTCTACTACTAATGTTCAGTTCAGTTCTTGTATGGCAACACGGACAAGAAATGTAGTAAACGTCACAAACAACTTAAGTAATGCACAGGGGTATTATTATGACCCACGGGGTGCAGTGTTACGTACTCACAGGTCGAGCCGTACGACTGGTTTCCGATACTTTGGCGGATAGCGCCGTTGGGGAGAGTTCACGCCATCAGTCGCCGGTGGTGTCGTCGCGGCACGTGCCCTCGGAGTCGTAATCACCTCAGGAGTGGTCATCACGGTCGGTGTCGTCATCACGCTTGGACGAGTCGTCTCGTTCGGTTGAGTCGTCGCGCTCGGTTGAGTCTTCACGACTGGTTAAGTCGTCGCGTCTGGTTGAGTCGTCACGCCCGGTTGAGTCGCCACGCCCGGTTGAGTCGTCACGCCCTGTTGAGTCGTCACGCCCGGCTGAGTCGACACTCGCAGATCGCGTCGCAGTGCGTCCTCCGTCACTGAAGTCGTCATCAGATGATCGGCGTGTACGTACCGGTTTGTCCCAGAAACACGAACGATGTACGTTCTGGGTCCCACCACTTTGACGATCGTTCCCGCGAGCCCACGGGCTGCGAGCCAAAACCCGCCCCGCGCAGGGCTTTAATATATATAAATCATAACATAATAATTGGAAGATATGCAAACATATGTGATTGGGTTTAACAATTATGTTTTATTCTGACTAATCTTAGGGTACTTACACCATCTTTGGTTGATAATGCTTTTGTGAAACTTTCAATTACATTATACATTTAATTTGCAGTTAAATTGTTTAACATAATGGTCTATTTATTTAATTTGGAATATTTATGTTGCAAACATAAATTCGTATATACAGTGCAAGTATATTCCATTAGCACCCCCCTCCCCCGTCTTCCGATATCACCACTCCAGCCAAGCGGCTGAAGTTATAGTTATGGCGGCTCAGTAGCGCCAAAATTTAGACTACACCATTTGGTTCGGCCAGGCTCAATTTCTGGATCCACCCCTGTATGTGAATGTGTTGTTTGTCTGCATGAGGATTTTGCAGTAATGGGTGTCCTCGTTAAATTGCATATTGTTGTTAGAAATGCATGTGAATTAAAGTAAAGACAATGTAAAGTACAAACATTTTATTGAAACTATTTGATAAGATTGACTACAAAATTATGAAAAGCACAATACAACTACAGGTGCAATCACTGCACTTGATGTGTATAATGTAATAATTTGTAATAGCACATACACATCACATGCACATAATATGCAAAGCAACAATAGAAACAAAAATTAGGAAGAGGTTGAAAAAATGTCAGGTACATATAAAAAACAAACAGTTATTTTTATCATGATTCTTTGTTGCAAAAAAACAACACTAGTTAGTACATGTGATATCAAATGCTAGTTGTAGTTTATACATGCCTTATATGTTTACAACTGACAAAACAAAATTAGTGACTAAACAATGATGTGTATTTAAAAAAAAAAATTAATACCCATAAAATGTAAACCAATGAGAACAAATTACTTACAAAGATGTTTAGTTGAACTTAAAATAGTGACTGGACTAGACAGGGTCATCCCTATGTGACTGATAATTACATATACAATCACTACATGCTACATTGCTCCAGTTTACTCAGCTGTATGAAGAGTACCTGCTACAGACAGTGGTGGATAGTCTTCGCATATTAATTTCAGCTTAATGCTTCCCAAGTCAAGATGGTGTTTTCGATTTAACAGGTCTGCCAGGGAGCCAGTAAAGTGCTTTGAGCAATCCTGAGGACTGGATAGTATACAATATCAAAACTAACCTTACTCAAGTGTTGTTTAATTATCATGAGAAATGAAAATGTAATGTAAATTATTTGTGAAAACATAAAACAGTGATAAAAAAAGAATAATTTAGAAAGATGATACATGGCATGAAAAATATATAACAGTCCTCGTGATTCATAGATAATTTAAACAATTTAAGCTGCTGTCAGTGTATCAACAGACTGTTGCTGAAAAATGTAAGAAGGCTTTCAATACCATTACTTCATCACAAACTTGTGTTGTACATAACAAGTGCCTGGTGTATGTTGCAAGAACTCAGCTGGCTGCCACTGACTATCAGTAACACAAAGACAATGAAACCCTACCACTGTAACCATACTGGATAATTCATGTATTGTTTCATGGACACTGGTAAAAGTTATAGTTGAATTGAATAAAAATACCTTGTATTATTGACTTTTGATAAATGTGTCGTCACATATAAAAATATCATACATGTCAGAGCCATGCTAATTGTCACTTTTTCTCCGGTATAGGTAGATGCAGATGTACAGCAAAAAGTCAGGAAGCTGGTATGCAGTACTATCAAAGATAACGATGTAGTTCACCGAAGAATGCTCGACACTGAACCTCTCTCACAGCGCTGAAAGTTGTTGCCCGAAGACTCATGCCATAACTGCCAGACCCTGGCACCCACCGTTCCATCACCAATTGCAGAGCTAATCAGGCGTCACTTCATTCTTATGTCGAGCAAACTGCATTCTACATTGGTTTCCAGTCAGTCAAGCTAACTGACTGATCTGGAAGCCAGTGTAACCCCTTGACACTGGGGAATCTGTCATGGATACAACTCACGACACAATTGGGATCACTCGGTGGACATTCACATGACAAACTGTTAATATGCAGCATATTGCATGGCTGTAGAATCTTGTCCGAGATCCTGGACATACAACTGCCCAGTATGCCATATTAACTTGGAGAGCTAGTAGTACTACCCGGGGGTAAGCACACTAGTTCAATCTCCTGTAAAGAAAAACATATATTCAGTAAACAAAAACAGGCATCATAGTAGTGTTGGGAGGAAATAATTATGGAGTTGTTCATTGTCATAATCAGTCAATATAAAATCATGTTTCATGTATGATCTGCAGCATTTCACAAGAAAAAAGGCAACAAGAAATGTTATACTACAGCTGCATCTATACATGTTGATATCTTACTTCTTAGGAACAGTCAGTGTTTACCGGGTGGAGAAAGGGGATGGGTTGATATAGCATGCAGACATTAGTGGATTATGTTATTTTTCAAAACGGTGACAAATTTTAACTATTTTTCTTTACTAGGTGTTCATTGTCATTACAGCAATTTTAAATTGTTCAATTTCATTACAATGACGCTTGATTTTAGTCAATATTATAGACTGATTTTTTTATTCTGCTAATCAGTAAAGTGCATTTATATTTTTGTTTTTGTTTTCAGTATATAAATTCATGTAACTGTCCGCCATGTGTAACTACTACACATATCCATGTTGTTTGACATTTTAAGCCTGAGGTTTAATGGTCAAGGTGAATGTTGGAAATGACAAAATGAGGTGTATTTTCTAACAGTGTATTTTCCTCGTCAAGTATTCAAAGGTTAATAATATGTATGTCTACCTTCTTCAAGAATGAATCATTTATTTTATCAATTTATTTTAGGGTCATCGCCATATGCTAAATACTTTTTAAAGGTGTATTAATATGTCTTTGTTGATACACTGGGTATAATATACAAGTGCAGAAGTCAACCTAGTTTTTCATGTCCAAGATGTTATTATTAAAATGTGTATGAAAACAAATGTATATTTAAATGTGCACATTAAAATATTGGTGTCCTGTAACTTACGCTATTATTTACTCCATAACAAGCTTCTTTGTGGACAGTTCCTGTTGATAACATTTGTGCTGTACCTTAGGCCCACGAAGAAAGAAGAGACACACAAAAAATGCATCCTGCCTGTTTACTGTTTAAAAAAAGTGTGGTTATGGACAATGTGGTGGATAACGTAAGTTACAGTGTCCACCATTTCACGTCCAGAGTGCTCTGATTATTCTTAACATTTTAAAAGTCTTGGTTTCTGATGAGGTACTAGCATACATCAGTCAAGCAAATTTTGATTTCTGAAGTGTTTCACATTCTCATAATTTCATACCATGTAACTTACATCATGAACTTCACTTGGCATTGCGCCACATAAAATTGAGTAAAGATATCTTATTTTCTTTAATTTTAGGTGTAGATGAATTTTGGTTACCGTCTAAGACATTGTTTTTGTTGTCCAGTCCTCTTTTGGCCCAGTATTGTGCTTCACCTATATATATTTACCCAGACACATATATAATGTAATATAAATAATAATTCACGAGTAAGGAGCTGTTAGGTTTCTTTTAAACTGGTTAATGGTCAGGAGTATTCTAAGTTTATGAAGTATGGTATTCCAGAATACTGGTCCTGAATAATTTATTGTTAGGTTTCGAATGTTTGTTCTTACATTTAACACATATAAATTTGCCAAACCTCTTACAAATAAGCCTGCTGGTATCCATTGACAAAGAAAACTATTATTTCATCAAGGCAGTATCATATTTGCCAGGGACGTACAAACTACTAAGCTCATATGGTTATTTGCATTTACCTTTAATTCTACAGTCCTTTTAGTTTAATGTTAAGATAACTCACCTTTCTTTGTATAGAGACTTGCTCTTTTATTCCTCTAGACTCCCCAGTGTAAATTTGGGTAGTTGGTGCAACCACCATGCACGTCCCTATACATGTTATACTGCGGCATTTTCATGCTGAGCTCCTCTTCATTAACCTGTAAAATGAAAAACAATTATATCATCCCAAGTTGTGTTCAATATGTGATTAAAATAAAGTATAGTGGCTTTGGAGTAAGACTGCTCATGATATAGCAGAAAGCACTGTGATCAGGCTGGGCTGGTACCCCCGCATCCCTTTCGATAGTGTATGTTACTCCAAGGGTTTGTGCTGGTTTTTATGAAATATAGAAACACACCCTCCCATCTTTAGGTAAGGTAAGGATGCATTTTATTTATCCCAACAGCAGAAACAAATTATGCAGAGAGTGTGCCTAGTGTAGTGGTTAGCACATCCGCCTGGCATGCCAGTGCTCTGAGTTCGAAACCTGGACCGAGCAGGCATGATATTTGGTGTAAAAATCTGGCTCTCAAAATTGGGGACTGTGTATCCCTCGTGACTCGGTAATGTCGGTCCCGTCTCAATTTGGGACGTAAAAGAACCACTGAGGACGACAAGCACCCTGATAGTGACCACCCTCAGTGCCAGCATATAAAGAATGAGACCTCATAAGACCATTACATTGTAACCACAATAATACAGACTAGTCAGTTAATAGAACATTGCCAAGCGCTGGAGACAACTAGAACTACAAAATATGAAAACAAATACTAAGATACACATTTTACAATAACAATTTACATAATGTCAACAAAATATAAAACAAATCACTGTGTGATGGGAGACTCCACACTATTATTATTTTTAAAGTTTAATAATAGGACATTGTTACGTAGCCGAGCATCAGAACCGTGTGTGCCAGTGATAAATGTCTGAGCACTAAACGCGCATGCGCCTATTGTGGCTTCTTTCCGGTGCACGGACGCGGAGCAGCAAGCCGAGCATCGGAACCGCGTATGTCAATGATAAAGGTCCGAGCACTCAACACGCATACGTGTGCATGTTGTGGTGCTCGGACACAGCGCACCGGAACTGTGTTCATCGGTGTTATAGCTGGTCCGAGCACATTCCCGACCGCGCTGCGTTTCAGTTCTCCCTTTGTCTCGGATTCATTACTTATCGTACAGCTTACTAAAATAGGTCTACTAACATATACATTGAATATATACTATAAGTATCTAGGTAATGCTGCCAGTCATTTGCACGACGCAACATGATTATAAGAACATTTATGTGTTCAAATGATATAAACAAATTTTTTTTTACTGTTTTATGATGGAGTTTTCATAAATATATGCTATTAGAAAGTGTGTCTCTTACAACAATATGTTCCAAATGGTGTTAGGATTTGACAGATATTATAGTGCTACTGAAATGTTTATTTACTGTAATTTGCTTATTGTGTTCCTGGTATTAGAACTTTTGACATAGATTTACATGCCGGTTATAGTTCTAAATTATATTTTTATTGATGGTTCAAGTAGCAGCAATATTTTACTTACTGGCCATATGTAACTATTGCCAATATCACAACTATAGAACGCAATAATGCATTTGTTTGTTGTGTGGAGTCTGCGAATAAAGCATATTATTATAAATAAAATATACTTTTAGTACACCTATAGCCATAGTAATTTGTAAAAGCAATTGCTCAAAGCAATGTAGTCTAATTACAACATATACATGCACATAATTGCCAACAAAATATCAACGGAATAAAACTATGGTATCATAATTACACGAAAAGCATAAGTATTGGCAAGGACATACAGAACTATTTTAATGTAGGCCCTATATGTGTGGGCAATAGTAGTTTTGTAAAATATGTATGTATGTATGTAAATAAAGAAGTCATTATTATTATTGTTCATGTTATTATGCGGGTGCGTGCCCAGGGGAGTTTTCTCGTTGCCCAGAAACCCCCCAAGAAATCCCACACTATACGGCAGTGTACAGTGAATGATGGCATGCAACATCCACCGTTACTGTGATACCCATTTGGGAACCCACAAATATATCTATCCTGAGTACGCCTCTGTTATGTGTTCTACATATAATGATATACTAGTTATGATTAATTATGACAACAGCAGAGTAGAAACACCATAAGACGATTTTATTGAAATAATGCATACAGATGTGTGAAAGAACATGTCAAGTAATGCTATAAATACAATCACAGTTGCATAATACCATCAGTGTCTAAGTACTGACACTATAAACCCATTAGCCAGTTTAAATATATGTAAATACATTACATATAAATAGTAATAGGACTATCTAATATTTACTTTAGGCTATCTTAATTAACAATAAAATTATTATAAAATATCAAATGAAAATATTAATTCAATCTTTAAAAAGCCACTGGCTTAAGGTCACAGGCTCCATTTGAAACGTTATATTTTAAGTATCAGTCATATGTTAAAAACTACTCGTCATAGATTAAAGTTGCATTCTGAGTTACACAACCATGTTTAAGATGTATGTATACAACCTAAACAATAATGTCAATATATACTTATTTGAGTATACTTGCTACCGTATATGTCACTTTGGCATTTGATGTTATTTGATAAATTACGCTTTTGCAAAATATAAACATGACATGCATACGTAATTTTAATTTGGATCTTAGAATTACATATTGTGTGAACGAAAATTTATATGGAGTTGAAACTTAATATATTATTGGTCATAATTAGTTTATAAAATGTGATTTTCAAAGGATGTTCCGTATCGCCAACGTTGATCCCAAATAAAACTACGCCATGCTCAATTGCCATATTTAGGGGAAGCGAGAGCAAACACGTGATGACTGGCGCATGCCCGTTCAATGCTCGGATCTATAACGCTGAGGCACACGGTTCCGATGCTCGGCTACGCAACCACTTCGTTAATAATATTCAATTAATTGTACACGTTATAGTACGAATAAATATTAGTATTGACAGTTTTCGAAACATCATGAATTATCGCTCACACACTGTTCCAACCTAACTGACAATCAATTCGCGTTTTCTGGCAGACTGCTTGGCACTTCGTTTCTTCCGTTCATCTTTGAGTTCTTTTAAACTCCAACATTGATAAAACAGGTCATAACGTGGGTGAAAAATGTTTGATATAAGTATTCTGTACACTACGACGTGACGTTGGTGACTGATTGCAAGGCCTGACCAAAAGCAATTATATAATTGCTTTGGCCTGACTTGCAAGGGATACTTCAGTATTTGCAAGTTGGTGTAGTTCGCTAGGAGGCACCACATCTTAGCTTAGCTTAGGTCACTGAGTCCAATTTGTGCCAGATAATCGTTTGGAGAACTTCGTTTCAAGAAAATATTTTGGAGACATTTTTTTGGAGAAAATCTTTTGGAGAAAATTCTAGTGAATTATTTGACAAAAATCTTGCACAATGACAGCGTAAAGGGATAATCGAAAGTCAGAATTCGACAATCTCGGCGTAAATGGATAATCGAAAGTCAGAAATCAACAATGTAGCATTGTGGAATTATGGCCCTAATATCGTTCCATAGAGCACAAACGATCGGTTGTGAGAACACTCCTGCAGAGAGCAGAAAACCTCGTAACAATATATCAGGGAAAGACCAAAGAGGTGGATCATATCAAGAAAGTAGTGGAAGCGTACGGCTACAAGCAATGGATGCTTAATCCAAAGAGATAGAAGGAGAATAACACAACATAAACCAGTAGAAGACACCACGCCATAGGCCTGCTCTACATCAGTAACCTGTCAGAACAATTGGCAAGTCCTATGACACACCCGTGTACCACAAACCTATCAACACCATGAGGTCACTACTCGTACACCCGAAGATGTAAAATGCAGCAAAGTGTGGCGTGGTATATGACATTCAATGCCCAGAATGTGGCCTGTACTACATAGGGGAAACAGCTAGAGCACTTGGCACAAGAATGAAAGAACATCTGTCATGTCGCCAACCCTATCAACCACAAGTGAACATAAACTGAACACAGGTCATCAGTGTTCATTCAAAGACGTCACAATTTTAGACCACGAGGAGAACCGGCACCCAAGAAAGATACAGGAGGCAATCAACATCCACAGAGGAAAACTGAATCGCGACGTCGGCCAACAGCTCCCAGCAGTCCTTTTCCTGCTTGTGTCACATGAACACTTTCATGTGAAATACCAGTAACGTCATTTTGCCGACGAAGACTGCCAGATGCAGTCGAAATATTCAAAAGACAAACACAGTCTCCTGTGGGGTAATTATGTAATGTTGTAACAAGTTATCAACGAAGAAACCAGATATTCAATCCATTCAAGGGTTTTTAAATCGTAGTTACTTAACATTGCACGTGCGTATTCATACTGGGAAGAAACCCATGAAATGTGATACTTGTGATAAACGCTTGTTATGCAGTAGTGGCTTAAAGATACACGTGCGTAGCCATACTGGTGAGAAACCCCACAACTGTGATGTCTGTACTGCAGATTTTACCCAATGTGATCACTTACGGGCACATATGCGAACTCACAGCCTTTAGAAACCATACAAATGTGATACTTGTGGTAAAGGGTTTTCAGAGAATGATGGCTTACAGGCAAAATTACATACTCCTACTGGTGAGATACCCTACGTATGTGATTCTTGCGGAAAACGGTTTTTAAATGGTAGTTACTTATGAGTATACTTGCGTATTCATACTGGGTGGGAAACCCTACAAAAGTGATACCTGTGCTGCACACTTTGCACAACATGGGAGTTTGCGATCGCATAAGCATATCCACACTGGGGAGAAATCATACAAATTGTCATATGTGGCGAATAGTTTATATGTAGTAAGAGTTTGAAAAGTCATCTTGGAGTCCACACTGGAGAGAAACCATGCAAATGTAACACATGTGGTGTGCAGTTTTCCTACTGCGATAGTTTAAAAAGGACGCCCGTAGCCATTCTGGGAAGAAGCCCTACAGATGTGACATCTATGGTGCATGCTTCTCACAGAGTGGTCAGTTGCGGGCACTATATATGGGAGGTTCTATGACCCCCTCAATTACAAAAAGACAAAACTACTTCAGTTTTACTACCAAAAACAACAATAGATAAACGCCGTTCTGAGTAAGGTAATATTGATCACGCCTATCTAACTATAATAAAAACACTTCCCTTAATGGTATGAGCTATTTTAATATAAATTAATTTTTTATTATTTATTAAGACCGATATTTAAATTAAATTAATAAGTAACTATTTATTAAGATTAAAACAAGTGTGAAGAAATGTAAACAGATCGATGTAGACCTGCACTAGAATTGAAAGATCACTGACGTTCATGAATACCACCATACAGTTTTATGTTGAAGTTTTAGTAATAACTAACGCATGCTACATATGTTTGATATTGATAGTTGTACGTATAGTGTTCGCCGTGCTATTTAACATAGAATGATGCACCATAGGATATATTATGAACAGTCAACAGCTGATTGTACTTGAAGTTAAAACTATCAATAAGATGATCACAGGGTTTCTAGTGGTGTCTTAACGACATGGTTTGTTTGTCTAGCAGCGTAACATTTCCTTGACGAAAAGTATAACAATGTGTGCATAGTCATATAGTTATCTCCTAAATAAACAATACTGCAATGCGTGCAGATGCGGAAAGAGTAGAGATAAGCACACCCGTATTAGTGTTTGTACAAACTTGTGTGATAAACGAATACTGATTATATCTAACCACAGTCATACAAGTATGATATCACGTTCTGTGAATCTGAATCAACTGCTTCTACAGTCGTCATAAGTTTTCAGTGTTTCTGCAACGACCTACTATTTGGTATAACTGCACGACGATGTCGCATTGCAGGCATTTGGAATAGCGGGGAGATTTACCAGGTGCGGTCACAGGTGTTCAGATTCCAATTACAATCCACATTTTACGTGTTAGTAGGACCTCTTGATGTGCAGTCTTGCTGCATCTGTCGTGGGTGGTAACGCCTCTTGTGAAGTTCCTTTGCAGAAAAGTACAAATATTGCCTTAACCCACAGTTTATATGTAGTAAGAGTTTGAAGTATCATCCTTGTGTGCATACTGGAGAGAAAAGTGACACGTGTGGAGCACAGTTTACCTGTGTTAATTACTTGAGAAAGTATACTCGTATCAATATTATGGAGAAACCCTTGAAAACATGAAATGTGGTGTCGGTAATACACTCAAATATTATCTAATATAGTTATATAGCTATTTCATCTACAAATATGACTTTTTTATTAATAACACGTGGAAAATCGACAGGTAGAATACCTTGATTTGTGTAGAATATATTGATAGTAGGTTAAACTGCTGAATAGTTGTGATATCTGGCTTAATTAAATAACGTCTTGTTCATGCTCATCTTTCGGCTTTGTATTTTTAGCTGAGATGAAATAAAATCTTACTTAATTATTTTCTTATCTTCGTGGCTTATTTAGACCTGCAGTATGCTGTATCGACACGATGAATGCAGATGCAACAAACTGCCAGTCGTTACGTCCGGTCAGCGGAATAAAACATGACAGGTGGATAGAATATTTGTGTCTTTCGTGCCGTTTTGTTTTAAAATGTTGTAAAAAAAACATTTGTATGGAGTGGGGAACGTGATATAAATAATGGATGGAGTAGGTTGATTCACTTGATATTGTTATTTAAAATATGGACATGCGGCGGGTCTAGAGAGGGCAGTTTAGGGGGGCACACAAACTTTCACTGGTGGTCGAACCAAATGGTATAGAATATTTCTCGCCGCCGCGCCTCCGTAACTTCAGCTTCTCCGTTGTGTCGGCTCGACTGATGTCATCGGAAGACGGGGGTGGGGAGTACTGTTTACAATTTTCCCGCTGTGCCGTCAATAACGGGGGCACATTAAAACGGTCTAGAGGGCACGCCACTGTAGCTCAGGCATAGCGCGGTCAAATTTCAAACGTCTAGGTGGTACGTCCACGAGCCTAGACCCGACTGTGACTTGGCTATGTGGACGATATCAGAAATGGAAAGCAACTTTTAAATTAATCATATCAGGAGAACAATGGCAATTCGAATTTAGGTGGGCGTTTTCGAGGTTAGGTCAGAACGTAAACAACCGCCGTGTTTGGGTTAAACTTCCTTTATGCGGATTACAGATACATGTACATAGTCATTGTAACTTTATGACGTTTGTGGTATTGCAAAAGTTTGAATATTTATCATTGCACAGTGACCTTGTTTGACCTAAACTCCACACTTATTATACCTGGTAACAGCTCCATGTCGTATCTCATTTTGACGGGGACCCCATAGGCTTTCTAAATATATATGACATGGCCAATTTGTTATTAACGAAAATATATATGCAACCCTTGTAATTTTAAGATGTTTGCGGAAGCGCACAATTTCGGAAATTGATCATTTGACGATGAACTTGTTTTACCTTGGTGTCACGCTTATTGCATCACTTGGCAGTTCTGCGATAAATCTATTGTGATCGGGATATCTTGGGCTTTCAAATGATGTACCATTTAGTTTTTTTGCGGGGAGAGGGGCACTTAAGTCGGTCCGTTAGACACAGCTTACCGCTCGCCTATTTAGGAGACACACACGAAAAGTGTGAGGTTACATTGGTCAGAGCTAATTCGCATGTTCCAAATTTACATACCATGATTTGTACACTGACATAATCATAACCATGTACCCTGAAAACATGCGTTTGGACACATCATTTTGATTGTTTGGATGTTTGCAATTCGAGGTTTTCAGAAAGATGGTAGATATTTTAATGACGATACCTACATTGCATATTAATGGTTTCTACAAAAACACTCAAGGGTTCCTGGGTGGCATAGGTCGGATTATTGACCTAAAGTTTCACCTTCAAAAGGACATTTGACTGCCGGAATAGTCGTGTCTTGTCTAATTATCTGGGTGTGTAGTTGGTCATCCCAATCAAGTATCAGTTGACATATTTACAAACCTGGACCGTCACCATTACGTGCTGGCAGATGTCAGACATGTAATTATGTAGCATTTCTGCTATTTCTGGATATTAAAATCTACTTTCCTGAGGTTTAATTTTATAAATGAAGAAGGTCAAGTCAGTAGATAGACATATTGTTAACCAACCGCCTTATTTACGTAATTACAGCAACACGGTTGCAGATGCGCTCAGTGAAAGCGTGGTATTCTGTTGCTAGTGTTTCCAGGCAAGCAGGTGGTTTCACTGTAATCTTAGAGAGGGTGTTCCACAATGCCTTGTTTTAATTGTATATTGCATTAGCCAATAGAAATTATGGAAACCTGTCATATGATGTGTAATCAGGTCTGCTTATATAAACGTTTGGTATACGCATTTCGCCATCTGGGCGCTGGCGAAGGGCTGGGACAGTTCCAGGGTTGAACGAGACAGGTTGCGCTGCTGCCAAGAGAATGGCAAGTCAAGTCGTAAAGCGTGGAGGGAATCGTTAACGTGGGTTACGTTCCCAAGCTTTTGTGTGTGTTTGTGTAATATTCAGTGTCCAGAGTGACTGTTCGATCGAGCTTCGAAGAAGCCATGCCGCCACGTCAGCGGTATATTGAGACAACGTTCCGGTCGGCCCCAACGTATTTGCGTCGAAGAGCGATAATCGCGACGCGCTCACCCAGCACGGGCCATCCTCGAACAGCGGTCTCACAGCGATATCGTCAGAAAGCTTGACCGAATGCGACTCGTAGCGGCCGGCGGTAAACGTATTCTGCCAGGCGTCGTCATTCGCGCGAATTCGTTCATCCGACTTCTCGATCGTTTGCGACAAAACAAGACCTGTCGTTCGAATTCGTAGCGGCCGGCGGTAAGCGTCTACTGCCCGGCTTCGTCTTTCAGTTGAACGTATTCAACTGACTTCGCAATCGTTTGCGATCGTGCGATTATTGAACGGACGCGACTCGAGAATTCGCGACGTAAGACAGCAATCGTCAAGTGCCCGGCATCATCACTCGTGCGGCCGAGATACACCGTTCCAATTGTGTTCTGAGCTCGGCGTGTTGACTTCAACAAACGTTCGTATATATTCGAGATGGGACTAGCCCAGTGTCAATGTCTATTTTCTGATTGAATGTATCTATTATTTGCTGTATTATGATTTATAGTTATCTGTGTTTTGAAGTGAGGTAGTATTACCCATGAAGTATTCACATATATATAAATATATGTGTGTGTTGTAACATATTACTGTAATGAGAGTCCGCGAGGACTAGCTTATACTGTGTATTTATATTATGGGAGTTATTCTTAGATAACACTTGGCGCCTAGTGTATGGTCGTATAGCGGTATAATCCACCTTAGAAAGGAAGTGGAATTTGATAATCGAAAGATTCAGTGTTATTGTTTATTATGTTCTATTAAGATTTGGTTACGGGATTTCTTTATTTTGATTATTTTGTTAATTGAGATATTTACCAAAAGGAAGATATCTTGTAATAAAGTATTAAATTTTCCTCGTTCTTTGTTGCTTGTTCACGATCACCGTTCCTTCTCATATGCGTTGACCTTGATATATAAGAACTCTACTAGACTGAGCCATCTAGTGTACGGAGACCTCGCTAATCCGTGACATAATTGGGGGCTCGTCCGGGATTCCGGCGAGGGGGAAATTAAAATGACACCTTCGGTCAACGCTATGAATTGCGGATAACACGTGACGGCAACATAGAACATGCCTGAGAACTTAGCTGCACTCTGGTTCCGTGGAATGTCAGTTTCGTTGTTCCATGGCTAGAGACGAAACCTACATCTATTCAAGTAGCTGTAGTGTAGGGTAATTCACATGCCCCTTGTCGTTTCTGCCCGGACTTAATTCTGAGTCCCATATTTCTCGTTATATTTATAGTGTGTCATTCACGTTTTGAGGCATCAGACTTGTTTATTGCAGCAGTAAAGGACCATGAGTTAATCGTATAATTATTGTATTAGGAGCTTTTTTATTTTTCAGCTGTACAAGGAAGTTGAATTACTTGTTGCGTTTGCCGAGTTGGCATTGGGCAGATTAAAGTCCCACAGAATGTTCGTGTGTTGATAATTGAAACGGCTTGGTTGAAATCGTATAGTGATTTTCATTATTCCAGTCTTATGAGAAGATTGGGTGGAGTGTTGTAGCGTAGCTAACACTTTTGTGGTATACAGGTGATTGACCTTGTGTGTTACTTAAACGTGATATCCGTTTAGATAAACGTTACAATGTCCCTAAGGCTCCTGTACAAATGATCCCCATCGTAAAAACGCCCAATGAAAAGGTAGCGATAGATTTGGTAGGTCACTTAACCTCAGTGACAGAGAGAGGTAATGTGGAGATGCTAGGTTTAGCTGCTTTTGTCGAAGAACAACCTGAGTAGTATAGAGGGCCTGTTCGTTCCCGTGCACGCCACCTTTGGTGACCTTTGGGCAAAACTTTACTAATAAAAAACGTTTTAATTACCCCTAAACGTTTTCGGGAACATACTTATAAAAAAGATCAAAGGATTTTTTGACACTAAACGTTTTCGGGGACCTACTTATAAAAACGTGATGGATTACCCCCTCTAAGTACATTTGAGCTGCCACCTAGCGGTGAGTGTAGAGATCATTTTGTTTGTCCCCTAGCGATCAACGCTGTACCTAGCGCGTGCTGACCTAAGCAGATTGTCCCCTAGCGATCAACATCGTACTTAGAGCGTGCTGACCTAAGCAGATTGTCCCCTAGCGATCAACGTCGTACCTGCGGACTGCTGAGTAGAATGTACACAAGCACGGGCCGCAGAGTAGAAAGTATCTCTCAAAGTTCCTCTCAAAGTACCTCTCAAAGTAGCCTGATTGTGCTGCTATATAGCCGTGATAAAACCACTGCATAAACATTGGCGACGGTTTAGCTCTCCTAGGAGAGCGTTCGACTAGGGATCGAAAGATTTCTGGTTCGAACCCAGTCGCCGCTTTTTTAGATTTGCGGTCTGCCATCTAGCGGCGACGGTATATAAGCGATGGTGGTAGCGGGTGATCGGCAGTCGGTATGTCGTCGTCGCCGCCTATAAAGTTTGGCGGATCGCGCTCGTTCTTGTCAAATATGTATTCGTGTCGATTGTCGGCGTTCGGTCGGGGCTTCCGATCCGTCGAGCAGGCCTATCAGTATAGGAAAGCAATGTTCAACGACGACGTGGAATGCGCCGAGCGTATCAAAAGAACGCGATCGCCTTATGTAGAGAAACGACGCGGTTACGAAATTCGAAAAAAGAGAACGGGAACCGAATGGCGCACCGTCAGGGTGGCGTGTATGAAGGCGTTGTTGAGGACCAAGTTTGACGCGTCGACCGAGTTGAAGGCCGCCCTGTTGGCCACCGGGGACACCGAATTGGTGGAATGGGTACCGAGTAGGGAGGGTTTCTGGGGTACCGGAATCGGGGGCGTTGCGGGGGAGAACATGCTCGGTAAACTGTTGATGGAGGTGCGCGCCGCTTATAAAGACGCGTAAAAAGCGTTCGCTCAGTCGTTGAAAATGACCGGACCGTCGTTGAAGCATCCTTTTACATGAATAGTAGCCGGTCCTACGGGGTGCGGTAAGACGACGTTCGTCGACTGTCTGATACGTCACGACGCTATGATCGATCCGCCGCCCGAGAAAATCCTGTGGTGCTACGGGCAGTGGCAGACCGGCTACGCGTCTATGTCTTCGAAAATAGAGTTCGTAGACGTCCTGCCGGATCCGAAACGTTTAGACGGTAAAGTGAGGACGCTTCTAGTACTCCACGACCTCATCGAGGAGATTGATAGCCGGATGACGGTACTATTTACTAAAAAAAGTCATCATTGTAATACGTCGGTCGTACAACTGCGGCAGAACATGTTTCCGAAAGGAAAAGAAAACGGTACAATCAGCCTGAACGCCCAATACATAGTGCTATTCAAGAGCCCCCGAGACGCCGGTCAAGTTGGTCACCTAGCGAAACAGATGTACCCGGGAAAGGTCAACTACATGATAGAGGCTTTCAAAGAAGCGACGTCGTCGGCGTACGGCTATCTCTTCGTGGACCTGAAACAGGAAACGGAAGAGGACATGCGCCTGCGTGCGTGTATATTTCCGGACGATCGTCTTCAGTACGTGTACGTACGGAAGGGTGGCGGCGGCGGCGGCGGCGACGGCATCCTATAAGAAGAGAGGGACGTCGGCGCGTACGTTTATTAGTCGCTATGACGTGGCGCGCGGTGGTAGCGAAGCGACGACCGAAGGTGTCGGGACCGACGAACCGAGTGAAGAGACACATTTTCGCCTTGCAGCTGTTGGAGAGGCATAGGCGGAACATCGATCTGCGAAAAGCCGTGATCGGTCACGCGGACGCCTTTCTCATTTGTAGTCTGTGCGATTGTGCGTACAACATTCTGAAAGGGAACGTGAAGTTGTCGTCGAAGCAGAAACGCGTGTTGGCAAAATACAGGAATCACCTGCGTAAACTCGCCGACAAACAAGTTCAGGTTAAGCAGAAGCGAGTCGTCTTACAAAAGGGTGAGGGTGGTTTTCTGACGGCCCTGCTAGCGCCGTTAGCGAGCACCGTTCTCCTCCCGCTGCTCAGACAGGTGATCGGCAGCGGGTGATTGATGCAGTACGCGAAGAAGATGGCGTTGGTCGACCCGCGATTGGTGGAAAGCCTCCTGCCACGTATCGATCAGCAGCCTAGCACGCCCCGATCACGTGTGCTGAGTAGCCTGGACAGCGACATGAAGGACATTCTAGAGCGCTCGGTTTTATCCGAACGCGCTAAGGTGGCGTCGTACAATCAACTGCTGAGCCGGTACAACACGATAGAGGCGGCTCAAGCGACGCAACCGGTACGCGTGTCGGTGGTCAGCGGCGGCGGCGAGACGCCTGCGGTGACGGTGGCAGCAGCGGTGGCACCACCACCATCGTCGGAGGCCGTAGAGCGCGAAATCATAGCCAGCATGCCAAAAACGCTGAAAGGGAAGACGGGTCTGCTTATCGCGAAAATGAAAGCCGATCCGTTGTGTCGATGGAACGACCGCGGCGAATTCGTGAACGCCGGTGAAACGATCGCGGGGAGTAACATGGTCGATCTAGTGAACGATCTCATGCGATCGAGAACGAAGACGACAGCGCCCGAAGGATGGAAAGAGTTCGGGTTGCGCATGAAGGGTATGAACATCCCTATGGATTTCGTGGGCAACCCGCGCTATCGGACGTACATGGAGCGGCGGCAGAAGCGACTACTAGAAGAGGCGGCGATGACGCCGTCGGCTAGTTCATCAGCGACGCCGGAGTGGAGACGACGGGTGCGATGCGAGGCTAAACGGAGACAACGGTCCCCTTCGTTGGACGTCGCGGCGTGGGAAACGTGGTGACGACGATGCCGTCACGACGAAGGATAACGGCCATCGTCGTCAGCTTCACCATCGCAGTTATCGCTCTCTATACGTGTATAATAATCATCGTTCATTTGTGGTCGTCGTCGTCGTCGTCGTCGTCGTTGCCATGGTGTCCGGGTGGAGTCGTCGTCGTCGGCCAAAACGAAAGCCTCGTCAGCAACGAAACGACGACGACGACGACGAACTGAATAGCGTCTACTTCGATCCGAAACGGGTGGGAAGTTACGGAGTCGTCGACGCGTTGAACCGGGCGTCGAAGATCCGACGTCCGCCTATGCCCTACACAAACCGGTTAAACGACATTTCAAACGACGTCGCGTCATCGCGGGCGGTCGAAACCAGCAGTGGCAAGCCGATCTGGTCGACTTGACTAGGCTGAAAACGCACAACGACGGTATAACATTCCTATTGACGGTCATCGACGTGTTTTCGAAGTGGGCGTGGTGCGTTCCGTTGAAGAGTAAGTCCGGTCCGTCGCTCGTCGCGGCCTTCGAGCGCCTGCTGAGCGGCGGCTGGACGCCGAACGCGCTGCATACCGATAAGGGGACCGAGTTTCTGAACCGGCCTCTGCAAACGTTCCTAAAGAAGCGCGGCGTTCATCATTTCGTGACGTATAACGAGGAAACTAAAGCGAGCGTCGTGGAACGGTTTAATCGGACTTTGAAGACGCGTATTTGGGGCTATTTTACGAAACACGAGACGCTGAGCTACGTAGAGGCGTTACCGGATTTCGTGCGATCGTACAACAACGCCTACCACCGAAGCATCGGTAGGACGCCGGCGAGTGTCGACACGACAAATCAGGAGGCCGTATGGCAACGACTGTACGGCAACGTCGGTTGCGGCCAACGGCGAAAACCGAAACTGCGCGAGGGAGATCGCGTACGTATGAGCAAGACGAGGGGTCAATTCAAAAAAGGATACATGGCTAACTGGAGCGAGAAGCTCTTCACCGTCGTAGAGGTGTACCCGTCCGAGCCGCCCGTTTATCGCCTGAAGGACGACGCCGGGACGCCGGTAGAGGGTGCCTTCTACGAACCGGAACTACAAAGCGTAGTCGTTCAGAAGGACAAACTGTATCGCGTGGAGGCGGTTCTACAGCGTCGTCGACGTCGTCGCGGCGGAGGTTCGGAGGCGCTCGTAAAATGGAGCGGTTATCCGGTCTCCTTCAACAGCTGGATCGACGCCGAGTCGCTCGTGGACCTATAAAGACTACTAGTGTGGCGACGGCACCGGAGATGAGAATGACTCGTTGGATTCGCCACACGGGGTGCTGGCGACTGGACGAGGCGGGGTTATGCAACGGATCTTCGTTCTTGCCGTATAAAGGTCCCTGCTGTATCAACAGACCGCAGTGGCGCGACGATGTTCGGCGACGAAACTACCTCAACTAGCGATCATCGAACGAACTCCGGCGCCGAGCACACGGACTCCGTCAACGAGCACGTGGACTCCATCGACGCTACCGCCACAACCACCGCCGAACCCGTTCCATGGCAAATCTGCGGCAACGAATGCCCTAAGGCCGAAATCGTATTCCTCTGTCAGGTCGTCGTCCTGTACTTCGTCATCGCCGTTAGTATATACAATCTGACGAAAGGCCAAGGCGACTCCAACCTGTGGACGGCGCTGTTGAGCAGCTGTCTCGGTTACCTGCTCCCGATTCCGTCTATGAGTGTTGGCGGTCGACGACGACCCGGCGGCGACGACGGAGGTCTCGTCTGACTTTTACCTGACGCTACCGAGCAACGCGTCTATGAAGCGTCACCTCGAAAATACGTTGACGCACTACATCACGACGCTGCCGCAACGTTTCGACCTGTCGGGGGAGTGGGAATGCGGACTGGTGACGACACAGAATCCGCACACGTGGTACAACGTGAGAGAGAAGGACACCTACTTCTTCCTGACTTGCGCGACGGGCGATCCGGGTATTTTCACGTACGTAGACGAAATCGGCGACACCATCCTGCTATTCTGACAGGGCACGATTGCTCATGGTTTCTACAACAGCGTTTACACGTTGATGCACCAGATCAACGAGGCGCTAATGAAATTGAGCACCGATAAGGTCAAGGCGCGTCTAGAGTTCAGCGACGTCTCTAACCGAATGACGCTGCATATGTCGCCGGGTGTAGAATTTATTATACCTCATACGATCCGTCTGAAGGACGTAATAGGTTTCCATAGCAACATGATCACGAGTTCCCCGATGAGTTGCCCCGCGCCTGCAGTCGTCATCGACACCATGCCCGTCGCGTACACGTTCGCGTACGAAGGTCACAATACGGTGGATATTAAGGCGGGCGTCGACACCCTGTACGTGTACACGGATCTAGTGGAACCGCGCGTCGTCGGTGACGTGTACGCGCCGCTCCTCCGAAACATCGCCGTCTACGGTAAGAACGGCAGCATTATTTCGGAAACGTTCGACCGCGTCCAATACGTGAAGCTGCTGCGTCATCAATTCGATGAGATCGAGGTCGATATAAGAGACGATCTCGGTCAACCGATACCATTCGAGCAGGGAAAGCTAGTGACGACGCTTCACGTCAGACGGTGTAAATCAAAATTGTTTTAATATGCCGTCGACGAAGAAACCGTACGAGGACTACTACGTACGACAGGTCGTTGTTCAGCTGCCGGTCTTCGTCGGTGGTCGGGGGCAACGAGGTAACGGTCTGCGCAATCTCTTCGGGAGCCTGTTTCGAAGCGCCATGCCGCTTATCAAGAGAGGCGCGTTGGCGTTGTGAAAACGTGCGCTCAACACCGGCGTGCGCGAGGCGCGGGACGTCGTCGCCGGCGGCAATCTGAAACAGTCGATAAAACGACGCGCGAAGGAGGCCGGCGCCGATCTTCTCGACGGCCTATTGAATTCGCCGTCGCAGCCACCGCCGACGAAGAAGAAGAAGAGGAAACAAACGCAGCAGCGCCGCCGCGGCGGCGCCGCCATAAAGAGACCGCGCCTAGAGGCGACGGCCGTCAGTAGGCGGAAGAGACGGCGTCGAACGGACGACATATTCAACGAGTAATGATGGCGTTCGTGAATGGAGCATCGTGCGAGGGCGTGAAGGCCGAACTGGACCTGTTCAGTGGGCCGGTGACGCAGACGAACGTCGAGAGCTGTCAGTGGACCGTCTACCAGCCGCTGACGGCTCTCGACGCCGGCGGACCTATCGAGTTGCTCATCCCGGGCTCGGGCAACGACTATACGGACCTGGCGAGCCTTCAAGTGTACGTCCGCTTCAAAGTGGTTCAGGGGGACGGTACCAATCTGGCGGCCGGCGCCAACGTGGCCCCGGTCAACAATTTCCTGCATTCGATGTTCAGTCAAATCGACGTGTCGCTGAACGGCACCCTCGTGACGCCGTTGACCAATACGTACGCGTACCGGGCCTACCTCGAGACCCTGCTGAGTTACGGTAGCGACGCGAAACGGTCGCATCTCACGGGGTCGTTGTGGTACAAAGACAACGCCGGACACATGGACGCGCTCGGGAACAACAACGACGGGTTCGAGGCACGGCGCGTCATGACGGCCGATAACAACGAGGTGGAGATGATGGGACTCGTGCACGTCGACGCGTTTATGCTAAACAGGCACATGCCGAACCGCGTCGACACGAAAGTACGTATGGTGCGCTCGAAGGACGCCTTCGCGCTCATGGGCGCGCAAGCCGTACCGGGGTGGCGCCTCGTGCTGCAGTCGATTCGCCTGCACGTGCGAAAAGTGAAGTTGAACCCGGACGTCCAGGTGGGACATATCAAAGCGTGGACGTTGGGAACGGCTAAGTTCCCGATGCGCCTTATCGACTGCAAATCGTTCTCGATAACGGCGTGTACGCTATCGCACACGCACGAGAACTTGTACATGGGTACGATTCCGAAACGCATGTTCCTGATGATGATCGATAACTTCGCCTACAACGGAGACAACACTAGAAATCCATTCGACGCGCGGCACAACGAAATAAACTTCCTCACGTTCGTCGTCGACGGACGTCAGGTGCCAAACAAGCCGCTGCAGCCGGACTTCCCGCACAACCGGTACATCCGAAGCTACATGAATCTCTTCGAGGCCACCGGAAAGGCGTACGAGTACGAGGGGAACGACGTATCGCGCACGGACTTCGGCGCCGGCTACACCATCTCAGGTTTCGACCTGACCCCCGACTGTTGCGACGGGGACCATTTCAACGTCGTGCGTCAGGGGACCGTGGGCGCTGAAATGCACTTCGGGACGGCGCTACCCCGTCCGGTGAACGTCGTCGTGTACGCGGAATTCGAGGCGGTGCTGGAGATCGACAAGAACCGGAACGTTGTGTACGACTGGTAACTATGGATACGTTCCAACTGATGCGTCGCCTGGAACGCGATACGTACGCTAAACGTATCGTCGTCGGCGTCGTGCCTAAACATGCGTTACTATCCACCACCACCACCGCCGTTTACCCGACGGCCTTCGTGTGCAACACCGAAGACGGCGGCGAGCCGGGGGAGCACAGGGTGGCCGTCTACGTGGACGCCGACCGGCGAGGCGAGTACTTCGATTCGTACGGTCTGCCGCCGCTGCACGCTGACTTCCGCGCGTTCCTGCACCGCAACTGCGGCGACGCGTGGACGTACAACGACAAGCGGCTGCAGAGCGTCGTCTCTAACGTGTGCGGACAATATTTTGTCGCCTACATCCTCCTCCGATGTCGCGGTATGCCGTTGACGACGTTCCAGAGCCTATTCGGCACCGATCGGGTGGCCAATGACTGTCTCGTATTTGATTGGCTAAAACCATTACAACATTAACAACGCTTTCGCTTTTACGTGTATAGCAGTAATAAAAAAAACGATGATTGTGCACAATTTTTTTTATTATTACCCTACCTACATACATACACCTACACATACATACAGAAACTATCCCTAGGGTGGGGCATTCCTAAGGTACGAGTTAGACGAGTATTCCTTCTTAGGTTAGTTATACGAGTTAGACGAGTATCGGCGCCGTGGTGACGCCGTCGTCGAGCACGCGGCGTTTAGCGTAGAAGTAGCTCAACGCCGCGCGCTCATGAACGTACGTCAACACGGACGAGTCTTTCACATGGAAACCGCGGTTCCAGCCGACGCCGTTGCGTCGGTCGCGCAGTAAGGCGAGGAAGGTGTGCTCGTCGATGTCGTTCTGACGTTTGCTCAGACCCTTCGTGCTGTACTTCGGGCCGTTGTCGCCGCCGAAGCAGTAGTAGGTCTTGCCGCACAGTGCCACGATTCCGTCGCAACGCCACTCTTCTTTGAAGAGACCCGGCGTTCGACGATCGAACAGGCGCCGGCGCGCACAGCAGGCCGGCGCGTCCTCCGCCCACGCTAGTCCGGCGACGCGGCGTCGTACGTACGCGTCCACGTGCGCGTCGCAGCAATCGGCCGGAAACGTCACGCCCCGCGAGGGCAATGTACGCCGAGTCCGTGTCCATAGCGCAGTACAGGAAGAGCGGGCGGGGGATGTAGACGTCGACGAAATCGAAATAGAATTCGAGCGTCCTCAATTTCGCGTACTGTACGACGAAATAACCGATATGTATCGGCAGGCCGTAGACGACTTTGCGCTTATTCAGCGCCACCTCGTACAGCGCGTCGTCAACGACGACGTCGAGTTGCCGGAAGCGACGGTTGTTTACGAGCATCGAGGCGCCGACCGGCGTGGCGTACTTGATTTCCCGGTGTCGATCGACGTGCGTAATCGTTTTCCCGTACGAACAGTTGCCGAGAAGTTTAAAGGTATCGGCGATGATCGATTTGTCGGGATCGATGTCGCCCTCTCGTCGCGCCGACGAGACCGTGTCGCCGAAGCGGCGAAAGCACGCGATCGGCACTTACTCGATGACCTGGTAGACGCGCTCGACGACGAGACCGTGCGCCAGATACCAGCATAGGAGGGGCGCCGCGAGCACGATCTCGGCGCCGAAGTAGCTACCGACGAGTGTCCGTTGAGGTCGGGTGAGGAGATCGTGCGTCTCGGCGTAGCGGCGCATGAACGGGCTGAGATCGTCGCGCGTGATATCGACGTTCTTGAACACGGGCTGCATTTCGGCGAACTTGGCGCGCAGCGCTTCCGGCACGGCGATATCGCACTGCACGAGGCCGAACAGAGAGCCGTCGCGCACCCCCTCCAGTATCGTCGAGCGCGTAATGGGGGTGGCCGCCGGTCGCCATCGTGACGCGTCGGGCGGCGTCGGCGCCGCGAATGATCGCACGGCGCGCCACTGGCATTCCCACATTTCGACGACGTCGTCGAAGAAACGGCGCAGGTATGTGTTCACGGCGATCGTCGCGGCGTACAGCGTCGTCATCGGTTGACCGTTGACGGCGTTCGTCGTCACGTGCGCCTGGCACGTCGGGCAGCCGTGAAAATAGCAGCCGTGAAATTGGTACGCCGTTCGCGTGGCGGCACACCAGCCGTCGACTCGGTACTTTCCGATGCGCTTCTCGCGCCCGTTCAACTGGTGACGTATACGCGCGCCGGTTTGCGCCCCACCCACGTCAACTACTCCACGGCCATACGGCCGTAGCGGTGCACGCGTTCCGGTCGAAAGGCTTTCTCCGCGCGCCGGCGCGTGTACCAGCCCGTCGGCATCTCCTGCATTATCGCCCACAGATAGAAACCGTTCGCATCGAAACCGACTATCGAACGACATGGCGCGTCGCCTCGAATAGCCGTCACGCCGGCCTCGTGGTGGCGCGCAAAGATGATCGACGGGCCGCAGACGATCTGCGACTGCAGCAGACGGTGCAGATCTTTGTTGGTTTCATTGAACAGCGAGAAATGGATCGACGTCGGCAGGTCGTTGAACAGGTACAACAACGTCAACCCAAGTACGCTGATGGCGTCCTTGAACATGTCGATACGTCGGCGCCGATAGAAGGCGAACTGTCGATCGACGGCCTCGAGAAACGGCGCCACGTCTCGATTGTTATACCACATAAGAAAATCGCGCGTCGTCGTCATGTGCTCGTCACGCCACGCCGTCGCGCAAATCTCGTACGCCTCCGCGGAGATTCCCTCGCGTTTCAGGCGGCTGTAGAAAGCCTCACGCGGCAGCAGGACGGTTTCGTCCAGGCGCGTCAACGCGTCGATATGTTCGTACGGAAAGTACGCCTTCGTCGCCGAGCAGCCGTACGCTTTCAGAAAGCGATCGTAGCTAACGCCGAGCGCGAGGTAATTAGTTATATCGAGGAACTTCAACGTCGACGTCGTCAGGCACGTGTAATTGTTCTGTCGTTTAAAGGTAAACGCCGACGACGTGTGCTGCGCGTCGCCGGTTATAAGCAGGGGGGTCAAGTACTTCTTGACAACATTCAGATCGTACTTACCGGAATTGAATCCCAGTACGGGCATTTGACGAAGGTGTGTCCACAGGCGGTCGGCGAGTGCGGCGTACGGTGACGCGCCGTCGTCGTCGTCGTTGTTGCACCGTCGCCGCCAGTCGGCGTCGAGCGCCTCGAAGGTCGCGTCGTAGCGGGGGCGTAGAGCAGCGCACGCCGCCGCGCTCACGGCTTCCAGGTCGTCGATGAGGCGACCCGCGAGTTCGGCCGAATCGCCGGTCGTGACGTAACACCTCGCCGCTTCTTGACCGGGGACGTTCGACGCGACGCTCACGCTGAGCAATTCGTGTCGCGCAATCCACCGGCATTTGTTGGTATCCGTCGGCAGATCGTTATCGGCGAAATAGCATTCAAAATCGAACGTCGCGCGGTACGGGTAGTAGCGCAGGTCGTCATCGCCTTCGTCGTCGAGTCGCTGAAATACGGACGGCGTCGGCCGGTAGATACCGCCGGGGAACACGTGACGAACGCCACCTTCGCACGACGCTTCGTGACGTCGTAACTTGGACGAGCTCCGCCAGAGAGCGTTGCCACATTTTCCACACTTGTACGTTTTCGTGTACGCGCGCAGGTCGATTATGTACGAGAAGTGCGTCTCGTACAGGTTGACGTTCAAGGTCGTGGGGTGCACTTCGAGCGACCGATGGACTAGTTCGGCGGCACCATTCGCCGCCGACAGACGATAGACGGCGACGTTGATGCCGAAAACCGTCTCCACGCGTTCCAGTTCGTTCAGGCGGATACCGTTCGAGGCCGTCGTGCGCGTGGCGCGACAATACTGCGAGTGCAGTCGTTTAGCGACTTTCGTTAAACGGGTCGTATTGATTTGGCCGATTTTGCGTCGTCGGCCGCCACCTTGCAGGTGGAGGCCGATGCACCGGAAGAGGCATAGACGATCGTCGTAGGGTGTGCCTCGATGATCTTTTGTCAACGACACGATGACCCTGTTGGCGCACACGTAGGCGGGAAGCGTCGCGCCAAGGCACCCGATAGGATGGGCGATGATGGCGTTCACGAAGTAGGTGGCGTTCGTTACGAGCTCGACGACCCACCCAGAGTCGGGACGCTGCGCGATGACGTACTGCAGTACGTCGGTCGTGCGCACGGCGTCGAGAAATCGTTCGAACGAACGGCTATCGGTAACGAGTGCGGGCGTTTCGAGGAGACAACCGCAACAGTTACAGGAAGAATGAAAATAGCGGTAACGACCAGACACCTTGTGGCGCAATACGAAACCGTAGCTTACGTTAATTTTAAAGGCATTCTTTTGTTCGCGAAACATTGCCCTCTGACGCGGTTCGAGCACCCGCGTTCTCGTACAGGCGGTCATGCGATAGTTTTAACGGGACTGCACGGCACCGCGCGCTACCGACGTCTCTATGCTGCGCCGATGTTCGTCCACCACACGCTGTAGACCGTCGGGTGACGCCGTCCTAGCGGCTGCCGCCGCCGCCGGTTCATTACTACTACCAGGCGGTGGCGCCGTCTGACGGCCGCACCGCTCCTTCAGGTGTCGTAGCATAGCGGCACGCGTAGTGTATGTCGCGCCACATTTTGGGCACTCTCGTCGTTTTACGTATAGCGCGTCGTTGCCGCATCTTTTCGAGCTCTTCGTGTGTCGCTCTAACATCGACTGTTTCGCGAAATAACCCCCGCATTTCGGACATTGTCATCTAGGATGAAGAAAAGGAGGCGGCATTCTCTACTGACTGACTGCTGCTACTTTTTCGAACACTTATAACAGTGCTGGCTGTGGTGGTGGTGGTGGTGGTTGCGCCCTAGCGGGGATTGTTTTAGGTAACTCGGACTGCATTGTGGGTAACTCGGAACAAGTGGTGGTGACTGCGCCCTAGCGGAAGGAATGTTTTAGGTAACTGCGTTGTTTTGGGTAATAACTCGGAAAGGGGGCGCACTAGCGGTGATTTTTGTAGGTAACTCGGACGTTTTGGGTAATGTGTGTGGTGTGTAACTCGGAAACGGAAAGTACATTTTCAACGTTTTATTAAGTACAACATTCAAAAACAGCGTTCAACGCCTTTGTTACTATAGCAAGCAAGCATTGTTCGTTATTTAATCGAAATATAGCAAAGCAAGCATTGTTCGTTCTTTATTCGAGTCCACTCCTGCGCTGAACGTACGTATGGACGGCCGACTCCAGCTGAACACGGTTCATGTAGTCGCGCCAGTTCGTCCCTAGTAGCCACTCCGAAACGAACTGGACCAGATACAGTTCCCCGCACGACCCGTTTGCGGCTGCTGACCAGTTGTCATCGTAGTTTCGTGCCAAATTTGCACGAGACGCGTGAAGCACGGAATAAGGGACCGACGCAGAAACGTTTCCAACACGGCGTTGAAGTGACGCGTTACGATGCACCCCGTGTTGTCGAAGCGCTGTATGTAGACACGGTTCGGCCGTCCCGCACGATAGCCGGCCATATGTACATACGGGCAGCCCTCATTGGGCTCGCATACGCCGCAATTATCGCGCGCCCGCTCCAGTATCATCTCACCGAGGGTCTCAGCGACGAGGGCCATTGCGAGCCGCTCATAACGGCAGACCAACTGGGCCCTGCTCGGCACGACGATTTGACGTTGCGACATATCTTCCGATAGGCTCCAACACGGAGCGCACGTCGGCCCCATCGTCCCCAGTGACGAGTACAGGCTTTCGTTATACGTCGGTGGTGGCGCTCGAGTCGCTTCGCAGTGTCGACGCGCAGCTGTATCCGATACACCGAGCGCCTCCTCAATGATGGCGTCCAACACGTTAGCGTCACGCACTCCGCTTCCTCCCTACAGCACAAAGCATGTCCTACTCTTTACGTTCAGTGACCACCGTCAGCAACGCGTCTATGAAATCTCGCATACATTCACGCCTGGTGCTTTGCAGCAGCACATCCTACAACACATTATTATGATTAGTCCGCCTGATTGTGACCTTCCTTCTCGACCTCCTCCTCCTCCTCCCTCTTTATAGCTTCCTCCACTTCACGTTCCAGCAGTGTTCTTACGAACGTGGCAACATCATCTTACCTCGCACGCATCCTTTCGTTGTTCTCTAACATATTCTGCAGTACGCGGCGCACTTCCTACAGCATATAAACACAACTGTTAGTTACGGAATGCTACAAAATAAGTTCGCTTCTTAAGCTAGCCAAAACGCCCTTATGTAATTCTCGGCCGTCTCGCTTAGTAGTTGCGCGGCCTCCTCAGTTATTTCACGACTACGACGCCTTCTCATTCGTTGTTGCACGTTTGCATGCGTCAGCAAATCTACCAGTATCGGGCACTCTTCCTACAAAAAACACAACACATTAGGCGTCGTCGTCGTTGTATCTCTTCAGGGTGCGCGCAGTATACGATGGCTCCCCGTTCCAAGTCGTCTTACGCACACTGATCTCCACTTCCGTGCCGGTTAACTCCAGCACGGTATCGCGGAATGGCTCCTCGGTCAACTCCACCAAGTAGTCGGCGTGATACTCGACGAGATTAGACATATGTATATCAAACAAAGTAATCCAAAGCTCGTCTTCCTCGTCCTCGCCATCCCTCACCATCACACGCAACGCGAAGAAATATTTCGGCTCAAACACCTCACCGTGCGTTCGACATACCATTCGCCCGCCATTGTTTTTCGCATACAATTTTCGCCGACAACGGGAGCATCCCAAATACGTACAATTCTCTTTGTACGACACAGCGTCGATCATAACGGGCGACTTAATCTTATACACACCGTTGTTTGCACACTGCAGGTGCCTCAGACTCACCAATGTAGCCCGCGATGATGCCGTCGACTCACATTCGCGCTCGAGTGACGCGCTCCGCACTAGGGGTGGCTGCCCCACAGCTATCTCGACGGTGCCCAAGGCCTCTTCGGCGCTTCGCTTACGTCCGACGGCAACCAGCGGTGGTGCGATGAGCACCACGGGCCTCTTAACAGGAGCCGTCCCCGTTGACACCACTGCTACTGCTGGCGTAGGTTGCTGCTGTTGACCGACGCCGGCCGCTGCCGCCTTCAGCCTCTGCTTGCGTGGTGCCTTCATCTTTTTCGGTATCTCGTCTGCCATTATTGTTGCCGCGTGAGAACGTCTGCTGCTGCTGCTGCTGCTGCTGCTGCTGAAACAATACGTTAGAACATCGGCGACATACAACATAGCATTTTCTCAACCGTTTTATACTTTCCAAAATAAGGCGCATGCGCACTTAACACATACCGCCTAGTCTACCATTATCTTACAAAATAACGCGCATGCGCACTTAACACATACGACGCATAACTGACTAGTCTCCGAGGTATTTGTTTTAGGGAAAAAGTTAGCGGTCATGTCAGTACATTCATCGTCAAATGTGTCTTTACATCGAATTTCAGTAATATCACAACACCACACGATTCCAGAGCCTAAACTAATCATATACAACGCTTACTTTCATGCTTTTAGCTTTTCGTTGATTGTTTTCAAATGGCATTGTCTACAGTTATCTTTCAAAATAACGCGCATGCGCACTTAAAACATACGACGCGGTTACCGAGGTATTTGTTTTAGGAAAAAAGTTAGCGGTCATGTCAGTACATTCATCGTCAAATATGTCTTTACATCGAATTTCACAAATATCACTACACCACACGATTCCCGACCCCAAACTAATCATATACAACGCTTACTTACCTGCTTTCAGCTTTTCGTTTATTGTTTTTGAAAATGGCATTGTTCTCCGTTCACATTCCGATCACGATAAGCCGTAGTGTCATTCGCCACCGCTGTTTTTGACGGCGCGCGCATTGCTCATTTCATTCACGATTTTGCAATCACATACGCGTGACGCTCAATTCTACCGTTTGACTATTTCACACACAATGGATAAAACAACGTCTCCTCGTACGCCGCCAACACATCGGTAAGACTGCTTTTACGCATGCATGCATGCGTGCGTGCATCAATGGTTCTCATTTTATTTTCCCGCCCTTTGTTTAAACAGTTGTAAGCACGTAAGCCTGCTTTTACGCATGCATGCGTGTATGCGTGCATGCATGGTTCTCATTGCCACCCTTTGTTTAAACAGTTGTAAGCACGTAAGCCTGCTTTTATGCATGCATGCATGGTTCTCATTGCCACCCTTTGTTTAAACACGCGTACATGTATTGTGGTTGTTTATTTCATACAGCATGCATGCGTGCGTGCATGCATGGTTCTCATTTGATTTTGCCACCCTTTGTTTAAACAGTTGTAAGCACGTAAGCCTGCTTTTACGCATGCATGCGTGTGTGCGTGCATGCATGGTTCTCATTGCCACCCTTTGTTTAAACAGTTGTAAGCACGTAAGCCTGCTTTTACGCATGCATGCATGGTTCTCATTGCCACCCTCTTTTTAAACACGCGTACATGTATTGTGGTTGTTTATTTCATAGAGATCACCAACTGTCTACAAAGTCGACATGCATAGTCAAACCAACACCTCGTCCGACGATCACTCCAACATCACCACCACCACCACTGCCTAGCAGCCACGACCCCGATGATTTTGACGACGACACCAGCCTCGTGTCGACGTTTCTTCATCGGAACAACAACAATGGGTCGTGGTACACGTCCATCCCGACACTGAACTATATCCACGTCGTGGATTTAATATTCGACCGAGAACACTCTTTCCGATTTCACGCGCCGATCCCACCACCTCTATATGGTCGGCGCTGCAATAAATGTCACCGTGTTGATTCTTATGCACACAGCATTCTATAATAAATGCTCTCTCTACTACTCACGTTTCCACTCGTCTGTATCCACTGCATAAACACCCTACGTACAGTGCCATCAATCTATACGCTGTACGTTAGCGTATTTATGCCTTGGTTTCGTTTTAAACGCACTACTAGATTTATTTATTTATTTATTTAAACGCACAACGCATTGGTTTCGTTTTGATCGCACTGCTAGAACGCACAACGCTAGCCAGCTATGCTGTCATGCCGTGGTTATATAGTCGCGTCATATATTGCTTATGTCACTGCTGTAAACATAGGGTACAGTGGGGCATTCACATAGGGCTGACGGGGGGAGTCTGCACACAGTGGTTTTATCGCGGTTATATAGTCGCGTCATATATTGCTTAGGTCAGCACGCGCTAGTTACGGCGTTGATCGCAAGGGGACAAACAAAATGATATCTACACTCACCGCTAGGTGGCAGCTCAAATGTACTTAGAGAGGGTAATCCATCACGTTTTTTATAAGTAGGTTCCCGAAAACGTTTAGTGTCAAAAAATCCTTTGATCTTTTTTTATAAGTAGGTTCCCGAAAACGTTTAGGGGTAATTAAAACGTTTTTTATTAGTAAAGTTTTGCCCAAAGGTCACCATAGGTGGCGTGCACGGGAACGAACAGGCCCTCTATACTACTAACCTGAATGTGAGACTGATGAGGATTTTCCCATTCCTGAGAGAGAGGAAAACTTTGTGGACGTCCATGTGAGTGATAGTTTATCACTTGATCAGACACGAGACTTGAAACAGCTGATGAAAGAATTTCCTTCCATCTTTTCGAGCACTCCAGGGCAAACTAGTCTTTTGTCCCATGCCACTGAGGTAACGTCCTCTAGTCCCGTGAGATGCAAACCGTACCCTATTCCATTAGCCAAGTTGGGAGTGGTAACACAGGAGGTTGAAAAGATGCGAGAAATGGGCGTGATTGAGCCATCTCATACACAGTACTCGTCGCCTTTGTTGCTAATTCGTAAATCTGACTCCACATACAGACCGGTAGTAGATTTTCGCCAGTTAAACAAGGTGACTAAATAGGATGCAGAACCTATGCCAAATCCCGATACTATCTTGGCTGAGGTGGGGCAGGATAGGTACTTGTCCAAACTAGATTTCTGCAAAGGCTAATGGCAAATAAGGATGGAACCGGAAGATAAGGAGAAAACCGCATTTTGTACTCCCCAATGGTTGTTCCAATTCTGCGTCATGCCTTTCGGTCTAGTCAACGCCGGCGCATCGTACAGTCGCATGATGCGCATACTCTTACATGACCTCGGTGGTGTTACCAATTATGTTGACGATGTATTGATTCACACCTCAACATGGGCCGATCACTTATCAACACTGCGGGCAGTGTTCGTCCGAGTGAGACAAGCGGGTCTCACAATAAAACCGTCGAAGTGTTTTCTTGGGTTTGAATCCGCCGGTTTCCTGTGAGTGAAGTGAAGACCCAGGAAGACAAGGTAAACAAGATTAGGAATGCGCCCATTCCTACCACCAAGAAACAAGTGAGGTCTTTTCTAGGTTTGGCAGGATATTACCGGAAGTTTGTTAATGGGTATTCCAGAATCGCGGCTCCATTGACTGATCTCACGAAGGCAAAACAGCCTAACAAGGTAAGTTGGAATGATGAGGCGGACAAGGCCTTCATTCAACTGAAGCAGGCCCTGTGTAATGCGCCTATCCTCAAATTGCCTGACGTCAACAGACCCTTTGTCTTGCGTACAGATGCGTCCGATACCGGACTCGGAGCAATGTTACTCCAAGAGAATAACGGAGTCTTATTCCCAGTCGCGTTTGCGAGCAAGAAGCTCAATCCCACGCAAAGGCGATATTCCGTAGTAGAAAGAGAATGTCTGGCAATTGTTTGGGGACTCGAGAAATTTCACTTATACCTATATGGGTGAAGTTTCATTGTGCAGTGTGATCAACGATCCCTGAAATTCCTAAACACTGCGAAGTTGACAAACAATCGCGTTATGCGATGGGCTCTTAAAGTCCAACCTTACCGTTTCCGGGTAGAGTCAATCCCTGGAACAGATAACATAGGTGCAGACTACCTAAGCCGAATGGAATAGATGTAGGTTCCATCAAATTAGTTGAGACACTAAAGTATCATGAATTTGTTGTGTGCAACTAGATAGTTACTAGTTCGGCGAGTGATCGCCAGGTTATTTATTATATTAAATTGAATGTATTAAATTAGTGTATTAAGATTATTCCTTAATATTTGTGTTCAGGAAGTAGATTCTTAGCGGGGGGTAATGTAGCATTTCTGCTATTTCTGGATATTAAAATATACTTTCCTGAGGTTTAATTTTATAAATGAAGAAGGCAAAGCCAGTAGATAGACATATTGTTAACCAACCGCCTTAGTTACGTAATTACAGCAACTCGGTTGCAGATGCGCTCAGTGAAGCGTGGTATTCTGTTGCTAGTGTTTCCAGGCAAGCAGGTGGTTTCACTGTAATCTTAGAGAGGGTGTTCCACAATGCCTTGTTTTAATTGTATATTGCATTAGCCAATAGAAATGATGGAAACCTGTCATATGATGTGTAATCAGGTATGCTTATATAAACGTTTGGTATACGCATTTCGCCATCTGGGCGCTGGCGAAGGACTGGGACAGATCCAGGGTTGAACGAGACAGGTTGCCCTGCTGCCAAGAGAATGGCAAGTCAAGTCGTAAAGCGTGGAGGGAATCGTTAACGTGGGTTACGTTCCCAAGCTTTTGTGTGTGTGTGTAATATTCAGTGTCCAGAGTGACTGTTCGATCGAGCTTCGAAGAAGCCATGCCGCCACGTCAGCGGTATATTGAGACAACGTTCCGGTCGGCCCCAACGTATTTGCGTCGATGAGCGATAATCTCGACGCGCTCACCCAGCACGGGCCATCATCGAACAGCGGTCTCACAGCGATATCGTCAGAAAGCTTGACCGAATGCGACTCGTAGCGGCCGGCGGTAAACGTATTCTGCCAGTCGTCGTCAATCGCGCGAACCCGTTCATCCGACTTCTCGATTGTTTGCGACAAAACAAGACCTCTCGTTCGAATTCGTAGCGGCCGGCGGTAAGCGTCTACTGCCTGGCTTCGTCTTTCAGTTGAACGTATTCAACTGACTTCGCAATCGTTTGCGATCGTGCGATTATTGAACGGACGCGACTCGAGAATTCGCGACGTAAGACAGCAATCGTCAAGTGCCCGGCATCATCACTCGTGCGGCCGAGATACACCGTTCCAATTGTGTTCTGAGCTCGGCGTGTTGACTTCAACAAACGTTCGTATATATTCGAGATGGGACTAGCCCAGTGTCAATGTCTATTTTCTGATTGAATGTATCTATTATTTGCTGTATTATGATTGGTAGTTATCTGTGTTTTGAAGTGAGGTATTATTACCCATGAAGTATTCACATATATATAAATATATGTGTGTGTTGAAACATATTACTGTAATGAGAATCCGCGAGGACTAGCTTATACTGTGTATTTATATTATGGGAGTTATTCTTAGATAACACTTGGCGCCTAGTGTATGGTCGTATAGCGGTATAATCCACCTTAGAAAGGAAGTGGAATTTGATAATCGAAAGAAAGAGTTAGGCCAAGTAAAAAAACAAAATAGTTTCTCGTCCCCGCCCGCTTCCTTTTTAGCTGCCGCCTCCTTTTTTTGCTATTTACTATTAACAAAATTCGTTATTTTAAACGCTTTTCAGATCTGTGTATGCCTTCTATAGAGATTAAAATAGGAACGATATTGGCTTGTTGCGTGCCCCGTGCTCCAAGGACCGCATACTCAAGTCTGGAATCGAGGCTAATCAAGTGCACGAAACTATAGCGCTTGCGCGACATGTCTGCTATTGTCGGCCATCTTTAGTCCGAATATGTCGGTGTTTGTTTGCTTGCGAATTCGTAGGTCCACCGCAATATTGAAACCGTGGTATGCTAGGACGGTATTAAATGGCAAGCAGACATTCCTAGAGCTTTTCTCACAATTTGCCACACGCCCACAGGGGAATTTGATGACGGAGAAGACATCAGTTCAACAGAATGCTGTCAAACGTCACAGGTCGGTACTCACCTCAAACTGCGTGGCAGCACGCGGCCATTTGCCGAAATGCCCTGGCAACTGGCCGCGTTGCCTCGGAAATGAAGCTATTGTTCACGGTCTGGTCGTGTTATATATTATGTGCCCCCTAAAAAGTATACAAGTCCTCAATTTGATAAAATTCGAGGCCTGTCAGTAGATTTTGCATTGACTTCGCTCAAGTCTACACGGTGGCGCTACTAGTGTAAATAATCACCGGTTAGACCCGCCACAAATATGCCAAGATATTGAAGATTACTTAAAATGACAACTTTGTTAGCAACAGTGTATAAAAGTATTACTGAAGTAGTTTAAATATGGCATGACATGCTGATTTGTGCGGTTTATTAAATTATGGTGACTGTCTAACAAGGCTGTTACTAGTGACACCATGCGGAGTTGTACGAATTTTTTTGTCTGTTTTAGTTTGTAATTTTCGAATGTTTCATGGAAATAAGTAACATTTTGAAATGCAAGTGCACTTTTCGTAAAATACAGCAATACGTTGCATAGCTTAAACGAAATATTTGAAATGTAGCCAGAGAGATATTGTGGATTGCAACTCCTTGGAAATCGTTCCATGATAGCCTACAGCTCGGGCACAAATATTAAAAACGTTTCAATGTAGGCCTACTCACCCTTTTCTTGCTTGATCATTTGTGTTGTTTTGTTCAAAATAACCTCAGCCAATTAAGATTTGTCAATTGTCAAATGGTTTTTGGAAAAGGTTGTAGTTTTAAGGTCTCATTTCTTTTATTTTGTCTTCAGGTAAAAGTGAACATTGGTAGAAGTAAGGACAAGTTGGACGTGTCGGCAAACCCGAACGAGTGTCTAGCAGACATTGTGTCAATTACCTCGTCAGTGAGATAATTGCAATACATGTCACACCCCAAAATTGAATAATTGGAATGATTCATTATTTACAAATGAATATATATGTTCATCACAACAAAGCTTTATGACAACGCATACAACTTTGCATCAAAGATGGTATGACTCTGCCCTCCAACTTGTCGTGGTTGAAATATTTATGTTGTGATTGGTTGTTTAACCACATAGGTTATAAACACCCAATCAATTGTAACAGAGAGATAAGTAGGCAAACCATGCCTACCACAATAAGGTAAGACGGAAACTGCTTTATTTATTGTGAACTGGCCAATTGCAATTTTTCTCCACTTTCAATTTTTATAAGTGTGAAGGATGTCTGAAATGGAGTGTCCTCTATGCTGCCCGCGTTCTCAAACCAGAAGAGAAATAAGAACTGGAGAGGAACTTGGAGGTGATGTTACACTCATGTGGCGCATGCTTCAAAGACGTCAATGATCCTGGAGAAGGGAACACATTTGACATAGTGAAGGTCAACGACAAATTAACATGTAAAATGTTCATTGAGGCGTCGTACAATGTAACATAGCGTTACAACATCGGTTGGCCATTATCCTCTTTGTGAGGAATGTGAGGTGAAATGCAAAGTGGCCAAGAAGAAAGTGACTAGATCCTTCGCACCTCGGCAACCTGCAAGCAAATGATGTGCATGTGTACGTTTGGCAATGAATGGTTGTTTTTACAGACATGCCACATTTTGTGTTCTGAAATGCATATTTTAACTTGAAACTGTAGTATGTTTGTATTGGTTAACATGCTTGTTCCGAGCGAGTGTCGCCATTTACCAGGCTACTAAATATACCTACATTAATTAACATTTGCTTACATTTTGTAGCAAATCCGTATTAAAACTGGATATTGCCGTATTTTAAAAATCCATAATGTATGCGGGAAATCCGTACAGTGTGGCACCTTTTGCTGTGTATTAAATACATTTAACATTGTGTTATGTTTATTTAATCAATATAAATTGTATTCCGGTGTAACATGGGATATATAGATTCCATATAATTGTTTCTGTTTATTTGTCAATCCAGCTAAAATAATAGTAATTATAGTAACATACATCACAGCCCTGGTATGTTCCACGTTACATCAGACAAGCAACAGTGTCTTTAAATCAGTAACACTTAACATCTACGACATTGCGGCCATCTTTAAAAAATAACAAAACATTGACAAATAGTAAATAATAAGGACCTCCCGCCTCCTTTTCAAAAAAATCCGGACGAGAAACTATTTTCTTTTTTTACTTGGCCTTATTGTTTATTATGTTCTATTAAGATTTGGTTACGGGATTTCTTTATTTTGTTTATTTTGTTAATTGAGATATTTACCAAAAGGAAGATATCTTGTAATAAAGTATTAAATTTTCCTCGTTCTTTGTTGCTTGTTCACGATCACCGTTCCTTCTCATATGCGTTGACCTTGATATATAAGAACTCTACTAGACTGAGCCATCTAGTGTACGGAGACCTCGCTAATCCGTGACAAATTCACGTCATGAAATGCAACCAGTGAAGTTCTAGCAACCTTCTGAAATCATAAGTAATATGTTATCAGTCTCATTGCCTCCAATTTAATCAGAGAAACCCTTTGTTTAGCAAATAGGAAGGATAATGTGCCATACCAAGGTGACAATTTACAATACACTCAGAAATAACTCATTACATTTTGTTACCAGATAGTGTATGACCTAGTTAACTGGTCATGTATGTGTCCCCAGAACAAACTCTCTTCAAAAATGTTAGAGAATGTGTTCATTGGTTATTGTCGTCTGGAAAGAGTTTACACAGATTTGTTATTGAAATGGCATAATATATGTTAATTATTGTTTGTGTTGTATCTGGATTATATCAAACCACTTGCATTATATCAAAACAATTGCATTTGAAACATTAGCATTTACATTTGAATCATCTAAAAATTTGTATTTGCATTTAAATGCCATCATGTATAATATCACTTACATTTGAATCCTTTCATTTGTGTTTAAATGAGCTCACTGCGCATTTGAACCCAAGCCTGATCTGCTGTGAAGTGGTGTGGACTGGTCGGGTCGGGCGAAAAGTGCCACCGTATCCTGGCTTATAGGAAACACATGAAGGCCGGTATAAACTGGCACTTTTAGCCCGACCAGACCAGACCAGGCCAGATCTTCCCCAACTAATGTGTATGTATATATTATACACACTGTGACACCGACTGCGCTCTACTCGAAGCCAAATTTTCCGGGGCCCAGTAAGGCATACCCCTTAATCCGTCATTATTAACCAATCAAGTATTGAATACCGCACAATTTTCTGACAAACTTGAAGTAGCAAAAGTATTTCCAATATTTAAAAAAGATTCCACATCATTCGCGAATTACAGTCAAATACACGTATCCCTACTGCCTATTATCTTAAAAGTCCTCGAAAAGGTTATGAATAACAAATTACTTATTTTACAAATACAAAACTACTGTCAGTAAACTAATGTGGCTACCCTTCCGTAAAAACCGTTCTCCACAAGTATCATATTTGAAGGGTTTCTCACCAGTGTGACTACGCACACGTAATGTTAGGTTCTGATTCTGATGGTTGAGAGTGCAAGACCCCTATTGGGGCCTCGCGCACTAGTTTGGTTGGTCGGTGGTGGTTGTTCGGTCCCATGATGGCTGGCTTCATGTTATCTGGAATGGGATAAGGGTGTTTTGTGCTTGGATTGGCTTTGGGGTGGGAAAGGGTATAGTTGGGTGTTTGGGGGCGGGCGGGGCTGTGTTGTTTATGGGAGGTACCTGAAGGGTGCAGCTGTCAGGTCAATACCCTGCAATGCACCCTTCAAGGCGTCCAGGTTGTTGGGGATGAATGTGATACAGGAAAGCAGGTTCCACTGTCCTAATTGCTCGGGGAACGAAGCTGTAGTAGTTGTGAGAAGTGGATATTTGTCTGTATTTGTATGGGTGGTTGTATCTTGTTTGGCGGTGTCCGGGCTCGAGGTATTGATTGGGATTGATATATATCAGATTGTTCGCGATTTTGTACATAAGGGAAAGCCTGGCCTCAGCCCTCCTCTATTCTAGGGTTGGCCAGGAGAGGCCGAGGCCAAGGCAGCCCCATATACTTCCCAGCTGTAGTTTTGAACCACGAATCTTGCTGCCCGGCCCTGGACACCCTTCAGACAGTTGATGTTCCGAATGGTATGTGGGTCCCATACCGAGCACCAGGTTACTTCTATTTACAAACCGTTTTCCACAAGTGTCACATTTGTGCTGTTTCTCCCCAGAGTGGATACGGACATGTGTCTTTAAATAACTACATCTAAACTGGGTTCCACATGTTTCACATTTGACGGGTTTTTCACCAGTATGGATACGTATAGGTACTGTCAAGTCACGCATTATTAAAAATCCCTTACCAAAAGTGTCAAATTTGAATCGTTCCTCAATAGTATGAGTGTGCGTATTCGCATCCATGTTCTAGCTACCGGGACGTCTACGGGAGGGGGCTAACCCAACATTTTATGTGGGAGGCTCCATATACGATTATTCTCCCAAAATACTTTGAGCCTCAAGAGTGAAGGTGAGGTGCAAAGGAATAGGCTTTTGGAGAGCCTCAAGCCTTTGCTTGACTCGAGTCAAGGTGCAGATTTTTCGGGTGCCATGTCCATTCCATTGGCATTGCATTTGAGGTGTTTGAAGAGCCTCAGCCCTCCCATATAATATCCACCACGTTCCAACACTAGTGGCCGCGTACAACATAACAACAGGTGTTCGTGTAGCTTAACTCAATTTCTAACAGTTGTGAACGTACTCGAAGCAATTCCAGGTTATTAAGTTTGAGCGATAATCGGTGCAGGTAAGTATTTTATAACATTGTCTTGAATAGTATTAAGATAAACCACATAAAACAAATGTAACTCAAACATGGCGATCTTTTACGACCTCACCTAACCTCAAAAACGCCCACCTAGATTCGAATCGCCAAATTTCTCCTCATACGTTTAACTTTAAAGTTGCATTCCATTTTTGATTCCAAACAGCCAAGACACAGACTGGTCTAGGCCTGTTGGTCTGGGGGATATGCCTACTATACCTTTGGAATTTGGCCGCTCTATGCCTGAGCTACAGTGGCGTGCCATCTAGACATTTTTAATGTGCCCCTTATTGGAGTTATGGCGGCGCAGTGGGAACATTGTCAACAGCACTCCCTCACCACCATTCCGATGTCATCAGTTCAACCGACACAACGGAGAAGCTGAAGTTACGGCAGCGCGGCGGCGAATTTTTTTTTACACCATTTGGCTAGGTCGCCAGTGAAGGTTTTTGTGACCCCTAGACTACTCTCTCTCTCTCTAGTCCCACCCCACCCCATACTTTAAATAATAATTTCATGTGAATCAACTTGACCCATACACTATTTATATCACATTCCCCACTCCATAAAACTGTTTTTTTCACACAATTTTAAAACAAAACGGCACGAAAGACCAACATATATATCCGCCTGTCACGTTTCATTCCGCTGACTGGACATAACAACTGGTATTTTATCCCATCTGCTTTTTATCGTGTCGGTACAGTACACTGCAGTTCTAAGTAAACCACAAAGAAATAAGATTTTATTTAATCTCAACTAAAAATACAAAGCGTAAAGACGAACATGAATAAGATGTTATTTAATTGACCAGATATCACAAAAATTCAGCATTTTATCCTACTGTCAATATATTGTACATACATAAATCAGGGTATTCTAGCTGTTAACTTCTCTTGTTTTATTAATAGAAAGTGAATTTTGTAGATAAAATAGCTAAATGTCATATTATATCTGAAAAAGTCCATACATGTCACATTTGTAGGATTCTTCCCCAGTATGCAAACAAAGATGATTCTTCAAACTCTTACAACATATAAACAGTGCACCACGTGTGTCACATTTGTAGGGTTCCTCCCAATGTGAGTCCACACGTTTCTTTAAACTACCATTCTCCATAAACTGTGCAACACAGATGACACATTTGTAAGGTTTCGCCCAGTGTGAATCAGCAGATGTTACTTTAAATGACCACACTCTGTAAACTGTGCACCACAGATGTCACACTTCTAGGGATTCTCCCCAGCGTGAATTCGCAGATGTTTCTTTAAACTACCACACTCTGCAAACTGTGCACCACAGATGTCACATTTGTATTGTTTCTCCCTAGTGTGAATTCGTAAATGTTTCTTTAACTGACCACGGTCTGTGAACTGTGCACCACAGATGTCACATTTGTAGGGTTTTTCCCCAGAGTGAATTCGCAAATGTCTCTTTAATTGACCACGCACTGTAAACTGTGCACCACAGATGTCACATTTGTAGGGTTTCTCCCCATTGTGAATTCGCAAATGTATCTTTAAATGACCACTCACTATAAACTGTGCTCCACAGATGTCACATTTGTAGGGTTTCTCTCCAGTGTGAGTTCTCATGTGATTCTTTAAACTACCACTCACTGTAAACTGTGCACCACACGTGTCACATTTGTAGGGTTTATCCCCAGTGTGAATTCGTAAATGTATCTTTAAATGACAACTCACTGAAAACTGTGCTTCACAGATGTCACATTTGTAGGGTTTCTCCCCAGTGTGAATTCGCAGATGTTTCTTTAAATGACCGCTCTCTGTAAACTGTGTACCACAGATGTCACATTTGTAGGGTTTCTCCCCAGTGTGACTACGCACATGTACCTTTAAATGATCGCTCCGTAAAAACCGTTTTCCACAAGTATCACATTTGTAGGGTTTCTCACCAGTATGAGTACGCACATGAACCTGTAAGTAACCATTCGTTGAAAACCGTTTACAACAAGTATCACATTTGAAGGGTTTCTCACCAGTGTGACTACGCATGTGTACTGTTAGGCTACTTCGACTTATAAACTGTTTTCCGCAAGTGTAGCATTTGTGCGGTTTCTCCCCAGTGTGAATACGCACATGTGCCTTTAAATAACTGCTACTTCTAAACTGGGTTCCACAGGTATCACATTTGAAGGGTTTTTCACCAGTATGGATACGTATATGTACTATCAATTCACGGATTTTTAAAAATCCCTTACCACAAGTGTCACATTTGAATCGTTTCTCAGTAGTATGATTTTGCATATTCGCATTGATGTACTACTGTTGGTAATTTACACTGTTTAATAAACGAATCACGAATCACATTTCTATAATGAATCTGTCGATATGCAAGTGTCTTCACATTAACACTGTGTTCCACAGGGTTGACAACTAAAGAACCTGTCGTGATTATACGAGTCCACTTGCGTAAATCTAAAAGGCTAATGTACCACCATTTAAGAAGTATGCACCACAGTTGTCACATTATAGACGTTACACACCATGTTTAGAGCACATGTGTAACTTTACTTGACCAGTCTTTACAACTATGACACAAGGACATCAGTAGAGTCACATTGGAATAGTTCTACCATGTCACAGTCTCATGTAACTGCTCATTACAAATCGGGTCGAACCAGTGCCACAAACGTTCTCTAGTGTCTGAAGGCAAAGACGTGGACAGTCACTGGCTTGGCTCAAGTCTTACGTTGTATCTGTCCTTTGTCTTTTTCTGCAAAGAAATGTCACTGTTCCCCGAATGGTGAAACTGACCGAACATGTCAGATGTTGTTGTCAAAGTTAATGCGTATTCGTAGTTTCAGCACTTCATTGCAGACACTTCTGTCACAAATGTCAGATGATGTGACTGTCATCTGAAACAACATGAAAGCCATATAATAATATAATAATAATAATGTTTTATTTCACACAAAAGTCCATATGTACATCCAATACAAGTAAATAAAAAAATAAGTAATAGATAACTAAAATACAAAGATATAGATGCACATGAAATAAAAATAGATGGAAAATTTTCAGATCGTTCAAGACGACATAATAAGCTGTATATGGATGAACACATATGCTCATTAAAAGATTTAATACAGTTTGTAGCAAACGTAAAACTTGCACTGCAGCGTGATGACAAATTGTATAAAAGTATAAAACAGTTGTTATAGGCAACAGTAATATCTTTCAAACTCTGTTTTTTTAATTTACACCAAAGACTTGATGTGTACATAGCACCACAGTAAGAGAGAAATAGGTCAGTTTTAATGGTAGAGCTGCAAAGGCGAAATTTCCGTGCTAAGACGTTGGCATGAGCATATAGGGATCTTTTCTGTCTGGCAATGTCGTCATCGTCAGTAAGATTATTGTTAATTATATGACCCAGATATTTAGATTTAATAGTGTGAGGTAACGGACGATTATTGAGAGTGACAGGATGACTATCTATGTCCTGAGGTTTGTTGTCAATAACCATACAATAAGATTTGTTGGAATTATATGTTATGTTAAACATTTCGCCATACATGGCACAACAATCTGTTAGTTTTCTCAACCCAGAAACACTAGGTGAAAAAATACAGAGATCATCTACATACATCAAATGGTTCATTATAGTACCTGCATAAAGACATCCAATTTGTAATTTGTTAAGATTTACACTTACGTCATCCATGTACACATTAAAAAGGTGGGGAGTGATATAGAATGCGCACAATGTAAGCAGGACAGACACGGTCAATTAGTTTAGTGAATAGCTTGCTATGGTTCACTTTGTCGAAGGCCTTGGAGGCATCCAGCATAGTGATATACATAGAAGAGCCATTCACTACGTAGTGTCGAAAAAATTCTTTTAATAGAAATATGAGCATCTCAGTTGAGTGATGCTTTTTAAATCCAAATTAGTTAGCACACGTTGTGAAGAAAATGGTAGCCCTTGATAATATTCAAGATTGCAGTGATGTTACCACCACACAAGTAAGAGGCTGCAATTAATAGACATTCAAATTTTTTTTGCAATGTCTATAATAATTGATTTAAGACGTAACGCACATAAGCATTAATTTAAGACGTAAGTCTGATAAAGCCATCTAGTACGTTTCGTTCCCTGTTGGGATCAGATTTGGAATTGGAGACACTGATCATAACTTATCAAAATAGTTGGTCAATTGTTTTGTTAACCAGCCTAAAGTATTGACCATATGCCTAGTACTATCTTCTTCCAATACACGCCTAGCCTCAACATGCTGAGGATACAGGCGGTGCCGTGGCATGGCAGGCGAACAGGAAATTTCTTTTTGTTTTTAGAGTGCAATATATAAGAACACAAATTATCGTGTAAATAAACAGAAATACGTGCAGAAGAACTTGTTAACGTCTAAAACATGGGGTAGTGCAAAGTCTGGATGTTGCTTTTAAATGCATCCAGGCTGTTTTGATTTACAATATATTGAGGGAGGGAATTCTAAAGTCGAATGGTACTGGGGAAAAAAGAATACAAGTGGTAGTTGCATCTGGAGTGAGGGATAAGGTAAGATAAGGAATGTTGTTTTCTAGTGCCTATGTTTACAGGAATAAGGTACTGGTTTGCTGGTATACCCACTAGGCCATTTGCTATCTTGTACATCATACATAGTTTTGCATCGGTTCTTCTGTCTGATGTCTGGAGCATGTCTGTTATTGTTGTGGAGATATAAGACATATCAGGCTGCACGGCGTTGAATCATTTCTAGCTTGTTTATTTGTGTAAGGGTATAGGAATCCCAGAGAGAACAGCTGTTCTCCACGATGGGTCTGACAAAGATGAAGTAGGCCTGAGTTTTTATTTGAATTGACGGAACTTTGAGATTTCTGCAGAGGAAGCCTAGTGATCTATGTGCTTTTAGATAAATGTTATTTATGTGGGCATTCCACCGGAGATCTGAGGTTATGGTTATACCAAGCTATTTTACCTGTGAAACAGTTTCTAGTGTTTGACCATGAAGCATGCATTGATTGTTAATGACAGTTTTGTTTCATCTTACAGGTATGGCATGGCATTTTTGAAGATGAATTCCATGTTCCAGGTTATGGCCCATTTTCCAAGTTTGTGAAGATCTTCCTGGAGCACAGCTGTATTTGTCTTAGGCTTAAGGGCTATATACGTATATATGTGTGCAGCTCGCCAAATTTCAGATATTCACATTGGAGTAACAAAATTCGCAACTTTGATCATCGCTTTGGTAACTCGCTGGTTCCATTCACCAGTTGGTGCTACTGTGCCAAGACTAAAATGCTCTCCAGAAGATTGGATAAAATGCCTAAATTGTGTAACTCCTGGGTGAAATACACTTCAACATTTTTAATTATGTACACACAAACCATATATATATATATATATATATATACACCATCAACGTCCAAACTATCTATTAACACATTATATTACATGGTCGACATTGGTCATGCGTGGTCATGCGCCTTTTAGTAAAACCCCCAAGCACGTCATGAAGTTATCAGACATACGTCACACCAACAATAGAGTACGCTTCTGCCGTTTGGGATCCTGCCACCAAGCAAAACATCGACAAACTAGAGATGGTACAGAGGCGTGCTGCCAGATACGTTTATGGTGACTGGCGGCGCCGCAGCAGCCCAACCTCCATGCTCCACCAGTTGCAATGGCAGTCCCTAGAACAGCGCAGATGTCTTGCGAGGCTTAACATGATGTACAAAATTCAAAACGGCCTAGTCGAGATCCATGGCAGCCTTTACACAAAGCCAGCACGTACCTACTGCGCCACAGAACTCTTAGCTGAGGGGCGCAGAGGGAATCCATTCCAATTAATGGTTCAACGTTCCCGAACACAGGCTTTCCAACATTCCTTTTTTGTAGTCACAATACTACCCTGGAATAACCTAATCGCCCAATCAGTTCAATCTCCCTCCCTAGATGCTTTCAAGCAGTGCCTTGCCGACACTGCCGCAAGCAAAGTTTAACTAAGAGTGACCTCTGTTTGTTTTTAACTTGCACTCGCACATGATTTTATAAACAGTTACAACCTGGCGCACGCAACAAACACCACACCATCCACGACGTCGTCAGTAATGACGGTAGTGGATTACTGGAAGAAGAAGAAGACATTCTTCCCAAGAACCATACCAGAGTGGAACAGCCTTTCTCATGAAATCACCAAAGCTCCTGCTCCTGCCTCCTTTGAGACCAGGATCTGCACTCTCCTCAAATTCTGATGTGTTAACGAAAGTGGGTAAATGAAAGCTGGAGCTGTGCCGGTCGGGGTCTAACCCCGGTGACCGCTATGGCAGCCGGATTGGTCTGGCCGGATACTCCAAGTAGTTGACACATCACCCACTTTTTCCCACTTCTCTTGTTATGACTCAGGGCCTTTTTACATACTGTTTTTATACATATTTAAAAAAAGTAACATTCGCTAATAAATTTCTATTTTAAATGTATTTAATAATTTATTTATCTTTTAATCCCTAGCGCATCAAATATTACTTTATTAAGCACAGCAGCCCCTCAAAGTGCAGCAAAATCTCCGAGCAGACTCGATCTGCTCAACGGATGGTGGCTGCCTAACAGTGACACAAAGAAGAAGCATGAGCGATAATTCGGTGCACTGTAATCTACTACAATTTTGCCAACCTCCTAACCAGATACGAAGATCTAACTACCCTTATATGTTATTACTTGCGTTCGGTAATTGTGAAGGTGCTAATCTAGACTTTACAAGTAATTAGATACTTTGCAAACTCGTGCAATCTTTATTCTTACACGATCGACTTCACCTTCTGAACTTCTTTTCGTACCTTCCTGGTTGAGGCTCGTTTATCCTGACTCCGGGAAGTGGCGCCACTTTGGCTACATTTCAGTTGGCGAAATATATTATATTTTTGGTAATCTTTGAGAGTCCAGCAGAAGCGTCCAATCGATGTAATTTTAATCGGACATCCGGGCTGTCGACATTGTTATTACCCTTCCTCGTGACTAGACACGGTCGCGCGATTGTGATTAGAGAATATTTACAAGCGCCGCCATCTAAATGTTCATCCCGATCGCGTCACGGGCTCGTTTAGATTGTGGATGCTGAACACGGAGTCGGTTCGCATATTCCGATGGATATCATTTATTTAAATTCCAAGCGTTTTTCTGTATAACAGTGTCTACCGTATGAGGGTGTGCTTGATCTAGCAGATAGCTTACCGCCCTAGTAATGTCTACAGGTACATTTCTACAGAAAGTACGCCTTCATGCCAAGTAGGGTAAAGTCGGGTGTCGTGAGCATAGCGGGTAATATGAGCACCCCTGCAGCTTAAACCAAACATGTCAGGTGCCGCCACCCGTGTTTTTCTTGAAGCACGTCGTCTGCAAACCGCCAGCACCATTTCTGTCGTTTGCGCTGCCGAATATTTTTCGAGGTGAGGTCGTGTAAAGAAACTGTGCAATTTTCTTACCATATCCACCATTACGGCGAATTTATTCTGATTCAAAATGTGTATCATTACGATGCGCAAGTGATGTGTAAATTAAACCTTGAAGCTTGTCGCGTGTTGTAATGAGCGATAATGCAGCCTCTCGCGGATTATAGTTCGCCAAATTATCACCTTGCGGCGTGCATAGCGCTGTGGCTAATATGAGCAGTCTTTCTGGAGGTATTATGAGCACGGTGCTCATATTAGCCGATAGGGTGCTCACATTAGCCTAGATTTTATTGGCTTTGTTTACCTACCGCCAGTCTGCGTTGCAATCATTTGAGGCTACAATTATATTCAAAACAATAGTAATTGTTATCCAATGGTAATTCGTAGTATATGCTATATTTAAAGGGGTTCATATAGCAGCAGCAAACTTTTTTTAACAGTTTTTGAGGTGTTGCTATCTGTTTTATTATAGGCTATATTTCTAAACTGCCCAGAAGCAATTTGTTTCTGCTGCTATATATATATATATATATATATATATATGAATCCCTTTAAAACTTGCAATAATAAACTCTCACACTTTTTTATCAGATGGCTAATGTGAAGAAGAAGGTTGAACGCGTGAAATGGACATTATCAGATATGCAGTCGACCGTACGTGACGTACTAATGTATCAACGATCACAGAAATCAGCTAGCCAAGCGCACGATGTACCGCGACAAACCCTGAGACGGCATCTAGAGAAGGCACGTGCGGGTAAGGGCGTCCACAAGTGTCTCGGCCGCAAACCGGTATTCTCCATAGATCAAGAAACAGAGCTGAAAGCCACCATATTTGATATGGAGGCCAAACTCTTCGGCTTGACGCGAGGTGATATTAAGCACTTTATATTCAAATTCTGCGAAACAAAGAACATAAAAAATTAATTCAACCAAACAACTCAAAGGGCTGGAAAGGACTGGCTGAAAGGCTACTTAAAACGGCATCCAGACATCAGTCCGCGAATCCCCGAGCCAACGTCGATTCAGCGAGCCATCGGCTTTAACAGAACGGAGGTTGATCGGTACATGCGATGAGAATGGGAAGAGGGTCATCCACGAAGGCAACATATTCAACGTGGACGAATCTGGTTACATTGTTTGCCACAAGCCAGGGAAAGTGCTGGCGAAGAAAGGGAAGAAAGGGATCGGGGCTATCACCAGTGCGGAGAGGGTAAAGAATGTTACAGTTGTCACTTGTGTTTCGGCGACCGGTGCATACATCCCACCGATGATGATCTTCCCCAGGGTTCGCATGAAGCCGGAACTGCTTGACGGGTCGCCTCCTGGCATTGTTGGGTACGCAAACAAAAGTGGTTTGATTAACGTTAAGTTGTTCGAATGCTGGATCGACCACTTCATTGAAGTTGTGCAGCCAAGCCACCGAGCATCAAAGGTGTTGCTCTTCCTAGATGGCCACAGCAGCCACACGAAGAATGTTCGACTGATCGACAAGGCCAAGACAAACAACATCACAATCATATCACTGCCGTCCCACTGCACGCACCGGCTTCAGCCACTCGATGTGAGCGTGTTCAAAAGTGTTAATGTCAATTACAACAGAGGAGTGCAGACATGGCTGCGCCAGCACCCTGGCCGGTCGGTCACAGAGTTTCAAATAGCAGTTCTCTTTGGGTCGACTTATATCAAAGCTGCTACGGTGAGTAACGCGATCAGTGGCTTCCGGAAGTGTGGGATAAATCCATTCAACCCGCACATCCTTTCGGATGCTGATTTTGCCGCAGCCGATATGACGGACACGCCAAATCCCGCTGCTGGTCTACCCCTTCCTCAGCCGAACCCCACTCCAGTGCGCGGCACGTCAGTTGCTCCGATCTTCACAGCAGTGCGCGACTCGTCAGTTGCTCCGAGCTTCACAGCAGCGCGCGACTCGTCAGTTGCTCCGAGCTACACAGCAGTGCGCGACTCGTCAGTTGCTCCGAGATTCACAGCAGTGCGCGACTCTTCAGTTGATCCGAGCTTCACGCAGTGCGCGACTCGTCAGTTGCTCCGAGCTTCACAGCAGTGCGCGACCTTCCTAGTCTCTGCCAGGTTATCAGGTAGCCTATGTCTTTTACTATAATTTTTGTTGTTTGGTAAAAATAAAGTTAACATTGTAAGATTATGGCGCTTATGCTTATTTCCTAATAACGATGAAGACGACGGCGGTGACGTCAACAAATAATAATGAGGATAACAATAACAGTTGCCTACTACTATGAAATAAGAAGTAGCCTAAGTACCATTAGGGCATAACATAAATCACATTTTAAAGCCTATTAATTGAATTTCCTACTAGGAGGCAAGACAACAGTTATCACAATTTTTTGCAAAGCTTGACCGGTGGTCACGCGCATAATTTTGATTGTGACGTAGGCAAAGAGCGACGTATTTGATACGTCAATTGATGGATCCAGCACGTCGCGCTGTTTGCCTAGGTCACAATCAACATTTTACGCGTGACCTACGTTAAGTTTTAACTTTGCCACCAATGTTGATAACGGCTATCATATACGTGAATTATATTACTATTGCCGCATGACATCTCATATATATCAAACCTTCCCGTATGTAGCATATAGGTGTCACTTTAAAGACGTTGCCTTATTTTGCCACAACGAAACCCATGTGCGGCAAGAATTTCATAACTAAATACGATGGAATGCACGAACGCATCACGTGTTCACAATCCATTTTTGATGGCTTCACGTAGCTTTTGCTAGGCAACGGGTCATGTGATTGATAGGTCAATTGATGGATCCATGCAGTAGGCCCTATGCGTCGCGATTTGCCTACGTCACCATCAAAATTATGTGCATTGCCTCCGTCGAGCTTTACCAACAGTGTTGATAACGGTACGACAAATATAATGTGAACTGTATTATTAGACCAGTATGACATCTGCTAGATAAAATATTCCAGCGTAGGCTTAGACAGCTGGGGCCAGGGGCCGGTTTCATAAAGCGTACTTAAAGTTGCGCACTTACTTAGCGTCACGTATTTGCGTAAACTCCTAAGCTCGCTTATATTTAAAAAAAATGCTGTTTACATGTTATGTGTTAATATGTGGACCACCGACTTATGTATGGGACCAAAAATGTTACGTAGTCAAAGTTCCTGATGACCAACTTTTCAGTAGTTCAGTTACTCAGATGTGAGAGGGCGAATATTCCACAGGTGGATAGTGCCAATTCTGTATCACCCTACCCATTCATTGTAATCAGTTGCGGTGTACATTTATGAGTACAGTTACTTGAGTATAATAAATTACATCTCCGTGTAATAATTACATTCCAGAATGCAATTGTCTGTAATGAAATAAATAAGAGCACTTGTGTCATTATCACCAATTTTAAATAAATAAAAATAAAATCAAACATGATATCAAAATACAGTGACTGTATATACAGTAGATACAGAAATTAAGAAGAGAAAACAAGTTATATAATAAATTATGTGTGTCGGAACGTGAATATTTGGAGGGCAGAGGCCCTACAAAAACATCCAATTGCACCCCCCAGCCTGAGTCTCGCCAAAAATCCACTGTCAAGCTCTCCAATAACCTCCATTTGCACCTCTCTTCAGGCTCCCCAAAACCCTCCAATTGCATCCACCCTCCGAGCCTCACCAAAACCTCACCTAAAATGAGGCTCTAAATATTGGGTGATGGTAAGCCAATATCCACCCCACGTACCTCAAATATTGGGGTTGAGTCCCCTAACCCCCCAGTTCAAAAGCCTATGAATGGGGGAACGGACACGTAATGGATATCCTAAGTAAACAATGTTTTATATATCGGTTGGCATTAGCTAGTTGTCCAGTTAGAACATTAATCTAAGTGCACAAGTTGTGGCATATACATAACATATGCGAATCGACATGGACCAGGCATCCATGTATATAGTTGGTTTATTGATCGTACAGAGAATTTGAATTTACTATAGTACATTCAAATTCAATACGATACCAATTTGAAATTACACATCGTTACTGTCTTACCATAGTGTACATTATTAGCATAATTATTATTATATCATATTGTACAATTGGATACAGTCTGTATGTCTGTCTGTCTGTCTGTCTGTGATGGATAGGCTAATAGCTTAAAAGTCTTTGGTCACGAGGTAAGAACATAGACCAGACAGAATGATGCCTTGTAGGGGTCAGCACACTAATAGTTTTCCCATTGGCGACGATGTTAACGTTTTGTCTGATTGTAAGAAAACGTGACCTAGAAAATGTATTAAACTTCTTACCTGCCGTTGTCATCATCTCATTGACATGCTGGTCGAGATTAGTCAAAATCTAATATTTCTAGCTCTTACCAAAATCCTGTATGTATGACAACCGTCAATATTTACAAATGGATGCAGGCAGTAATCCGGCTAAAGTGTCAACTAGCCAAATTGCTGCTATATACCCTTCCGCTTAGTAAAATCAGCTATTGACATAGAGAGCGAGACATACGGGGGGTGGGCGAACATGTTTCAGTGGCTCCAAATGGCAAACCCGATCCCAACAGATAAACTGATATATATATATATATATATCACTTTATCTGTTGGGATCGGATTTGCCATTTGGAGCCACTGTATTTGTAATTATAAGTTATAAAAATAAATGGTCAATGTTTTAGATAACAGGCCAACATTATTAGCATTACATGGTTAGCTCAGAAAGTAAAAGATCGACAACGTGTTTAATATATAACCTATTATAATACTTATATGCCCAATACGGCAAAAAACATAGTATACACATTGTATAAATAACTAGAGCCGTCACGCTCCAAATAATGATTGTACAATTTCAAATTATCGCACGCACACGCTTTCGTTTAATTTGCTTCTGTCACTATAACTTGTAATATATATATATATATTGACATAGAGAGCGAGACATACGGGGGTGGGCGAACTGTTTCAGATGACAATGAAAGTGAGTCATGGTAGTCAGTAGTATAGAGGGGACTGACAACACCGGTAGGTCACGACTGTCGAAGTAGCACTCGAAGTCGAACGTCGCCCTGTACGGATAATAGCGCAGGGGTTCGTCCACGTAGATACCCTCATCCTCCAACTGTTGAAACACGGACGGCGTCGGGTGGTAGACACCGCCGGGGAAGGTGTGGCGAATGCCACCCTCGCACGTCGCTTCGTGACGCCGTAAGTAATAGCCACTCCGCCACAGCGATTAACCGCACTTACTGCATAGGTACGTGTGACAGAACATCAAGATGTCGCGTATATACGAATAGTGCGTGTCGTACAAGTTCACGCTCATGGTAGTGGGGTGCCGGTAGAGGGAACGCCGGATCAATTCGGCGAACGTTATCCCGGGCTCCTCCTCCGTCAGTCTATACACGACCACGTTGGTTTTAAAGACCGTCTCCACCCGATCGAGTTCGTTCAGAGGAACGCCGGCGAACGCGTAGGGACTCTCCCCGGTGCTCCTGCTGTAGTCGGCGAAGAGCTTTAAGACTGGTCTAGGCCTGTTGGTCTGGGGGACATGGCTCCTATACCTTTGGAATTTGGCCGAGCTATGCCTGAGCTACAGTGGCGTGCCATCTAGACCTTTTTAATGTGCCCCCTTATTGAAGTTATGGCGGTGCAGTGGGAACATTGTCAACAGCACTCCCCCACCACCATTCCGATGTCATCAGTTCAACCGACACAACGGAGAAGCTGAAGTTACGGCAGCGCGACGGCGACATTTTTTTACAACATTTGGCTCGCCATCAGTGAAGGTTTTTGTGCCCCCCACACTACTCTCTCTCTCTCTCTCTAGTCCCACCCCACCCCACGTCCATACTCTAAATAATAATTTCATGTGAATCAACTTGACCCATACACTATTTATATCACATTCCCCACTCCATACAACTGTTTTTTTCATACAATTTTAAAACAAAACGGCACGAAAGACCAACATATATATCCGCCTGTCATGTTTCATTCCGCTGACCGGACATAACAACTGGTAATTTATCCCATCTGCTTTTTTATCATGTCGATACAGTACACTGCAGTTCTAAGTAAGCCACAAAGAAAAGAAAATAATTAAATAAGATTTTATTTAATCTCGACTAAAATACAAAGCATCAAGACGAACATGAATAAGATGTTATTTAATTGACCAGATATCACAAAAATTCAGCATTTTATCCTACTGTCAATATATTGTACATACATAAATCAGGGTATTCTAGCTGTTAACTTCCCTTGTTTTATTAATAAAAAGTCAATTTTGTAGATAAAATAGCTAAATGTCATACTACACATAAAAAAGTCCATACATGTCACATTTGTAGGATTCCTCCCCAGTATGCAAACAAAGATGATTCTTCAAACTCTTACAACATATAAACAGTGCACCACGTGTGTCACATTTGTAGGGTTTCTCCCCAATGTGAGTCCACATGTTTCTTTAAACTACCATTCTCCATAAACTGTGCAACACAGATAACACATTTGTAAGGTTTCTCCCCAGTGTGAGTTCGCAGATGATTCTTTAAACTAACCTTCACTGCAAGCTGAGCACCACAGATGACACATTTGTAAGGTTTCGCCCAATGTGAATCAGCAGATGTTACTTTAAATGACCACACTGTAAACTGTGCACCACAGATGTCACATTTGTATTGTTTCTCCCTAGTGTGAATTCGTAAATGTTTCTTTAACTGACCACGGTCTGTGAACTGTGCACCACAGATGTCACATTTGTAGTGTTTCTCCCTAGTGTGAATTCGTAAATGTTTCTTTAACTGACCACGCTCTGTGAACTGTGCACCACAGATGTCACATTTGTAAGGTTTCTCCCCAGTGTGACTTCGCAGATGTTTCTTTAAACTAACCTTCACTGCAAGCTGAGCACCACAGATGTCACATTTGTAGGGTTTCTCCCTAGCGTGAATCAGCAGATGTTACTTTAAATGACCACACTCTGTAAACTGTGCACCACAGATGTCACACTTCTAGGGTTTCTCCCCATTGTGAATTCGCAAATGTATCTTTAAATGACCACTCACTATAAACTGTGCTCCACAGACGTCACATTTGTAGGGTTTCTCCCCAGTATGAGTTCACATGTGATTCTTTAAAGTACCACGCACTGTAAACTGTGCACCACAGATGTCACATTAGTAGGGTTTCTCCCCAGTGTGAGTTCGCATGTGATTCTTTAAAGTACCACGCACTGTAAACTGTGCTCCACAGGTGTCACATTTGTAGGGTTTCTCCCCAGTGTGAGTTCGCATGTGATTCTTTAAAGTACCACGCACTGTAAACTGTGCACCACAGATGTCACATTTGTAGGGTTTCTCTCCAGTGTGAGTTCTCATGTGATTCTTTAAACTACAACTCACTGTAAACTGTGCTCCACATATGTCACATTTGTAGGGTTTATCCCCAGTGTGAATTCGCAGATGTTTCTTTAATTGACCACGCACTGTAAACTGTGCACCACAGATGTCACATTTGTAGGGTTTCTCCCCATTGTGAATTCGCAAATGTATCTTTAAATGACCACTCACTATAAACTGTGCTCCACAGATGTCACATTTGTAGGGTTTCTCTCCAGTATGAGTTCGCATGTGATTCTTTAAACTACCACTCACTGTAAACTGTGCACCACACGTGTCACATTTGTAGGGTTTATCCCCAGTGTGAATTCGTAAATGTATCTTCAAATGATAACTCACTGAAAACTGTGCTTCACAGATGTCACATTTGTAGGGTTTCTCCCCAGTGTGAATTCGCAGATGTTTCTTTAAATGACCACTCTCTGTAAACTGTGCACCACAGATGTCACATTTGTAGGGTTTCTCCCCGGTGTGCATACGCACATGTACCTTTAAATGACCGCTCTGTAAAAACCGTTTTCCACAAGTATCACATTTGTAGGGTTTCTCACCAGTATGAATACGCACATGAACCTGTAAGTAACCATTCGTTGAAAACCGTTTACCACAAGTATCACATTTGAAGGGTTTCTCACCAGTGTGACTACGCATGTGTACTGTTAGGCTACTTCGACTTATAAACTGTTTTCCGCAAGTGTTGCAATTGTGCGGTTTCTCCCCAGTGTGAATACGCACATGTGCATTTAAATAACTGCTACTTCTAAACTGGGTTCCACAGGTATCACATTTGAAGGGTTTTTCACCAGTATGGATACGTAAATGTACTATCAATTCACGGATTTTTAAAAATCCCTTACCACAAGTGTCACATTTGAATCGTTTCTCAGTAGTATGACTTTGCATATTTGCATTGATGTACTACTGTTGGTAATTTACACTGTTTAATAAACGAATCACGAATCACATTTCTATGATGAATCTGTCGATATGCAAGTGTCTTCACATTAAAAATGTGTTCCACAAGGTTGACAACTAAAGAACATGTCGTGATTATACGAGTCCACTTGCGTAAATCTAAAAGGCTAATGTACCACCATTTAAAAAGTGTGCGCCACAGTTGTCACATTATAGACGTTACACACCAGGTTGAGAGCACATGTGTAACTTTACTTGACCAGTCTTTACAACTATGACACAAGGACACCAGTAGAGTCACATTGGAATAGTTCTACCATGTCACAGTCTCCTCATGTAACTGCTCATTCCAAATCGGGTCGAACCAGTGCCACAAACGTTCTCTAGTGTCTGAAGGCAAAGCCATGGACAGTCACTGGCTTGGCTCAAGTCTTACGTTGTATCTGTCCTTTGTCTTTTTCTGCAAACAAATGTCACTGTTACCCGAATGGTGAAACTGACCAAACATGTCAGATGTTGTTGTCAAAGTTAATGCATGTTCGTAGTTTCAGCACTTCATTGCAGACACTTCTGTCACAAATGGTGTCAGATGTTGTGACTGTCATCTGAAACAACATGAAAGCCATATAATAATATATAAATAATACAGCTGTACTAATGTTTTATTTCAGACAAAAGTCCATATGTACATCCAATACAAGTAAATAAAAAAAATTAAAAATAAGTAATAAATAACTAAAATACAAAGATATAGATGCACATGAAATAAAATAGATGGTTAATAAGATGGTTAATATTTAAACATAGGACTGGATTTTCAGACCTTTCAAGACGACATAATAAGCTATATATGGATGAACACATACGTTCATTAAAAGATTTAACAGTTTGTAGCAAACATAAAACTTGCACTGCAGCGTGATAGCAAATTGTGTAAAATTCTAAAACTGTTGTTATAACTTATAGGCAACAGTAATATCTTTCAAACTCTGTTTTTTAAATTTACACCAAAGACTTAAGGTGTACATAGCACCACAGTAAGAGAGGAATAGATAAGATTTAATGGTAGAGCTGCAAAGGCGAAATTTCCGTGCTAAGACGTTGGCCTGAGCATATAGGGATCTTTTCTGTCTGGCAATGTTGTCATCGTCAGTAAGCTTATTGTTAATTATATGACCCAGATATTTACATTTAATAGTGTGAGGTAACGGACGATTATTGAGAGTGACAGGATGACTATCTATGTCCTGAGGTTTGTTATCAATAACCATACAATATGATTTGTTGGAATTATATGTTATGTTAAACATTTCGCCATACTTGGCACAACAATCTGTTAGTTTTCTCAACCCAGAAACACTAGGTGAAAAAATACAGAGATCATCTACATACATCAAATGGTTCATTATAGTGCCTGCATAAAGACATCCAATTTGTAATTTGTTAAGATTTACACTTAAGTCATCCATGTACACATTAAAAATGTGGGGAGAAAGGATTCCACCTTGTTTAACACCATTTGAGACACTAAAAAATCTAGAAAAGCACTGACACCACCTGACAGTGAATTTCTGGGTACTGTACCAGTGATACAGAATGCACACAATGTAAGCAGGACAGACACGGTCAATTAGTTTAGTTAGCTTGCTATGGTTCATTTTGTCGAAGGCCTTGGAGGCTTCCAGCGTAGTGACATACATAGAAGAGCCATTCACAATTGTCAAAAAAATTCTTTTAATAGAAATATGAGCATCTCAGTTGAGTGATGCTTTTTAAATCCAAATTGGTTGGCACACGTTGTGAAGAAAATGGTAGCCCTTGATAATATTAAAGATTGTATAGATGTTACCACCACACAAGTAAGAGGCTGCAATTAATAGACATTCAAATTTGTTTAGCAATGTCTATGATAATTGATTTAAGACGTAACGCACACAAGCATTAATTTAAGACGTAAGTCTGATAAAGGCATAGGCCATCTAGTACGTTTATTTCCCTGTTGGGATCAGATTTGGAATTGGAGACACTGATCATAACTTATCAAAATAGTTGGTCAATTGTTTTGTTAACCGGCCTAAAGTATTGATCATATGCCTAGTACTATCTTCTTCCAGTACACGCCTAGCCTCAACATGCTGAGGATACAGGCGGTGCCGTGGCATGGCAGGCGAACAGGAAATTTGTTTTTAGAGTGCAATATATAAGAACACAAATTATCGTGTAAATAAACAGAAATATGTGCAGAAGAACTTGTTAACGTCTAAAACATGGGGTAGTGCAAAGTCTGGATGTTGCTTTTAAATGCATCCAGGCTGTTTTGATTTACAATATATTGAGGTAGGGAATTCCAAAGTCGAATGGTACTGGGGAAAAAAGAATACAAGTGGTAGTTGGATCTGGAGTGAGGGATAAGGTAAGAAGGAATGTTGTTTTCTAGTGACTATGTTTACAGGAATAAGGTATTGGTTTGCTGGTATACCCACTAGGCCATTTGCTATCTTGTACATCATACATAGTTTTGCATCGGTTCTTCTGTCTGATAGGGATCTCCATCCTAATGTCTGGAGCATGTCTGTTACACTGGAGGTATTGTTGTGGAGATATAAGACATATCAGGCTGCACGGCATTGAATCATTTCTAGTTTGTTTATTTGTGTAAGGGCATAGGGATCCCAGAGAGAACAGATGTTCTCCACAATGGGTCTGACAAAGGTGACGTAGGCCTGAGTTTTTATTTGAATTGACGGAACTTTGAGATTTCTGCGGAGGAAGCCTAGTGATCCATTTGCTTTTAGACAAATGTTATTTATGTGGGCATTCCACCGGAGATCTGAGGTTATGGTTATACCAAGATATTTTACCTGTGAAACAGTTTCTAGTGTTTGACCATGAAGCATGCATTGATTGTTAATGACAGTTTTGTTTCTTCTTACAGGTATAACATGGCATTTTTGAAGATTTAATTCCATGTTCCAGGTTATGGCCCATTTTCCAAGTTTGTGAAGATCTTCCTGGAGCACAGCTGTATTTGTCTTAGGCTTAAGGGCTATATACGTATATATGTGTGCAGCTCGCCAAATTTCAGATATTCACATTGGAGTAACAAAATTCGCAACTTTGATCATCGCTTTGGTAACTCGCTGGTTCCATTCACCAGTTGGTGCTACTGTGCCAAGACTAAAATGCTCTCCAGAAGATTGGATAAAATGCCTAAATTGTGTAACTCCTGGGTGAAATACACTTCAACATTTTTAATTATGTACACACAAACCATATATATATATATATATATATATATACACCATCAACGTCCAAACTATCTATTAACACATTATATTACATGGTCGACATTGGTCATGCGCCTTTTAGTAAAACCCCCAAGCACGTCATGAAGTTATCAGACATACGTCACACCAACAATAGAGTACGCTTCTGCCGTTTGGGATCCTGCCACCAAGCGAAACATCAACAAACTAGAGATGGTACAGAGGCGTGCTGCCAGATACGTTTATGGTGACTGGCGGCGCCGCAGCAGCCCAACCTCCATGCTCCACCAGTTGCAATGGCAGTCCCTAGAACAGCGCAGATGTCTTGCGAGGCTTAACATGATGTACAAAATTCAAAACGGCCTAGTCGAGATCCATGGCAGCCTTTACACAAAGCCAGCACGTACCTACTGCGCCACAGAACTCTTAGCTGAGGGGCGCAGAGGGAATCCATTCCAATTAATGGTTCAACGTTCCCGAACACAGGCTTTCCAACATTCCTTTTTTGTAGTCACAATAATACCCTGGAATAACCTAATCGCCCAATCAGTTCAATCTCCCTCCCTAGATGCTTTCAAGCAGTGCCTTGCCGACACTGCCGCAAGCAAAGTTTAACTAAGAGTGACCTCTGTTTGTTTTTAACTTGCACTCGCACATGATTTTATAAACAGTTACAACCTGGCGCACGCAACAAACACCACGAAGTCGTCAGTAATGATGGTAGTGGATTACTGGAAGAAGACATTCTTCCCAAGAACCATACCAGAGTGGAACAGCCTTTCTCATGAAATCACCAAAGCTCCTGCTCCTGCCTCCTTTGAGACCAGGATCTGCACTCTCCTCAAATTCTGATGTGTTAACGAAAGTGGGTAAATGAAAGCTGGAGATGTGCCGGTCGGGGTCTAACCCCGGTGACCGCTATGGCAGCCGGATTGGTCTGGCCGGATACTCCAAGTAGTTGACACATCACCCATTTTTTCCCACTTCTCTTGTTATGACTCAGGGCCTTTTTACATACTGTTTTTAATACATATTTTAAAAAAGTAACTTATTCGTTTATAAATTTATATTTTAAATGTATTTAATAATTGATTTATCTTTTAATCCCTAGCGCATCAAATATTATTTTATTAAGCACAGCAGCCCCTCAAAGTGCAGCAAAATCTCCGAGCAGACTCGATCTGCTCAACGGATGGTGGCTGCCTAACAGTAACACAAAGAAGAAGCATGAGCGATAATTCGGTGCACTGTAATCTACTACAATTTTGCCAACCTCCTAACCAGATACGAAGATCTAACTACCCTTATATGTTATTACTTGCGTTCGGTAATTGTGAAGGTGCTAATCTAGACTTTACAAGTAATTAGATACTTTGCAAACTCGAGCAATCTTTATTCTTACACGATCGACTTCACCTTCTGAACTTCTTTTCGCACCATCCTGGTTGAGGCTCGTTTATCCTGACTCCGGGAAGTGGCGCCACTTTGGCTACATTTCAGTTGGCGAAATATATTATATTTTTGGTAATCTTTGAGAGTCCAGCAGAAGCGTCCAATCGATGTAATTTTAATCGGACATCCGGGCTGTCGACATTGTTATTACCCTTCCTCGTGACTAGACACGGTCGCGCGATTGTGATTAGAGAATATTTACAAGCGCCGCCATCTAAATGTTCATCCCGATCGCGTCACGCGCTCGTTTAGATTGTGGATGCTGAACACGGAGTCGGTTCGCATATTCCGATGGATATCATTTATTTAAATTCCAAGCGTTTTTCTGTATAACAGTGTCTACCGTATGAGGGTGTGCTTGATCTAGCAGATAGCATACCGCCCTAGTAATGTCTACAGGTACATTTCTACAGAAAGTAGGCCTTCATGCCAAGTAGGGTAAAGTCGGGTGTCGTGAGCATAGCGGGTAATATGAGCACCCCTGCAGCTTTAACCAAACATGTCAGGTGCCGCCACCCGTGTTTTTCTTGAAGCACGTCGTCTGCAAACCGCCAGCACCATTTCTGTCGTTTGCGCTGCCGAATATTTTTCGAGGTGAGGTCGTGTAAAGAAACTGTGCACTTTTCTTACCATATCCACCAGTACGGCGAATTTATTCTGATTCAAAATGTGTATCATTACGATGCGCAAGTGATGTGTAAATTAAACCTTGAAGCTTGTCGCGTGTTGTAATGAGCGATAATGCAGCCTCTCGCGGATTATAGTTCGCCAAATTATCACCTTGCGGCGTGCATAGCGCTTTGGCTAATATTAGTAGTCTTTCTGGAGGTATTATGAGCACGGTGCTCATATTAGCCGATAGGGTGCTCACATTAGCCTAGATGTTATTGGCTTTGTTTACCTACCGCTAGTCTGCGTTGCAATCATTTGAGGCTACAATTATATTCAAAACAATAGTAATTGTTATCCAATGGTTATTCGTAGTATATGCTATATTTAAAGGGGTTCATATAGCAGCAGCAAACTTTTTTTAACAGTTTTTGAGGTGTTGCTATCTGTTTTATTATAGGCTATATTTCTAAACTGCCCAGAAGCAATTTGTTTCTGCTGCTATATATATATATATATATATATATATATGAATCCCTTTAATACTTGCAATAATAAACTCTCACACTTTTTTATCAGATGCCTAATGTGAAGAAGAAGGTTGAACGCGTGAAATGGACATTATCAGATATGCAGTCGACCGTACGTGACGTACTAATGTATCAACGATCACAGAAATCAGCTAGCCAAGCGCACGATGTACCGCGACAAACCCTGAGACGGCATCTAGAGAAGGCACGTGCGGGTGAGGGCGTCCACAAGTGTCTCGGCCGCAAACCGGTATTCTCCATAGATCAAGAAACAGAGCTGAAAGCCACCATATTTGATATGGAGGCCAAACTCTTCGGCTTGACGCGAGGTGATATTAGGCACTTTATATTAAAATTCTGCGAAACAAAGAACATAAAAAATAAATTCAACCAAACAACTCAAAGGGCTGGAAAGGACTGGCTGAAAGGCTACTTAAAACGGCATCCAGACATCAGTCCGCGAATCTCCGAGCCAACGTCGATTCAGCGAGCCATCGGCTTTAACAGAACGGAGGTTGATCTGTACATGCGATGAGAATGGGAAGAGGGTCATCCACGAAGGCAACATATTCAACGTGGACGAATCTGGTTACACTGTTTGCCACAAGCCAGGGAAAGTGCTGGCGAAGAAAGGGAAGAAAGGGATCGGGGCTATCACCAGTCCGGAGAGGGGAAAGAATGTTACAGTTGTCACTTGTGTTTCGGCGACCGGTGCATACATCCCACCGATGATGATCTTCCCCAGGGTTCGCATAAAGCCGGAACTGCTTGACGGGTCGCCTCCTGGCATTGTTGGGTACGCAAACAAAAGTGGTTTGATCAACGTTAAGTTGTTCGAATGCTGGATCGACCACTTCATTGAAGTTGTGCAGCCAAGCCACCGAGCATCAATGGTGTTGCTCTTCCTAGATGGCCACAGCAGCCACACGAAGAATGTTCGACTGATCGACAAGGCCAAGACAAACAACATCACAATCATATCACTGCCGTCCCACTGCACGCACCGGCTTCAGCCACTCGATGTGAGCGTGTTCAAAAGTGTTAATGTAAATTACAACAGAGGAGTGCAGACATGGCTGCGCCAGCACCCTGGCCGGTCGGTCACAGAGTTTCAAATAGCAGTTCTCTTTGGGTCGACTTACATCAAAGCTGCTACGGTGAGTAACGCGATCAGTGGCTTCCGGAAGTGTGGGATAAATCCATTCAACCCGCACATCCTTTCGGATGCTGATTTTGCCGCAGCCGATATGACGGACACGCCAAATCCCGCTGCTGGTCTACCCCTTCCTCAGCCGAACCCCACTCCAGTGCGCGGCACGTCAGTTGCTCCGATCTTCACAGCAGTGCGCGACTCGTCAGTTGCTCCGAGCTTCACAGCAGCGCGCGACTCGTCAGTTGCTCCGAGCTTCACAGCAGTGCGCGACTCGTCAGTTGCTCCGAGATTCACAGCAGTGCGCGACTCTTCAGTTGATCCGAGCTTCACGCAGTGCGCGACTCGTCAGTTGCTCCGAGCTTCACAGCAGTGCGCGACCTTCCTAGTCTCTGCCAGGTTATCAGGTAGCCTATGTCTTTTACTATAATTTTTGTTGTTTGGTAAAAATAAAGTTAACATTGTAAGATTATGGCGGTTATGCTTATTTCCTAATAACGATGAAGACGACGGCGGTGACGTCAACAAATAATAATGAGGATAACAATAACAGTTGCCTACTACTATGAAATAAGAAGTAGCCTAAGTACCAATAGGGCATAACATAAATCACACTTTAAAGCCTATTAATTGAATTTCCTACTAGGAGGCAAGACAACAGTTATCACAATTTTTTGCAAAGCTTGACCGGTGGTCACGCGCATAATTTTGATTGTGACGTAGGCAAAGAGCGACGTATTTGATACGTCAATTGATGGATCCAGCACGTCGCGCTGTTTGCCTAGGTCACAATCAACATTTTACGCGTGACCTACGTTAAGTTTTAACTTTGCCACCAATGTTGATAACGGCTATCATATACGTGAATTATATTACTATTGCCGCATGACATCTCATATATATCAAACCTTCCCGTATGTAGCATATAGGTGTCACTTTAAAGACGTTGCCTTATTTTGCCACAACGAAACCCATGTGCGGCAAGAATTTCATAACTAAATACGATGGAATGCACGAACGCATCACGTGTTCACAATCCATTTTTGATGGCTTCACGTAGCTTTTGCTAGGCAACGGGTCATGTGATTGATAGGTCAATTGATGGATCCATGCAGTAGGCCCTATGCGTCGCGATTTGCCTACGTCACCATCAAAATTATGTGCATTGCCTCCGTCGAGCTTTACCAACAGTGTTGATAACGGTACGACAAATATAATGTGAACTGTATTATTAGACCAGTATGACATCTGCTAGATAAAATATTCCAGCGTAGGCTTAGACAGCTGGGGCCAGGGGCCGGTTTCATAAAGCGTACTTAAAGTTACGCACTTACTTAGCGTCACGTATTTGCGTAAACTCCTAAGCTCGCTTATATTTAAAAAAAATGCTGTTTACATGTTATGTGTTAATATGTGGACCACCGACTTATGTATGGGACCAAAAATGTTACGTAGTCAAAGTTCCTGATGACCAACTTTTCAGTAGTTCAGTTACTCAGATGTGAGGGGGCGAATATTCCACAGGTGGATAGTGCCAATTCTGTATCACCCTACCTATTCATTGTAATCAGTTGCGGTGTACATTTATGAGTACAGTTACTTGAGTATAATAAATTACATCTCCGTGTAATAATTACATTCCAGAATGCAATTGTCTGTAATGAAATAAATAAGAGCACTTGTGTCATTATCACCAATTTTAAATAAATAAAAATAAAATCAAAGCATGATATCAAAATACAGTGACTGTATATACAGTAGATACAGAAATTAAGAAGAGAAAACAAGTTATATAATAAATTATGTGTGTCGGAACGTGAATATTTGGAGGGCAGAGGCCCTACAAAAACATCCAATTGCACCCCCCAGCCTGAGTCTCGCCAAAAATCCACTGTCAGGCTCTCCTGTAACCTCCATTTGCACCTCTCTTCAGGCTCCCCAAAACCCTCCAATTGCATCCACCCTCCGAGCCTCACCAAAACCTCACCTAAAATGAGGCTCTAAATATTGGGTGATGGTAAGCCAATATCCACCCCACGTACCTCAAATATTGGGGTTGAGTCCCCTAACCCCCCAGTTCAAAAGCCTATGAATGGGGGAACGGACACGTAATGGATATCCTAAGTAAACAATGTTTTAAAATGTTTTATATATCGGTTGGCATTAGCTAGTTGTCCAGTTAGAACATTAATCTAAGTGGACAAGTTGTGGCATATACATAACATATGCGAATCGACGTGGACCAGGCATCCATGTATATAGTTGGTTTATTGATCATACAGAGAATTTGAATTTACTATAGTACATTCAAATTCAATACGATACCAATTTGAAATTACACATCGTTACTGTCATACCATAGTGTACATTATTATCATAATTATTATTATATCATATTGTACAATTGGATACAGTCTGTATGTCTGTCTGTCTGTCTGGCTGTCGGTGATGGATAGGCTAATAGCTTAAAAGTCTTTGGTCACGAGGTAAGAACATAGACCAGACAGAATGATGCCTTGTAGGGGTCAGCACACTAATAGTTTTCCCATTGGCGACGATGTTAACGTTTTGTCTGATTGTAAGAAAACGTGACCTAGAAAATGTATTAAACTTCTTACCTGCCGTTGTCATCATCTCATTGACATGCTGGTCGAGATTAGTCAAAATCTAATATTTCTAGCTCTTACCAAAATCCTGTATGTATGACAACCGTCAATATTTACAAATGGATGCAGGCAGTAATCCGGCTAAAGTGTCAACTAGCCAAATTGCTGCTATATACCCTTCCACTTAGTAAAATCAGCTATTGACATAGAGAGCGAGACATACGGGGGGTGGGTGAACCTGTTTCAGTGGCTCCAAATGGCAAATCCGATCCCAACAGATAAACTGATATATATATCACTTTATCTGTTGGGATCGGATTTGCCATTTGGAGCCACTGTATTTGTAATTATAAGTTATAAAAATAAATGGTCAATGTTTTAGATAACAGGCCAACATTATTAGCATTACATGGTTAGCTCAGAAAGTAAAAGATCGACAACGTGTTTAATATATAACCTATTATAATACTTATATGCCCAATACGGCAAAAACATAGTATACACATTGTATAAATAACTAGAGCCGTCACGCTCCAAATAATGATTGTACAATTTCAAATTATCGCACGCACACGCTTTCGTTTAATTTGCTTCTGTCACTATAACTTGTAATATATATATATATATATTGACATAGAGAGCGAGACATACGGGGGTGGGCGAACTGTTTCAGATGACAATGAAAGTGAGTCGTGGTAGTCAGTAGTATAGAGGGGACTGACAACACCGGTAGGTCACGACTGTCGAAGTAGCACTCGAAGTCGAACGTCGCCCTGTACGGGTAATAGCGCAGGGGTTCGTCCACGTAGATACCCTCATCCTCCAACTGTTGAAACACGGACGGCGTCGGGTGGTAGACACCGCCGGGGAAGGTGTGGCGAACGCCACCCTCGCACGTCGCTTCGTGACGCCGTAAGTAATAGGCACTCCACCACAGCGATTCACCGCACTTACTGCATAGGTACGTGTGACAGAACATCGAGATGTCGCGTATATACGAATAGTGCGTGTCGTACAAGTTCACGTTGATGGTAGTGGGGTGCCGGTAGAGGGAACGCCGGATCAATTCGGCGGACGTTATCCCGGGCTCCTCCTCCGTCAGTCTATACACGACCACGTTGGTTTTAAAGACCGTCTCCACCCGATCGAGTTCGTTCAGAGGAACGCCGGCGAACGCGTAGGGACTCTCCCCGGTGCTCCTGCTGTAGTCGGCGAAGAGCTTTAAGACTGGTCTAGGCCTGTTGGTCTGGGGGACATGGCTCCTATACCTTTGGAATTTGGCCGAGCTATGCCTGAGCTACAGTGGCGTGCCATCTAGACCTTTTTAATGTGTCCCCTTATTGAAGTTATGGCGGTGCAGTGGGAACATTGTCAACAGCACTCCCCCACCACCATTCCGATGTCATCAGTTCAACCGACACAACGGAGAAGCTGAAGTTACTGCAGCGCGACGGCGACATTTTTTTACACCATTTGGCTCGCCATCAGTGAAGGTTTTTGTGCCCCCCACACTACTCTCTCTCTCTCTAGTCCCACCCCACCCCACACTTTAAATAATAATTTCATGTGAATCAACTTGACCCATACACTATTTATATCACATACCCCACTCCATAAAACTGTTTTTTTTTCACACAATTTTAAAACAAAACGGCACGAAAGACCAACATATATATCCGCCTGTCACGTTTCATTCTGCTGACTGGACATAACAATTGGTATTTTATCCCATCTGCTTTGTTATCGTGTCGGTACAGTACACTGCAGTTCTAAGTAAGCCACAAAGAAAAGAAAATAATTAAATAAGATTTTATTTAATCTCGACTAAAATACAAAGCATCAAGACGAACATGAATAAGATGTTATTTAATTGACCAGATATCACAAAAATTCAGCATTTTATTCTACTGTCAATATATTGTACATACATGAATCAGGGTATTCTAGCTGTTAACTTCCCTTGTTTTATTAATAAAAAGTCAATTTTGTAGATAAAATAGCTAAATGTCATACTACACATGAAAAAGTCCATACATGTCACATTTGTAGGATTCCTCCCCAGTATGCAAACAAAGATGATTCTTCAAACTCTTACAACATATAAACAGTGCACCACGTGTGTCACATTTGTAGGGTTTCTCCCCAATGTGAGTCCACATGTTTCTTTAAACTACCATTCTCCATAAACTGTGCAACACAGATGACACATTTGTAAGGTTTCTTCCCAGTGTGAGTTCGCAGATGATTCTTTAAACTAACCTTCACTGCAAGCTGAGCACCACAGATGACACATTTGTAAGGTTTCGCCCAATGTGAATCAGCAGATGTTACTTTAAATGACCACACTCTGTAAACTGTGCACCACAGATGTCACACTTCTAGGGTTTCTCCCCAGCGTGAATTCGCAGATGTTTCTTTAAATTACCACACTCTGCAAACTGTGCACCACAGATGTCACATTTGTAGTGTTTCTCCCTAGTGTGAATTCGTAAATGTCTCTTTAACTGACCACGCTCTGTAAACTGTGCACCACAGATGTCACATTTATAGGGTTTTTCCCTAGAGTGAATTCGCAAATGTCTCTTTAAATGACTACGCACGGTAAACTGTGCACCACAGATGTCACATTTGTAGGGTTTCTCCCCATTGTGAATTCGCAAATGTATCTTTAAATGACCACTCACTATAAACTGTGCTCCACAGATGTCACATTTGTAGGGTTTCTCCCCAGTATGAGTTCGCATGTGATTCTTTAAACTACCACTCACTGTAAACTGTGCACCACACGTGTCACATTTGTAGGGTTTATCCCCAGTGTGAATTCGTAAATGTATCTTCAAATGACCACTCTCTGTAAACTGTGCACCACAGATGTCACATTTGTAGGGTTTCTCCCCAGTGTGACTACGCACATGTATCTTTAAATGACCGCTCTGTAAAAACCGTTTTCCACAAGTATCACATTTGTAGGGTTTCTCACCAGTATGAGTACGCACATGAACCTGTAAGCAACCATTCGTTGAAAACCGTTTACAACAAGTATCACATTTGAAGGGTTTCTCACCAGTGTGACTACGCATGTGTACTTTTAGGCTACTTCGACTTATAAATTGTTTTCCGCAAGTGTTGCAATTGTGCGGTTTCTCCCCAGTGTGAATACGCACATGTGCATTTAAATAACTGCTACTTCTAAACTGGGTTCCACAGGTATCACATTTGAAGGGTTTTTCACCAGTATGGATACGTATATGTACTATCAATTCACGGATTTTTAAAAATCCCTTACCACAAGTGTCACATTTGAATCGTTTCTCAGTAGTATGACTTTGCATATTTGCATCCATGTACTACTGTTGGTAATTTACACTGTTTAATAAACGAATCACATTTCTATGATGAATCTGTCGATATGCAAGTGTCTTCACATGAACACTGTGTTCCACAGGGTCCACAACTAAAGAACATGTCGTGATTATACGAGTCCACTTGCGTAAATCTAAAAGGCTAATGTACCACCATTTAAGAAGTGTGCGCCACAGTTGTCACATTGTAGACGTTACACACCAGGTTGAGAGCACATGTGTAACTTTACTTGACCAGTCTTTACAACTATGACACAAGGACACCAGTAGAGTCACATTGGAATAGTTCTACCATGTCACAGTCTCCTCATGTAACTGCCCATTCCAAATCGAGTCGAACCAGTGCCACAAACGTTCTCTAGTGTCTGAAGGCAAAGACATGGACAGTCACTGGCTTGGCTCAAGTCTTACGTTGTATCTGTCCTTTGTCTTTTTCTGCAAAGAAATGTCACTGTTCCCCGAATGGTGAAACTGACCGAACATGTCAGATGTTGTCAAAGTTAATGCATGTTCGTAGTTTCAGTACTTCATTGCAGACACTGCTGTCACAAATGTCAGATGATGTGACTGTCATCTGAAACAACAAGAAAGCCATATAATAATATAATAATAATGTTTTATTTCAGACAAAAGTCCATATGTACATACAATACAAGTAAATACAAAAATAAGTAATAAATAACTAAAATATAAAGACATACGTTCATTAAAAGATTTAACACAGTTTGTAGCAAACATAAAACTTGCATTGCAGCGTGATGACAAATTGTGTAAAATTATAAAACTATTGTTATAGGCAACAGTAATATCTTTCAAACTCTGTTTTTTAAATTTACACCAAACACTTGAGGTGTACATTGCACCACAGTAAGAGAGAAATAGGTAAGTTTTAATGGTAGAGCTGCAAAGGCGAAATTTCCGTGCTAAGACGTTGGCATGAGCATATAGGGATCTTTTCTGTCTGGCAATGTCGTCATCGTCAGTAAGATTATTGTTAATAATATGACCCAGATATTTACATTTAATAATGTGAGGTAACGGACGATTATTGAGAGTGACAGGATGACTATCTATGTCCTGAGGTTTGTTGTCAATAACCATACAATATGATTTGTTGGTATTATATGTTATGTTAAACATTTCGCCATACTTGGCACAACAATCTGTTAGTTTTCTCAACGCAGAAACACTATGTGAAAAAATACAGAGATCATCTACATACATCAAATGGTTCATTATGGTGCCTGCATAAAGACATCCAATTTGTACTTTGCTAAGATTTACAGTTAAGTCAGATTTAACAAGATTGCCATCTAGAGAATTAACTCTAGATGGCAGATGGACAAGGAAGCCCTTTGGCTTATCGAGAGTCCAACCCTTTTATCTACATATATCCAGCCCTTCTGAGATATGTGTCAATTTTATTTTTAAACATATTCACACTACTAGCACCCACACAATCATCAGATAATCTGTTCCATTCATTCACAGTCCTTTGTGAAAATTAGAACTTTCTTACGTCTAATCTACACTGCTCCTGTCACTAAGTGCCAAAAAGATTAAATTCATGATTTTTTATATCCCTCAAAAGAAAATAGAATACCCTGTGTTACAAATAGATGGGGCACACATTGAATGTATAAATGATTTCAATTTTTTAGGCATCACAATAAATAACCATTTAAACTGGCAGAGTCATACAAACAAAATAGCAAATAAAATCTCTAAAACAATAAGCATACTAAATAAACTTAAACATTTTTTACCACCTAATACATATATATTATGTACAATGCTCTTATTGTCCCTCATATTAATTATGGCTTACTTTTATGGGGTCATCAGGCACATTGAATTTTCAAATTACAGAAAAAAGCAATACGAATAATATCCTTAAGTAAATATAATGCTCACACAAGTCCTATTTTTAAAAGACTTCAGTTGCAAAAGTTTGATGACATTTATAAAATCCAACAATTAAAATTTTACTATAAATTAATTAACAATCTTTTACCCTACTACTTCAATGTTTTTCCAAACACACACATCTATAATATTCATCACCACTGCACACGTGAAAGAAATAATCTGTATATGTCCAGATTCAAACATGAATTTGCCAAAAAATGCATTAGACACAACATAGTTGCGACAGTTAACAATACACCAAGTATTATCATTAATAAAATTTACACCCACAGTCCGTATGGCTTTTCAAAATACACAACAAACTTTTTATTTTAAATTATGAATCCTGTTGTCGTATTCATAATTGCTTTATTTGTAATTCGTAATACGTATTGAAATGTATACCTAAGTATCCATATGTACGTCAATTATTTGTACAAGAGTACATTTAATCAGTCCTTGTATTATGTATGTATCTCGATACACTGAGTAATTATCAACTGTAAAACAAGGCATATGCTATTCTGATTTGTGACATGTAAATTTTGATGTTGATTATATTTATGGGGTGGCTCCTGTGCTAGCGATATTGTATATATTAATGGGAGTCTCCCGACCTTATCTAGTACTCATGTTATTCATTGTGTATATATCGTATTTATAGGTCAAATAAACTTATTCTGAGTTCCTTTAGTAATGTAACTTCTAACTGTCTTTCTTTCTTAACTGAAAAAAACATTTCAATCAATATTTTCAATTTTTCATAACCATTCAATATTTTAAACACTTCTATCTGATCTCCTCTCAATCACTGGTCTCTAGTGTTGTTAAACCACATTCTTTTAGGCGTTTTTTATAACTAAGATCCCTCAGTTTTGGTATCATTTTAGTCGCTCTCCTCTGTACTCTTTCTAGCATATCTATGTCCTTCTTGCGGTATGGCCTCCACGCTTGTATACAATATTCTAAAAGACGGCCTAACTATTGTTTTGTACAGCGGTATTATTAGTTATTTTTCTTTATATGCTATATTTCGCCTAATCAATCCAAGGATTTGATTCCCTTTTGAAGCTGCAATTCCACACTGCTCTGAAACATTCATGTCAGCACTAATTGTCAGCCCTAAGTCTTTTTCTTTTACAGTAGTACTCAGTACAGTTCCCCCATTGTATATTCTACATATTCGTTCCCATGTCCTATGTGAAGGCATTTACATTTCCCAAAATTGAACAACATTTGCCACTTTTCAGACCATTTGATCAACCTGTCAAGATCATCTTCTAAATGCCATCTATCTCCATCACTTTTAATACTTCTAAACACTTTTGTATCATCTGCAAATTTCAACACCTTGCTAGCTATATCATCGTCCAAATCGTTTATATATATTAAGAATAATATAGGTCCCAGTACTGATCCCTGTGGAACCCCACTCAAAACTGATTTCCAGTTTGAAGCCTCCCCATCAACAACTACCCGTTGTCTTCTGTCAATCAGCCATTTTTCTATCCAGTTAATTATACCATTTCCTATGCCATGGGCCTTTAGTTTGAGCAGTAACCTTTGGTCGAAAGCTTTTTGAAAATCTAAGTAGATGATATCTACTGGTGATCCATCATCTACCCACTTAGTGATATCTTCCCAAAAACATAACATATTTGTTAAGCATGACCTCGCTTTTAGAAACCCATGTTGAGATGGGTTTATCAAGTTATGTTTAACAAGAAAATCCACCATGTGATCTTTAATTAGTCTTTCTAATAATTTACAAATCACCGATGTTAAACTAACTGGTCTATAATTATTTGACTTGTTTCTCGAACCTTTTTTAAATAACGGTATAATGTTTGCTTCTTTCCATTCTAAAGGAACCACTCCCTCTTCTAATGACAAGTTGAAAACTGTTGCAAGCGGTATGCTAATTTGTTCTACAATTTCCAATAGTAGTTTGGGTGGAATACCATCCACTCCAGGTGATTTATTTTCCTTCATAGCCCTAATTTTCTTAGCTACCATTTCTGGGGTTACAATTAACTGTCTTAAATAGTCTGATTCTGCCCCCTTGAACTTAGCCTCTGGTACTGGCAGTGAACTAGTGTCTTCTCTGGTAAACACTGAACTAAAATACTCATTCAGGTCTTCTGCCATTAAGAATCCCTCTGATATTATATTTCCAGCACTATCTTCTAGAGGACCTTATCCTGAACTTTCTGTTTGCTTCGAACATACGCATAAAAACTCTTGCTGTCATGTTTTATATTACAAGCTAATTTATGTTCATAGCTTCTCTTTGAATTTCTAATTTCAGCTGTAGCTTGGTTTAGTGCTTCTTTATAAATGTTGTAGTCTTCGTCATTTCCAGTACGTCTATATGACTTCCACATCATTTGTTTATACTTAATTTTTCTAATAGCTTCTTTCGATAAGTGTTTCTTTTTGGAGCGTTTCCCGTGTTTTTTAAGGGAACAAATTCAACGATGATGCTTTCAATTTCACTCTTTAAGATATTCCAGCATTCTGTTGCTGTCTTATTCTTCAGTGTGTTATTCCAGTCTATCTTTGCTAAATATTTCGTTATGTCCTTATATTTTTTTTGAAATTTCTCCTGTACTGCGTTTTACTATTCCTTCATGATTTTACTTTGATGGTAAAATGTATCTGGTTGCGATCACTATTCCTCAGTGGCTCACATATGCTGACATTGTCAACTAATTCATTCTGTGAGGACAAAACTATGTCTAACACATTCTCTCCCCTGGTTGGTTCTAGCACATGTTGAGAAAGGAAACTATCTTGTACTAAAACTAAAAACTTGTGGTCCTCACTACCCATACGCTGTAGAGATTTCCATTTTATATGCCCATGGTTAAAATCCCCCATAATAACACAGTCCCGTTTGCTCACTTCCCTTATAGCGTTTTGTATTTTTCATTCTCTTCTATGCTTTTGTTTGGACTTCGATAAACTAATCCAACCGTTAACGTTGAGTTTCCTGTAATTATGTTACACCAAACAGCTTCTTTGCAATCTGCTTCTGTGTCTAATTTTATTTCATGAGCCTGGATAGATTCTTTAATATATAAAATAACTCCACCTCCCCTTCTTCCTATTCTATCTTTCCTAAACATGACATATCCTGTCAGTCCCAATTCGGCATCTGATATATCGGTGGTTGCCCATGATTCAAAATCTAGACAAGCTCTGACACCATCTGACAGTGAATTTCTGGGTACTGTACCAGTGATACAGAATGCGCACAATGTAAGCAGGACAGCCACGGTCAATTAGTTTAGTGAATAGCTTGCTATGGTTCACTTTGTTGAAGGCCTTGGAGGCATCCAGCATAGTGACATACATACAAGAGCCATTCACTATGTAGTGTCGAAAAATTCTTTTAATAGAAATATGACCATCTCAGTTGAGTGATGCTTTTTAAATCCAAATTGGTTGGCACACGTTGTGAAGAAAATGGTAGCCCTTGATAATATTCAAGATTGCAGAGATGTTACCACCACACAAGTAAGAGGCTGCAATTAATAGACATTCAAATTTGTTTAGCAATGTCTATGATAATTGATTTAAGACGTAATGCACATAAACATTAATTTAAGACGTAAGTCTGATAAAGGCATAGGCCATCTAGTACGTTTCTTTCCATGTTCGGATCAGAATTGGAAATGGAGACACTGTGATCATAACTTATCAAAATAGTTGGTCAATTGTTTTGTTAACCGGCCTAAAGTGTTGATCATATGCTTAGTACTATCTATGACTGTTGGGCAGTATTGCTACTCCATCACTAATTAATACCTATCACTAGTCTACACTAGTACTATAACTTAAGTACAACTTTAGTGACTAGGTAGTAATCGTCTACAGTATCTCTATAATTATTATACAAAAAACTAATTACAGCTGTATATTGAAACAGCAACCGTCGAATTTGCTTGGTTGTTGTAACTTATAAAAAATGTACATCAACATGATCCACGGCACGTGCGTTAACACCCCTCTCCAACCCCCATCAAATTACGGAGCCTCCCACGAACTTGCCAAGTATCGGTATGATTAAACGGCGCACGACCACGTACGACCAAATTGTATGCAGTGTTGGTAGCGGAGTGTCGGTGGCACGTAGGAGGTATGTGTGTGCAGCTCGCTAAATTTCAGATATTCACATTGGAGTAACAAAATTCGCAACTTTGATCATCGTTTTTGGTAACTCGCTGGTTCCATTCGCCAGTTGGCGCTACTGTGCCAAGACTAAAATGCTCTCCGAAAGGTTGGATAAAATGCTTTACTCTTGTGTGATATATACTTCAACATTTTTAATTATGTACACACAAACCATATATATATATATATATACACACCATAAGCGTCCAAACTATCTATCACCACATTAGATCACATGGTCGTGCGTGGTCATGCGCCTTTTAGTCAAACCGGCCAAGCACGTCATGAAGCATGAGCGATAATTCGGAGCATTGTAATCTACTACAATTTTGCCAACCTCCTAACCAGATACGAAGATCTAACTACCCTTATATGTTATTACTTGCGTTCGGTAATTGTGAAGGTGCTAATCTAGACTTTACAAGTAATTAGATACTTTGCAAACTCGAGCAATCTTTATTCTTACACGATCGACTTCACCTTCTGAAGTTTTGTTCGCCCCCTTCCCGGTTGAGGCTTGTTTATCCTGACTCCGGGAAGTGGCGCCACTTTGGTTACATTTCACTTGGCGACCGTTGTCGCGCTTACATTTATCCGGGCGTTAAATTTTATCCGAGTGATGTTTATTTGCATATGTAAGGCATCTTATTTGGCACCAGTAGGTCACGTAGTGATACATAATATCCAGTAGTTAAATATGTTTCGTTTGTTGTCGTAATACGAGCGTTATAGTTAGAGTATATAATTATAATTTGCTGTTTCAGATTTGTGACCAAGTATAAGAGTAAGTCACGTGACATGTGCGTGGAGAGGAAACTGTTTTACGACAGAAATTATTTATGTCTGTGGGAAGCAAACATTTTATAATTTATGTATATATATATATATAGACATATGTGTAAATATAGATATGCATATAAACATACATAACGCCCGGATAACTGAAAACGCGACAGTCGTAGCTGGTACTAAATACATTCCCTTAGAAACGCGAACGCGCAGAAACGCACCCGGATATTATTTAACGCCCGGATAAATGTAAGCGCGACACCGTGCGTGGTGCATGCCAGCGAATTATTATTGGTAATCTTTGAGAGTCCAGCAGAAGCGTCCAATCGATTTATCTTTAATCGGACATCCGGGCTGTCGACATTGTTATTACCCTTCCTCGTGACTAGATACGGTCGCGCGATTGTGATTAGAGAATATTTACAAACGTCGCGATCTAAATTTTCATCCCGATCGCGTCACGCGCTCGTTTAGATTGCGGATGCTGAACACGCAGTGGGTTCGCATATTCCGATGGATATCATTTGTTTAAATTCCAAGCGTTTTTCTGTATAACAAATACAAAACGTAAAGTGTTAAAAGTATCTACCGTATGAGGGTGTGCTTGATCTAGCAGATAGCTTGCCGCCCTAGTAATGACTACAGGTACATTTCTACAGAAAGTAGGCCTTCATGCCAAGTACTAGGAGGCAAGACTACAGTTAGCAACATTTTTTGCAAAGCTTGACCGGTGGGCACGCGCATAATTTTGATTGTGACGTAGGCAAACAGTAGACGCATCCGTTTTTCCGTTGTGGAAGTGGAAGGTCAAGTACCCGGATGTAGGTCAAGGTAATGTACCCTGATGCAGGTCAAGGTCAAATACCCGGATGTAGGTCAAGGTCAATGTTAATTACCCGGATTGGCGCCACCCGTTGGATAGGCCGTGAACTAAAACAGCGCCAACTGGTGGAATTTTTACGAACTAAATTTACACTGACGGATAAGTCGTGAACTAAAACAGCACCAAGTGGATAACTACATACGAGTACTGATAAAATTCGTGTCTCTTGTTTTTGTCAAGTGCTTACTCCTGGTGGATACACATCATCAACTGAAAGCACCCCTGTTAGATAAGTGGTGAACTAAATAACTACTCTGCAGTCCGCGCGTGTGTACATTCTACTCTGCAGTCCGTGCTTTTGAGTTTTCTACTCTACAATCCGTGATCTTTCGGCACACCCACGTGACTTTTCGGAACATTTACTAACTATATAAGGGCGGTGTTTTGCCAATCGGACCGTCATTCGTATCACGACGACAGCACGGCTAACACCATCATGTTGAAGACACCCTACTACCGACCTCGCAATGCGGCAGACTCGAGCGAGGACAAGCCGACGAGCCGACCCATTATGCCGGTGACCAACCGTCCTTCCGGGCCCTCCGGAACCAGACGTCGTGGACATCTCAGCTCTAGAAACAACGGTAAGCGCCGACGCCGTTATCTAGATCAGAGGTCGCCTCATCGACAAAGTACGCCAGCATACTCCCTTCTACATCGGATGCAGATACTGCAAGAAGCGTATGAATGTCGACGATAGGGGACATTTACAATGCGAACGACACGGTTACGTTGCCTCTGACATGCATTTCGTGGTGCGCATGTGCTTTGTCGAGACAGCGACGGGTCGATCTATATGGCTGACTTTATTTGACCAGTGTACGGCTCTTCTCCTAGACGTGAATGCCGAGACGTTTGCTGTTATAGACGAAAGGATGCAGATTTACAAACTGAACTCACTGACGGGAACTCGTGTGTCTCTCACCATAAAGAAAACTCGACGAGATACTTACACAAACTTCAACGTCACTCACGTGGAGGTGATACACTAGGCTCCGTACTCTGTTTCAGCCTCTCTCTGCTGTCATCCCTGCCGATGTGACAACTTCCGCCGACACGGCCGATGTGACAACTTCCGCCGACACGGCCGATGTGACAACTTCCGCCGACACGGCCGATGTGACAACTTCCGTTCCTGACGATGTCACAATTTCTACTCACGCAACCAATGTGACAACTGCCGCTCCTGTCGCCACTGGTCCGAACTTTACGCTTGAGTTTCCTGCGAAGGAAATGAAGACGATCGCCCGTCACATAGCATGTGCCGCGGTTGAGCTCTCAAGACAACAATGCCTCGCTTGCGAGATAGACGATACTAGTCAATTTCATGTTACCTGATGACGTTCTAATTTATATGCACTTTGACGAGGCTATGGAGGCCATTAATTCAACTGCAGTGATAAAAGACTGGTTGATCGACGACTTTCTTTAAAAAAATAAAATACACCGAACAGCATTTGAATATGTCACACACGAGATTGATTGGCCCGTAGGCCGAGGCTCCGCCAAGTGACCGAGCCCTTATTTGATTGACGATGACATGTGTAAAATGTGGTGTTATAATAAGGCGTAATTTATATTAAAAGGATTATAAATTCAGCGGAGGTGGTTTTATCTGAACTAATGTATACGAAATGTAGACTACATATAGGACTATATTATATCAGAACCTATAGCCTCGTTTTTTCGAAAAGAGCGACCATCTTCGAATTAGACCTTGGTATCAATTCCGTACCATATTACCTAAATTCGTGTCTCTTATAAAAACCGTACTCGAGACGTGTCTGGACATGTTTCTTTGTTGCGAGTGTGAGCGTGCGCACCCTGTATGATGTCATCAAACTGCTACGCGCAGTAATTTTGTACGCGAGGTGATTTGGTCAAACAGGTAGTGATTTGGTTTGCCATCGTTTTGAATTTGCGCGCTTGAATATAATTCCATCATGTGACGTCATGGTCAGTGAGTGACGTCATGGTACGCGCAGTAATTCCATATATGCAAGGTGAGTTGGTCAAGCATGTAGTGTGTCGGATAGACCTTGTTTTGAACTTGCGCGTATGCAATGTAGTCCCACCATATGAAGTCATACAGTGACGTCATTAAACACATTCTAGTTTACATGTACTTTGACGAGGCAACACCATAGATACATTCATATATACATACATAGATACATACATAGATACATACATAGAATCATACATAGATACATACATAGATTCATACATAGAGACAGACATAGAGACATACGTAGATACATACATAGTGCAGATATAGAGATATACGTAGATGCAGACATAAAGATATACAAAGATACATACATAGAGACAGACATAGAGATATACATAGATACATACATAGAGACATACATATATACATACATAGAGACATCCAGATAATTAACTCTAGAAGGCACGTGGACAAGGAAGCCCTTTGGCTTATCGAGAGTCCAACCCTTTTATCTACGTATATCCAGCCCTTCTGAGGTATGTCACTGTAGATATAGACATAGAGATATACATAATTGGTGATGACCTGTAAATACATGTGTGTACAGACATACATAGATACATACATAGAGACATACATAGATACATACATAGATACATACATAGATACATACATAAATACATACATAGAGACATACATACATAGAGACAGACAGATACATATATAGAGACATAAAGAGATACATACATAAATACATACATAGAGACATACATTCATAGAGACAGACATATATACATACATAGAGACATACATAGATACATACATAGATACATACATAGATATATACATAGATACAGACATAGAGATATACATAGGGACATATATATATACATACATAGAGACATACATAGAGACATGCATAGATAGAAACATACATAGATGCATACATAGAGACATACATAGATAGATACATAGATACAGACATAAAGATATACATAGGGACAGACATATATACATACATAGAGACATGCATAGATACATACATAGATACATACATAGATACATACATATATACATACATAGATACATACATAGAGACATACATAGATACATACATAGAGACAGACATAGATACAAACATAGACATACATAGATACATACATAGATACTTACATAGATACCTGTACATACACAGAGACATGCATAGATACATACATAGATACATACATAGATACTGACATAGAGACATACATAGATACATACATAGAGACAGACATAGATACGTACATAAAGACATACATATATATATATACATACATAAATACATACATAGAGAGAGACATAGAGATATACATAGATACATGCATAGTGACAGACATAGAGATATACATAGATACAGACATAGAGACATATATAGATACATACATAGAGACAAACATAGAGATATACATAGATTCAAACATAGAGACAGACGTAGATACATACATAGAGACAGACGTAGAGATATACATAGATACATACATAGAGACAGAAATATATATATACATATATACATACATAGAGACAGACATAGATACAGACATACGCGCAGTAATTCCAAATATGCAAGGTGAGTTGGTCAAGCTTGTAGTGTGTCGGATAGACCTTGTTTTGAACTTGCGCGTATGCAATGTAGTCCCACCATATGAAGTCATACAGTGACGTCATTAAACACATTCTAATTTGCATGTACTTTGACGAGGCAACACCATATATACATTCATAGATACATACATAGATACATACATAGATTCATACATAGATACATACATAGATACATACATAGATTCATACATAGAGACAGACATAGGTACATACATAGAGACACATATAGAGACATACGTAGATACATACATAGTGCAGACATAGAGATATACGTAGATGCAGACATAAAGATATACAAAGATACATACATAGAGACAGACATAGAAATATACATAGATACATACATAGAAACATACATAGATACGTACATAGAGACATACATAGATTTAACAAGATTGCCATCCAGAGAATTAACTCTAGAAGGCACGTGGACAAGGAAACCCTTTGGCTTATCGAGAGTCCAACCCTTTTATCTACATATATCCAGCCCTTCTGAGGTATGTTACTGTAGATATAGACATAGAGATATACATATTTGGTGATGACCTGTAAATACATGTGTGTACAGACAGACATAGATACATGCATAGAGACATACATAGATACATACATAGATACATACATAAATACATACATAGAGACATACATACATAGTGACAGACAGAGATACATATATAGAGACATACAGAGATACATACATAAATACGTACATAGAAACATACATTCATAGAGACAGACATATATACATACATAGAGACATACATAGATACATACATAGATACATAGATACATACATAGATACATACATAGATACAGACATATATATATACATAGGGACAGACATATATACATACATAGAGACAGACATAGAGACATGCATAGATAGAAACATACATAGATGCATACATAGAGACATACATAGATAAATACATAGATACAGACATAAAGATATACATATGGACAGACATATATACATACATAGAGACATACATAGAGACATGCATAGATACATACATAGATACAGATATAGATACATACATATATACATACATAGACACACACATAGAGACAGACATAGATATATACTTAGATACATACATAGAGACATACATAGATACATACATAGATACATACATAGAGACAGACATAGATACAAACATAGAGACATACATAGTTACATACATAGATTCTTACATAGATACCTGTACATACACAGAGACATGCATAGATACATACATAGATACAGACATAGATACATACATATATACATACATAGATACATACATAGAGACAGACAAAGAGATATACATAGATACATGCATAGTGACAGACATGGATATATACATAGATACAGACATAGAGACAGACATAGATACATACATAGTGACAAACATAGAGATATACATAGATTCAAACATAGAGACAGACATAGATACATACATAGAGACATACATAGAGACAGAAATAGAGATATACATAGATACATACATAGAGACAGACATAGATACAGACATAGAGATATACATAATTTGTGATGACCTGACACGAGTTGTACAAACGAAACACTAAACTTAACCCAACACGCTGCACGAATCAAACTATAGACACGAGTTGTACAAACGAAACACCAAACTTAACAGGTTACTGCGTCAAATTCCACGAAAAGGGGGCAATTAGACGGTTTATCGCGTCAAATCCCTCCTCTTTACGGCAATTCGACGGGTTATCCCGTCAAATCCCTCCTCTTTAAAGCAATTCGACGGGTTATCGCGTCAAATCCCTCCTCTTTAAAGCAATTCGATGGGTTATCGCGTCAAATATCTCCTTTTTCAGGCAATTCGACAGTTTATCGCATGACATCTCACCTCTTTCAGGCAATTCGACAGTTTATCGCGTGACATCTCACCTCTTTCAGGCAATTCGACAGTTTATCGCGTGACATCTCACCTCTTTCAGGCAAGTCGACAGTTTATCGCGTGACATCTCACCTCTTTCAGACAATTCGACAGTTTATCGCGTGACATCTCACCTCTTTCAGGCAATACGACGGGTTATCGTGTCAAATCCCACCTTTTTCAGGCAATTCGACAGTTTATCGCGTGGCATCTCACCTCTTTCCGACAATTCGAGGCAGTATTGCGTGACATCTCACCTCTTTTAAGCAATTCGACGGGTTATCGCGTGAGAGTTCACCTCTTCCAGACAATTCGACGAGAGACGTCGCATTGTGCATCGCGCATTGCGCAGCGCGCAGTGCATCGCATCGAATCGTGCATTGCGTATCGCGCACTACATCATGCATCGTGCACTGCGTCACACACCGTGCATCGTACATTGCAACGAGTGACAAGAACCAAACTTTTCGGAAAAACGAAACACCAAACACTTAGACCAACGAATGACAAGAACTAAACTACGAGACAAGAGGGTGCCAAACATTACATACCTTCATGTCAAGAGGCGATCATCTTTTCGGATTCACGTCCAACGATACAATCATAGGACTCGTATGAGATATGACTTCTTTTAACGAAAAACATATGTATATGAAGCAGCCGTCTTTACACCGTCACAATTCCATATTTACAAATAGCGGGAGCGACCAGATACGAAACGACTTTCTCGAGAGTCGAAAAAGGAAATACCAGAATCGTCGGAAGCACGGTATATACACTAGTTTTCGGCGTAATCTAATTTGCGTAACCAATCAGACCGAACCTACATCACGTGACTTCCCTTAACACAAAAACTGTGCACGTTCATGAGACAGGCGACATCCGATGGCCCTCAACGGATATCAATGTAACTAGTCAGAATAACGCCCTCTACCGGCCATGACAGATCTCTATTCGTTGACACACTTCCGGAATGGTGGAACCGTAGACGACGCTATGACAGGTCGTCATGACAGTGAAGTAACTTCCGGTATGACGTTACTTCCGACGTAAAGGCCCCTAGTAGAGGCCGCCATGACAGTCAAGTAACTTCCGGTATGACATCACATCCGGTGTAGCGCCTCCTAGTTTATAATCGGAGTACGATGGCGCCATCTAGCTGGTAAAAAATATATAATTAGGGTTAGATAGAGACAAAATGTTGGGGTTAATCTCGCGAAAATGTTATGTTTTTGTCCCAGAGGGACAAAACATTAAATTTTCGCAAGATTAATCCAAACTTTTTGTCTCTATCTAACCCTAATTACATGTTTTTACCCGCTAGATGAACGTGCACAGTTTTTGTGTTAAAGGGGAAATGAAATGCCTGGACAACCATGGCCCAAACATAAGAACACACCATTTACAGTACATATGACCATGATTTGATAAACACAAAACCACGGTATATTTTAAATAATTTTTCAAACTTAGCTATTATCGGCACTGGGCGCTGCCATTACGCTCCAGGGGCGTGTGGTAGTACATCCGGTTTGAATGGCGAGATGTTTCCGATAGCTGTATACAGCAATTCGATAGGCGACGCAGCATAGCTCTCAGAAAAACCGACGAAACGCATACAGACACATACAAATAGAACAATTTAATGCACTGCCTGGTACTGGATATATCATAAGTGTTAGTAAGCTACATTTCACATACTTCCACAGAAGGATTCCTACAAAAAAACAGGTTATAGATGATGAATTTGGCGTGTCCGCCAGCGGCAAGCTCGGCACTTTCGAACGCCGGTTGCAAGCCTAAATACGAATGAGACGAGCATAAAAATACAATGAACGTCAAAACATAATTCTTGGTCAAAGCCACAGTCTATGTTTGGCCGATTTATTTGCTTATAACTATGCATCGATGAAGTAATATTCGGTGAAATGGACATTAATTGCCTTATTTGGAGGGTGAAACGGCGCGTAGGAAATGACAAGCCGAAACCAGCTCGTTGTTGCCAAGGTGACTCGGCACTCACGAGTGTCGTTACGTATCAATACGACTACAATATAGTCCCTCAGTTGTATTTCAACGTCTGCACATATACAAATATGAACTACGCGAAGTTTAAATTTAATAAGAAATGTGAATGTAATAAAGTACAAATACGTGTGAATACTATGATATAATTGGGAATAATGAGTGTTTGTAATCTGCCGATGTAGCTTACAAATCGTGCCAACGCCGCTACAGCCGTAGCGGCGTTACTACACCTGTCTGAATACCGCTACGTCTACGAGTCTATGTAATCGACATAGTCTCCGGTGGGGGAAATAACCTTCTTCAAAATAATAACATAAAAAATTAATGCCAGATATCGTAGCAGTATAACATTTTGCGAAACAATGTCGTCATATATTAGTCAACATTAGTCACAGTCCGGGCCAGGCCCTGGATGTCAATCATGTAGGCATTGGAATGTATTAATTTAATAAAAACATAGTTAAATAAACATTTATATTATTGAAGTTGGACTGTTCAAATACTATAAAATGTAACCGCAAGTGACATTACAAGTATTTCAAATACCTAAAATAATTGTTTACTGTACAGCTCAATAACATATAACAAAACACTTGTCATCTGATATAATTAGCTAATGGCATAGTAAATAGGTTCATATCAGTCAACTAATATGAATCACCATGTAGGCCTCATGCTAATTTATGTGTCCAAAATATTTGGCTCCTAATAATGGATCCCGAATTGATGCTCCAGTTTTGAGGCGACAATTTAGCAAGCACGCTATCATATCAAGATTTGTTTATGACAGCAAACACTAATGTATGTATTTAATAACAAGGACTGGTATATGATTTATCGACTCTTGAATGTAGGACTAAGAAGGAAAAAAAGAACAAGACATGAAAAAGACACAAAGATTAATGAAAAGATAGTTTTTTTATTTACAAAGTAAGTTCAAAATTATGTTAAACACATTTGAGTGAATATGCATCTTAATTAATCATGAAAATTAAAGATAACACACACAGATATCCAATAAAAAAGAAAACGCTGAAAAAATTCACTTATAAATCGGACTAGTGCTCCAATTTTAATGAAAATATGCAAGATTGTGTCATTTTGTTCATAGTATATGACTGAAGTATCCGAACAATCATAGGACCTAATATCCAAATATAAAAACACACTTATCACTTTGAAATTACTTGATCGCGTAACTTTGTCAATATTGGAATACTACTTATACATTTTGAGATTGGCCAATCTTTTTGTTTTGATGCGCCTCTGAGCTTGGTTTCCAAGGATTTAGGTGCAATAGAAGTTATCTTATTATTATTGGCAATAAGTGGTGCCATTGCAGGGGGGGTGGTAGAACGTGGGTATAACATTCCCCTCCTCCCAAGCTGAATACACAATGCCGCTCATTGATTCAATATGAGCGACGCAGCAGCACCTCCCGGAAAAAACATCCCAGAAGAATAGAGATAAGGAAAAGAAGAAACGTGGAGTGCACTGCATGGCTCCTGGGTGTACAAACTGGTACTACAAGTGCAAAGAAAAAACTTTCCACAGACTTCCGATGAATGAATCCCAAAGGAAAAGGTGGTTACAGGTATTGAAATTGGCATGTCCACCGGCCGCAACGTCAGCGAGAGTCTGCAGCGATCATTGCACGGATGCTGATTATAAGACGAAAGACGCATATGACGAACAAGGACATTTGGTGAAAAAGAAAACATCGTTCTTGGTGAAAGACGCGGTTCCATCTGTGATAGATTTTTCCACGTACAGCTTTGCCTGTACCGATTTGTCATCGGCAAAATCGACCAAGAAACGGGAGCTATCGGAGAGCAGAACAGTGCGCAGGAAGCGACATGCAGAAACCATGCAGGTTAGTAAAATATTATTGTCATTGCGACTTATCATTATGTTTACAGTAAATATAAACTCTAAATTTAATGTTGGTAATTTTCATTTTGAAAAAAGACACGGAAATAAAGTAAGCTTTAATGTTGCTAATTTTGATTATTAAAATAAATATTAACCCATTTTTTTCCTGGTGGTTGTCATATAATAATTATAGACCAACACTCTTGAATCTGAAATAATAATTATTATTTTGGAACAAAACAATATTGATTCATATACTGAAGAATTATTACTAGAGTTGGGTTACGTCCAAAAGTTTCATTAGTGAGTGGGACATTGTCCAGTGGGGTTTTGTCTTGGATCCATTGTTCACCATGCCTAAAGTAACAACCACAATACATTTCAGATTTATTAATACATTTATTTCAATTAACTAATTTTGTTACACCAAAAGTATATATAGGATAGAAATAAACATAACATTATGTTTGATGAACATCTCTTTACAAAATGTTCGTATAACAGTATGCACAACCAACTTGATTGTTTGCTTACAATAATGTTAAGTACTACATAATCTGTAGTAATCAGTATTATTTTAATATCATTACATTTCATAGTAGATGCGTGTTATTCCAAGTAGTGACTATGTAAAAATGACCTCCACACATGTGGAATAATGATACAAATCATAATCATACTTGGCACACTTAAAATGTAATAGACCGCAACACTCATGGAGGTGGTGTTCTAATAGCACTGAGAAATGACCTATTTGTAGTCCCCCAAGATAAACTGAATACTACATGTGAAATATCTTGACTAAAGTACACTTTCACAACAAAGCCATCTATTTGGCATCCTACTACAGACCCCCAAATGGTCATACAACATCACTGGAAGCCCTACATGAATCCCTGGCTATCCTCTACCGTGGCTGCAAACTTCCTCCATCTGTTATAATTGCCGGGGACCTAAATCTACCAGACATCAACTAGGAAAACCTCTGTACAACAAACCAACACACAGCAACAAAACACAACAATCCGGACTAGACTCTGGAAATATCCTTGACCTTGTACTTACATCAAACCCCGGCCTTATCTCCAGCGTAAACACAGTGACAAGCATGAGCGATCACAAAGTTATTCTCTTTCACGTTAATGTGAACCCCCATGAAGAAAACCAAACCTCCACACAAAGTGTACAACTATAAGTCTACTAACTGGGAAGCCCTCAAATAAAAGTACCCTTCTTGCTCAAACGTACTTTGCTCGAAATCCTGACAACCTAGACATCAATTCAAATTGGAACTTCTTTCACCAAAACTACACTAAACTGATAGAACAATCCATCCCTGGCCGCATGACAAAATCAAAACCGCATTTACCCTGGATCACAAAAAAACATTATCAGACTACAAAGAAAACGGGACAAAACTCATGCTAATAAATCAAACAAAAACAAACACTGGGAACACGTCAAGAACCTAAGAAAAGAAGTTAATAAAGAAATAACAAATTCTACTACAGCTACATCAATAACATTATAGGCGAAAGCCTCACCACCAACCCTAAGCGATTCTGGTCCTTCATTAAACAAACAAAAACAGAAAACCTTGGCATCCCAACAGTAAAAGCAAATGGCAAAATGCAAACTGATCCCGACAAAGCAAACACATTAAATAACCACTTCAAATCAGCTTTCACCAAAAAACAACTTCCTATCCCAACTAAAGGCCCATCACCACATCCTCCAATACAAACACTTGATATCGGAATAAATGGCATCGTAAAACAGCTTGAAGCTCTAAAACCAAACAAGGCATCAGAGAAACGACATTTAATAATAATTATCATTTTTGCATTTACATATTATATATAGTTTTTTTTTATAACCATTACAAAAATATGCAGCACGGTATTGTAATGGTGTTATCGGCAACCGCCTCATATGTATGTATTCAAAACTATTGATGATATGACAAAATAAAAGGGTTTTTTCACCTTTTTTGAGGATTTCACTTTAGTACTATTATGCTAACATGAATTATGCAATAACCACTAGTCACAAGGTGTGTTTCGTTTTCATGTATAACAGTTTACAAAATTGTAGTTCAACAGTCTTCAAGAAATCTCAGCGTTTTGTTAAATGGATGTGTCCCGAGGACAACATATGTGGTGGGATAGTTTAACAGATACTGAGCGTATACTTATTTTAAACATACCCAAGGTTAGTCATATAATGGGATTTGTTGCATGACTGTATGTTGATAGGTGTATATAAGCATTTACATGCAAATTCTTCCTCAATGCTCTAATATGTGAACAACCTATAAGCACTAAAATTGTCACCCTTTATTTTGGCTACTTTTAGGTGCCTCATAAACAAAGTTTACATATTATGGTACATATTTCCGGTAATTATTATGCAAAATAAAAAAATACTGGGAGAAGGTAGGGGCTATGGGTGTACAAGGTTTATGAAAATTGTCACTTTTTATTTTCTACATTCTTTTCCACCAGTCTATATTTCATCATTGTGTTGCAGTAGGTCCAACTTGCTACCACATATTGTCAGTGATACTGGCAATTCCTTTTTTTAGTCCAGTAAGAATATAGATATATAATTTCAGAATAATTCAGTTGTAAACTAAAAACATGTTTAACATTTTATGAATTTGAATGGCAAACAGTAGAAGTTTTAATAACATATATGGGTCATTCTCATTCAGAGAGCACATTTGGCACACAAACATGAAATGCATTTTACTGTTAAATTATTATTTTACTGTACCTTTACTATGTCAATGATAATTTCAAATTGCAAATACTTTTCTGTCACCATTAATGTATACTTATATAGTATATATTTAAATATATAGCATGGATCAGCTGCATTTCAGTTCCCCTTTAAGGGAAGTCATGTGATGTACGTTCTGTCTGATTGGTTACGCAAATTAGATTACGCCGAAAACTAGTGTATATACCGTGCTTCCGACGATTCTGGTCTTTCCTTTTTCGAATCTCGAGAAGGTCGTATCGTATCTGGTCGCTCCCGCTATTTGTAAATATGGAATTGTGACGGTGTAAAGACGGCTGCTTCATATACATATGTTTTTCGTTAAAAGAAGTCATCTCATACGAGTCCTATGATTGTATCGTTGGACGTGAATCCGAACAGATGATCGTCTCTTGACATGAAGGTATGAAATGTTTGGCACCCTCTTGTCTCGTAGTTTAGTTCTTGTCATTCGTTGGTCTAAGTGTTTGGTGTTTCGTTTGTGCGACAAGTTTGGTTCTTGTCACTCGTTGCAATGTACGATGTACGGTGTGTGACGCAGTGCACGATGCATGATGTAGTGCGCGATGCGCAATGCACGATTCGATGCGATGCACTGCGCAATGCGCGATGCACAATGCGACGTCTGTTGGCTGTTATCTCTCGTCGAATTGTTTGAAAGTGGTGGAATTTGACGTAGTAACCTGTTAAGTTTGGTGTTTCGTTTGTACAACTCGTGTCTATAGTTTGGTTCGTGCAGCGTGTTGGTCAAAGTGTAGTATTTCGTTTGTCCAACTAGTTGGTCTGAGTTCAATTCGTACAACCTGTTGGGCTAAGTTTAGTGTTTCGTTTGTACAACTCGTGTCTATAGTTTGATTCGTGCAGCGTGTTGGTCAAAGTATAGTGTTTCGTTTGTCCGTCTAGTTGATCTGAGTTCAATTCGTGCAACCTGTTGGGTTAAGTTTAGTGTTTCGTTTGTACAATTCGTGTCAGGTCATCACAAATTATGTATATCTCTATGTCTGTATCTATGTATATCTCTATGTCTATCTCTGTGTATGTATCTATGTATATCTCTACGTCTGTCTCTATGTATGTTTCTATGTATGTATCTATGTCTGTCTCTATGTTTGAATCTATGTATATATCTATGTTTGTCACTATACATGTATCTATGTATATCTCTATGTCTGTCTCTATGTATGTAGTTATGTATGTATATATATGTATGTATCTATCTATGTATCTATGTCAGTCTCTATGTATGTATCTATGTCTGTCTCTATGTATGTATCTATGTATGTATCTATGTATGTATCTATGCATGTCTCTATGTATGTACCTATGTATGTACCTATGTATGTATCTATGTATGTTTCTATGTATGTACCTATCTATGTATGTTTCTATGTATGTATCTATGTATGTATCTATGTATGTCTCTATGTATATATATATATATGTCTCTATGTATGTATGTCTCTATGTATGTATATATGTCTGTCCTTATGTATATCTCTATATCTGTATCTATGTATGTATCTATGTCTGTCCCTATATATATATTTCTATGTCTCTATGTATCTATGTCTGTCTCTATGTATGTATCTATGTATGTATCTGTGTCTGTCTCTATGTATGTATCTATGTATATCTCTATGTATGTCTCTGTGTATGTATCTATGTCTGTCTCTATGTATGAATCTATGTCTGTTTCTATGTATGTATCTATGTATGTATGTATGTATCTATGTATCTATCTATGTATGTATCTATGTATGTATCTATGAATGTATCTATGGTGTTGCCTCGTCAAAGTACATGTAAATTAGAATGTGTTTAATGACGTCACTGTATGACTTCATATGGTGGGACTACATTGCATACGCGCAAGTTCAAAACAAGGTCTAACCGACGCACTACCTGCTTGACCAATTCACCTCGCGTATAGAATTTCTGCGTGTACCATGACGTCACTCACTGACCATGACGTCACATGATGGAATTTTATTCAAGCGCGCAAGTTCAAAACGATGGCTAACCAAAGCACTACCTGTTTGACTAAATCACCTCGCGTAGAAAATTACTGCACGTAGCAGTTTGATGACGTCATACAGGGTGCGCACGCTCACGCTCGCAACAAACAAACATGTCCAGACACGTCTCGAGTACGGTTTTTATAAGAGACACGAATTTAGGTACTACCTTACAGGAATTGATACCAAGGTCTAATTCCAAGATGGTCGCTCTTTTCGAAAAAAATTACATACACACTTTCTGATATAACATAGTCCTATATGTAGTCTACATTTCGTATATATTACTTCAGATAAAACCACCTCCGCTGAATTTATAATCCTTTTATTATAAATTATGCCTTATTGTAACACCACATTTTAGACATGTCGTCGTCAATCAAATAAGGGCCGAGGAATCTCGTTTGTGACATATTCAAATGCTGTTCGGTGTATTTTATTTTTTCAAAAAAAGTCGTCGATCAACCAGTCTTTCATCACTGCAGTTGAATTAATGGCCTCCACAGCCTCGTCAAAGTGCATATAAATTAGAATGTCATCAGGTAACATACAATCGTAATTAAATTGACTAGGATCGTCTATCTCGCAAGCGAGACATTGTCGTCTTGAGAATTCAACGACGGCACATGCTATGTGACGGGCAATCGTCTTCTTCATTTCAGTCGCAGGAAACTCAAGCGTAAAGTTCAGATTAGTGGCGACAGGAGCGGCAGTTGTCACATTGGTTGCGTGAGTAGAAATTGTGACATCGTCAGGAGCGGAAGTTGTCACATCGGCCGTGTCGGCGGAAGTTGTAACATCGGCCGTGTCGACGGAAGTTGTCACATCGGCCGTGTCTGCGGAAGTTGTCACATCGGCAGGGATGACAGCAGAGAGAGGCTGAAACAGGGTATGGAGCCTAGTGTATCACCACCACGTGAGTGACGTTGTAGTTTGTGTAAGTATCTCGTCGAGTTTTCTTTATGGTGAGGGACACACAGTTAGTTCAGTTTGTAAGTCTGCATCGTGTCGTCCATAACAGCAAACGTCTCGGCATTCACGTCTAGGAGAAGAGCCATACACTGGTCGAATAAAGTCAGCCATATAGATTGACCCGTCGCTGTCTCGACAAAGCACATGCGCACCACGAAATGCATGTCAGATGCAACGTAACCATGTCGTTCGCATTGCAAATGTCCCCTATCGTCGATAATCATACGCTTCTTACAGTATCTGTATCCGATGTAGAAGGGTGTATGCTGGCGTATTTTGTCGATGAGGAGACCTCTGATCTTGATAACGGCGTCGGCGCTTACCGTTGTTTCTAGAGCTGAGATGTCCACGACGTCTGGTTCCGACGGCCCGGAAGGACGGTTGGTCACCGGCATGATGGGTCGGCTCGTCGGCTCGTCGGCTCGTCGGCTCGTCCTCGTCGCTCGAGTCTGTCGCATTGCGAGGTCGGTAGTAGGGTGTCTTCAACATGATGATGTTAGCCGTGCTGTCGTCGTGATACGAATGACGGTCCGATTGGCAAAACACCGCCGTTATATAGTTAGCAAATGTGCCCAAAAGTCACGTGGGCGTGCCGAAAGATCACGGATTGTAGAGTAGAAAACTCAAAAGCACGGACTGCAGAGTAGAATGTGCACACGCGCGGAGTGCAAAGTAGTTATTTAGTTCACCACTTATCTAAGAGGGGTGCTTTCAGTTGATGACGATATATCCACCAGGAGTAAGCACTTGACAAAAAAGAGACACGAATTTTGGCAGTACTCGTATGTAGTTATCCACTTGTCCGTTAGGAGGCACCACTTGTAGTTCTCCCCTTGTCCGCCAGGTGGTGCTGTTTTAGTTCACGACTTATCTGCCAGGGGGAATTGAGTTTATAAAAATTCCACCAGGTGGCAATATTTTAGTTCACGACCTATCCGCTAGGTGCGCTGTTTTAGTTCACGACCTGTAGGTGGCGCCATTTGATCTACATCCGGGCAATTGACCTTGACCTACATCCGGGTACTTGACCTTCCCCTTCCACAACGGATAAACGGATGCGTCTACGCTAAGGGACCGCACATATCACTTACGTCAATTGATGGATCCAGCATGTCGCGCTGTTTGCCTAGGTCACAATCAACATTTTACGCGTGACCACCGTTAAGTTTTAACTTTGCCACCAATGTTGATAACGGCTATTCATATACGTGAATTACATTATTATTGCCGCATGACATCTCATATATATCAAACCTTCCCGCATGTAGGTTTGATATATATGATATATATATAGGTGTCATTTTAAAGACGTTGCCTTATTTTGCCACAAGAAACCCATGTGCGGCAAGAATTTCAGAACTAAACACGATGGAATGCACGAACGCATCACGTGTTCAGCATCCATTGTTGATGGCTTCACGTAGCTTTTGCTAGTCAACGGGTCATGTTGATTGATAGGTCAATTGATGGATCCATGCAGTAGGCCCTATGCGTCGCGATTTGCCTACGTCACCATCAAAATTATGTTCATAGCCTACGTCAAGCTTTACCAACAGTGTTGATAAAGGTAGCCCAAATATAACGTGAACTGTATTATTAGAGCAGTATGACATCTGCTAGATAAAATATTCCAGCGTAGGCTTAGACAGCTGGGGCCAGGGGCCGGTTTCATAAAGCGTACTTAAAGTTACGCAATTATTTAGCGTCACGTGTTTGCGTAAACTCCTAAGCTCGCTTATATTTAATAAAAACCACGTCATTTACTAAGACAATCATCTTAGCGTTAAGATCGTTCTTAGCCGCTTCATAAAACCGGCCCAACCACGTTATGTTTTTTGTCATAAACAAACATGTTTGGGGCAATAATGTCACCAAAATACCGTCTATGATGGGATATCTGAACGCTTCACGTATTGACACACTCACGCACGAACGTACACACGCACGTACACACACACGCGCGCGCACACGCACATAAGAAGAAAACTATTATTTTCCGCATTGATTATTGATTATTTTTAAGTGTCGATCTAGCGCATACCTTGTAAGTATTGATGATAACATTGACTGCAAAGTTAGTGTAGACTTCGGTAGTGTCGTGCATCTAAATGCTAACAAATATAATAGAAAACACTCATTATGCAATGGTGTACCTGCATGTTTGTAGTGTTTGATGACCCTAATTAGAATGCCTTGATACAGGGACAGATCATTGTTTGTATTTTTATAGGCGACCATGTAACGTTAACCTTTACTTGTTCTGTAAGCTAAATAATGATTTGGATGTAAGCACAGTAAAACAATTTTTTTGGTATTTCATTACAGCATAGTTTTTAACAAATCCTACAGTGTAGTTTTCGATAAAATCAACATGGGAAATGTTCTCCGTTGAATGAGGCAAAAAACAGGTGCACTTGTTCCTACATAGAGCTACGCATGGGATTCTTCCGTCACTGACCTGCTCACATGCTGCCAATCAGCCACCAGAAACGCGTGCCTCTGTCTCTGACTTGCATAATGGTACCGCGGTCCTGACGTACGCCCATTTCCACGTTCAAACGTATTTCTTCTAGGAGCAAAAATAAACAAAATCACTTTAGTTTTTGCCGTGTGACCGTCTCTTTGGGTGCATTCAGCAGGAGATCAAATTATCGAAACAATCACCTCACCAACTGCGTACCGTGATGTATTTGACAAACACTGCGAGAGTGCCAAGCACCTGGTCAACGACTGGAGTGTTCATGATTGGAAGTTTCTGGCAAAGATTAATTTCAAGCCACTGAAAGACATTCAGTTGGCCAAACGTATCATCATAACAAAACGGGGCAACAAAGTTGTGATGACAAATGAGGCTAGCTTCCATTCTGACTTACACAAGGAAGGAGTGGTATTGCTGAAGCGCGGCAGACCTAGCAGAATAAGAAACTCACCTCGACTCCCACCCACACGATCAGTCGCAATTGCCAACAAAAGGGACATCCACAACCTTTTGCAGACAGGATTTGGTGACCAATGGAGGCTCATGGAGGACATCAGCATGTGTTAAACCCTCCCAACTGACAGCCTTCATGATGAGGAAGACATGACATTGTTGCCAGAAACAGAATGCGACTGTGGGGATGATGGCATTGGCGCACACGTGTAGGTGGCCATGTAACGAACATTGCAATGCTCAACTAGCATTAGTTTCTATCTATGAGTTGGCAGGCTGTACCTTCTTGACGTGTTGCACAATCAAAATTTGCAATGGAAACAATAAACGTCAAACAGTATATTTGTTCTCATTCAAATCAAGTTATTTCAATTTTTTCATATAAAACAAGATTACTCATAAACGTATTACAAAGTTCAAACCTCTCTTGAAGTGAGACAATGAAACTGCTATTTTCTTAATACCAGCATATATTCATATTTAGATGCATTTTGTACATACAGATGCACACAGTTTTTGTTGAATTTATCAGTTCATGAAACAATGGATATAGCTGGTTTTGAAAGTCAATTCTTCAACTCATTCTTACCCTCGCTTCGATTCAACATCTATCATATGCTGGCATGTTGCTAGTCACATCTAAGCATACTGAAAATGCTTAGATGTGACTAGCAACAAAATAAAAATATTAGTATTCGAAGAGGCGTACATTGTCGAATTTAATTTATTGAATTCTAATAAAATTATTGTTTTGGTGGAAATGGAAATATACAGGAAGATGTAATGTAATTATGCATTCAGCAACAGGGCTTTTTATTCCCTTTAAGAATTCCGCAAGAGGAATTTATTGTGGAACCATCTATATGACAGTATGAATTATTACTAAAAAGTAATCTTAATTAAAACAACAATGATAATATAACTAGGTATCTATTAAAAACATCAACAATAATTTTATAACAATTCATCGGATTACAAATCATAACACTCCTTTGTTAGCAAAGATACATTTTGTGGATTTTGTCCTAAGAGATTGCGGTATTGTGGAATCATTAACATTTAATGTGCGTTGTACGCATGCACGCACACATATTCACGTACACACACTCACAAACACACACACACACACACACACACATACACACACACACACACACACACACACACACACACACACACACACACACACACACACACACACACACACACACACACACACACACACATACACACACAAGCAAACATACATACACACACACGTTGAATATGCAATACATATTATAATGTTCCATGCATGCGTAGATGTCATATTTCACACTGTGTCGACATTCACCGTGGTCATTCCACGCGTGTGTTACAGAAACAACGCCTATGCTTGTAATGCGGCAAGCCTATTTCCAGACACAACCTCCTTGTGTGAAATTTGGAATCTGAAGACCAGTGACCACACCTGGTAACTCTCCCCGCTGTTCCAGATGCCTGTAATGCGTCAGTGGCGTGCAGTAAATACCAAACAATGGGTAGGCAACAAATTTAGCTATTGAATGTAAAGGCTCCCATGTGCCAGTCAATGCAAGTGCACAACAGCACAAGTCACAAGATGCAGAAACACTGAGAACTGAGGACAACTGTAGAAACAGTTGATTCAGATTTATAGAACTGGATATCATATTTGTATGGCTGTGATTAGATATAATCAGACATTCGTTTATCACACAAGTTTGTACAAACAATAAGGAAGGTGTGATTTTCTGTACACATTCCGTATCTGCACGCATTGCAGCATTGTTTAATTAGGAGATAACTATGACTATGTACATACTGTTATATATTTGCTGTTAAGGAAATGTTATGCTGCTAAATAAACAAACCATGTCGTTGAGATACCATTAAAAACCCTATGGTCATGTTATTGATAATTTTAACTTCAAGTACAACCAGGTGTTGACAGTTCATATCATACCGTATGGTGCATTATACAATGTTAAATTAGTATGTTTAGGTAATGTCTTAGTAATAACTAACGCATCTTACATATGTTTTATATTGATATTTTATTAATTTGTTATTCTATGTAAAGGACACGGACAATATGTTTTTTTACAAAAATCACAAGGCCATATTGAGCTTATGAGGTATCTTTAATTTCACCTTCCTAAGATATCTACCTTATGAGATAATTGCGATGTTTGGTCGTGACCCAGGGCCTGCCTAGAAGACAATAAGTGGCGCCCTTTTCGAATACAATCCGTATCTGTGACGTCACACCAGGTATAACAATGGAGGACGTATCCAGTGATTTATCTGGTGAAATCCATTGTTTTTTTGCGGAAACTGATAATGATGATGATAGTAATGAGAACATAGCACATATAACTAATGAAGATGAAGAAGGTGTTCAACGATATGACATATCTGTTTGAACCGGAGACAGATGAGACGAATGAGGAAGTTAAATCTTGTTAAAGATGAAGAAGGTGTTCAACGATATGACATATATGTTTGAACCGGAGACAGATGAGACGAATGAGGAAGATGTTTCAACAAACGAAGTCGAGGGGGCAGTCGGCGGTGTCACCGGCACTGATCGTCTTGTTGATTTGTCAATTGTAATATTTATTTTAGTAACCTGGTTCAATGAGTGAAATATGTTGTTGCTGTAGAAAAGAAGAATAACGGACATGGGGCTTGTCGGGGGGAGGGACGCTTTGCAAGCTGATTGTGAGCCACCTCCCTTACTTAGCCATAGGGTTAGGCCCTTCATAATTCAACGGATCCTGAACGAACCCCCCCCCCCCTTATTCCGGATTCCGCAGTTGACATGACAATTTTGGATAGCAACCCCCCACCACACACACACACACTTGCAAATTTTAGGGAGCCAATCGCGAGACATGCTTTGGGTATTTTTATCACTCCTGACCTGTCACGCCGCCCCCCTTACTCATTTCTATGGCGATGATGTGAGCACACTTCCGTACTTTTGATCAAGACCAAGGGGACATGTCATAATTTACGTTCGGCTGGGGCTTTTAGTCATTTACACAGCTAGGGCATTTAGTCATTTACACAGCTAGGGCATTTAGTCATTTACACAAGAAATACAGCGGCCCAATAATATATATATTTAATTTCTTATAATTGGACAGGTGTTACTGTTTCCTACTCTGTTCACTGACACAGAACAGAGTTTGATTCACGCAAAGATACAGAGTTTAATTCACGCAAAGATACAGAGTTTAATTCACGCAAAGATACAGACCGCTTCGACGGGTGCTCACAACAGACAGAAAACTTCCACTGCCATAATGTCCCACGTAAAGTCAGTTACGTTACATCCCTTTCCTTTTACAAAAAAAATCAATTGTATAAGAAAACAATTAACACACACTAATATAACACGACAAGTGTCTATCAATGTTGATAGTCAGCCAAGTACGACGGTGGCTTTCTGGCCCGTTTGCCTCTGCGCACAGGTGATGTTTCGACACGAGCCGGTGACGGGACGACACGAGAGGGTGACACATCATCGGACGGTGTGCATTGCATCAGCACAGGATCCTCACGCGGCGGTGAGTCCGCATCCATCGGGACGTTGTCGTCGACACGAGGCAGAGTCGCACGAGCTTCTCTTGAGAGTAGAGGCATCGGAGTCTCGCACTCAGGTCGCGGAAGACACTCGTTGCCGACACGTAACGCACGTCGGTTGCGTCTGTACGTATGCCCATTGACAAGCACAAGGTACGAACGGTTGGATAGCTTCTTTGAACACTGTCCAAGCGTCCAAGTGTCTTGATTCGGTAGGTTCATGCGAATAGCACTGCCTGGTGCTATCGGCTCCAACTGAAGACTTGTTGTACTGCAGACGTTGCGCATCCTTCATAGCCTTCCTGTCACGAGGCACGTCAACCGCAAGTTGTGGTTTCAACATTGCGCGTTGCATCGGAAGTGACGTTCTGCATCTACGACTGAACAGTAGCTGTGCTGGTGACGCGCTGTATCCCTCACGTACTGTGTTTCTGAAGCTCTGCACGCCAACTGGACGTCGCTGCCGTCTTCCACCGCCTTCTTCATCAGGTTCTTCACGGTCCCAATGGCTCGTTCAGCTTGCCCATTGCTCTGTGGATAGTGTGGGCTGCTCGTAACATGCTCGATATCCCATGACTGCGTGAACGCTCTGAACTCCCCGCAAGAGAACTGGGGCCCGTTGTCTGAGACCAGCAATTCGGGCGAACCGTGACGTGCAAACTGTGAGCGCATTGCGTCGATGACACACGTTGCACGCGTACTCGAACCAAGTCGTGCCAGCTCGAAGAAGTTAGAGTAGTAGTCGACAAGTAGAAGGTAGTGCTAACCTGGTAGCTCAAACAAGTCGGCACCAACCTTCGCCCAAGGTCGATCTGGAACCGCGTGTGGCATCAGCGGCTCCTTGCACTGCTCAGGACGATACGTGTTGCACACACTACACTGACTGACGTAGTCGGTGATTTGTTGGTTCATCAGTGGCCAATACACAGCATCCTTTGCGAGACGAATGCAACCTTGTATGCCCTGATGAGATCGGTGAACCGTGGCGATTATGTCTTTTCGCACGCTGGTCGGCACGACGATCCTATTGTCTCTGAAGACCAGACCATTCTGCACGGTCAACTCGTGGCGCACGTTGTAGCATGCGCGCACGTCAAGGTCAGTGTCCGACTTTTGCGAAGGCCATCCTCTCAGGGTAGTCTGTATGAGTTTCTGTAGAACACAGTCACTCGCGGTCGCAGCTCGTAGCTCCTGTAGTCGTCTGGGAGACACTGACAGTCCTTCCGTCAGGTCGATCTCTGCGAACGTGACTGTATGCACACTCGGGTCGCCTGGAATGTACGCCCGACTTAGCGTATCCGCGATGTACATATCTGCTCTGCGCATATATGTGACATCTAGACTGTACCGCTGGAGTCGCAGCAGTATTCGCTGTAAGCGCTTAGGAGCAGTCACTAAGGGCCTCTTAAAATCACTTCCAGTGGCTTGTGGTCGCTCTGTACCTGCACCTTATCTCTGCCGTAGACGTACTGATCGAACTTCTCGCAGGCGAAAACTATAGCTAACAATTCTTTCTCGATCTGCGCATAGTTTTTCTCAGCGCTGGTCAGCGCACGTGATGCATAGGCGACCGGAAGCCGGTTCTGAAGCAACCCAGCGCCAAGCCCGCTGTCAGATGCGTCGCACTGTATGACTACTGGCTTCATCACATCGTAGTACTCTAGAGCTGGAGTCATCGTTAGAGCTTTCTTCATTTGATCGAATGCCTGCTGATTAATTAGTATGCAACCAACACCACTCAGTGTCCTTGTCCAAGAGTCGTCTGAGGGGCTGCATGATGTTCGACAGATGCGGCACGAACTTCGCCAAATAGTTCACTGACCCTAATAGCCGTTGCACACCTTTTGCATCCACTGGCGCAGGCATTTTCTCGATTGCTTCAACCTTTTTTGGGTCAACGCGGAGTCCTTCTCGTGTGAGTAGATGTCCTATGTACGGAACTTCCGTCATCTTCAACTTCAACTTATCCGCGTTTAGACGAAGATTACGCTCACGGGCACGCTCCAAGAACGCACGTAGGTTCTTGTCGTGGTCAGCCTCTGCTTCGTCGTCTGTGTCGCCGCAACCTACGATCAGAAAGTCATCGTGTATGACCTCTGTACCCTTTAGTCCCTCCACCAGTTGATTCATAGTGCGTTGCCAAACTTCTGGCGCCGAGTTTATGTCAAACGGCATCCTCAGCCAACGGTATCGACCGAAGGGGGTGTTGAAGCACGTTAGCATGCTAGATCGGTCATCCAATGCTATTTGCCAGAAACCGTTCTTGGCATCCAACACAGTGAACAGTCTGGCTTTCTTCAAACGAGTGCTGACTTCTTCGATGGTCGGCATGGGGTAGTACTCGCGCCTGATCGCTACATTTAGATCTTTCGGATCCAGGCACAGCCGGATCTGACCATTTGGCTTCTGTACCACCACCATGCTGGACACCCAATCAGTTGCGTCCGTTACAGGCGTAATGACTCCTTCGTGAACAATCTGTTCTAGTTTCTCATGAACTTTGTCGCGCATCGGCACCGGGACGCGCCTGGGTGCATGCACAACTGGTCTGACGGAGTCGTCTATCTCGATGGAGTAGCTGTTCTTGAGCCTGCCCAGGCCCTGGAACACGTCCGCATACTCAGCTTTCAGGTTCATCTCAGTTAGTTTGTTCGACTCGTTGACACTGCATACGTAGTCCAGCGGGTCGCAGTCCTTGATTTTCAGCACGCCCATGCCCTCAGAGGCGTCTAGGCTAAGTATCGGTGTATACTTGCCCTGAAGAACATTGAACACGTGTCGGTGTCTGACGCCTTTCCTAACGACAGAAAGCTTACACTGCCCCAATGCCTTCTCGCGCGTGCCTACGTACGTGACGATAGTCGTTTTGACTTGTCTCAGTTTGGCCAGCGATGCATCTCACTCGTACATACTCATCACGTGGTAGCACACAGCAATCCGCTCCACTATCGATTTGGAATCTGATTGGCACGCCACTGTCGCCCAGATTTAGCGTAATCATGGCGCGGCGCTTGTTGCCTACACTGTTCACTGTAGTGAGTGTGCCTACATTGAACTCGTTGTCCCTCACTGAACTTTGCACTTGCTTCACGTTCTTCTGTTTGCATCTGCTTTGGAAGTGGTTTAATTTTCCGCATTTACGGCACTCCTTCCCAAATGCAGGGCAGCTCATCGGCGCATGCTCGAAGGAACAATTCTTGCATTTGCTGTACGATGGGTTCTTCAGTGTGACGCGTGACTGACGACCTTGCTGATTCTGCTGACCTCGATGATCCTGATGACCTCGCTGATGAACCGCACTGACAGTTTGCTCCCCCGACATCACATGCATTTGCTCTGCTGCAGCCTCAGCCGCTTGAACCATCTCGTAGACTCTGTCGAGTGTGAGGTTCTTTTCTCGCAGCAATCGCTCACGCACCTTGGCATCGCGCAGACCGTGTACAAAACGATCGCGCAGAATCTGGCTCGTCGTAATTGTCCCAAAATCACAGCTGTCGGCTGCGACACGCAATTCTGTTAAATAGCAAGACCCAGATTCACCAGCCTCCTGGTGGCGGCAATGGAACTTATAACGCTCATAGATTGTGTTTTGTCTAGGGTTACAGTGTTCCTCAAATTTGTTGAGCACGTCTTGTATTCTATTCTCACTTTCACCATCCCCGTATTGAAAAGTGTCAAACACCTTAACTGCATCTTCTTCTATGACTGATAGCAGTGTGCACACCCTTTTCTTGTCGCCTGCGTCATCTATCCCAGTTGCTATTTCAAACCGAGTCCATGTTTTACTCCAGGATTTCCACAGGCTAGACGCAGATTTATCATTTATGTTGAGGGGCTTCGGTGCTGGAATATTAACTGTTGCCATGTCTTAAACTCGCGACTTTACGGTAATGTAAAATGTCAAAGCCAGCAACGGAATGTGGTTTCAAATTTGCGAGACAGGTTCGTGTTTATTTCTGACACCATGTTACTGTTTCTTACTCTGTTCAGTGACACAGAACAGAGTTTGATTCACGCAAAGATACAGAGTTTAATTCACGCAAAGATACAGACCGCTTCGACGGGTGCTCACAACAGACAGAAAACTGTCCACTGCCATAATGTCCCACGTAAAGTCAGTTACGTTACAGTGTCAGTGTTTATTAATGACGACGGGTGCAGGGGGTCGATGTTGCACAGAGTTACCCCAAATAAGAGGCAAACTCACACAGCTGGAAGACGAGGGTTGCACAGAGATACCCAGGGTTCAGCAGCGTCTGCACAGATATTTGGGTGCTGCAGGCGGCCTACCTGGCTTACTGGCAATGGCACGGCGATAGGAACGTCAGACAACAAGACCAAGTAACGATGTACCCCGTACATGGATATAGCAGAGTGACTGAACTGATGAACACATGCATTTGAGTGAGACCTATCCATGTACCTAATAACAAATACATTAATGTTTGAATTATTCATGTGCGCTCATCAAACACAATACGAGCAAATGTCATTTTTCAATTTGACTGTGTATTACCATGGATTATTTAATGCATTTCATATGTCAATTATGAGGTCGTTTTTATTGTATTTTCAGACGAAATCGATATACTGGCTACATACAGTTTGTGCGTTGGTGCTAGGGATTACTCGGCACACAAGATAGAGTTGCATTGCCAGCATGCGCAGTTAGATATATACGGGACGCTTTTCCCTCGGACACATATCGTGGATTTGCGTTGCCCCCAATTAGTCGAGCCCCGAAGGGGTAAACAAAGCAATCGTAATGAAAAAAAGCGACTGTCGCTTCTCACCGTTTTACAGAATGTGGCTAGTGTAATGACTGGTTTGTGTGTGTACTGTCTGTGTGGCCAGTCATGGCACCAGGGTATTTTCAGTGTATTGTGAGTGTCCAAGGGTAAGTCTGGGGGTAGGGGGATATATTTTCATGTCATACCACATTTTGCCATGTTTTCGAGGTGTGCCATCGCTACAGTGTGTGATATTTATTGGATTAGACCATAAGTTTATACCAGGTCTGGATTGACCGGTTCTCTTGACTACCTGTACGGACGCTCAAGCTCAAATCACGTTGGAATTTTAATAAATATTTGTATTTGGACAATCTTTCAGTACGCATTTATTTTTTCCCGGCCCAATGTTTTGAAAAACGCACAATGACAATTGGAAACAAATTATCAAATATTTGTTCAGTAAACAACTTGTCACCTGAAGCACATACATTGTTAACAATGCAGTGGCATAAACAAACATTCGCATACTCCTGTGATCTCAGGGGATAGAGATTGTAGAAATATACAGAGTTCTTACATCTTCTATGTAGAAGTTTGAGCAGACCAATTGATCTGAAATATGTGGATTATAGTTTTAATGCAGATGGCCGAGAAATGCACGTGCCAAAATAATATTCCCAATAATCAACAGGGGTCGATGGGTCGTCACACACCAAATACCCATAACCTTTACAGTTTTCAGAAGAATCAAAGTGAAATTGGGACTTGTAAAGCGTTTTTCTCAGTAAAACCCACACACATCAACACATTCTGTCCATAATCAATAGCGTTCATCTTCTACCCCATATTAATGGTTGCACCAAATTCTATAGAAACCCGAAAATAAATATACACTGAGAAGCATTGACAATGCTTGCTGCAGACGGGTACAGGTCACGGTCGCTCATCCATAGTATCCCCCCTCGCCAAAGGGTGATATATAACTACTCATATGACAAATCTAGACACGTGCAATGCTACTGCCTGAGTATTGCTGGGTCTCTCATATTCGGAACACATGTTGGCGTGGACTTAGACTTGGATGTCCTCCCATGCCTCCCACGTGGAATCCTCCTCATTACTCAACGTCTTCTCAAGAAGAGTGCCCATCAATTCATCATCATGCTCTCCAAAACGATATATTTTATTGATTTTACCACATATTGATTTTACCACATGGTTCAATGTCCCCAGATCGAAAACGAGGCGCGAGACTTACAGGCCCTATATACTGGAGTACACGAGTACATGACTAAAGGTAAGTTCTTATATAGCGCAGCATCCAATCTTCAGGACTGCTCAAAGCGCTTTACACTTTACTCCCTAGCAGACCTGTTCAATCGAACACCATCTCGACTTTTCTGGGAAGCATCCAGCCACGCTGCAATTAATGCGCGAAGACTATTCGTACACATATATCCACCACTGTCTACAGCCAGGTACTCATTTATACAGCTGAGTGAACTGGAGCAACGTATAGTGAACGAACGTAACCAAGATTCGACACCGCCGCATAGGATTCGAACCCGGGTTCTCTCGGTTGAGAGTCCAAAGCTCTACCCACTGCATCACGGCGCTACACGTGTACTTCCGCCCCAGGTCTGGTCTAGGGACTGGACCAGTGTATAACAACCCCGGAGAGGGGAGATGTTTTTACCTATGAATGGGGATGCAATTCGAAATCGACAAAGAGAGGGGAGGGGTGAAATCTAAAACGAAATTGAACTCCGACCCCTTTCATGAATTCCTGTTTAGCACGTACATTTACAAAAGGTCTGTGCTCATATGTGTGACGGGGCCAATTTGTACAACAAACAAGTCGGCTCCAATCTTTTCGATCAAGTTCTTTATTTGTGGTCTTACTTCCGGATACAAAAAGAAACCTAAACAAAGTAAACAGTTTGTCAATACAGTACTAACAATACAAATATACGTAAGTAGATATATTAATGATTATGATGCGTGGACACATGTCACACAGCACGCAATAGGAATACAATTGTATGTAAATCAACAACCCAAGTATACGCATCTAACAGATGCATATTTACATAATCTACCATGACTGTAATGGCCATGCTCACCCCAACACTGCTCTGGAGGCTCATTAATGAATCTCACATCATTCATTCCAGGCCTGGCTCCCTCCTGCAATGGCATGGTGCAACATGTCATTTATAGCAGAACACAGATAATTATTTAAACAAGTATTTCAATTCCATATTCATATACTACTTCATGCAAGTGTAGGTCTAATGATGGACCATCTTTCAATTCATGATGTGGTACAATTAGAAAAGGGAAATAATACATTAAAAGTATTATTGAACAAGTTGACACTCACCAAAAATAAATGTCTCCTCCTTGTTGTGCGAAACCTGAGCCAGCCTAGCCCACAGCTGCTGTACCAATGCTTGGTGAAAATACACGTGACCAGTGTCTCTGGAGTTTATTTCATACCGTTCAAGCTGGTTACTCATAGTAATTAATTACCTAAATATAATTATAATCAACACCTTAGCAATTAAATCATGAAAATGTAGTTTCACAAAATAAAGAATGTAACAATATCCGTCATCTACTTGGCATATGGTGCTGCTGGTAGTGACATTAGAATGAAAAATAAGATGTATTCCATCTCTTAATTAGCATGTTACAGCATAACTATGAACATGTGTAGGTGTCCAAACTGCTACCTTACATATGAATAACACAAAACATGAGACAGATTTCAGATAATCAGGTAACAACATAAAATCAGCTTACCCTGTGGGCTTCCCTTTTCCTGACAACTGTTCTTGTTGGAGCTGGCTTGGTGGTGGGTGGCCGAACTATGTCAACATTTGGTGACAGCTCTGACAGATCCGATAATATTACCAAATCAACTCAAATCAAACGAACTTTCGTAAACTCCAAAAGGTCAGTTGTCACACAAAAACAATACAGTCGCGCATCCGACGAATTCTCGCTCATGCGTCATGTGACGTCACACACTTGGGACGTGAAATGAACGACCCGTGCTGATATAGACTTCAGGCCATGACTTCTCAACGACGCTGCTACCACATAAATTGGCGGGAATGACCAAAATGGCATGGGATTGTTTAAGCACGCTCCAAAGTACGATTTTATCCAAAAGCAACGGATATTTAAATGTTCATGGTCCGTGTCTTTAACAATAGAGTTGTGTAAAACTGTATGATGGTATTCATGAACGTCAGTGATCTTTCAATTCTAGGCAGGGCTCCATACATCATTTTACATTTATTCACACTTGTTTTTAATCTTAATAAATAGTTAAATGTTTATTTCCTTTAAATATCCGTTAAACTAAATAATTGAAATACAATTTATATTAAAATATATCAATCCATTACGGGAAAAGTTTTATCATATTTAGATTAAGCGTGATCAATATTACGCTAGTTAGAACAGCGTTTATCGATTTTTGTTTTTGTGTGTAAAACTGACGTAGTTTTGTCTTTTTGTAATTAAATAGGGTCATAGACCCACCCATATATTGCCAATGTATGTTAATTTTATTATGTCATCAATATTATGCTAATTAGAAGGATGTTTATATTCGGGGGTTAATCTTACGTAATTTTGTGTTGTCTCAAATTCTCTCACAGATTGTCAACATGGATTTTTGGTTTCAGCACACCCAAGTTAACCTAAAAAACGTTTGTTGGCATATTCAACATAGAAATGCATAAAGTGTTCACAGTTTCGGAATTTCGATCCTGACTAAAAATGTGTGTGTGTGTGTGTGTGTGTGTGTGTGTGTGTGTGTGTGTGTGTGTGTGTGTGTGTGTGTGTGTGTGTGTGTGTGTGTGTGTGTGTGTGTGTGTGTGTGTGTGTGTGTGTGTGTGTGTGTGTGTGTGTGTGTGTGTGTGTGTGTGTGTGTGTGTGTGTGTGTGTGTGTGTGTGGGTGTGTGTGTGTGTGTGTGCGTGCGTGCGTGCGTGCGTGCGTGCGTGTGTGTGTGTGTTTGTGTGTGTGTATGTCCGCAACTGACCACTCTGTGAGAAGTATGCACTACATATATCACATATGTAGGGTTTTTCCCCAGTATGGCTACGGACATGCTTTTTCAAACTATCCCAGTAGGAAATCTGCACACCGCACGTATCACATTTATTGGATTTCTCCCCAGTACGAATACGCACGTGTAACTTTAAATAACTACGATTTAAAAACCCTTGAATGTATTGAATATACGGTTTCTTTGTTGTTATAATCTGACATAATTACCTCACAAGAAACGTTTTTCTATTTTGAATATTTCGACAGTATCTCGCATCCTTCGACGGCAGAATGATGTTGCAGATATGTCACGTGACCGCTGTCATGTGATACAAGCTAAATAAGGACTGCTGGGAGCTCCTGGCCGAAGTCGCGATTCAATGTAGGTTTTCCTCTGTGGATGTTGATTGCCTCCTTTATCTTTCTTCGGTGCCAGTTCTCCTCGTGGTCTAAAATTGTGACGTCTTTCATTGAACACTGATGGCCTGTGTTTAGTTGATGTTCACTTGTGGCTGATAGGTTTTTAGCGACATGACATATGTTCGTTTCTTGTGCTAAGTGCTCTAGCTGTTTCTCCTATCTATTGCTGGTCACATTCTGAGCAATGAATGTCATATACCACACCACACTTTGCTGCCTTTTCCGTCCTATCCTTCGGGTGCACCAATAATGTCCCTAGGGTGTTATAAGGTTTGTGATACACTGGTAAGTCATAGGAATTGAAAATCCTTGCCAAATATTTCGGATAGTTTATTGATGTCGGGCAGGCCTATGGCATGTTGTCCTTTACTGATTTCTGTGGTGTTGTTCTCCTTCTGACAGTTTACTGATGTAGGGCAGGCCTATGGCATGTTGCCTTCTACTCATTTATGTGGTGTTGTTCTCCTTCTGACAGTTTACTTATGTAGGGCAGGCCTATGGCATGTTGTCTTCTACTGGTTTATGTGGTGTTGTTCTCCTTCTGATAGTTTCCTGATGTAGGGCAGGCCTATGGCATGTTGTCTTCTACTGGTTTCTGTGGTGTTGTTCTCCTTCTGATAGTTTACTGATGTAGGGCAGGCCTATGGCGTGTTGTCATCTACTGGTTTCTGTGGTGTTGTTCTCCTTCTGACAGTTTACCGATGTAGGGCAGGCTAAAGGCGTATTGTCTTCTACTGGTTTATGTGGTGTTGGTCTCCTTCTGTCTCCTTGGGTTAGTGAAGTTAAACATCCATGGTTTGTAGAAGTTTCTTGACATGCTCCACCTCTTTAGTGTTGTTCTCATCATCTGCTACCAGGCTTTTTTTCTCTCTGTAGGAGTGTTCTACTATCGATCGTTTGTGCTCTAGGTGCTGATTAGAGTCCATGTTCAAATACTGACCTCTGTGGGTTGCCTTTAGGCACACCTATACCTTGGTTGAGCCATCGTCTTTCAGACATATACACGTGTCTAGGAAGTCTAGCATACTGTCCTGTTCCGGTTCTACAGTGAACTTGATGTTCTCGTCCACCGAGTTCAGATGGTTTGTGAATCGCTCTACTTCACTCTCTTGTAACACTATGGATGTGTCATCCATATATCTCAACCAGTTGTCTGGAGGATGAGCTGTTTCGTGATGGCTCTTTCTTCGAAATATTACATGTATATAAAAAATGTTCGCCACAATCTGGGATACCGTTGACCCCATGACACGTGGAGCGCAGTAGCGCAGCGGTACGAGCCTCGAACTTTCGACTGAGAGAACCCGGGTTCAAATCCTATGCGGCTGTGTCGAACCTCGGACACGTTTACGCTACATTGCTTCTGTTCACGCAGCTGTATGAATGAGTACCTGGTTATAGACAGTGGTTGACATGTGTGCACGAATAGTCTACGCGCATTAATTGCAGCTTGGCTGAATGCTTCCCAGAGAAGTCGAGATGTTGTTCCATTGAACAGGTCTGCCAGGGAATGAAGCGCTTTGAGCTATCCTGAGTACTGGATACTGCACTATATAAGAACTTACCTTTACTTTTCTGTTCCCTTCTTCTGTTTATAGAACATTCCGTCGTAACTGAAGTACGTGGTGTTTAAACAGATTTCTAACAGTGATGATCTGGCTCACTGATATTGATTAAACAACGACACACCGCTAAAATACAAATGTGCACAGCGGCTAAAAAGGTTCTACACCATTTGGTTCTGCCGACTGTGAAATGTTTGATTTTGCCCACCAGACTATCTTCTTTAGACTCGACTCACGTCCATACTTTATATAACAATGTCCACTGAATCAACATGCCCCGTACACTATTTATATCACATTCTTAACTCCACCCATTTTTTCACATAATTGTATAATAAAACGGCGCGAAAAACAAAAATATTATATCCGCCTGTTATTTTTTTATTCCGCCGACCGAGCGTAATGAACGGTAATTTGTCGCATATGTATTGAACGTGTTGACACAGTACACTGCAGTTCTAAGTAAGCCATAAAGAAAAGAAAGCAATTCCAGAAAGACTAGCATAACTAAGACGCTATATAATTGACCAGATATATCAAATATTCATTATGTTATCCTACTGTCAAAATATTCTACATAATCATGGTATTCTAGTTGTCGATTTCCCAAATTTTATCAATAATAAGTCTCTTCTGTGGAACATTAGCTAAATGCCGTAATACATACGACAGGAAAAATAGAACATAATGACACTCTTCTTGCGCAGATCACCACAAAAATACATAAAAGGGTGTGTTGACGACGGATACTATAAAGATATGATCACATGACCGATTTTCCCCCAATGTAAGTTCACAATGTAAGAGTGTAACGCAGCTATGACATTTCATGATTTCTCGGGTTTCTCCCTAGTACGGCTACCAATATAGTCCAGCTCAACCAGAAGAACTTGTCATGTCTCCCTAAAATAATTTATTTGCATTTTTGATTAGTCCATGTCATTTAGTAACAAAATCCACTGAGTGTGGATTTCACACCCGCTTGCCTTTTTCAGAATCCAAGATGGCCGCCGAAATGTTAGATATGACATAACTTCTAAACGAATTGACTTAGGAAGGTGATCTTTAGGTCTAAACATAGGTTTTAGGGGGCAAGGAATCTATTTCTCAGGTTTTCATCAAGATTGGTTGAGTTTCTTATTGCAGAACTATCCAATATGGCTGCCAAAATGACTGTCGAAATGCTAAAAATGCTATAATTTAGAAACTAATTGAGATATAACGACGATATTGGTGTCTGGATATAGGTTGTTGGGGTCACGGATTCCGATTCTGGTGTTTTCGTGACGATTTGTGGAATCCTTATGCGGCCAAATGATCATATGTCCTCCAAACTGGATGTCTGAAGGCTAAATATCTGAAGCCAACTATTGTTGGTATTTGTCGGTTGATATAAAATAATCAAATTGAAACGGACATATCAAATGAACGGAATATTAATTGGTTACAATCCATTATGAACTCCTCAGCGTATTGTCAATAAACATATAACATAAGTGACAGTGACTTGTGACCGGTACTCCCCCAACAACAGTGCGAGGATCTATGGCTTTGTTGGCATGGTCTGCATCCCATCCCAACTCTACTGGGTTGAGGGAGGGGGCCGATTCTAAGGCTCCATACCATTGTGCAACCTGGTAATGGCATCTGAGCACATTCAAGACAAATGCCTGAATTGTTGGTGGGAGAGAGCATAGTTTGGGGGCAGAGACAGTATGCGTTCCAGTTTTCAGCGCCCACATGCGATGACTACACTCTGTCATGGAGTCACACTTCAGCTTGCTATCATAACATACAACCATAAATGCAGTTGCCTCCCTCTCGACCTCCTCCTTATTACAATCAACTTTACCGATAGTGTCGAATTTTAATCCCCCCTTTGCTACTGATATGGCAGTTACCTTTACCTTCCAACTCCATAAGTGGCCGCTACAGTATCACATCCACTTATGACATGCAGTGCAAGAACCAGTGAGATGATATCGAAGTGCTTCTTCACAGTTGTTGGGATGTCAACACATGTTCGGCCACTGATGGGAGACTGCATGATCATGGGACACTGCAGTTTTTGGGCTGCATAATGGTGGAGAAGAAGCGCAAAAACATCCGTGTCGTCAGCAACGAAGGGGATCCATGCCTGCGGATCATGGCCAATGAAAATGGTGAAGTCTGCCTCCTTATGTTTAGAAGCTAGCTGCAAATGAGGTTGTTTTCGCCCTTTGAACACTTTAATCGGAACTGCATCTTCTCCGGTCACCACAATGTGATGGTCCTGTGTGGCATTGTTGAGGAATTCGTTATCGTTCAGGATTTGTTCACATAGCAAGTGGTCCAACTGCACCTTGTGCGTACATTTCAGTACTGAATCAAGGGCTGGAAGTGGTGACTTCAGGTTGAGTTTATGGACCCTTGAAGATGTTGTGGCTCGCGCTGCTCGCCTGCTGCTCTTGGTTGAGTAGTCCATGAACCTGTCAAGTGCCAGGTACACGTCGCTTTCAACGCGTTTGGACGCCAACCGGACTTTGAAGCCTTCAACAAACGTCTGGACTGGGCCCTTTGTAGGTCAATCAATTGTCCAGAGAGCAGCGGATACACCAATGACCACAGCAGTCGGGAGCCACAAGCCCTCAATGTGACTTCCATAGCAAGGTTTTTCTTGAGCGTTGATTTGCCGGTCGCCAATCTCATGCTCCCAGCTGGATGGAACATGGATGGTGGGCAGGCTGCCAGCTCGGTTGAGAGTACTTACGGTAAGTCGAGATCTCTGTTGCTGACTAGAAGACCTCTGACTCTGGCGTAGATGGCCTCCTGATCCAACATTTTATGCACTCCAATCGAATGAAAAAGCGTTATTGTGTGAACTGTGTGTCAATGCAAACTTGTGGGTATCGATATTGAAAATAGTCACGGACAAATCAAAAGTGGGTCATATTTTTTTTAAATACAAAATATAACAACAATCAACTATAGCTTATACATTAAACTAACGGAAACAAATTATTTTAATATGGATGCCACGTAAATTATGCGCTTACAGATACGTTTTCAAAGAGAACTGCCAACTCAAACAGCCTCTTTTAGCCTACCAGGTATACAAGAGTACCCCTTATGAAAACATATATTTGACGAAATGTCACATTTTTGCATGCGCCTATACTGTAAGATATATGTTTACAATGCGAAATAAAAAGAAATTTGGTGTCTTTTGAAATATAACTTTTATGAACATTCTTATACCTCGTACAGGAATTGATGGTCTAAAAGTATAATGACTCAAGTGCAGAGTGGGCTGTATTACGTATGCATTATTTTGCAGGTCGTGTTTATCATAGTAACAAAGATTCATGTAATGCAGCAAGGTGATGAGATTGTGACAAGTGCAGCATAGTGAAGAGTCAGAAATCACACTGGTTGACATATTAATGGTATAGCTATGGCATTATAAAGATTATAGGACGCCAAATGACCTTGACTTTTGCCTTAGCATGTGACTTTTACCTTCAGGTCTACAGCTGATGTAGGTATTTGGATTCTTCATCATCAAAACCCATGAAAGAGGCTTTCATTTGCTTTGCTGCATCTTTAACGCTCAAATTTTAAATAATTTTAAAGATTTCAGAACCTCAAATGACCTTGATGTCTACCTGTTTTACTTGACCCTATCTTCTAAGCTTCGCCAAACATACACCAGTGAACTTAGCATCCTGATAAAACATGATTTTGACTCTAACATCATAACTCTATCTCATATAATTCTAAAGTTATGAGAATTTTAAGGAGTTTTGGCAGTCATTTTCGAAGCCATAATGGATTTTTCTGCAATAAGAACTCAACCAATCTTGATGAAAACCTCAGAAATAGATTCCTTGCCCCAAAAGACCTATGTCTAGACCCCAATATCACTTTCACAAGTCAATTCGTTCAGAAGTGATGTCTTTCTAGCATTTCGGCGGCCATATTGTGTGCCATCTTGAACTCTAAAAAGGCAAGAGGGTGTGATGTCCACACCCAGTGGATTTTGTTACTAGATGACATGGACTAATCGAAAATGCAAAGAAATGATTTTTAGGGAGACATGACAAGGTTTTAAGAAAATATGGGGTTCTGCCACTGGACTAATATTATGTTTTTTCAAGCTATTACCACATATTTTAAAAGTATAATATGGGTTAGTATCTCTAAACGTCAAATAAAGACAGAAAATAAGTATTTGAGGTGGATTTATCAGTGGTCACATCACAAATGTATGTCTCACTCTGTTAAAAAGCATTGCCCGAAATATGAATCACTTGTGTTTGTCATCACCTCTACTGATATATTTTGCTTTATTTTTAGCATATTTTCAAGTATTCCTCAAGTAATGTGTGTGCTGTTTAAATAAAAATAAGTTTACTTGCAATAGTTGTCAACGTTTAGCCATACAAATACAACCAAACACGTGTCCCATGAATGCTGTCCCCCTGTTGCCTGATGACATTACTTGAGAATTGATACTTTCCCAATATCAACTTTGTTTTAATCACCAGTTTGCAGCACATGCTTGTTTTCAGAAAACACTTTTATTGAATGCTGATATATATTTTCGAGGATTTCATATGGTAAGTATAATGTCGCAAACAAAAGATGTCCCCACTGTTGTTATTATTACCCATAGAATGCAGAAGTACATGATAAAAATATCCACCACTTCAAATGTGAGCACAGTGTATGATAACATCTGAGGTGATTGAGTAATAATTGGAACTTCAAAAACAAGCATATTTTAATAAAGAGCATCGTTTGTCCCCCCCCTGTTACCGCCCCCTATTACCATAACAATGGTAACAGAGGGGACACTGTCTTCCCTGTTATGATATTATGGGAAACAGAGGGGACACATGATAACAGGGCAGTGGATAAACTGTATGTGTGCGTGCGTGTATTTCATGATCGATCACGATCAATCACCGACTAGAAATATTGATCATTATGTTATTTACATATACATAACACAGGATTTAACAAATGTTCACACTTGGTATATTTTATAAATACATATTTTTGTTACCTGAATTATTATGTCTACTAGGAATATCACCTAAACAACATATATTAGTATGTTAACATAGACAAACACTGAGTAGTTTAAATGTTAAGCCATGATGTTCACATCACCAACTTGACATAAGGCATTATTATGTTTTAGACATGGCACTCACTGCAGCTGAAAACAACGAAGATATCGAGAAAAAAGAGATGCTGATCCTGAGAGAAGAACGCAATATCTCCAAAAAGAAAAACAAAGATGGGACTGTTAAAAGGTGACTGGTGCATTCAAGCCAGTATCAGAGATGGGTTAACGTGAAGTGAGGACATTTAGACGACTCTGGAGATTAAGGAGGCAAAGAATAGGAGGAGAGAGAAGGAACTGACACGAAACATTGACGGTCTTGTCACACCGTCAATTTCTGAACATGAAGCACAACCATCAATCCGTGTGCAAAGAAATACTGGCCGAAAAAGAAATAGGAACAGGACAAAGATCAGGAGGAAGTTATCACAGCATGAGGACAGGTTGGAATGTCAGTTACGAGAAACGGCCAAATTTAAGAAGAAGTGGCAGAGATTACACAAGCAATTTCACCCAGAAACACCAAAATCGAAGATAATCAGATTGCTTCGGTAAGCGCTGACGTCGTTTATCAGGAAAAACACTGCTTTTCCATAACGTTTTGGTAGATGGAATTCGGAAGAAGTATGCGGCCACCAAACAAGAACGCCTGAAGCAAACATTCTGCGGATTCAAGGGGTCACTGGCGAAAATGTATGGCTTGCGCAGCCATTTGAAGAAACAACTTGGATTTTCTGGCAAAGAAGCACAATATCCGCTAAGACGGATGATGCCACCACATTCCCCAGACGACAAGCTATGACACTTGGCATTCGTTATAGACAACGAGTACAAGAATTCTATAGCATAGATGACAACAGTCGTATTACTACTGGTAAACGGGATACAGTCACTCTGAGGAAGAATAAGCAACAGCGCAGACTACTCAATGACAGTATGAAAAACCTCCATTTGAAATTTCTTGCAGAATTTCCATCTTCAACCATCAGTTATTCATTATTCTGCCGTTTGAGACCATTTTGGGTTGTTCCACCTAAAGAACGAGATCGACAGACGTGTCTATGTAAACTCCACGAAAACACACAGCTCACTGTCTCCAAGCTCAAATCACTGGGTGATATTACCACAAAAGACACTGATGATGTCGTTCACATCGTATCATACAATGTCGATTCAAAGGATTGTATGTTTGGGGAATATCAAATATGCAAGGATATAGAGCTGCCAATGTATGCGACAGACTTAACCAAAGAAACAGCTTCGGTGCAATGGAAGACGTTGAAAGAAGAGAGAATGATCAAAGGTGTGCCTAAATTGGTCACACTGACTACCAAGCAGAATGTCGAAGGTTGTAATTGTGATCTAGTAGACGAATGTAGGAGTCAACTAGAGAGAATCAAGCGACATTACTTCATCATCAGACACCAGTATCGCTTCTGTAGAGAACTCAAGCAGAACATGACTGCAAATGAATGCCTGGTGCATGTGGACTTTGCTGAAAACTATGTGTGCAAGATGGCAAGTGAAATACAAATTGTGCACTTTGCAGCTTCAAAGAAACAAGTCAGTCATAATACAGGTGCGTATTACGTTGGACCGCAGGGGCAAGCTAACACGATCTGCTCTCTGTCGGGCAATTTGCAACACAGTCCTGCTTCGATATGGGTACACCTGCATCCTGCATTGGATCGCATTCAACTAGAACATCCACAATTTGACACTATCCACTTCCTAAGCGATGGACCGACCACGCAATATAGACATAAGGCAAACTCATATCTCTTCACCAAGTACCTGGCCGAAAGAGGAATGCCATTTGTAAGTTGCACCTTAGTATCTGTATTGTGTGGTGAAAAAAGTAATTTACATGCACACGCACGCGCGTACGCGCATGCGCACGCGCACACACTCACACACATACAATAAGGCTCATATGTCCAGGGCACAGTCCACTCCAACGACTATACAATTGACGTGAACATTATATCGCATAAAGTATTACTACAACGAATGGCGAATCTGCGGTGTAGTGCGACTGGATCTGTAAGTAGCGCGCGGAGCGGTAAATGTTAGTACATTAGTGATTATTTAGATGTAATTTTATCGAATTGACTTTTTATGGAATTCCGAATTAGCAGCAATACTTTGTTTTATGAAATAACGAATTAAAGAACCCCCAACCCATATTATAGTCCCTCGTTTATGGTTATTGGCACTGATGCTACTAAGATTTTGCATTTGCATCTATAGCATATGTTATACTAGTAGTAGCTACTACTTTGTGTATATTTCATTTTGTCATTGCAGGAACGTGGAACTTCCACGAGGCCGGACATGGTAAAGGTGTGCCTGACGAGTTAGGTGCCACTGTAAGGCGCGTAGCAGACAGTCTGGTACTTCGAGGGAAAGATTGTACAGATGCTGAGACCATGTGCGGCATATTACAAGACGCACAGTGCAATATTCAGCTACATCTGGTACCTACATATGTTATTGATAAACATGCTGCAGAGGTTTCAGAGCTCACCCTCACCACGATTCCTGGTACCTGAAGATGCATCAGCTGGTATTAACATCAGCCAATTCATTTTCCTACAGAGAGCTGAGTTGCATGTGCAAGAGAGGGGAACTATGTATGTGTTTCAACCCAACGCGGTTCACCTTCACTCCCCAATGCACCGCAAAGCCGCTATCCTGCTCATCGCCACAACAACCTGATACGAGCAGGGGATCTTCCCTAATCGACAAACACGTCGTTGCTAGATACGATAATGCCCCGTATCCTGGTATTATCATTGATGAAGACAGCGACGAAGTAGAAGTGAAGTGCATGCACTAAATAGGACCAAACTGGTTTTATTGGTCATCACGCAATGATGTTTGTTGGTACAGTAAAGATGATATCATCTATCAGATACAAGGGCTTCAACACACAGGCATCTACAAATCAATTCAGCCATTTGGCAAGTTGTATTGCAGAACATTGCTTGAACAATGTTCCTGTGTCTGTGACATACGTGACAAAAGGATGACATAAGAATGTTCATTGAATTTAATGACTGATTTGTTAAGTCATAACTGGACATTTCGATGAGATCGATAATGAAGGATGAAGTGATTTTGATTAGTAATTGTATGCATGTCGATATAATAAATATATAATCGTTTATTTTGTTCAATAAAAATATGCCAGTATGTGCGCATATGAATCGAAACAATAGAAAGGAACATTTAAATAACACAGTACACCATCCTCGCGCGCCAGGGGTCGCTGCTGCTGATTACATCAGTGCCAGTCAGCAGTACTCCCTGGCTGATCGCTTTGCGAAACTGTGAATTTAAGCTCAGCCTATGAAATCAAAACTAGTTTCAACCAACCGTGGCTCGTGTTACATGCAATGTTTAGGAAGTGTAATGTAGCCGTTTACTACGCGCAGATTTGTATTTTACTTTGAATACATTGGGAACTTCCGCTTCTATCCCTTTCACACACGGCGTGTTCTGTGGTTATCAAACTCACTCAAAACAACCCAAATACAACAACATTACATTGGCGACGAGCATGAGTAATTGAGTTAAGATTTCATGGCTTCAAACGGTTTGCCGCATTTCGCCGAATTTGACGTGTATACGGACAGTGCCAATACGGGCGTCCGATGGAAGAAGTGGTTGTCTCGTTTCACAAACATGATGGTGGCGATGGACGTTAGTAGTCGCGCATGTCAGAGAGCACTGCTGCTACTTTATGCTGGCGAGCAGGTGTACGAAATATTTGAAACGTTGCCAGATACAGGCGCGTCTGACGATTTTGACAAAGCTTGTGAAAAGCTCACTGCATATTTATCGCCAAAGAAGAACATTGAGTACGAAGTGTACCAATTCAGAAAAGAAAAACAAGAAATCGGTGAATCACTCGACACGTACCATACGCGTTTAAGACGTCTTGCTGCAACTCGCGAATTCACTGACACTGATCGTGAAATTAAGACACAGATTGTGCAGAATTGTACGTCGTCAAGACTACGACGCCGTGTGTTGCGTGATGCCACTATATTGCTCACTGAAATGCTGGATGAAGGCAGAGCGATGGAGATGTCTGAGAAACAAGCGTCAGGGATGGAAACATCAGGAGAAACGTCAAGAGAAGCTGAAGTTAACATCGCCAGCAAACGCTTCAAGAAAAAGGCAACTCGAAACAAGCGGTTCAATAACGCAACATCAATGAACTCTGAGAGTAGACAGACATCAACAATATGTCGTTACTGTGGGGACAAATATCCGCATCCGCCGACTAAACAATGCGCTGCAAAAGGCAAAACGTGCAATTTTTGCCATAAGAATGGACATTTCGAGAAAGTCTGCAGATCTAAATACGGCAATCGAATGCAAACTAACACTGTCACAAGAACCAACGCAGTCAGTCCAAAGAGTCTGGCAGCTGAATCTGACAATAATTATGTTTTTTCTGCAATCAAACAAACAAACGAGCACAACCCATTGCCCACATGCACAGTGCAGATTGAAGGAAATCCTATCAAAATGACTGTAGATTCCGGGGCGTCAGTTAATATAATTGACAACAGCACATTCAAAATGATCAGACAATCTAGCAGTATGTTATTCAAACAGCCTACGACGAAAGTGTATCATATGGCTCACAAACACCACTACCTGTGATCGGCGTGCTTATCACGAAAGTGAAGTTTCGCTCGACGGTCATCGACACAAGCATTCATGTGATGGAGGGCACGACAGACAATCTGCTAGGCTGCCAAACTGCACAGGACTTGGGAATCCTCCACATCGCTCAAAACGTCGCAACAGGACAGAATGTCACAACAAATGGCACGTTCCAACCACAAATCGTAGATCAGTTCGCAGATCTCTTTGATGGTGTTGGAAAAGTGCATGGCGTGGAAGATAAATTACACAATCGACGAGCTAATCACCGATCTGAATGGCTCATCTGTCTTCAGCACGCTGGACCTGAACTCTGCGTATCATCAGCTAGAACTGAGTCCTGAAAGCAGATACATAACCACATTCACAACAAACGTGGGACTATGGCAATACAAACGACTGGTGTTTGGAATTAACGCAGCATCTGAAATATTCCAAACCACACTCAGCGAATTGTTGTCTGGTTTAGTTGGATGCAAGAACATGTCTGATGACATCATCGTCTACGGAAAATCACAGCGCGAACACGACACACGCTTGAAAGCTGTGCTTGAGAGACTGAAAAACAAAAACGTCAAACTCAACAGAGAGAATTGTTTATTCTCTCAAAAACAAGTGTGCTTCTATGGAAACATCTTCAGCGCGACTGGCATCGAGGCGGATCCAAAGAAGACGTCAGCAATCGTCAATGCAGCTGCACCGCAGAATGCCAGTGAAGTACGTTCGTTGTTGGGAATGGCACAATACGTGTCGCGATTCATTCCTGGCTACTCGGATGTCACTGCATCACTCCGAGAACTGACACACAAAGACATTCCATGGGAATGGAAAAGCAAACATCAACAGGCAGTCGACAACTTAAAGGCGAAGCTAACCAGTATGTGCACTGTACAGTACTTTGATGCGACGAAACCGTCAAAAGTGCTGGTCGATGCAAGTCCTGTCGGCATCGGCGCGATATTGTGTCAAGACGACGAGGTCGTTAGTTACGCCAGCCGACCGCTATCTTCAGTCGAACAGCGATACTCGCAAACTGAACGAGAAATGTTGGCTGTCGTGTGGGTTGCAGAACACTTTCACCTCTACGTCTATGGATCGGAATTCGAGATCATCACCGATCACAAGCCGCTGCAAGGAACATTCGCCAGTCAGAGACAAGCGTCTGCACGAGTGGAGCGATGGCGATTGAGACTCTCGCCGTACAACTACTCACTCCTTTACCGTCCAGGACGAGATGACGAGAACCCGGCGGATTACCTGAGTCGCCACCCTGTTGAACCACCGGCGACTGATGCTGTAGAAAATACGGTCAACTACAATTGTAGTAACAGCATACCCAAGGCAATGATGCTGCAGGAGGTGAAACTACAATATCTACAAGACAGCGTCATGCAGAAGCTACTGCACGCCATAGAGAGCGGTCAATGGACCGATGAGGAAGTGTCACCCTACCTGAAGCTCAAGGACGAACTAGCTGTACACCAAGGCATGGTCCTACGACAAACACGCATCGTCCTTCCTTTTTCACTCCGCGAGCGTGCCGTCGATCTTGCACATCGTGGGCATCAAGGAGTCGTAAAGACGAAAAGCCTGCTGAGAGAGAAGGTGTGGTTCCCTGGAATCGACATCATGGCAGACGACAAAGTCAAGGCATGCCTGCCTTGCCAAGCCACGACCACGCACGGTTCCGAGCGCTGCACACCGCTGCGAATGTCTCAACTTCCAGACGCACCGTGGCAAGACCTATCGATCGACTTCATCGGACCGTTTCCGAGCGGAGAGTCACTGATCGTCGTCATCGATGACTTCAGCCGCTTCCCAGAAGTCGAAATCATTAATTCAACAAGCAGCAACACGGTAATTCCCAAGCTAGACGCAATATTTGCTCGCCAAGGGATTCCACAACAAATAAGAACTGATAATGGACCTCCATTCAATGGACATGAATTCACGAAATTTGCATCATATCTTGGTTTCAATCACAGACGCGTCACTCCGCTGTGGCCAGGCGCCAATGGCGAAGTGGAACATTTCATGAAAACTCTGGGTAAAGCGATCAGATCAGCTTTCATCGAGAAACGAAATTGGAAACAAGATCTCTACACGTTCTTGCGTCAGTATCGTGCAACGCCACATTCTTCGACAGGCGTGTCACCGAGTCAACTACTGAACGGGCGACAGATGAAAGTCTTGCTGCCCCAAATGTACGAGAAGAATCCACAGAGAAGAGAGATAGAGAATCGAGATGCCCAAGAGAAAGCCAAGATGAAGAGAAACGCAGACGAGCGACGTCATGCGAGCGACAGCCATCTGCACGAGTACAATTGTACTCGTCCGACAGATGCGTAAGAATAAACTGTCAGCTGCTTTCGACCCTCGTCCACTGAAAGTGTCGGCCACGAAAGGCAACATGGTCACTGCGAGTCGTGGAAACTACTCCATAACACGCAACGTCTCGCACTTCAAGGCTGTGCCGCGCGTGAAGTTCGACGACATCAGTGAAGACGACCAACTCGACCAACTAGACGACTACCTGACTCGAGAAGTTCGCGATCAGCAAAACGACGAAGCTGCGCACGCGAATGTTCCACAGAGACCTGTGAAACGGGTGAAGGCACCTACGAGGTTTAGCGATTTCGTGATGGACGTTTAGAGTAGCAACTCGTATCCTTGTATTTAAGGTGTTTTACTGTTCTTTATTATGCGTATATCACAAGGACACTTAGTTTTAGTTTCGGTTTATTACAGTCACAAGTATTCTTCCGAGACAGGGAGGAATGTAATGTAGCCGTTTACTACGCGCAGATTTGTATTTTACTTTGAATACATTGGGAACTTCCGCTTCTATCCCTTTCACACACGGCGTGTTCTGTGGTTATCAAACTCACTCAAAACAACCCAAATACAACAACATTACAGGAAGTAGAAGCAATTATTCGAATACACAATACCGCTCAGCTGCCCGTGCTACTGGGCGAACGGGTCATTGTATATTGGGATTCCCAGAAGTCGTTTTTCCGTCTTCAAATTGGGGCGGGTATTTGCGCTGTTCTCGCGGGTGATGCAGTCGCGACTGGCGAAGTCAATTACTAGTTTGACTCGGCTAACTTCCGCACTTCGCGTAGGGGATCAGCCAGGGCTAGTTTTGCATGGCAAATAGCGCTGGCTTGCGAGGATGCATTAGACCAATTGTTAGTCAAACATATGTAGTGTATCTATACATTCAGTGTTATGATGTGGCCGTAACAGGGGGAAAATAATTGATTATGTGAAAGCTTATAAGCGGTCATGACTTAAATATTTTAAATGATGCAGCAGTTTCTCATATTCTAACAGACCTGCAGTGGCTAATTTAGTTAATTACTATTATTGATAGTTATCAGAAAAAGACTAGAATAGAAAACCCTGATTTGCATTATATAAAAGAATTATATAAAAGAATGCTTCACAAGGCAAGCATATGGTCGCCGTCACTGTGGGCGCGTTTCTAAAGCAACAAGGTTTGAACGATTTGTTTATTTTCGCGTCTGTAGTCGTAGTTCTTGGTGTCTACCGGAACAGCATGTAGTTGATAGTTAAGAGTCATGACTGGAATTTGGCCAGACCTTAGATTCACTTCGTGACCATGTCCTGGTTTTAAGATCGAACCGGAAAGATGAAATTATGCAAATGAATGCAGACCCCCTCACGTGAGTGAGCACCCTCATCCCCATAGTATGACGACATAAAAACACACGTAGAGCATTAATTCTAAACATGTCATTCTATGCGTTTCGATCCCTTACGGTTTAAATACAATTCCCGGATTTGGCTTGAAGCCAAGTCAGTTTGTTTAATAGGGAACTATTTTTTGAATTACGGGTAGGGCGGAAATTGACACACATATGGAGAGATGGTTGACGCTCTCCACGGGGAAACTAGGAAAATATTTCCCACAGTTTAGACTCTTCAAAAACCACGGACACTTTAAATTGTAAAATAGAGTTGGACTTTCGGCGCACATGAGTGTGTAAACGTGGTACGGACATCGTGTCTGAAGTTTCTACTGATGAATAAAACATATATATTCGTGACGAACCTGGAACGCTTGTTTATTTTCAATTTCATTGACAAACAAATACACCATTAACCGTGAGGGGACAATGAATCACCACAGCACGATAATGCACACGGCTTGGCGAGCGACATACCCGAGGTAAGGATCCGGTCTTCTTAAGCTATTTGCGTACCGCCCAACTGAAGGAAGGAAGGAAGGAAGGAAGACGGAGGGGATAACCAAGTTACAACTGGCGAGCGCGCCAGGATCAGTATGAAAAAAACGACGAAACAACATTACAATATACTAAAATCAGCCCCACTATATGTTGCAACTACAAACCCATCACTAAAACTACTCCCGATAATTTTGAAATTCGTTTTTCTGGCAACCCCATTTGTACTGCAATTTGATAATGACCCAGATGTTTCTTTAACTAACCACTTTTTGTAAACTGTGCACTACAGATGTCACATTTGTAGGGTTTCTTCCCAGTGTGAGTTCGCTTATATGTGCCTATAAATTACCATATTCAATAAAATGTGCACTACTGACATCACAGTCGAAGGGTTCCTCACCAGTGTGACTACGCACATGTATCTTTAAACCACCGCTCAGCATAAACCGTTTTCTACAAGTATCACATTTTTAGGGTTTCTCATTAGTATGACTACGCATATATATGCTCCTATAAGCTACCCTTCCGTAAAAAAGTTTTTCACAAGTATCACATTTATAGGGTTTCCCCAGTGTGACTACGCATGTGTACTGTTAGGTTTCTTCGATTTCCATACCGTTTTTCACAAGTGTCGCATTTGTGCGGTTTCTCCCCAAAGTGGATACGCACATGTGCCTTTAAATAACTACTACATGTAAACTGGGTTCCATATGTGTCATATTTGACAGGTTTTTCACTAATATGGATACGTATATATATATACTGTCAAGTCACGCATTACAAAAAATCCCTTACAACATGTATCACATTTGAATCGTTTCTCAGTAGTATGAGTGTGCGTATTCGCATGTATGTTCCAGGTTGGTAATTTACACTGTTTACTAAACGAATCACATTTCTATGATGAATATGTCGATATGCAAGAGTCTTCACATGAAAACTAAAGAACCTGTCGTGATTATACGAGTCCTCTTGTGTAACCCTAAAAGGCTAATGTACCACCATTTGACAAATGCGCGCCACAGTTGTCACACTATAGACGTTATACACCAGGTTGAGAGCACATGTGTAACTTTCGTTGATTAGTCCTTTGAACTGTGACACAAGGACATCAGTAGAGTCACATTGGAATAGTTCTACCATGTTACATTCTTCTTGTGTAACTGTTCATTCCAAATCGTGTCAAAACAGTGCCACAAATGTTTTCTTGTGTGTGAATGCAAAGGCGTGGACAGTCACTGGCTTGGCTCAAGTCCTACCTTGTGTATGTCCTTTGTCTTTTTCTCCCAACAAAATTGTCACCGTCAGCAGAATGGTGAAACTGATCGAAATTGCCAGTTGTTGCAGTTGCCAACATGAATTACTCTTTGTTATAGACAATTCATTCTAGACACTACTGACACAAACATGCCTACTTCAAAAGCTACAAAGCACAACGAATCAGAAATGGATGAAATTCGCCGATCGCTTGTCTCGTTAGATGACATCAGAAGACAACACACTGTTACAGACAGGCGCATCTCCGAGTTATTGGAGGTGATCAAGGCAAAGGATGAACGCATATCGAAGCTGGAGGCTCAGATGAACGATCTGGAGCAGAACTCGCAGTTCATCGTTGACTGCATCAAAGGAAACACCAACTATTTCTGAGCGCGAAACAATGCGAACGAACTTTGTCAACTTCGCGTTACAGAAGTTGAACATCACAATTGAGCCGTGCGACATCACGGCGATACACGATCTTCCACCACGGCGTGATGGGAAACGTCCCATCATCGTCCAGTTTCACTCGGCCGACAAGAAAGCGGAGCTGATGACTAAACGTGGTGCGTTGAGAGGAACGGACATTTATACAAATTACCATCTCTCAACCCACAACAGTGACGTCTTTCGCCAAGCGCGGCAGCTGAAGCGTGATGGGAAGTTACACAGCGCGTGGACGCAAAACTGCTGCGTCTACATCAAGATTCGCGAGAACGGGCAACGGCTCAAAGTGAAAACACTCGCTGATGTGTTAGAAATCCGTAATTGATTTCTGTTATCGAAATGCCGGCTAACTCACTGGACACACTCCCGTTTGCGAGAATATATGGTGATGAATTTATATTCATTCAGTCTGATTTCGAATTTTGCCAACATGTCACTGATCAATTTGATCAACTGAACTTTTGTTCTTTCCAATATTCTGATTATACAGTCCATGACCAAGAAAGCAATATTGATCCTGAAAATAACTTCTATAATCATATCTCATCAAATTGTAAATATTATTCTGAGCAGAAATGTAACGATATTCTTAATATGTCACATGGTAATTCTGGTAGAAATATATCCTTTGTTCATTTTAACGCGCGCAGTCTGAATGCAAATATTTTGAAAATATATATAATTATTTAGAATCACTTAATATGGACTTTGACATTATTGCTATTTCTGAGACATGGGCTCAATCCGATCAGACTCCCCGGTTTCAACTACCAGGGTACACATCTTTTACATTGTATGGGATTATAAACAAGGAGGTGGTGTGGCTCTATACGTCAAAAATGTTTTCGATTGCTCTATTATATCAAGTAAATCAACAGTTGTAAAGGATGTCTTCTTTGAATGTGTCACTACAGAGTTCAAATTAGCCAACAATAAACATGTGTTCATTGCCTGCGTATACAGAACACATGTATCTGACGTATCTTTATTTTGTGATAACATTGACCGCCTATTTAATCAAATTGCAGTTAAGAAAATGATATTGATAGCGATGTAACGAGTGGTTTATATGTCACTGATATAAGCGATCATTTGCCTGTGTTTGCCATTTGTAAGTCTGATGGTAGTCGACGTAGTCGCAGTTGCCCTGTTACATACAAACGTCAATTATGCGCTGATAATATACTTGCACTAAATACAGCGTTGAAAGCTCATTCGTGGGACAAGGTGCTTAGTTACACTGATACTAATAAGGCATATAGATTTTCTTAGCGATTTCACTGCATTGTACAATCAGCATTGTCCGCTTCGTCGAGGTGAAAAAAAAACGAACGGTCTCAAAAATGCATGTAGGAAATAAATCAGTTAATTTCGAATAGAAGCAAAGCTACCGAACTAAGGTATAACTCGTACAAGAATAAACTAACAACTGTTATACGATATGCTCAACGGGATTATTTTAGTAAATAATTTTTTGAGCACCGGGACAACTTGTCGGGGACATGGAATATTTTATGTACAATCATGGGGAAATCTCGACTTGAGTGCAACTGTCCGGTACAATTTCATAACAATGGTGTTACTATCAGTGACAGGGCTGAAATAGCAAACACGTGTAATAAATATTAATCTAGCATTGGACCCGAGCTAACTAAACAAATTGAAACTCCTCCAGATGTGTCCGTTCTGAATTACATGGGCAAACGTAATGACCGTTCAATATTTTTGATACCAACCTATAAGGAAGAGGTCTTACGCACTGTTAATAACTGCGGTGATAAATCTTCAGCTGATTGTGATGGCATTACGATGAGTCTCGTTAACAATGTAATTGAAAGCACTGCCGAACCGATGACACATATATGTAACCTGTCATTTAAATGTGGCGTTTTCTCACATAAGATGAAAACGACTAAAATAATACAAGTATATAAATCTGGCAAAAAACATATATTTACCAACTACAGGCCGATTTCACTTTTGCCACAGTTTTCCAAAATACTACAGAAACTTTTTACTTCTTGACTTGAAGGCTTCATGAATGCTTGTACAATCCTAAACGAATGCCAATATGGGTTTCGAGAAGGCATGTCAACTTCGCATGCCTTGGTTGAATTACTTGAAGATATCATAACTTCGCTTGAACACAAGAAATGTGCATTAGGCGTATTCATATATCTTAAGAAAGCATTTGATGCTGTCGATCACCAACTGTCATGTAAAAACTTGAACTCTATGGCATTCGTGGAAACGCGTATAATTGGATTAGGGGAAAGTCCCTAACGCGCACCCCCTCCCAAAAGCGCCCCATCCCTACCCTAGCGGATTGAACCAGCACATTACAGGCGTTGCTTGTTACATTCGATAGATGTCGCTATTTGACGCATGCGCAGAAAAAATTAGCACATTCGCGATCGCCTTGACACGACACGACATTCGGTGAGTTTTATGACACTTTTTACCTTATTTTATGCATTTAGTGGAAGGCTTGTCAGTGCGCCAAATAATAATGATTACTGCTTACGATGACATTGTCAGTAGTTCAATTGTATGACCGAACCATACGCGAATACTATGAATTTCATTTATAAATACAATTTTGCAAATGGCCGATTTAGTGTCATTAACAGTTTTCTACAAAGCGCACCTCCCCCATGTCCCCAAAGCGCACCGCAACAAAACTCATACAATTGGAGGTGCGGTTTGGGGACATTAAACTGTTTCGTGTATATTATAAATTAGTTGATTTACTATAAAAAATATAATGTATTTCTCGCGTTCTAGAAACAAATTGGACTAATACGCACTGTACTACAGTCATGGTTCACAGCCGGTGCGTTTTGGGACCCGCAAATGTGACACAATTTAGGATAGACTACTTTAATTATTTTCGTATGTTAAACCAGTTTACTTACAATTTTCTTGCGGATTCAGATAACATATTGCGATGATTGATTATAATTTCCCGAAATTGAAACTATGCAACCACTGTTTATTTCACATGGGACGTGGTCAACAACAGCGGAAATACGGAGAGGCAGATTTACTCTTTGCTCTTCAACATGGCGAATCATATAGAAGCGTTGAACGGCAATACGGAATCTCCAGGCGAATTCTTCAACGACACCATAAGGGCCAGGTAATTGTTATGTAATTTATCAAAAAAAATTCTGAAAATTATAATTTCATAATTCAGTAGTCATAATTACAATAATTATTACCATTGCAATAAAATGGGTTGCAACTCGGTCAATGTTTTATGCGTTCGAATAATATTACAAGTAATTTATTTAAAAAATACCACACAGCTTAATTTCAATTGCCATGGTGTGGTACTACCGTATTACTGTGTTGTTTTAAACTTTATAAAAAAGGCTTATGTGAAGTTATCCATACAAATTCGGCTCTGTCCTACAGGTTCGAGCGCCAGGTCGGCAACTTCTAGGGAGATTTCGCCAGATCCTAGACACCGACATTGAATATATTATCGCCATCCATGCAATGGACATGCAGCAAACGTTCTAAGGGTTAACAACTACAGAACTCCGACAAATGGCCTTCCAAGTGGCTGAGTACAAAGGCGTCGCACACCCCTTTGATCAAACCAAAAAGATGGCTGGTCGACAATGGCTAGCTGGATTTCTTGCCAGAAACGGAACACTCTCTGTTAGGGAACCGGAAGCGACAAGTATAAATCGGGCAGTGGGATTCAATAAGGCATAAGTCGATAATTTGTTCGAGATATGGAGGTCGCTTCTTGAGAGCATTGGGCCAATAGATGGTGACAGAATATGGAACATGGACGAGAGCGGCTTAACGGTTGTGCACAAACCTGGGAGAATCGTCACGAAAAAGGGTCAGAAACAAGTTGGAAAAGTGATGAGTGGCGAAAAGGGAAAAACGGTCACTATCATATGCCGCATGAGTGCAAATGGGCGTTATCTCGCACCACTTATGATCTACCCGAGGAAGAAAATGAACGAGCATTTGCTCGTTGGCTGTCCACGTGGTACAGTGGGAGTGGTGACAGATAGTGGTTGGACAGACATGTGGTGGTTGACTCACTTTGTTGAGGCGGTCAAACCGACGCCTGCCAAAAAGGTCGTACTCTTTGTTGACGGACACATCAGCCACAAGTCGCTCGAAGCAGGAACTCGCCAGGGCGAATGGCGTCGAGCTCATTTCCTTTCCACCGCACACTACTCATCGACTCCAGCCGCTCAACAAGTGCTACTTCGGACCGCTCAAGAAGTATTACAGACAGGCATGCGACTACTGGATGACTAGCAACGCTGGAAAACGAATCATCTTCCATAACATCGCGGCCCTCTTTGGAGCAGCGTACACAAGGGCTTGCACGATCGACAAAAGCCGTGTCAGGGTTCTCCAGTTGTGGACTGTGGCCATTCGACCCTGCAGTGTTTAGAGATGCAGATTTTCCGCCATCGTTGATGACGGACAGCGAACAGGCAGCCTAAGCAAGCAGCGTCCCGCCGGCGGTAACTGCTCCTAATTAAATTGTCGCATCTTCCGAGCAGCGCCCATGTTGAAGCGACTAACCTCTCCGAACGCGCGACGCTGCCTGACGCAGTTGCCTCCACATCGACTGGCCGCACTACACCAATGACGCCTATAAACACGTTCATTCACGGCATATCACCACTCCCCAAGTGGTAAACGACGCTCCAAGTCTGCAGAACATCTCACGTCATCGCCATACAAGGATAATCTGCGAGAAAAGCATCAGCAACTGAACGAGAAGCTTGAGAGGCAAGCCAATAAGCAGACAAGCAAGAAATCCAACAAGCGCGAAGGGCAAAGAACGAACCACTGTCAAGAACGTGCGTAAAGTTGGTGCGACCCCTACGAATGAAGAATACAGGTGCATCTATTGCAGTGAGCTCTATACCACGCCACCAACAGAAGATTGGCTGCAATGTATATTGTGCCGCCAACGATACCTTGAAAAGTGTGGAAACGAGAAATCCGCATGCGACCTTTGCATGCAGTAGTCACAGAATGGTTGACTGTAGACTATCAGTGTAGGTTAATAATCAACAATGAGTCAATGGTGACTAGACTATAGGCCTAATAGTAATTACCACTCCGTAATGTCATCTGTAATTGTTTTCACCGGCATGCAACAATAAACGTTTAGCCTAGTCTACATTTTAGTTGGATTGCCTATGCGATTTACAGCATTTGGTGACCGTGGCACAGGAGGTGCGCTTTGGGGAGAGGCGGTGGGGCGCTTTGGGGGCACGCGTCCCCAAAGCGCCCCATTTTTTATTTTAAGCAATACTGTTTTCTTTTATAACATTTATGACGTTTACTGTGTATATAATGATGAATTAATGTACCCGCGTCGAATAGTGCAAATAAATCCATTTTGTGACACATTTCAAAATAATAGCAGATGATGTTTAGGCGGTGCGCTTTAGGGACTTTCCCCTAGTAGTTATTTGCGTAATCGAAGCCAATTTGTAAACATTGATGGCTACAGGTCAGACACACAAAGATTCACATGTTGAGATCCACAAGGGTCTATACTTGGTCCGATGCTTTTTATTCTATACATCAATGACATGTGCAATGTGTCTAAACTGATCAAGTTTGTCTTATTTGCTGATGACACGAACATTTTATGTTCAACCATTGATTCAAAACAGCTTGAAAATATTGTTTGCAGCGAGCTGGTTAAATTGCAATTGTGGTTCTCAATCAACAAATTGTCTCATTGACTGATGTAAATATCAAGATAAAAAATACACAGATATTAAGAATACGAATTACGAAATGTCTAGGCGTGCTCATCGATGAAGCATTAAACTGGAAAGATCACATCAGACGAGTAAAGTCTAAACTATCAATTAGTGTTGGTATTAAGTACAGATGCAGTAAAGTAATCGACCGCCATTGTATGTACATGTTATATTCTACTCTGTATTTGCCGTATTTATTGTATTGTGTGGACATATGGGGAAATACCTATCCCACCAACTTACACAGTATACAAATGTTACAAAAGAGGGTAATACGGATTATGCACAATGCACAGCGATGCGATCACACAACTGCACTTTTTTACAAAGCTCGCATTTTTAAATTTACTGACTTGGTACAATTTAGGATATTACTATTTATGTATAAGGCCCATACATGAATTACCGTCGAATATTCAAAGGTTATTTGTTAAATATGTTAAGAAGCACTCCACTCGAAGTCAAAATCATTTTTACGTACCCGTGCTTCAACCACACGAAGAAGTATGTCATTAATTGTATATGGATCAAAATTGTGGAATTCGTTGAAAATCAATTTTAGCAATATAAGTTCGTTTCACCGTTTTAAATCACACTACAACAAACATATAATTGAGAGTTGGTGTATGCGTATATAATCTTACTTATTTTTTTCTTTCTTTTTTCTTTCAGTTTTCGTAGCAAGCACCCAATATATTTATAATGATTGCCATGTTGTATATAACTAATTAATTTAAAATCATGTAAAACAAAAGCTGCTAGAAATTTTCAACAAAGGAGAAGCATGCCTTTATACGTAATGCTACGTCTATGCTTCTCCTTTCAAACTTGTCACTTTTATGTCTCATTCACTTGTATACTTGAATTATTTGATTTGTTTGAATAAATGCTTTTGACTTGACTCTCTCTCTCTCTCTCTCTCTCTCTCTCTCTCTCTCTCTCTCTCTCTCTCTCTCTCTCTCTCTCTCTCTCTCTCTCTCTCTCTCTCTCTCTCTTCCTCCCTCCCTCCGCCAATACAGCAGTGGAACCTCACTTTTACCTCATTTTTAAGGTCACTCTCACACCTGGGCAAGTGACCATATCTGGGGGACTAGTTTCCAAAACTTTACTGTTAAAAAAATAATTTCGGACTGCCCCAAATTGACCTGAATTGCGAGGTGGCTGTAAAGCGAGGTTCGATGGTACATATGTTTTTCCTGTTAAAGCGAAACTGTCTGCGCCACATGGATATCTTTGTAAAGCTGTCACTACCTACCAAGTTCCAAGTTACCCCTTCGGTAGGATGGGTATTTTGCTATGCCCCATGCATGCTTGGGGGGGACGGACATGGGTTGGTGTATTATTTGTAATTCGTAATACATATTAGAATGTATACCGAACTATCATTATGTACGTCAATGTGTACACGATTACATATATTCAGTCTTTGTATTATGTATGCCTGTTGACACATTGAGTAATTATCAACTATAAAATCAAGTCATATGCTATTCTAATTTGTCATGTAAATTTTAGTGTTGTTTGTATTTATGGGGTGGCTCCTGTGCTAGCGATATTATATATCTTAATGGGAATCTCCCGACTTATCTATTACTTGCGTTATTCGTTGTATATGTATCGAATTTATAGGTCAAATAAATTGATTCTGAGTTCTGAGTTCTATACCAAATTATCTGGACACCGGCAAAGTGTATATTACAGAGATACACCGTGAGTAGGTCTAATTGTGCTTAGGTAAAAGTGTGCAAGGTAACGCCAAGACGTTGCGGGGATGGATAACGACGTCAGAGTTTGTTTAACGTCTACGATCACTAACAAACGTTTAGCATACACGAAGTCTTGAAGACATAGCGGTGTATCTGCTGGGATCGGATTTGTAATGTTAAGTCATTATGTCTGTGATCATAATTTATCAAAATAATAATAAAATTATTGGTCTATCTTTTAGTCAACAGGCCGTACATATTAGTATAACATGGTAAGGTGAATGTAGATGACCGCCAACGAGTGTATTATAATGGTATTATAATACCTATAGGTCGAGTACGTGAATAAGCACAATATACACATTGTATAAATTCGTTCTACAAATAATTATTAAACAATTTGAAATCATCGTGCACACGCAATCGCCAAATTTACTTTGTGACTGTAACTTTTACACATCATATTAGCATGATTCATCATAAGTGGCGGAACCGAAACGTCTACGGGAGGGGGGGACTAACCCAATATTTAGGTGGAAGGCTCAATATATTATGATTATTCACCCCCATACTTTAAGCCTCAAGAGTGAAGGAGAGGTGCAAAGGAATAGACTTTTGGAGAGCCTCAAGCCTCTTCTTCTTCTTCTTCAGGATTATTGTGGAAACCCCGACAGTCGAGGAATAACTCCACAGTTGTTGTGAGGGTGTGCATGGGCTTAAAATTAAAAAAAAAATTAAATGGTTTAAAATATAATTAAAACAGTTAGTGTTTAAAAAGTTAAGAATAAAAAGTTAAAAGAAAATTGTTTTACAGTTACATTATTCGTAACGGTTGGGAAAAATAATAATAAAGAATTAAAATATATATATATACCATATAAAAGTTTTAGAAGGTTAAGATTGCGCATTATAACGGAAGTGGCTATTGTTTAGCAGTCAACCAGTTCTTCATGGAGGACCTGAAGATTGGGAGGGACTGGGCTTCGGAGGAGTCTGAGGGAAGTGAGTTCCACATTCTGATGGCAGATGGGAAGAAGGAATGGAGATAAGCGTTTGTCCCTGAGTGGGGCAGTAGGAGTTTGTTTTGCTGACCACGGATTTTCCGGGAGGCTGCCTTGAGTAGGCCCGGAGGTGGGTATAGGTCGACAGGGGCGTGCGTAATTGTGTACGTTGTGCTAGCCTTATTCACTGTTCTATTGAGTTGCAGGTACTCAAGATCCAGGTCTGCCATGGGTGATGCGCTGGCAATGGGGCTGAAGTTGTGCAGAATGCGGCGGGCTGCGCGTCGCTGGACCATCTCCAGAGTGGTCTGCAGGTGCTGCTGATGGGGATCCCATACCGCCGACACATAATCCACGACTGGTCGGGCTAGACTTTTGAAGCAGTGTGTCTGGACAGTGGTGGAGCATCCTTTCATATTTCTGTAGGCAAACGCGCTGCGTCTGTTGGCCATTGCAGCTACAGGTTTGACTTGTTTGCCCCAGTGAAGAGACTCTGTGAGTTCGACGCCCAGGTACTTGGCACTTGTGACTTTCTCCAGCGTGTGGTTTTGGAGAGTGTAGCTGTTCGGGATATTGGTCTTTTTCTTAGTGACAATCAGCAGATGACATTCTCCGACATTGAATGACATCTGCCATTTCTGTTCCCAGACTTCCAGTTTTCACAGGTATTCCTGGAGATCATCCGCATCAGACGGGGTCTTGATCCGGGAATAAAGGATGGTGTCGTCGACGAATAGTCGTAGTCTGGCCCTGACTTCATCTCCAAGATCGTTGATGTAGACCAGGAATAAATATGGTCCCAGAACCCATCCTTGCGGTACTCCTGAGATAACAGAGCCAGTGTGCGAGCTTTCTCCCACTACTACTACCTGCTGCGTGCGGTCGGAGAGAAAGTTCTCGATCCACGCGTTTGTTGCCCCTCTGATGCCGCAGTAGTCCAACTTCATAAGCAGTCTCTTGTGGGGCACTTTATCAAAGGCTTTAGGGAAGGAAAGGAATATCGCGTCCGTCTGTTCGCCCCTGTCCAGTTCCGCTGTAAAGTCTTCTACTGTGAGGATGAGTTGAGTTTCGCAGGAGCGTTTGTTGGGCAACAGTGATGATTTGGTTGTGTTGTAAGTGGCCTGTTATTTTAGATCTCACGATATGCTACAGAAGCTAGCAACAGACACAGGTCAAGGAGATGGGTTTATAGTTGCTAGCTTGGCTCCTGTCTCCTTTCTTGAACATGGGCTGGACTAGGGCATGTTTCCAGATTGCATGGATATCGCCTGTGGTTAGTGATCTGCTGAAGAGGACGGTGAAAGCTGGGGCAAGTTCCTTGGCAACTTCCTTAAGGAGACGGCATGGAATGTTGTCCGGTCCTGCAGCTTTCCTGGGGTTCAGATTGCAGAGTAGTTTGAAGACATCGTTTTCTCCAATGGAAATTTCCGGCATGGTCGGGTGGGGGCTGCTTCCCAGTGATGGAATGTTGCCTGTATCCTTTGTGGTGAAAACCGAGCAGAACTGGTAGTTCAAGATATCTGCTTTCATCTTGCCGTCACTGAATGTGAGCCCATTCCTTTTGAGTGGGGATACTCCCAACGTGTCGTTTCTTCTGTTCCTGGTCAACTGCCAGAGTTTGTTGGAAGAATCTTCCTCAACAAGGTGACTGACATACCGCTGGTAGCACTGCCTGTTGATACGTCGAGTTTCTTTCTTGATGGCCCTGTATCGCTCCCAGTCCGTCACAATCTCCGTGGATTTTGTCTTCTTCCACGCCCTGTGCTTGCTGCGCGAGATCTTTTTTAGCTTGCCGTTAATCCAGGGCTGGTGGTTTTTTTACCGAAGTGGTCTTGGTAGGAACTTGCTGTTCCATCATGGTGGTTAGGTGATTGTGTCTGGATGTCACTGGTAAATGCAACTGACTTTTCCCTGATCGAGGCGAAATCCTCTTTCTTCCAGATACTGACTTTCCTGACTACTGGTTTCGCTATCGATGCTTTGATGCGGCTATCAGCTAAGACTATGTCATGATCACTCAGACCTGGGATAGTGGTGGTTCTGTTTATCAGGTTTGGTCTATTGGTCAGGAAGAGATCAATGAGCGCACCGCTTCTGGTTGGTTTGTCATTCATTTGGTGGAGTCCCAGGTCATTCGTTTTCTCCAGGAAAGCTTGGCTGGTCAACTGGGGGAAGGCGTGCGCAGTCACTGTCTGGTCTTTCCAGTTGATGTCCGGCATGTTGAAATCACCGCCTATCCAAACAACTCCATCTATTGTTATGGCATCGAGTCTTGAGGATTTCCTCCATCTGGTAGTCTGTCGAAGTTGACGGAGTTCTGTAGATTGATCCAGCAATTAGGGGTTCATTTCTTCTTGAAGTCTGTATTTTTACCAGTACTGCCTCTGCCGATGTTCCATGCTGCAGCTGGTGTGGGATCAGGTTTGAACTGACAGCGATGAGAACACCTCCATATCCATCCTCTCTATCCTTGCGGTAGACGTTGTATGTGGGCGGAAATATCTCAGTACTGTTTATCTGTTCAAATAGCCACGTCTCTGAACCAAAGACAATGTCTGGGTTTGCTTCTATAAGGAGGTGCAAAAATTCAGCTCTGCTTGACTCAAGTCAAGGTGCTCATCACGTTCCGACACCAGTGGCCGCGTACAACATAATAACAGTTGTTCGTGTAGGCTTAACTCAATTTCTAACAGTTGCGTCAGTGTTGAACCTACTCATAGGATTTCCACGTTATAAAGTTTGGGCGATAATCGGGTGCAGGTAAGTATTGTGGTCTGGGGGGACGTGCCCTTTGAAATTTGGCCGAGCTATGCCTAAGCTACAGTGGCGTGCCCTCTAGACCTTTTTAATGTGCCTCCGTTATTGAAGTTACGGCGGCGCAGTGGGAACATTGTCAACAGCACTCCCCCCACCACCGTCTTCCGATTCCAGTTGAACTGACACGATAGAGAAGCTGAAGCCGGCGCGGGGGCGAAAAATGTTTTACACCATTTGGCTCGGCCCCAGAGAAGGTTTTTGTGCCCCCTAGACTACTCTTTATAGTCCCGCCCCACCCCACGTCCGTACTTTAAATAATAATTTCATGTGAATCAACTAGACCCATACACTATTTATATCACCTTCCCCACTCCATACAAATGTTTGTTCACACAATTTTAAAACAAAACGGCACGAGAGACCAACATATTATATCCGCCTGTCGTGTTTCATTCCGCTGACCGGATATATCGACTGGTAATTTATCCCATCTGCTTCCATCGTGTCGGTACAGGACACTGCAGTTTTAAGTATGCCACAAAGAAAAAAATTAAACAAGATTTTATTTAATCTCAACAAAAAATACAAAGCCGAAAGACGAACATGAATAAGACGTTATTTAATTGACCAGATATCACAAAAATTCACCATTTTATCCTACTGTCAATATATGCTACATACATCAATCAAGGTATTCTAGCTGTTAATTTCCCATGTTTTATTAATAAATAAAAATTTGTGTAGATAAAATAACTAAATGTCATATTACAACTGAAAAATAAATTACAATCTTGTTACACAGGTCGCCAGAGAAAGCGTAAAATGATATGTTAACGGCAGATACTATAAATAATTATTACGATATTTAGATAATATTACAACATATTACAGCTACCACATTAATGTCATCATTTCAAGGGTTTCTCCATAGTACGCCTACACATATACTTTCTCAAGTTATTAACACAGATAAACTATGTTCCAGTCCACACATGTCACATTTGTAGGATTCCTCCCCAATATGCACATAAAGATGATTCTTCAAACTCGTATTACATATAAACTGTGCACCACGTGTGTCACATTTGTAGGGTTTCTCCCCACTGTAAGTTAGCATGTTTCTTTAAACTACCATTCTCCATAAACTGTGCAATACAGATGTCACATTTGTAGGATTTCTCCCAATGTGAATTTGCAGATGTTACTTTAAATGACCACACTCTGTAAACTGTGCACCACAGCTGTCAGACTTGTAGGATTTCTCCCCAGCGTGAATTCGCAGATGTTTCTTTAAACTACCACTAAGTGTAAACTGTGCTCCACAGATGTAACATTTGTAGGGTTTCTCCCCAGTGTGAGTTCGCAGATGTTTCTTTAAACTATCACTCGCTGCAAACTGTGCACCACACATGTCACATTTGTAGGGTTTCTCCCCAGAGTGAATTCGCAAATGCCTCTTTAACTGACCACTCACTGTAAACTGTGCACCACAGATGTCACATTTGTAGGGTTTCTCCCCAGTGTGAATTCGCAAATGTATCTTTAAATGACCACTCACTGTAAACTGTGCACCACAGATGTCACATTTGTAGGGTTTCTCCCCAGTGTGAGTTCGCATGTGATTCTTTAAACTACCACTCACTGTAAACTGTGCACCACACGTGTCACATTTGTAGGGTTTCTCCCCAGAGTGAATTCGCAAATGTCTCTTTAACTGACCACTCACTGAAAACTGTGCTCCACAGATGTCGCATTTGTAGGGTTTCTCTCCAGTGTGAATTCGCAGATGTTTCTTTAAAGGACCACTCTCTGTAAACTGTGCACCACAGATATCACATTTGTAAGGTTTCTCACCAGTGTGACTACGCACATGTACTTTTAAATGACTGCTCTGTAAAAACCGTTTTCCACAAGTATCACATCTGTAGGGTTTCTCACCAGTATGAGTACGCACATGAACCTGTAAGTAACCATTCGTTGAAAACCGTTTACAACAAGTATCACATTTGAAGGGTTTCTCACCGGTGTGACTACGCATGTGTACTGTTAGGCTACTTTGATTTATAAACTGTTTCCCGCAAGTGTCGCATTTGTACAGTTTCTCCCCAGTGTGAATACGCACATGTGCCTTTAAATAACTCCTACTTCTAAACTGGGTTCCACAGGTATCACATTTGAAGGGTTTTTCACCAGTATGGATACGTATATGTACGGTCAATTCACGCATTTTAAAAAAAACCTTACCACATGTGTCACATTTCAATCGTTTCTCAGTAGTATGGGTGTGCATATTTGCATTCATGTACTACTGTTGGTAATTTACACTGTTTACTAAACGAATCACGAATCTATGATGAATCTGTCGATATGCAAGTGCCTTCACATGAACACTGTGTTCCACAGGGTTCACAACTAAAGAACCTGTCGTGATTATGAGTCCACTTGCGTAACTCTAAAGGGCAAATGTACCACCATTTAAGAAGTGTGCGCCACAGTTGTCATACTACAGACGTTACACACCAGGTTGAGAGCACATGTGTAACTTTAATTGACCAGTCCTTAGAACTGTGACTCAAGGACACCAGTAGAGTCGCATTGGAATAGTTCTACCTTGTCACAGTCTCCTTATGTAACTGCTCATTCCAAATCGAGTCGAACCAGTGCCACAAACGTTCTCTAGTGTCTGAAGGCAAAGACGTGGACAGTCACTGGCTTGGCTCAAGTCCTATGTGTGTCTGTCCTTTGTCTTTTTCTCCCAACAGATGTTACTGTCTCCAGAGTAGTGACCGAACATGTCAGATGTTGTTGTCAAAGTGAATGCATGTTAGTAGTTTCAGCACTTCTGTCACAAATTTCAGATGATGTGACTGTCATCTGAAACAACATCAAAGCCATATGCAGTGATGTTACCACCACACAAGAGGCTGCAGCTAATAGACATTCAAATTTGTTTAGCAATGTCTATGATAATTGAGTTAAGACGTAACGCACATAAGCATTAATTTAAGACTGATAAAGGCATAGGCTATCTAGTACTTTTCTTTCCCCTGTTGGGATCAGATTTGGAATTGGAGACACTGTGATCATAATTTATCAAAATAATTGGTCAATTGTTTTGTTAACCAGCCTAAATATGCTTAGTACTATCTATGACTGTTGGGCCGTATTGCTACCATATCACTAATTAATACCTATCAGTAGTCTACACTGGTACTGTAACTTAAGTACAACTCTACTGACTAGGTAGTAATCATCTACACTATCTCTATAATTATTATACAAAAAACTAATTATCTGGAAACAGGCAATCGTCGAATTTTCTTGGTTGTTGTAACTTCTAAAAATGTACATCAACATGATTCACGGAAAGTGCGTTATCACCCCTCTCAACACCCCCCCTCCCCCATCAAATTACGGAGCCTCCCACCAACTTACCAAGCACCAGTATGACTAAACGGCGATATAATCACGCACGACCAAAATGTATGTAGTGTTGGTAACCAAGCGGGCTGTTGGTGGCATATAGGAGGTATGTGTGTGCAGCTCGCCAAATTTCAGATATGTTCTTCAAATTGGAGTAACAAAATTATGGTTCCATTCGCCAGATGGCGCTACTGTGCAAATACTAAATACTCGTCCGGAAGATCGGATAAAATGCCTAAATTGTGTAACTCTTGGGTGAAATACAGACTAAAAATGTTTAATTATGCACACACAAACCATATATGTACCATCAACCTCCAAACTATCTACAACACATTATATTACATGGTCGTGCGCCTATTATTAGTCAAACCCCCAAGCACGTTATGAAGGATGAGCGATAATTCGGTGCATCGTAATCTACTACAATTTTGCCAACCTCCTAACCAGATACGAAGATCTAACTTGTCTTATATGTTATGACTTGCGTTTGGTAATTGTGAAGGTGCTAATCTAGACTTTACAAGTAATTAGATACTTTGCAAACTCGAGCAATCTTTATTCTTACACGATCGACTTCACCTTCTGAAGTTCTGTTCGCACCTTCGTGGTTGAGGCTCGTGTATCCAGACTCCGGGAAGTGGCGCCACTTTAGCTACGTTTTAGTTGACGGTGTCGCGCTTACATTTATCCGGGCGTTAAATTGTATCCGGGTGACGTTTCTGCGCGTTTCTGCAAGTATCTAGGGAAATTTATTTAGCACCAGCTACGACTGTCGCGTTTTCATTTATTTGGGCGTTATGTATGTTATATGTATATATTTATATGTATGTCTATATATATACATACATTATAAAATGTTTGCTTCCAACAGACATAAAAATTTCTGACGTAAAACAGTTTCCTCTCCACGCACACGTCACGTGACTTACTGTTATACTTGGTCACAAATCTGAAATAGCAAATTATAATTATAACGCTCGTATTACGACAACAAACGAAACATATTTAATTACTGTATATTATTTATGACTATGTGATCTACTAGTGCCAAATATTGTGCCTTATATATGCACATAAACATCACCCGGATAAAATTTAACGCCCGGATAAATATAAGCGCGACAACGTCTGTGCGGGGTGGATTTGTGTATAGGTGTGTGAAATTAAAGGGGATGGGAATATAATCCCATTAGTTAAGCCTCAGTTTGGAAATTTTTTTATGAAAATAAACAAATCATGTTGCAGCATGGTAATTCAACAGTCTATTTTGTGTACTTTTCAGGTAATTATCAGTGACCGTAATGACACTTGAGCACAGCCACTGGTGTGAGCCACCATAATGAAGACTGCTATGTGGTACTGTCTACTAGCTCTGCCTTCCGGCCAATCAGGTAAGTGCTATTGTCTTCTGGGTGTCTGCTAATTAGGCTGTGTAATATTATGCAATTGAACTGCTTGAGACGTCTGGCCTTTGATAATTTCACACCCTAAGGTGATTTATTTTGATATTTTTACCTTTGTAAATAGGACACAAGGCCAAACGATCAATATAAATTGGAATTTATCATAACAACTGGCTGAATTGAATATTCTTATAAAGCACATATTGGAATTTCTAGAAAATTGTGTTAGGAGTTCATACATACCACACGAGAATGAGTGTGCAGTGTAGAAATATGCCAGATTATAAATTGTTGGACAGTGAAATGCTTATTCACATGGTGCCCTGTCAAGTAGGGTGGCTCTTTTGACATGTATATACAAAACAAACACGTGGATCGTTAAATTACAAAAAAAAGTCACACTGTATGAGAGAGGACAGCCTATAAAATGTGTTAGTTTCAACATTTTTCTCCAAAATTGCCTTGCCTACTTGAGGTCATGTTCTAGTTAGATTTCCTGAAGAAGAAGAAGAAAAATGCAGTGTATTTTTGAAAAATTATTTTTTACAAAATTCACATGCTGTGACATAAGTACATTTGATCAGGGAGATTTTCATGTGTGATTGTAGAAGGTGTTGACTGTAAAAAGTGGATTTCTAGATGATTTGAATAAGCGGAAGGATATTTGGCAGCAATTTGCCTGTGTGACCTGTTTGCGGAGTAATTCTTGCCGGCATTTATAAATATTGACGGGTGTCACACATACAGGCATTTTACGAGAGCTAGAAGTATGCAATTTTTGATACAATCCATCAGCATGTCAATGAGATGATGATAGCAGCAGGTGATAAGTTTAAGATATTTTATAGGTCACGTTTTCTTATAATCAGACAAAACGTTAACATGGTCGCCTATGGGATAACCAACATTGTGTTGACCCCATTATTATTGGTAATCTTTGAGAATCCAACAGAAGCGTCCAATCGATGTATTTTTAATCGGACATCCGGACTGTCGACATTGTTCTTACCCTTCCTCGTGACTAGACACGGTCACGCGATTGTGATTAGAGAATATTTACAAGCGCCGTGATCTAGATTCCCATCCCGATCGCGTCACGCGCTCGTTTAGCTTGTAGATGCTGAACACGGGGTGGGTTCGCATATTCCGTTGGATATAATTTCTGTATAAGAAATACATAACGGAAAGTTTGTTAAATGTCTACCGTATGAAGGTGTGTTTGATCTAGCAGATAGCATGCCGCGTTAGTAATTATACAGGTACATTTCTACAGAAAGTAGTACTAGGAGGTAAGACTACAGTTATCAACATGTTTGGCAAAGTTTGACCGGAGGTTACGCGCATAGTTTTCATTGTGACGTAGTCAAACAGCGACGTACTTGATACGTCAATTGATGGATCCTCACGTCGCGCTGTTTGCCTAGGTCACAGTCTACATTTTACGCGTGACCTCCGTTAAGTTTTAACTTTGCCACTGTAATGTATGTGGCAGACACTTGTGCAAATACTATACACAGCTTATACACAACGCATTTGTGTGACATGGACTATCGCTGTCTGTCTGTCTGTCTGTGTGTCGCGCTGATACGAAATAAACATGTGCTCCACTGTCACTTGATAATTACATCTACAGTTATACTAGAACATAACAGCCACCAATGTTGATAACGGCTATCATATACGTGAATTACATTACTATTGCCGCGTGACATCCCATATATTTCAAACCGTCCCGCATGTAGCCTATAGGTGTCACTTTGAAGACGTTGCCTTATTTTGCCACAAAGAAACCCATGTGTGGCCAGAATTTCAGCAACTAAATACGATGGAATGCACGAACGCATCACGTGTTCAGCATCCATTTTTGATGGCTTGACGTAGCTTTTGCTAGGCAACGGGTCATGTGATTGATAGGTCAATTGATGGATCCATGCAATAGGCCCTATGCGTCGCGATTTGCCTACGTCACCATCAAAATTATATGCATGACCTCCGTCAAGTTTTACCAACAGTGTTGATAACGGTAGGCCAAATATAATGTGAACTGTATTATTAGAGCAGTATGACATCTGCTAGATATAATATTCCAGCGTAGGCCTAGACAGGGGCCGGTTTTATGAAGCGTACTTAAAGTTACGCAATTACTTAGCGTCACGTGTTTGCGTAAACTCCCATGCTCGCTTATATTAAACAAATCACGTCATTTACTAAGACAATCACCTTAGCGTTAATAACATTCTTAGCCGCTTCATGAAACCGGCCCAACCGCCTTATGTTTTTTGTCATAAAGAAACATGTTTGGGACAATCATTTCACCAAAATACAGTCTATGATGGGATATCTGAACGCTTCGCGTATTCACACCCGTACCCACGAACGTACACACGCACGTACACACACACACGCGCGCACACACGCACATAAGAAGAAAAACCGTATTGAATATTATTATAAATAATTTTGGAAGTGCCGATCTAGCGCATACTTTGTAATCATTGATTATAACATTGACTGCAAAGTTAATGTAGACTTGGGTAATGTCGTGCATCTAAATGCAACAAATATAATAGAAAACACTCATTATGCAATGGTGTACCTGCATGTGTGTAGTGTTTGACGACCTTATTTAGAATGCCTTGATACAGGGAACAGATCATTGTTTGTATTTTCATAGGCGACCATGTAACGTTAACCTTTACTTGTCCTGTAAGCTAAATAATGATTTGGATGTAAGCACAGTAAAAAAAAATTTACATTTCATCACTGCAGAGTTTTCAAAAAATTCTACAGTGTTGTTTTCGATCAAATCAACATGGGAAATGTTCTCCGTTAAATGAGGCAAAAAACAGGCAGATTTTGTTTCTACATAGGGCTACACATGGGATTCTTCCGTCACTGACAGGCTCACATGCTGCCAATCAGTTACCAGAAATGCGTGTCTCTGTCTCTGACCAGCAAGACGATACAGGTCCTGACGTACGCCCATTTCCATGATCAAACGTATTTCGTCTAGGAGCAAAATAAACAAAATTATTTCTCAGCTGAGTACACCATTAATGTGGTTGTCAGAGGTTGTGAAGGGGGCTATCATAAAATGTGCAAGTGGTGGAGGGGTTGTTAGCATGTTTACTATTTTATATGTAGGACCCAACAAATAGATGGTCTAATACAAATATTGTTTATACAATACCAATCATAATTATGTTGATGTGTGTCTTAAGCATGTTTTTCAAATATTCAGATCCTCATGTTAACGATGAAATTCCACGGGAGAAACCATGGAAACATGACGAAAACAAAAAAAATTGCGATAAATTGATAGGAAATGACATTAAATCATTTCAGTTGAAACTTTTTGAAACGGCCGATAAGCAAGTGCAAGAGAACCAATTGCTATTTCATATTACCACCCAGCCTGTCATACGTAGACGGACCCCCAAACCCTCGGAAGCAACAGAGACATTCCAAGATATTCACGGTGCGCTGTGTTGATGGCGAAATCTTGACAGAGTGCCGTGAAACCTTTATGAAAGCATTACGCCCTATCGGGATGAACCGCGTTGATGGCGGCATTAGGCTACACGCGTAAAGGCAAAAGAGGGACGCGGCGGTGACCAGTGTTTTAAACGTAGTGAAGCCAAGAAAGTTAGAGGGCGGCAATTCATTGGTAATCTACGTGGAAGTGAAAGCCATTATGGTGGAAACAAAAGAGTTAGAATCGACCTACCATCAGAATATACGAGGGTCCGAAATTTGCACAAGATGTACAATGCTTTTGTTGCGGAAAACTACAAAGTTACGTACTCAATGTTTTATCGAATCTTCGTACGTGAATTTAACATTTGATTCCCATTAGCAAAGACACTAGCACAACCTGTCATCGAAACACTAGCGAACTGAAACATTATGAAGGTCAAAGTAAAGTGGAGAACATGTGTCAGCTCCGTATACTAAAGTTGAGGGCAAATGCAATCTATGCAATGCTTCGTCAAACACAACCAAATGTATATTCAATTGCCTTTGATATGGAGCAGTTTTATTCGTTGCCTAGACTGACAATTCAAGAATCTTACTATTCCCGCAAGCTAGCAATATTTTTGGTATTTGCCACCTAAACGCGGGAAAACACCATTGTTACACTTGGAAGAAGCACACGTCAGGAAGGGGTCAAAACGAAACAGCCAGTTTTGTTCATGACTATCTTACTCATGCAATGTTCCTTGAAGATGATAATAATAATGATAAGATAACTTCTATTGCGCCTAAATCCTTAGAAACCAAGCTCAGATGTCGTATTCCAGTTGTCCACAGATGTGTCAAGGCGCTAGGGAGCTAAGGTGGATAAGCAAGGTTATAAAGATAACATTTTAAATGACGAAGGAATTTTGCAATATTTTCAACTGATCTAACACTACGAGGGAGCATATTCCAAAGAGTTCATGCAGCAACAGAAAAAGTCCTAGTTCCAATGTTAGAGTTGACTCTGGGAACAAAAAGTAGGTCAGAACTAGATGATCGAAGCTGGATATGTTTTCTTACAAGAGTAAGCAATGAATGCAAATAAGATGGTTGCTTACTGGACAGTGCCTGGTATGTAATGGTACAGATCTTAAACTATGAACACATCAACAAAGTTGGTCTCTTCAGTGATGGATGTGGTGGCCAAAATAAGAATAGCATTGTTCTGAGTATGGCAATGATCTGGTTGGCAGCTCACCCGAACATACTAAAACTCTAGAAATTATATTTTTCATGCGGGGACTTTAGTTTTGCCATGTGACCGCCTCTTTGGATGCATTGAGCAAGAGATCAAAGTAATCGAAACAATCACCTCACCAAATGTGTACCGTGATGTATCTGACAAACACTGCGAGAGTGTCAAGCAACTGGTCAACGACTGGATTGTTCATGATTGGAAGGGTCTGGCAAAGATTAACTTCATGCCACTGAAAGACATTCAGTTGGCCAAACGTATCACCATAACAAAGCGGGGCAACAAAGTTGTGGTGAGAAATGAGGCAGACCTAGCAGAATAAGAAACACACCTCGACTCCAATCCACACGATCAGTCGCAAGTGCCAAGAAAAAGGACATCAACAACCTTTTGCAGGCACGATTTGGCGACCAATGGAGGCTCGTGAAGGACATCAGTATATGTTAAACCCTCCCAACTGACAGCCTTCATGATGAAGAAGACATGACATTGTTGCCAGGAACAGAATGCGACAGTGGGGATGATGACATTGGCGCACACGTGTAGGTGGCAATGTAATGCACATTGCTATGCTGAACTAGCATTAGTTTCTATCTATGAGTTGGCAGGCTGTACTTTCTTGACGCATTGCACAATCAAGATTTGCAATAGAAACAATAAACGTCAAACATTTGTTCTCATCCAAATCAAGTTATTTCAATTTGTTCATACAAACAAGACTATTCTAAAATTTATTCAAAAATTCAAACCTCTCTTGAAGTAAGGCAATGTAACTGATATTTTCTTAATACCAGCATAATTATTCATATTTAGATGCATTTGTACATACTAATACACACATAATTTTGTGGAAATTTTAAATACACGTACAAAAACAGTTTTTGTTGAATTTATCAGTTCAAGAAACAATGGATATAGCTGGTTTTGAAAGTCAACTGTTCAACTCATTCTGACGTGCGCTTCAACTCAACATCTATCGTATGCTGTCATGTTGCGGGACATTCGTGCCTTTAACGTCACACCTAAGCATACAAAGAAGCGTGCAAAATATTAATATTCAAAGAGGCGTACATTGTGTAACTTAATTTATTGAATTCTAATAAAATTATTGTTTTGGTGGAAATGGAAATATACAGGAAGATGTAATATAATCATGAATTCCCTTTAAGAAATCCGCCAGGGGAATTTATTGTGGAACCATCTATATGATGGTATAAACTTGTTGCAATAAAGTAATCTTTATTAAAACAACAATGAGAATATCACTAAGTATCAATTAAACAACAACAATAATTTTATAACTATTCACCAGACTACAAATCGTAACACTCCTTTGTTACAAGAGATAACTTTTTGGGATTTTGCCCTAACACATTGCCGTATTGTGAAATCATTAACATTTAGTGTGCGTTGTACGCATGCGCGCGCACATATACACACACTCACACAATGCATATGCAGTACATATTATAATGTTCCATGCATGCGCAGATGTCATAATTCACACTGTGTCTACATTGACCGTGGTCATACCACGCGTGTGTTACAAAAAAATACGCCTGTACTTGTAATGCGACAAGCCTATTTTCAGACACAACCTCCTTGGGTGGTAATTGGAATCTGAAGACCTGTGCTCGCACCTGTTAACTAGTAATTACTAAATACCAACCAGTAGGTAGGCGACAAATATATCTGTTGAAAGTAAGGGCTGTCATGTGCAGGTCAATGCAAGTGCACAACAGCAAAAGTCACAAGTTGCAGAAACACTGAAAACTGAGGACGACTGTAGAAACAGTTGATTCAGATTGATAGAACTGGATATCATATTTGTATGGCTGTGATTAGATATAATCGGACATTCGTTTATCACACAATTTTCTACGAACAACAAGGAAGGTGTGATTTTCTGTACACTTTCCGTATCTGCACGCATTGCAGCATTGTTTAATTAGGAGGTAACTATGACTATGTACACATTGTTGTACTTGTTGTTAAGGAAAGGGTATGCTGCTAAATGAACAAACCATGTCGTTAAGACACCATTAGAAACCCTGTGGTAATCTTATTGATAATGTTAACTTCAAGTACAATCAGCTGTTGACAGTTCATATTATATCTTATGGTGCATTATGCAATGTTAAATTAGTATGTTTAGGTAATGTCTTAGTAATAACTAACCCATGTTACATATGTTTCATATTGACATTTCATTAATTTGTTATTCTATGTAAAGGACATGGACAATATGTTTTTTTTTACAAAAATCACAAGGCTATATTGAGCTTATGAGATATCTTTAATTTCACCTTCCTATTTATGAGATCATTGCGATGTTTGGTCGTGACCCAGGGCCTGCCTAGAAGACAACAAGTGGCGCCCTTGTCGATTACAATCCGTATCTGTGATGTCACACCAGGTTTAACAATGGAGGACGCATCCAGTGATTTATCTGGTGAAAGCCATTATTTTTTCGATGAAACTGATAATGATGATGATAATAATGAAAACACAGCAGATATAACCGACGAAGATAAAGAAGGTGTTTAACCATATATGTTTGAAGGAGGCAGATGAGACGAATGAGGAGGATGTTTCGACAAACGAAGTCGAGGGGGCAATCGGCGGTGTCACCGGCACTGATCGCCTTGTTGATTTGTCGTCTTAGTAAAGACACAGTTGTAATATTTATTTTAGTAACCTGGTTCAATGAGTGAAAATATGTTGTTGCTGTAGAAAAGAAAAAAGCTTGTTGCGGGGAGGGACGCTTTGTAAGCTGATTGTGAGCCATCTCCCTTACTTAGCCTTAGGGGTTAGGCCCTTCATGATCCGAGGGATCCTGAAAGAACCCCCCCCCCTTATTCCGGGTTCAGCAGTTGACATGACAATTTTGGATAGCAACCCCCACACACACACTTGCTAATTTTAGGGAGCCACTCGCGAGACATGTTTTGGGTATTTTTATCACTCCTGACCTGTCACCCCGCCCCCTTCCCCCTCTTACGCATGCAGAGGGTCGATGTTGCACAGAGTTACCCCAAGTACGAGGCAAACTCACACAGCTGGAAGACGCGGGTTGCACAGAGATATCCAGGTTCATCACAGATCATCCAGGGTTCAGCAGCGTCTGCACAGATATTTGGGTGCTGCAGGCGGCCTACCTGGCTTACTGGCAACAGCACGGCGACAGGAACGTCACACAACAAGAGCAAGTAACGATGCTCCCAGCACATGGATATAACAGAGTGACTGAGCTGATGGACACATGCATTTGAGTGAGCTCTCTCCACGTACCTAATAAAATACATTAATGTTTAAATTATTCATGTGCGCTCATCAAACACAATATGAGCAAAATGTCATTTTTCAATTTTACTGAGTATTTACATGGATTATTTAGTGCATTTCATATATCACTTATGAGGTCTTTTTATTGTATTTTCAGACGAAATCGATATACTGGCTACAGACAGTTTGTGCGGTGGTGCTGGGGATTCCTCGGCACACAAGTTACAATGCCAGCATGCGAAGTTAGATATATAAGGGACGCTTTTCCCACGGACACATATCGTGGTTTTGCGTTGCCCCCAATTAGTCGAGCCCTGAAGGGGTAAACTAGGCAATTGTAATGAAAAAAGCGACTGTCGCTTCTCACCGTTCTAGTGTGATGACCGGTTTGTGTGTGTAATGCCTGTGTGGCCAGTCACGGCACCGTAGTGTTTTCAGTGTATTGTGAGGGTCCGTGGGTCAGCTTGAGGGGTACGGGGGTGTATTTTCATGTCATATGACATTTTGCTATGTTTGCGAGGTGTGTTATCGCTACAGTGTGTGATATAAGTATGCTTGGATTAGGCGATAAGTTTATACCAGGTCAGGATTGACCGGTTCTCTTTACTACCTGTACATACTCTGAAGCTCAAGTCATGTTGGGATTTTAGTAAATATTTGAATTTGGAAATTTTTTCAGTACGCATTTATTTTCCCCGGCCCAATGTTTTAAAACACGCACAATGACAATTAGAAACAAATTATCAAATATGTAGTCAGCAAACAACTTGTCAACTGAAGCACATACATTGTGAGCAATGCAGTGGCATAAACAAACATTCACATATTCCTGTGATCTCAGGGGATAGAGATTGTAGAAATATACAGAGTTCTTACATTTTCCTTCTATGTAGAAGTTTGAGCAGACCAATTGATCTGAAATATGTGGATTCTACTTTTAATACAGATGGTCGAGAAATGCACATGCCAAAATTATATTCCCTATAATCAACAGGGGTCGATGGGTCGACACACACCAAATACCCATATCCTTTACACTTTTCAGAAGAATCAAAGTAACATTGGGATTTGTAAAGCGTTTTTCTCAGTAAAACCCACATATATCAACACATTCTGTCCATAATCAATACCGTTCATCCTCTACCCCATATTAATGGTTGCACCAAATTCAAAAGAAACCCGAAAATAAATATACCCTGAGAAGCATTGACAAACAAATATTTCTTTAAACTACCACTCTCTGTAAACTGTGCACAACATATGTCACATTTGTAGGGTTTTTCCCCAGTGTGACTTCGCACATGTACCTTTAAATCACCGCTCTGTAAAAACCGTTTACAATTAATGGCAATCTTATTGCGCAGGAAACCACAGAAAAGCACAACACGTTTTGTTGACTACGGATACCAGATATAGTTATAACTACATTATATAATATTAGAGAGAATTACAGCTGCTACATTTCATAATTGCAAGGGTTTCTCTTTAGTATGGCTCTGAATATGCATTCGTGAGATATTAACACGGGTAAACTGTGCACCACATATGTTATATTTGTAGGGTTTCTCTTCAGTATGCACACGAAGGTGATTCTTCAAACTCTTATCACATGTAAACTGTGCACCTCCTGTCACAATTTATGGAATCCTTTCTAGTGTGAGTTCGCAAGTGTTTCTTCAAACTACCACTCTCGGTAAATTGTCTACCACAGATGTCACATTTGTAGTGTTTATCCCCAGTGCGAGTTCGCAGATGTGACCGTAAATGACCAGAGTGAGTGAAATGGACGCCACAAACATCGCAATTGTAGGGTTTCTCACAAGTGTGACTACGCACATGTATTTTTAAATCATCGCGCTGTAAAAAAAACGTTTTTCACAAGTATCACACTTTTATCTTACTCTCAATATATTCTACATGAATCAAGTTATTCTAGGTGTCAATTTACCACACGTTATCAATAAAAATGTTTTTGTGGACAATTAGGTAAATGCCGTAATACACCTGACAAGAAAAATAGAATATAAATGACAATCTTGTTGCGTGGGTCACGACAGAAAACCATAAAAGGGTGTGTTGATGACGGATACTATAAAGACATGATCATATGACCGGTTTACCCCAATGTAAGTTCACAATATAATACTATTACATTTCACGATTTCGTGGGATTCTCCCTAGTGTGGCTACCAATATGCTTTTTCAAGGTATTAACACCGATAAACAGTGCTCCACAGATGTCACATTTGTAGGGTTTCTCCCTAGTTTGAGTTATGTAAATGTGTTAGTGTAAATTATCATATTGAGTGAAAGGTGCACAACACACATCACAGTCGAATGGTTCCTCATCAGTACGACTACGCACATGTATATTTAAACCACCGATCCGTATAAACCGTTTTCCACAAGTATCACATTTGTAGGGTTTCTCACCAGCATGACTACCCACATGAACGTGTACCTTCTTTTTCTTCTTCCCTTGCTCCCTTGCGGGGTGGGGTCCACGTCACTTGGTAGCTTCTTCTTCTTTTCTTATCAGTTCTTTCCACCTCTCTCTCTCTCTCTCTCTCTCTCTCTCTCTCTCTCTCTCTCTCTCTCTCTCTCTCTCTCTCTCTTTCTCTCTCTCTCTCTCATCCGCAATGGCCGTCCATTCATGGTTGTTCACGCCAGCCCTCCACAGGTTTCTTTTTATGCTGTCGTTCCATCTCAGCCTTGGTCTTCCTCTCCTTCGTCTGCCACCCTCTTCTACTTTACATGCTCTTTTCGCCAGTCTGTCTTCACCTATTCTATGTACATGTCCCGCCCATCTCATTCTGTTACCGGCTACTTTCCTCTTTAGGTGTTTTTTTCATTCCAATCTCCTCTCTCAATTCCTACATCTTCCTTCTATCCTCTCGCGTTACTCTAAACATTCTTCTGACCCAGTTGTTTTCTGCCACCTGTAGTTTCTCCTCCTGTCTCTCTGTCAGTGCCAGTGTTCCCAACCCATATATACAGGCTGGTACAACGCAGGCTTCCAACACGTTTCCTTTCAGATGTTTCTTCAGTTTTCTATCACTTTTCTAACACTTCAGTGCCTCCTTTTTTCTCGTATTACTTGTTCAACTTCCTGGTTCCACCACCACTGTTCTTTCTTCTTTCGACTTTGTGTCGGCTTTCCTGATGTTCGGCCGCATATCTCCTCAGCTGTTCTAACAAAGCCTTACTTAAGTGCTTCCCACTCTGATCCCACATCCTCCCTTAGTTCTTGGGGTAGCCAGAACTTCTTTTCTACTTCAGTTTTGTATTGGACCATCGCCTCTCCTTCACATTTCCACCATTTGATTACCTGTCTTTGTTTCCCCCTTTTCTGTTTGCCTCTTCCTATCCACATTTCAGAAACCAATGGTTTATGTTGGCTCGTTATGTGCTCTCCTGCCAGAACATTGCAGTCCCTAACCTTGTTCAACTGGCTGCTTCTAACAATCTGCAGATCTATCTCTGTTCTGTTGTTTCCACTACTGTATGTGATCTTGTGTGATTCACTCTTCTGAAAGAAGGAGTTTACGTGGAAGCTACCCTTCCGTGAAAACCGTTTTCCACAAGTATGACATTTATAGGGTTTCTCACCAGTATGATTACGCACATGCAACGTTAAGCTACCAGTCGGCGAAAACTGGTTTCCGAATGTATCACATTTGTAGGGTTTCTCACCAATGTGACTACGCAAGTGTACATTTAAATAACCGCTTTGTAAAAACCGTTTTCTACAAGTATCACATTTATAGGTTTACTCACCAGCATGAATACGCACATGCATCAACCAACAGTTAAAAACCTGTGCGCCACAGATGTCACATTTTAGGGTTTCTCCCCGAATGAATTCGTAGATATTTCATTATACTACCACTCTGTAAACTGTACCACAGAGGTCCCATTTGTAGGGTTTCTCCCCAGTGTGACTAGGTACATGTACCTTTAAATCAGCGCTCCATAAAAACCGTTTTCCGCAAACATCATATTTGATGGGTTTCTCCTCAGTGTGACTACGCACGTATACTGTCAGGTTACTTCCATTTACAAACCGTTTTCCACAAGGATCGCATTTGCGCAGTTTCTTCCCAGAGTGGATACGCACATGTACCATTAAATAACTGGTACATCTAAGCTTGGTTTCACAGGAACCACATTTAAAGGTTTTTTTTACCAGTATGGATAAGTATATGTACTGTCATATATTAAATCCCTTACCACAAGTGCCACATTTAAATAGTTTCTCAGCAGTATGAATGAGCGTATTCCCATCCATGTTCCAGGTAGTATTGTTGGTAATTTATACTGTTTACTAAACGAATCACGAATCACATTTCTATGATGAATATGTCGATATGCAAGTGTCTTCACATGAAAACTGTGTTCCACGGGGTTCACAACTGAAGAACCTGTCGTGAGTATACGAGTCCACTTGCGTAACCCTAAAAGGCTAATGTACCACCATTTTAGAAGTGTGCGCCACAATTGTCACACCATAGACGTTACACACCAGGTTGAGAGTACATGTGTAACTTTACTTGACCAGTCCTTAGAACTGTGATTCAAGGACATCAGTAGAGTCGCATTGGAATAGTTCTACCATGTCATAGTCACCTTATGTAACTGTTCAAACCAAATCTTTTCGAACCAGTGCCACAAACGTTTTCTTGTATCTGGAGGCACTTCATTTGACTCTCTGTCTCTCTCCGTGTGTCTTTTACTCACTCCCTCGCTCATTCAATGTTAGTACAGTGGAACGTCACAAATTTTAATTTGGCCGCACTATGCCCGAGCTACAGTGGCGTGCCCTCTACACCTTTTTAATGTGCCTCCGTTATTGAAGTTACGGCGGCGCAGTGGGAACGTTTTCAACAGCACTCCCCCCACCACCGTCTTCCGATTCCAGTTGAACTGACACGATAGAGAAGCTGAAGTTACGCCGGCGCGGGGGCGAAAAATGTTTTACACCATTTGGCTCGGCCCCAGAGAAGGTTTTTGTGCCCCCTAGACTACTCTTTATAGTCCCGCCCCACCCCACGTCCGTACTTTAAATAATAATTTCATGTGAATCAACTAGACCCATACACTATTTATATCACCTTCCCCACTCCATACAAATGTTTGTTCACATAATTTTAAAACAAAACGGCACGAAAGACCAACATATTATATCCGCCTGTCATGTTTCATTCCGCTGACCGGATATATCGACTGGTAATTTATCCCATCTGCTTCCATCGTGTCGGTACAGGACACTGCAGTTTTAAGTATGCCACAAAGAAAAAAATTAAACAAAATTTTATTTAATCTCAACAAAAAATACAAAGCCGAAAGACGAACATGAACAAGACGTTATTTAATTGACCAGATATCACAAAAATTCACCATTTTATCCTACTGTCAATATATGCTACATACATCAAATCAAGGTATTCTAGCTGTTAATTTCCCATGTTTTATTAATAAATAAAAATTTGTGTAAATAAAATAACTAAATGTCATATTACAACTGAAAAATAAATTACAATCTTGTTGCACAGGTCGCCAGAGAAAGCGTAAAATGGTATGTTAACGGCAGATACTATAAATAATTATTACGATATTTAGATAATATTACAACATATTACAGCTACCACATTAATGTCATCATTTCAAGGGTTTCTCCATAGTACGCCTACACATATACTTTCTCAAGTTATTAACACAGATAAACTACGTTCCAGTCCACACATGTCACATTTGTAGGATTCCTCCCCAATATGCACATAAAGATGATTCTTCGAACTCGTATTACATATAAACTGTGCACCACGTGTGTCACATTTGTAGGGTTTCTCCCCACTGTAAGTTAGCATGTTTCTTTAGACTACCATTCTCCATAAACTGTGCAATACAGATGTCACATTTGTAGGATTTCTCCCAGTGTGAATTTGCAGATGTTACTTTAAATGACCACACTCTGTAAACTGTGCACCACAGATGTCACACTTCTAGGGTTTCTCCCCAGCGTGAATTCGCAGATGTTTCTTTAAACTACCACTAAGTGTAAACTGTGCTCCACAGATGTAACATTTGTAGGGTTTCTCCCCAGTGTGAGTTCGCAGATGTTTCTTTAAACTATCACTCGCTGCAAACTGTGCACCACACATGTCACATTTGTAGGGTTTCTCCCCAGAGTGAATTCGCAAATGCCTCTTTAACTGACCACTCACTGTAAACTGTGCACCACAGATGTCACATTTGTAGGGTTTCTCCCCAGTGTGAATTCGCAAATGTATCTTTAAATGACCACTCACTATAAACTGTGCACCACAGATGTCACATTTGTAGGGTTTCTCCCCAGTGTGAGTTCGCATGTGATTCTTTAAACTACCACTCACTGTAAACTGTGCACCACACGTGTCACATTTGTAGGGTTTCTCCCCAGAGTGAATTCGCAAATGTCTCTTTAACTGACCACTCACTGAAAACTGTGCTCCACAGATGTCGCATTTGTAGGGTTTCTCCCCAGTGTGAATTCGCAGATGTTTCTTTAAAGGACCACTCTCTGTAAACTGTGCACCACAGATATCACATTTGTAGGGTTTCTCCCCAGTGTGAATACGCACATGTACTTTTAAATGACCGCTCCGTAAAAACCGTTTTCCACAAGTATCACATCTGTAGGGTTTCTCACCAGTATGAATACGCACATGAACCTGTAAGTAACCATTCGTTGAAAACCGTTTACAACAAGTATCACATTTGAAGGGTTTCTCACCGGTGTGACTACGCATGTGTACTGTTAGGCTACTTCGATTTATAAACTGTTTTCCGCAAGTGTCGCATTTGTACAGTTTCTCCCCAGTGTGAATACGCACATGTGCCTTTAAATAACTCCTACTTCTAAACTGGGTTCCACAGGTATCACATTTGAAGGGTTTTTCACCAGTATGGATACGTATATGTACGGTCAATTCACGCATTTTAAAAAAAACCTTACCACATGTGTCACATTTCAATCGTTTCTCAGTAGTATGGGTGTGCATATTTGCATTCATGTACTACTGTTGGTAATTTACACTGTTTACTAAACGAATCACGAATCTATGATGAATCTGTCGATATGCAAGTGCCTTCACATGAACACTGTGTTCCACAGGGTTCACAACTAAAGAACCTGTCGTGATTATGAGTCCACTTGCGTAACTCTAAAGGGCAAATGTACCACCATTTAAGAAGTGTGCGCCACAGTTGTCATACTACAGACGTTACACACCAGGTTGAGAGCACATGTGTAACTTTAATTGACCAATCCTTAGAACTGTGACTCAAGGACACCAGTAGAGTCGCATTGGAATAGTTCTACCTTGTCACAGTCTCCTTATGTAACTGCTCATTCCAAATCGGGTCGAACCAGTGCCACAAACGTTCTCTAGTGTCTGAAGGCAAAGACGTGGACAGTCACTGGCTTGGCTCAAGTCCTATGTGTGTCTGTCCTTTGTCTTTTTCTCCCAACAGATGTTACTGTCTCCAGAGTGGTGACCGAACGTGTCAGATGTTGTTGTCAAAGTGAATGCATGTTAGTAGTTTCAGTACTTCTGTCACAAATTTCAGATGATGTAACTGTCATCTGAAACAACATCAAAGCCATATGCAGTGATGTTACCACCACACAAGAGGCTGCAGCTAATAGACATTCAAATTTGTTTAGCAATGTCTATGATAATTGAGTTAAGACGTAACGCACATAAGCATTAATTTAAGACTGATAAAGGCATAGGCTATCTAGTACTTTTCTTTCCCCTGTTGGGATCAGATTTGGAATTGGAGACACTGTGATCATAATTTATCAAAATAATTGGTCAATTGTTTTGTTAACCAGCCTAAATATGCCTAGTACTATCTATGACTGTTGGGCCGTATTGTTACCATATCACTAATTAATACCTATCAGTAGTCTACACTGGTACTGTAACTTAAGTACAACTCTACTGACTAGGTAGTAATCATCTACACTATCTCTATAATTATTATACAAAAAACTAATTATCTGGAAACAGGCAATCGTCGAATTTTCTTGGTTGTTGTAACTTCTAAAAATGTACATCAACATGATTCACGGAAAGTGCGTTATCACCCCTCTCAACACCCCCCCTCTCCCATCAAATTACGGAGCCTCCCACCAACTTACCAAGCACCAGTATGACTAAACGGCGATAGAATCACGCACGACCAAAATGTATGTAGTGTTGGTAACCAAGCGGGCTGTTGGTGGCATATAGGAGGTATGTGTGTGCAGCTCGCCAAATTTCAGATATGTTCTTCACATTGGAGTAACAAAATTATGGTTCCATTCGCCAGATGGCGCTACTGTGCAAATACTAAATACTCGTCCGGAAGATCGGATAAAATGCCTAAATTGTGTAACTCTTGGGTGAAATACAGACTAAAAATTTTTAATTATGCACACACAAACCATATATGTACCATCAACCTCCAAACTATCTACAACACATTATATTACATGGTCGTGCGCCTATTATTAGTCAAACCCCCAAGCACGTTATGAAGGATGAGCGATAATTCGGTGCATCGTAATCTACTACAATTTTGCCAACCTCCTAACCAGATACGAAGATCTAACTTGTCTTATATGTTATGACTTGCGTTTGGTAATTGTGAAGGTGCTAATGTAGACTTTACAAGTAATTAGATACTTTGCAAACTCGAGAAATCTTTATTCTTACACGATCGACTTCACCTTCTGAAGTTCTGTTCGCACCTTCGTGGTTGAGGCTCGTGTATCCAGACTCCGGGAAGTGGCGCCACTTTAGCTACGTTTTAGTTGACGGTGTCGCGCTTACATTTATCCGGGCGTTAAATTGTATCCGGGTGACGTTTCTGCGCGTTTCTGCGCGTATCTAGGGAAATTTATTTAGCACCAGCTACGACTGTCGCGTTTTCATTTATTTGGGCGTTATGTATGTTGATATGTATATATTTATATGTATGTCTATATATATACATACATTATAAAATGTTTGCTTCCAACAGACATAAACAATTTCTGTCGTAAAACAGTTTCCTCTCCACGCACACGTCACGTGACTTACTGTTATACTTGGTCACAAATCTGAAATAGCAAATTATAATTATAACGCTCGTATTACGACAACAAACGAAACATATTTAATTACTGTATATTATTTATGACTATTTATTATCTATTAGTGCCAAATATTGTGCCTTACATATGCACATAAACATCACCCGGATAAAATTTAACGCCCGGATAAATATAAGCGCGACAACGTCTGTGCGGGGTGGATTTGTGTATAGGTGTGTGAAATTAAAGGGGATGGGGATATAATCCCATTAGTTAAGCCTCAGTTTGGACATTTTTTTATGAAAATAAACAAATCATGTTGCAGCATGGTAATTCAACAGTCTATTTTGTGTACTTTTCAGGTAATTATCAGTGACCCTAATGACACTTGAGCACAGCCACTGGTGTGAGCCACCATAATGAAGACTGCTATGTGGTACTGTCTACTAGCTCTGCCTTCTGGCCAATCAGGTAAGTGCTATTGTCTTCTGGGTGTCTGCTAATTAGGCTGTGTAATATTATGCAATTGAACTGCTTGAGAGTCTGGCCTTTGATAATTTCACACCCTAAGGTGATTTTTTTTGATATTTTTACCTTTGTAAATAGGACACAAGGCCAAACGATCAATATAAATTGGAATTTATCATAACAACTGGCTGAATTGAATATTCTTATAAAGCACATATTGGAATTTCTAGAAAATTGTGTTAGGAGTTCATACATACCACACGAGAATGAGTGTGCAGTGTAGAAATATGCCAGATTATAAATTGTTGGACAGTGAAATGCTTATTCACATGGTGCCCTGTCAAGTAGGGTGGCTCTTTTGACATGTATATACAAAACAAATACGTGGATTATTTTTTTACAAAATTCACATGCTGTGACATAAGTACATTTGATCAGGAAGATTTTCATGTGTGATTGTAGAAGGTGTTGACTGTAAAAAGGTGGATTTCTAGATGATTTGAATAAGCGGAAGGATATTTGGCAGCAATTTGCCTGTGTGACCTGTTTGCGGAGTAATTCTTGCCGGCATTTATAAATATTGACGGGTGTCACACATACAGGCATTTTACGAGAGCTAGAAGTATGCAATTTTTGATACAATCCATCAGCATGTCAATGAGATGATGATAGCAGCAGGTGAGAAGTTTAAGATATTTTATAGGTCACGTTTTCTTATAATCAGACAAAACGTTAACATGGTCGCCTATGGGATAACCAACATTGTGTTGACCCCATTATTATTGGTAATCTTTGAGAATCCAACAGAAGCGTCCAATCGATGTATTTTTAATCGGACATCCGGACTGTCGACATTGTTCTTACCCTTCCTCGTGACTAGACACGGTCACGCGATTGTGATTAGAGAATATTTACAAGCGCCGTGATCTAGATTCCCATCCCGATCGCGTCACGCGCTCGTTTAGCTTGTAGATGCTGAACACGGGGTGGGTTCGCATATTCCGTTGGATATAATTTCTGTATAAGAAATACATAACGGAAAGTTTGTTAAATGTCTACCGTATGAAGGTGTGTTTGATCTAGCAGATAGCATGCCGCCTTAGTAATTATACAGGTACATTTCTACAGAAAGTAGTACTAGGAGGCAAGACTACAGGAGGTCACGCGCATAGTTTTCATTGTGACGTAGTCAAACAGCGACGTACTTGATACGTCAATTGATGGATCCTCACGTCGCGCTGTTTGCCTAGGTCACAGTCTACATTTTACGCGTGACCTCCGTTAAGTTTTAACTTTGCCACTGTAATGTATGTGGCAGACACTTGTGCAAATACTATACACAGCTTATACACAACGCATTTGTGTGACATGGACTATCGCTGTCTGTCTGTCTGTCTGTGTGTCGCGCTGATACGAAATAAACATGTGCTCCACTGTCACTTGATAATTACATCTACAGTTATACCAGAACATAACAGCCACCAATGTTGATAACGGCTATCATATACGTGAATTACATTACTATTGCCGCATGACATCCCATATATATCAAACCGTCCCGCATGTAGCCTATATGTGTCACTTTGAAGACGTTGCCTTATTTTGCCACAAAGAAACCCATGTGTGGCCAGAATTTCAGCAACTAAATACGATGGAATGCACGAACGCATCACGAGTTCAGCATCCATTTTTGATGGCTTGACGTAGCTTTTGCTAGGCAACGGGTCATATGATTGATAGGTCTATTGATGGATCCATGCAGTAGGCCCTATGCGTCGCGATTTGCCTACGTCACCATCAAAATTATATGCATGACCTCCGTCAAGTTTTACCAAGGTGCTGATAACGGTAGGCCAAATATAATGTGAACTGTATTATTAGAGCAGTATGACATCTGTTAGATATAATATTCCAGCGTAGGCCTAGACAGGGGCCGGTTTTATGAAGCGTACTTAAAGTTACGCAATTACTTAGCGTCACGTGTTTGCGTAAACTCCCATGCTCGCTTATATTAAACAAATCACGTCATTTACTAAGACAATCACCTTAGCGTTAATAACATTCTAAGCCGCTTCATGAAACCGGCCCAACCGCCTTATGTTTTTTGTCATAAAGAAACATGTTTGGGACAATCATTTCACCAAAATACAGTCTATGATGGGATATCTGAACGCTTCGCGTATTCATACCCGTACCCACGAACGTACACACGCACGTACACACACACGCGCGCGCACACACGCACATAAGAAGAAAAACCGTATTGAATATTATTATAAATAATTTTGGAAGTGCCGATCTAGCGCATACTTTGTAATCATTGATTATAACATTGACTGCAAAGTTAATGTAGACTTGGGTAATGTCGTGCATCTAAATGCAACAAATATAATAGAAAACACTCATTATGCAATGGTGTACCTGCATGTGTGTAGTGTTTGACGACCCTATTTAGAATGCCTTGATACAGGGAACATATCATTGTTTGTATTTTCATAGGCGACCATGTAACGTTAACCTTTAATTGTCCTGTAAGCTAAATAATGATTTGGATGTAAGCACAGTAAAACATTTTTTTATATTTCATCACTGCAGAGTTTTCAAAAAATTATACAGTTTTGTTTTCGATCAAATCAACATGGGAAATGTTCTCCGTTAAATGAGGCAAAAAACAGGCAGATTTTGTTTCTACATAGGGCTACACATGGGATTCTTCCGTCACTGACATGCTCACATGCTGCCAATCAGTCACCAGAAATGCGTGTCTCTGTCTCTGACCAGCAAGACGATACAGGTCCTGACGTTCGCCCATTTCCATGATCAAACGTATTTCGTCTAGGAGCAAAATAAACAAAATTATTTCTCAGCTGAGTACACCATTAATGTGGTTGTCAGATGTTGGGAAGGGGGCTATCATAAAATGTGCAAGTGGTGGAGGGGTTGTTAGCATGTATACTATTTTATATGTAGGACCCAACAAATAGATGGTCTAATACAAATATTGTTTATACAATGCCAATCATAATTATGTTGATGTGTGTCTTAAGCATGTTTTTCAGATATTCAGATCCTCATGCTAACGATGAAATTCCACGGGAGAAACCATGGAAACATGACGAAAACAAACAAAATTGCGATAAATTGATAGGAAATGACATTAAATCATTTCAGTTGAAACTTTTTGAAACGGCCGATAAGCAAGTGCAAGAGAACCAATTGTTATTGCATATTACCACCCAGCCTGTCATACGTAGACGGACCCCCAAACCCATGGAAGCAATAGAGACATTCCAAGATATTCACGGTGCGCTGTGTTGATGGCGAAATCTTGACAGAGTGCCGTGAAACCTTTATGAAAGCATTACGCCCTATCGGGATGAACCGCGTTGATGGCGGCATTAGGCTACACGCGTAAAGGCAAAAGAGGGACGCGGCGGTGACCAGTGTTTTAAACGTAGTGAAGCCAAGAAAGTTAGAGGGCGGCATTTCATTGGTAATCTACGTGGAAGTGAAAGCCATTATGGTGGAAACAAAAGAGTTAGAATCGACCTGCCATCAGAATATACGAGTGTCCGAAATTTGCACAAGATGTACAATGCTTCTGTTGCGGAAAACTACAAAGTTACGTACTCAATGTTTTATCGAATCTTCGAACGTGAATTTAACATTTGATTCCCATTAGCAAAGACACTAGCACAACCTGTCATCGAAACACTAGCGAACTGAAACATTATGAAGGTCAAAGTAAAGTGGAGAACATGTGTCAGCTCCGTATACTAAAGTTGAGGGCAAATGCAATCTATGCAATGCTTCGTCAAACACAGCCAAATGTATATACAATTGCCTTTGATATGGAGCAGTTTTATTCGTTGCCTAGACTGACAATTCAAGAATCTTACTATTCCCGCAAGCTAGCAATATTTTTGGTATTTGCCACCTAAACGCGGGAAAACACCACTGTTACACTTGGAAGAAGCACACGTCAGGAAGGGGTCAAAACGAAACAGCCAGTTTTGTTCATGACTATCTTACTCATGCAATGTTCCTTGAAGATGATAATAATAATGATAAGATAACTTCTATTGCGCCTAAATCCTTAGAAACCAAGCTCATATGTCGTATTCCAGTTGTCCACAGATGTGTCAAGGCGCTAGGGAGCTAAGGTGGATAAGCAAGGTTATAAAGATAACATTTTAAATGACGAAGGAATTTTGCAATATTTTCAACTGATCTAACACTACGAGGGAGCATATTCCAAAGAGTTCATAAAGCAACAGAAAAAGTCCTAGTTCCAATGTTAGAGTTGACTCTGGGAACAAAAAGTAGGTCAGAACTAGATGATCGAAGCTGGATAGGTTTTCTTACAAGAGTAAGCAATGAATGCAAATAAGATGGTTGCTTACTGGACAGTGCCTGGTATGTAATGGTACAGATCTTAAACTATGAACACATCAACAAAGTTGGTCTCTTCAGTGATGGATGTGTTGGCCAAAATAAGAATAGCATTGTTCTGAGTATGGCAATGATCTGGTTGGCAGCTCACCCGAACATACTAAAACTCTGGAAATTATATTTTTCATGCGGGGACTTTAGTTTTGCCATGTGACCGCCTCTTTGGATGCATTGAGCAAGAGATCAAAGTAATCGAAACAATCACCTCACCAAATATGTACCGTGATGTATTTGACAAACACTGCGAGAGTGTCAAGCAACTGGTCAACGACTGGATTGTTCATGATTGGAAGGGTCTGGCAAAGATTAACTTCATGCCACTGAAACACATTCAGTTGGCCAAACGTATCACCATAACAAAGCGGGGCAACAAAGTTGTGGTGAGAAATGAGGCAGACCTAGCAGAATAAGAAACACACCTCGACTCCAATCCACACGACCAGTCGCAAGTGCCAAGAAAAAGGACATCAACAACCTTTTGCAGGCACGATTTGGCGACCAATGGAGGCTCATGAAGGACATCAGTATATGTTAAACCCTCCCAACTGACAGTCTTCATGATGAGGAAGACATGACATTGTTGCCAGGAACAGAATGCGACAGTGGGGATGATGACATTGGCGCACACGTGCAGGTGGCAATGTAATGCACATTGCTATGCTGAACTAGCATTAGTTTCTATCTATGAGTTGGCAGGCTGTACTTTCTTGACGTATTGCACAATCAAGATTTGCAATAGAAACAATAAACGTCAAACATTTGTTCTCATCCAAATCAAGTTATTTCAGTTTGTTCATACAAACAAGACTATTCTAAAATTTATTCAAAAATTCAAACCTCTCTTGAAGTAAGGCAATGTAACTGATATTTTCTTAATACCAGCATAATTATTCATATTTAGATGCATTTGTACATACTAATACACACATAATTTTTGTGGAAATTTTAAACACACGTACAAAAACAGTTTTTGTTGAATTTATCAGTTCAAGAAACAATGGATATAGCAGGTTTTGAAAGTCAACTGTTCAACTCATTCTGACGTGCGCTTCAACTCAACATCTATCGTATGCTGTCATGTTGCGGGACATTCGTGCCTTTAACGTCACACCTAAGCATACAAAGAAGCGTGCAAAATATTAATATTCGAAGAGGCGTACATTGTGTAATTTAATTTATTGAATTCTAATAAAATTATTGTTTTGGTGGAAATGGAAATATACAGGAAGATGTAATATAATCATGAATTCCCTTTAAGAAATCCGCCAGGGGAATTTATTGTGGAACCATCTATATGATGGTATAAACTTGTTGCAATAAAGTAATCTTTATTAAAACAACAATGAGAATATCACTAAGTATCAATTAAACAACAACAATAATTTTATAACTATTCCCCAGACTACAAATCGTAACACTCCTTTGTTACAAGAGATAACTTTTTGGGATTTTGCCCTAACACATTGCCGTATTGTGAAATCATTAACATTTAGTGTGCGTTGTACGCATGCGCGCGCACATATACACACACTCACACAATGCATATGCAGTACATATTATAATGTTCCATGCATGCGCAGATGTCATAATTCACACTGTGTCTACATTGACCGTGGTACATAAACAATTTTCTACGAACAACAAGGAAGGTGTGATTTTCTGTACACTTTCCGTATCTGCACGCATTGCAGCATTGTTTAATTAGGAGGTAACTATGACTATGTACACATTGTTATACTTGTTGTTAAGGAAAGGGTATGCTGCTAAATGAACAAACCATGTCGTTAAGACACCATTAGAAACCCTGTGGTAATCTTATTGATAATGTTAACTTCAAGTACAATCAGCTGTTAACAGTTCATATTATACCTTATGGTGCATTATGCAATGTTAAATTAGTATGTTTAGGTAATGTCTTAGTAATAACTAACCCATGTTACATATGTTTCATATTTATATTTCATTAATTTGTTATTCTATGTAAAGGACATGGACAATATATGTTTTTTTTAAACAAAAATCACAAGGCTATATTGAGCTTATGAGATATCTTTAATTTCACCTTCCTAAGATATCTACTTTATGAGATAATTGCGATGTTTGGTCGTGACCCAGGGCCTGCCTAGAAGACAACAAGTGGCGCCCTTGTCGATTACAATCCGTATCTGTGATGTCACACCAGGTTTAACAATGGAGGACGCATCCAGTGATTTATCTGGTGAAAGCCATTATTTTGTCGATGAAACTGATAATGATGATGATAATAATGAAAACACAGCAGATATAACCGACGAAGATAAAGAAGGTGTTTAACCATATATGTTTGAAGGAGGCAGATGAGACGAATGAGGAGGATGTTTCGACAAACGAAGTCGAGGGGGCAATCGGCGGTGTCACCGGCACTGATCGCCTTGTTGATTTGTCGTCTTAGTAAAGACACAGTTGTAATATTTATTTTAGTAACCTGGTTCAATGAGTGAAAATATGTTGTTGCTGTAGAAAAGAAGAATAACGGACATGGGGCTTGTTGCGGGGAGGGACGCTTTGTAAGCTGATTGTGAGCCATCTCCCTTACTTAGCCTTAGGGGTTAGGCCCTTCATGATCCGAGGGATCCTGAAAGAACCCCCCCCCCTTATTCCGGGTTCAGCAGTTGACATGACAATTTTGGATAGCAACCCCACACACACACACACACACACACTTGTTAATTTTAGGGAGCCAATCGCGAGACATGCTTTGGGTATTTTTATCACTCCTGACCTGTCACCCCGCCCCCTCCCCCCTCTTACGCATGCAGAGGGTCGATGTTGCACAGAGTTACCCCAAGTACGAGGCAAACTCACACAGCTGGAAGACGCGGGTTGCACAGAGATATCCAGGTTCATCACAGATCATCCAGGGTTCAGCAGCGTCTGCACAGATATTTGGGTGCTGCAGGCGGCCTACCTGGCTTACTGGCAACAGCACGGCGACAGGAACGTCACACAACAAGAGCAAGTAACGATGCACCCAGTACATGGATATAACAGAGTGACTGAGCTGATGGACACATGCATTTGAGTGAGCTCTCTCCACGTACCTAATAAAATACATTAATGTTTGAATTATTTATGTGCGCTCATCAAACACAATACGAGCAAAATGTCATTTTTCAATTTTACTGTGTATTTACATGGATTATTTAGTGCATTTCATATATCACTTATGAGGTCTTTTTTATTGTATTTTCAGACGAAATCGATATACTGGCTACAGACAGTTTGTGCGGTGGTGCTGGGGATTCCTCGGCACACAAGTTACAATGCCAGCATGCGAAGTTAGATATATAAGGGACGCTTTTCCCACGGACACATATCGTGGTTTTGCGTTGCCCCCAATTAGTCGAGCCCTGAAGGGGTAAACTAGGCAATTGTAATGAAAAAAGCGACTGTCGCTTCTCACCGTTCTAGTGTGATGACCGGTTTGTGTGTGTAATGCCTGTGTGGCCAGTCACGGCACCGTAGTGTTTTCAGTGTATTGTGAGGGTCCGTGGGTCAGCTTGAGGGGTACGGAGGTGTATTTTCATGTCATATGACATTTTGCTATGTTTGCGAGGTGTGTTATCGCTACAGTGTGTGATATAAGTATGCTTGGATTAGGCGATAAGTTTATACCAGGTCAGGATTGACCGGTTCTCTTTACTACCTGTACATACTCTGAAGCTCAAGTCATGTTGGAATTTTAGTAAATATTTGAATTTGGAAAAAATTTCAGAACGCATTTATTTTCCCCGGCCCAATGTTTTAAAACACGCACAATGACAATTAGAAACAAATTATCAAATATGTATTCAGTAAACAACTTGTCACCTGAAGCACATACATTGTGAGCAATGCAGTGGCATAAACAAACATTCACATATTCCTGTGATCTCAGGGGATAGAGATTGTAGAAATATACAGAGTTCTTACATTTTCCTTCTATGTAGAAGTTTGAGCAGACCAATTGATCTGAAATATGTGGATTCTACTTTTAATACAGATGGTCGAGAAACGCACGTGCAAAAATTACATTCCCTATAATCAACAGGGGTCGATGGGTCGACACACACCAAATACCCATATCCTTTACACTTTTCAGAAGAATCAAAGTAACATTGGGATTTGTAAAGCGTTTTTCTCAGTAAAACCCACATATATCAACACATTCTGTCCATAATCAATACCGTTCATCCTCTACCCCATATTAATGGTTGCACCAAATTCAAAAGAAACCCGAAAATAAATATACCCTGAGAAGCATTGACAAACAAATATTTCTTTAAACTACCACTCTCTGTAAACTGTGCACAACATATGTCACATTTGTAGGGTTTTTCCCCAGTGTGACTTCGCACATGTACCTTTAAATCACCGCTCTGTAAAAACCGTTTACCACAAGTATCACATTTGTAAGGTCTCTGACCATTGTGACTATGCACGTGTACCATTGGGTTATTTCGATTTAAAAACTGTTTTCCACAAGTTTTGTACTTGTGCGGTTTCTTCCCAGTGTGAATTCGCAGATGATTCTTTAAACTACCATGCTCTGTAAACGTGTAAGTTTGCACAGTTTCTCACCAGTATGACTGCGCTCATGTCTCTTTAAACCACCGCTCTTACTTTTATTAAAAACTGTTTTCCACAAGTGTCGCTTGTGGAAAACAATTTTTTTGTGGATAAAATTGCTAAATGTCCCAATACACCTGAACAATTAATGACAATCTTATTGCGCAGGACACCACAGAAAAGCACAACACGTTTTGTTGACTACGGATACCAGATATAGTTATAACTACATTAGATAATATTAGAGAGAATTACAGCTGCTACATTTCATAATTGCAAGGGTTTCTCTTTAGTATGGCTCCGAATATGCATTCGTGAGCTATTAACACGGGTAAACTGTGCACCACATATGTTATATTTGTAGGGTTTCTCTTCAGTATGCACACGAAAATGATTCTTCAAACTCTTATCACATGTAAACTGTGCACCTCCTGTCACAATTGATGAATCCTTTCTAGTGTGAGTTCGCATGTGTTTCTTCAAACTACCACTCTCGGTAAATTGTCTACCACAGATGTCACATTTGTAGTGTTTATCCCCAGTGCGAGTTCGCATATGTGCCGTAAATGACCAGAGTGAGTGAAATGGACGCCACAAACATCGCAATTGTATGGTTTCTCACCAGTGTGACTACGCACATGTATTTTTAAATCATCGCGCTGTAAAAAACGTTTTTCACAAGTATCACACTTTTATCTTACTCTCAATATATTCTACATGAATCAAGTTATTCTAGGTGTCGATTTACCACACGTTATCAATAAAAATGTTTCTGTGGACAATTAGGTAAATGCCGTAATACACCTGACAAGAAAAATAGAATATAAATGACAATCTTGTTGTGTGGGTCACGACAGAAAACCATAAAAGGGTGTGTTGGTGACGGATACTATAAAGACATGATCACATGACCGGTTTACCCCAATGTAAGTTCACAATATAACAGTTTAACAGAGCTATTACATTTCACGATTTCATGGGATTCTCCCTAGTGTGGCTACCAATATGCTTTTTCAAACTATTAACACCGATAAACAGTGCTCCACAGATGTCACATTTGTAGGGTTTCTCTCCAGTTTGAGTTATGTAAATGTGTTAGTGTAAATTATCATATTGAGTGAAATGTGCACTACACACATCACAGTCGAAGGGTTCCTCACCAGTATGACTACGCACATATTAATTTAAACCACCGATCTGTATAAACCGTTTTCCACAAGTATCACATTTGTAGGGTTTCTCACCAGCATGACTACCCACATGAACGTGTACCTTCTTTTTCTTCTTCTCATGCTCCCTTGCGGGGTGGGGTCCACGTCACTTGGTAGCTTCTTCTACTTTTCTTATCAGTTCTTTCCACCTCTCTCTCTCTCTCTCTCTCTCTCTCATCCACAATGGCCGTCCATTCATGGCTGTTCACGCCAGCCCTCCACAGGTCTCTTTTTATGCTGTCGATCCATCTCAGCCTTGGTCTTCCTATCCTTCGTCTGCCACCCTCTTCTACTTTACATGCTCTTTTCGCCAGTCTGTCTTCACCTATTCTATGTACATGTCCCGCCCATCTCATTCTGTTACCGGCTACTTTCCTCTTTAGGTGTTTTTTCATTCCAATCTCCTCTCTCAATTCCTTCATCTTCCTTCTATCCTCTCGCGTTACTCTACACATTCTTCTGACCCAGTTATTTTCTGCTACATGTAGTTTCTCCTCCTGTCTCTCTGTCAGTGGCAGTGTTCCCAACCCATATATACAGGCTGGTACAACGCAGGCTTCCAACACGTTTCCTTTCAGTTGTTTTGTTCGGTTTTCCGTCCCACATAATGCCTTCTACCCTCTTCCATGCTGCTGCTCCTGCTTGCACGCTCCTCTGTATTTCTTTACTACTCCTTCCATCCTCACACACTGTACCGCCCAGGTAAACAAAGCTGTTCACTTGTTTAATGGTATTTCCGTCAACACCAAATGCAGATCTACCTCCTGTTCACTTATCCACATTACTTCAGTCTTCTCCAGATTCATTCGGAGGCGGTGTTTTCTGTAGGTGTCACTCCATTCCTGCAATGCTTTCTGTAGTTCCTCTTTCATATCAGCCACCACTGCTAGGTCGTCTGCATACATTATCTTCTTACGTTCTTCCTGCTCCGATATCTTTCCACTGATCAGGTTCATCACCATAATGAAACGCAAAGGACTCAAGGCACTTCCCTGTCTGAGTCCTACTTCCACTCCAAATTGTTCAGATATTTATCCCTCGACTCTCACTACCGTTGTTGTCTCCTTGTACATTTCCTCCACCATTCTGGCTTCTGCTTCTCCAACCTCCATCCATCTCATGACTGCAAATACGAATTCTCTCGGCACGGTGTCAAATGCCTTTTCCAGATCTACAAAACCGAATGCTACATCCGTTTTAAATGCTCTCTTCTTCTCGATAATTTGTCTGATGGCAAACAACCCATCATCTGTTCCTCTCCCTTTCCTAAATCCAAGCTGATTCTCTCCGATTTTGCTCTCCACTGTAAGCCTCACCCTAGCATCCAGTATCCTTTCCAGCAATTTCAGGGCTTGGCTTAGTAATGTGATGCCTCTGTATCTCCCTGGGTCATGGATGTCCCCTTTCCCCTTCCATATCGGCACAATCACTCCTCCTCGCCACTCTGCTGGTATCTCTCCTGCTATGAAGCACACATTAAACAGCCTCGTCAGCCACTTGATTACAATTAGTCTGTTTGCTTTCACCATTTCCACTGAGAGTTCATCCACTCCTACAGCCTTTCCTGTTTTCATCTTCTTTACGGCTTTCTCCACCTCTTCTTCTGTTATTGTCCTCACCACTAGCTCTCTGCTTACAGTATGAGGTATCTCTATCTCATATTCTTCCTCCGGATTTAGTAGTTTCTTGAAGTACTCCTCCCAAACATCCAGCACTTGTTTTGCTCCAGTGACCAGTGTCCCGTCGCTTCTCTTCATTGCTGATGTTCATATAGTATCTTTGCTGTCTCTGTCTCTATCCCTGACAAGTTTGAAGATCAGTTTTTTCCCTCCATCTTCTTCAATCCTATCACATAATTCCTGCTGTTTTTCATCTCTTGCTTTAGATACTGCCTTATTTGATGCCTTCTTCTTCTCCCGGTACTTCTGCTTCAACCTTGTCTTTTCTTCATCACCCGCTTCTTCCAAACAGTGCCTCCTTTTTTCTCGTATTGCTTGTCCAACTTCCTGGTTCCACCATCACTGTTCTTTCTTCTGTCGACTTTGTGTGGGCTTTCCTGATGTTCGGCCGCATATCTCCTCAGCTGTTCTAACAAAGCCTTCCTTAAGTGCTTTCCACTCTGATTCCACATTCTCCCTTAGTTCTTGGGGTAGCTTGAACTTCCTTTCTACTTCAGTTTTGCATTGGGCCATCATCTCTCCTTCCACCATTTGATTACCTGTCTTTGTTTCCCCCTTCTCTGTTTGCCTCTTCCTATCCACATTTCACAAACCAATGGTTTATGTTGGCTCGTTATGTGCTCTCCTGCCAGAACTTTGCAGTCCCTAACCTTGTTCAACTGGCTGCTTCTAACAATCAGCAGATCTATCTATGTTCTGTTGTTTCCACTACTGTATGTGATCTTGTGTGATTCACTCTTCTGAAAGAAGGAGTTTACGTGTAAGCTACCCTTCCGTGAAAACCGTTTTCCACAAGTATCACATTTATAGGGTTTCTCGCCAGTATGATTGCGCACATGCAACGTTAAGCTACCAGACTGCGAAAACTGTTTTCCGAATGTATCACATTTGTAGGGTTTCTCACCAGTGTGACTACGCAAGTGTACCTTTAAATAACCGCTTTGTAAAAACCGTTTTCCACATGTATCACATTTATAGGTTTACTCACCAGTACGAATACGCACATGCACCAACCAACCGTTGAAAACCTGTGCGCCACAGATGTCACATTTGTAAGGTTTCTCCCCGACTGAATTCGTAGATATTTCATTATACTACCCCTCTGTAAACTGTACCACAGAGGTCCCATTTGTAGGGTTTCTCCCCAGTGTGACTACGTACATGTACCTTTAAATCAGCGCTATGTAAAAAGCGTTTTCCGCAAACGTCACATTTGAAGGGTTTCTCCTCAGTGTGACTACGCACGTGTACTGTTAGGTTACTTCCATTTACAAACCGTTTTCCACAAGGATCGCATTTGTGCAGTTTCTTCCCAGAGTGGATACGCACATGTGCCTTTAAATAACTGGTACATCTAAACTTGGTTTCACAGGAATCACATTTGAAGGTTTTTTTACCAGTATGAATACGTATATGTACTGTCATATATTAAATCCCTTAAAATAATTACCACAAGCGTCACATTTAAATAGTTTCTCAGCAGTATGAGTGTGCGTATTCGCATCCATGTTCCAGGTAGTAGTGTTGGTAAGTTACACTGTTTACTAAACGAATCACGAATCACATGTCTGTGATTAATCTGTCGATATGCAAGCGTCTTCACATGAAAACTGTTCGACGGGGTTCACAACTGAAGAACCTGTCGTGAGTATACGAGTCCACTTGCGTAACCCTAAAAGGTTAATGTACCAGCAGTTTAGAAGTGTGCGCCACAGTTGTCACACTATAGACGTTACACACCAGGTTGAGAGCACATGTGTAACTTCACTTGACCAGTCCTTAAAACTATGACTCAAGGACATCAGTAGAGTCGCGTTGGAATAGTTCTACCATGTCACAGTCACCTTATGTAACTGCTCATTCCAAATTGTATCGAACCAGTGCCACAAACGTTCTGTTGTGTCTGGAGGCAATTCATTTGACTCTCTGTCTCTCTTCTCCGTGTGTATTTTACTCGCTCCCTCCCTCATTCAATGTTAGTAGAGCGGAACGTCACTTTTATCTTACTATTAAGGTAATTCTCAAAACAGGGCAAGTGACCATATTTGGGGGACTAGTTTACTCAACTTTACTGTTACAAAATAATTTGGGACTGCCCCAGGGTGACCCGAATTGCGAGGTGGCTGTAATGCGAGGTAGATAAAATTGTGTAATGTAACACCAGTACGCTGCGGGGATGGATAACGACGTCTGAGTTTGTTTGACGTTGATGATCACTAACAAACTTTTTTGAAGACCTAGCAATGTATCTCTTTGGATCGGGTTTGTCATTTGGAGTCACTGTGTCTGTGATCATTATTTATCAAACTAATTGGTCTATCTTTTAGATAACATACCGTAGGCCTAGTTATTAGCACAACATGGTGAGGTCAGAATGTGAAAGACCGCCAACATGTGTACTATAATACCATTACAATACCTATAGGTCCAGTACGTCAATGGGTACAGTATAAACTTTGTAAAAATTCGTTCTACAAATAATGATTGTGCAATTTCAAATTATCGTGCACACGCAATCGCCAAATTTGCTTTGTGACTAACTTTTAAACGTCACATCAGCATGGTTCACAGTCAGCGACAGAACCGGAATGCCTAAACCAACATTTTAGGTGGGAAATTAAAATCGATATATGATTATATTCCCCCAATACTTTGAGCCTCAAGAGTGAAGGTGGGGTGCAAAAGAATATAGGCTTTTGGAGAGCATCAAGCCTCTGCTTTACTCAAGTCAAGGTGCGGATTTTTGGGGTGCCGTGTCCATGCCATTGGTATTGCATTTGAGGTGTTTGAAGAGCCTCAGTCCTCTCATATAATATCCACACGTTCCAACACCAGTGGCCGCGTACAACATAACAACAGTTGTTCGTGTAGCTTAACTCAATTTCTAACAGTTGCGTCAGTTTTGAGCCTACTCGAAACAATTCCATGTTATTAAGTTTGAGCGATAATCGAGTGCAGTTTAGATTAGTTGTTTATTACATTGTCTTGAACAATATTTAGATAAACCACATGAAGCAAATTTAACCCAACCACGGCAATCTTTTACGTTCTCACCTAACCTCAAAAACGCCCACCTAGATTCAAATCGCCAAATTTCCCCCCATACATTTAATAATGTTAACGTTGCATTCCATTTCTGATATCGTCCAAACAGCCCAGGCACAGACTAGTCTAGGTCTTGGGGACATGCATCCTAGACCTTTGGAATTTGACCGCGCTATGCCTGAGCTACAGTAGCGTGTCCTCTAGACCTTTTAAATATGCCCCCGTTATTGAAGTTACGGCGGTGCAGCGGGAACATTTTCAAAAGTACTCCCCGCCCCCGTCTTCCGACGACATCAGTTCAGCCAACATAACGGAGAAGCTGAAGTTACGGCGGTGGCGAAAAATGTTCTACACCATTTGGTTCGGCCGCCAGTGAAGGTTGTTGAGCCTCCTATACTACTCTCTTTAGACCCGCCCCCCGTCTATATTTTAAATAAAACATTTCCTGTTCCACACTCCATACAAATGTTTTTTTCACATAATTTTAAAATAAAACGTCACAAAAAAAAAATATTATATCCGCCTGTCATGTTTTATTCCGCTGACCGGACATAACGACTGGTAATTTGTCCCATCTGCTTCCATCATGTCGGTACAGCACACAGCAGTTCTAAGTAAGCCACAAAGAAAATAATTAAATAAGATTTTATTTTATTTTATTTAAACTAAAATACAAAGCCGAAAGACAAACATGAATAAGACGTTATTTACGTCTTACTTATGACCAGATATCACAATTCAGCATTTTATCCTACCGTCAATATATTCTAAATACATGAATCAAGGTATGCTAGCTGTCAATTTCCCATATTGTATTAATAAAAAGTAATTTTGTGTAGATAAAATAGCTAAATGTCATATTACATCTGAAAAATAAATGACAATCTTGTTGCACGGGTCACCAGAGAAAGCATAAAAGGTTATGTTAACGGCAGATGCTATAAATAATTATTACGATATTTAGATAATATTATAACATATTACAGCTACCACATTAATGTCATCATTTCAAGGGTTTCTCCATAGTACGCCTACATATATACTTTCTCAAGTTATTAACACAGATAAACTATGTTCCAGTCCACACATGTCACATTTGTAGGATTCCTCCCCAGTATGCACACAACGATGATACTTCAAATTCTTACTACATATAAACCGTGCACCACGTGTGTCACATTTGTAGGGTTTCTCCCCACTGTGAGTTTGCATGTTTATTTAAACTACCATTCTCCATAAACTGTGCACCACACACGTCACATTTGTTGCGTTTCTACCCAGTGTAAATTCGCAAATGTCTCTAACTGACCACTCACTGTAAACTGTGCACCACACGTCACATGTGTAGGGTTTCTCCCAGTGTGAGTTCGCATGTCTCTTTAAACTACCACTCTCTGTAAACTGTGCACCACAGATGTCACATCTACTGGGTTTCTCCCCAGTGTGAGTTCGCATGTCTCTTTAAACTACCACTCTCTGTAAACTGTGCACCACAGATGTCACATCTACAGGGTTTCTCCCCAGTGTGAGTTCGCATGTCTCTTTAAACTATCACTCTCTATAAACTGTGCACCACAGATGTCACATCTACTGGGTTTCTCCCCAGTGTGAGTTCGCATGTCTCTTTAAACTACCACTCTCTGTAAACTGTGCACCACAGATGTCACATCTACTGGGTTTCTCCCCAGTGTGAGTTCGCATGTCTCTTTAAACTACCACTCTCTGTAAACTGTGCACCACAGATGTCACATCTACAGGGTTTCTCCCCAGTGTGAGTTCGCAAACGTTTCTTTAAACTACCGTTCATTGTAAACTGTGCTCAACAGGTGTCACATTTCTAGGGTTTCTCCCCAGTGTGAATCCGCAATTGTTTCTTTAAATGTCCACACTCTGCACACTGCGCCACAGATGTCACATTTCTAGGGTTTCTCTGCAGCGTGAATTTGCAGATGTTTCTTTAAACTACCACTTTCTGTAAGCTGTGCACCACACATGTCATATTTGTAGGGTTTCTCCCCAGAATGAATTTGCAAATGTCTCTTTAACTGACCACTCACTGTAAACTGTGCTCCACAGATGTCACATTTGTAGGGTTTCTCTCCAGTGCCAGTGTGAATTCGCAAATGTCTCTTTAAATGATTACTCACTGAAAACTGTGCTCCACAGATGTCACATTTGTAGGGTTTCTCCCCAGTGTGAATTCGCAAATGTCTCTTTAAATGACCACTCTCTGAAAACAGTGCTCCACAGATGTCACATTTGTAGGGTTTCTCCCCTGTGTGAGTTCCTAGATGATTTTTTAAACTACCACTCAGTGCAAACTGTGCACCACACGTGTCACATTTGTAGGGTTTCTCCCCAGAGTGAATTCGCAGATGTGTCTTTAAATGACAATTCACTCTAAACTGTGCTCCACAGATGTCACATTTGTAGGGTTTCTCCCCAGTGTGAATTAGCAGATGTTTCTTTAAATTACTACTCTCTGTAAACTGCGCACCACAGGGGTCACATTTGTATGGTTTCTCCCCTGTGTGACTACGCACATGTACCTTTAAATTACCGTTCTGTAAAAACCGTTTTCCACAAGTATCACATGTGTAGGGTCTATCACCAGTGTGAGTTTGCATATGTATCTTTAAACTACCACTCACTGTAAACTGTGCACCACAGACGTCACACGTGTAGGGTTTCTCACCAGTATGAAGACGCACATGCAGCTGTAAGGTACTAGTTGTTGAAAACTGTTTACCACAAGTATCATATTTGAATCGTTTCTCAGCAGTATGAGTGTGCGTATTCACCTCCACGTTGCAGGTCCTACTGTTGGTAATTTACACTGTTTACTAAACAAAACACATTTCTAGGATGAATCTGTCGATATGCAAGTCTTCACATGAAAACTATGTTCCACAAGGTTCAAACCTGAATAATGTGTCCTGACTATACAAGTGCACTTGCGTAACCCTAACAGGCCAATGTACCATTTGAGATATTTGAGATGAGTGCGCCACAGTTGTCACACTATAGACGTTACACACCAGGTTGAGAGTACATGTGTAACTTTATTTGACTAGTTCTTAGAACTGTGACACAAGGACATCAGTACAGTCACATTGGAATAGTTCTACCATGTCAGTTTCCTTGTGTTATTGCTCATTCCAAATCGGGTCGAACCAGTGCCACAAACGTTCTCTTGTGTCCAAAGGCAAAGACATGGACAGTCACTGGCTTGGCTCAAGTCCTATGTGTGTCTATCCTTTGTCTTTTTCTGCCAACAAATGTCAGTTACCCGAATGGTGAAACTGACCGAACGTGTCAGATGTTGTTGTCAAAGTGAATGCATCTTTGTAGCTTCCGCACTTCACTGCAGACACGTCTGATGATGTGACTGTCATCTGAAACAACACGAAAGCCATGACTCATTACAACAAGAATGTGAGCGACATTGTCACACACGTCACAGGAGATTATATTTTGTGTCACTTCGAGTGTCATTTGAAACTTGTTTCTCCTATCTCTGTAGCAAATAACCAAATTTAACAGGGTGCACGATGGCTTTAGCTAAAGTGGCTTTATTTCATAAAAAAACAAAAACCTTTCTCATTTCAATTAAATGTTCAACTAAATGTGTCACAAATAGAAACACATCAATGTGATTTCATAGATCCAATTGGCAAATGCAGTCATCAGAAGAAATGACTAGTTTAATCAAAGGGGCAGCAAACGGCAGTGGTGGACAAGGCGACGCCAGCAGAATTTGAAGCCCGACAGGCTGACGCCAATGCCAACATTGTTGGACTAAGTATACTTTTCATTAGCTAGGGGTGGGGGAAAAAAGGTCAATGTTTCAGATTTCAGGGGCTCCAGTCTTATTTGATGGGTATATAGTGTCAGGAGAAAGAAAATATATTTTTTGGAAATCAGTGAAAATTTTGCATACTTATGACTTTTTCGTGAATGAGGGTCACAAAGTGAGATTTTTGAACGATAAATTATTTTTTGCCATAACTTTGTAAATTTTAGAGCTACAAACACAATTTAACTATCTATTCCTATGTTATTAGACACAAGGGTTATATTAAAGCAATATTCAAAAGACTGAGTCTGGTCACTTTCATGAAAATGGCATTTTTAATATAACAATAGGCTTTTTTGTCAAGTAAAAATACAAAAACATTGTCAAGTAAACTAGTTTTTATTAATCTTTTTTGGACATATATTAATCAATGGTTAATGGGTTCACACCCATGTTTTTAACAGGATGCACTCATTTAGATACCGACATTCCAGATCCATGCCTTTATAAATAGCCATAAGCTTAACTATGACGGGCCAGATTCATCTTCGCCACATGACATGTATGACCCCTAATTCCTACACATAGTGGCAGAATGTAATAAATAATTTAGTTGCTAATATGCCACAAGAGGGCAGTACAACATTAATTTAATTACAAGTGACACACCAGGAGAAACATACTCATAATTCCCTCTTTTTAATGTATGATTTGCATGCAGATGAACTCACAGGGTCCAGGAATGTGTATTTATTATTGTGGTTTACTATGTGATCACTAAGCTATTTATTATCAAATATATGAATTTCTAAGAGATCTGGCAGTGTCCTGTAAAGTGACCAGACAGGCAGTCACGGCCAGTGGAAATACCCCACACTAGGGGACTTTGTTGCAGGAGACCCCCACCAAGTGCTTTCTGTAAAGCCAACTGGACTGGGTGGTTTCTTCCACAAAAAACATGACTTTTGAGCTAACTACCAGGTAATGGCAGTGAGATCACAAGGGCTATCGACATGCTGTGAAGGAAGATGAAACTGACAGTAGACATATATATGGACATCTAAAGGAGTGGGTGGATTAGGGCATTCTAAAAGGATTCGTCGTGACACAAAATATGTGTATGTGCTCACAAACAATTACTACAGGACCAACAATAGAAATAAATGCTGAAAACTGTTTTACTTTATAAAAGCCTATTTTTCAACAGAAAATGCATTTTCATGAAAGTGACTAGTCTGAGGCTTTTCATTGTTTTTAATAGATTCCTTGTACTTAAAACATACAATTACATAGTTACATCATTGATTGTAGCTCAATAATTGATTAAATTAAGCTAAAAACCGATTTATTACTCGAAAATCACATGTTGCGGCTCTCATTCATGAAAACGTCAAAGTTACGCGAATTTTTCTCCAATTTAAAAAATATATATATTTGTATATATATTTGTTTTCATGTGATATATCAAATAAAGTGGAGCCCCCCCGAGATCTTAAATCACCAAAAAAGTGTTCGTTTCCCCCACCCCTACTTTAGCATTTCCTTTGAACAATTGAACAATCAGTAACATTGCTGGTGTTTGGTAACTTGTTAAAATAATCACCTGATGCAGTAATAATGCAACTACGATGGGATAGCATGTAACGATGTCGGTGTAACCCGGGCATGAATTTTTTTTCATGTCGCTAATCACTCGTGGTCACTAGGCGGCACTACTTATCCTAACCAGATGTAAACAGCCGCCATTTACATTATCCGCATTCAACAAGTTTCAATTTTGACGGTCGCACGGAATATTTAGCTGCGTGTGATAAAATTCGACCTTATTGTCTTATTGAATGAATGAACTTTATTTGGGTTACAAGTACAAATTAGTGAACACATGTACAATGGATTATAAAAACAGAAGAAAAAAACAAATATTGCAACCGTGGAGATCCTCTAGAAACCCCTAGGGGCTTATAGCGAGGACCACCAGAAATAGTAATTTAACAATAGTTTCCTTGTTCCATAAAATTAAAGCATAAAAGTAGGACAGTAAGTTCTTCTGGAACTAAGTGAATAAATCTTCTCATAGATGTAGTTAATGTATACACATACATTACTTACAATACATAAATAGAACAGATTGACTACTAATTAAATTGCACTCATCATAACATAATATATAAAGAATAAATTAACTAATTTTCAAGTAAAACATGAATACAAACTTAATCATTTATACCATGATAACATGATGGTATGTTTATGGTTAATTTATAAGGTACGATATTTAAAAAAAATTATAAGAATTAATTATATTTTGACAATAAAGAGTTTCTTCTTAAATTGATTGATGGATACAATTAGTTGTAAGTTTTGAGGTAGTGCATTTCAGAATATTGGTCCTGAATAATTTGTTGTGAATTTCCTTGTGTTTGTTCTTATTTGTTGGATGTAATATGCATTATGGTTTCTCAGCTTGTGTTTATGTACATTATCAGTTCGCAATAACATTGATGACGTCTGGGAGTTGTTTATTTGTTGCTTTATACATAAAAATACCTAACTGATGTTTGTATATATCATCCAATTTTAATAGTTTTAACTTCGCGAACAGTGGATTTGAGTGTGCAATATATTGGGATAATGTGATTATCCGAATAGCTTTCTTCTGTAGTATTTTTAGTTTGCTTAGGTTTGTGGTATATGAAGTTGCTCATAGTAGAGTACAATATTGTAAATGTGATGAAATTAATGCAGTGTAAATAGTTTTCATAATGGAGATAGGAAGAAAATGTTTTAGTTTGTTTAGCATTCCTACATTACATGCTATTTTATTTGATATACTGTCAATATGAGTCTTCCAGTTTAAGTGTTCATCTATAATTATACCGAGAAATATTTAGTGAATTGGACATGTTTTATTTTGTTTCCATCTATTTTTATTTCACCTTTGTCAATACTGTATTTCTTCCCGTTTGTTGTGAATATAATAAAATTAGTCTTTTTTGTGTTTAATGAAAGCTTACTGGTATGAAACCACATGGAGATTTTTTGTATTCCATCACAACACCCAACTAGCTTATACACTGCGTAAATAAATTCATATAATCATAGCTAATCCGATGGGACTGCTCCTCTAAACATGGACTAGTCTTTTTTGCAGCCAGAGTTCATACACGTTTTTCTTTTTTAAATTGTGATTGTCTGCTCTTCAGTTTTAACCAGGGTTGGGGCGAGTACCCGACTGAAGTCCTCGAGTAACGAGTACGACTGTGATATATGTATCAGTACGAGTACTTCATCCGAGAGAGTACTCGAGTAACAAGTACTTTTGAAAGTACTCGTACGATTACTTTACTCGGTAATCGGCATACTGGCAAAGAACTTTGCTTGCATGTAGTGATTGAGAAAGGTGTTGCTCTGTCTGTATCACATAAGACACTGGCAATCTGACCAAGTCACTGGACTGACCTACACCTGAGCATTCCACCTGGGTCCCCATTCCACTTAACCCTATTTCATTCACTCATGCAGTCTTGAGCCTGTTGACAATGTGATCGTTAGTAGCTATGCCTTTCAAGATATGTGGCAGATCTTCAAAGGGAAGCCAGTTTTCAGTTTAGCGGGGTGTTGGTGGCACGTAGGAGGTATGTGTCACATTGTGTGCAGCTCGCAAAATTTTAGATATTCACATTGGCGTAAAAAAATTCTCAACTTTGCCTTTGGTAACTCGCTGGTACCATTCGCTAGTTGGCGCTACTGTGCCAAGACTAGTAAATGCTCTCCGGAAGATTGGATAAAATGCCTAAATTGTGTAACTCCTGGGTGAAATACAGACTCAAAATGTTTGCACACACAAACCATATATATATATATATATACCATCAACGTCCAAACTATCTATCAACACATTATATCACATGGTCGTGCATGGTCATGCGCCTTTTAGTCAAACCCCCAAGCACGTCACGAAGGATGAGCGATAATTTGGTGCATTATAATTTATTACAATTTAGCCAAGCTCCTAACCAGATACGAAGATCTAACTAGCCTTATATGTTATGCCTTGCGTTGGGTAATTGTGAAGGTGCTAATCTAAACTTTACAAACTCGAGCGATCTTTATCTTTATACGATCGACTTCGCCTTCCTAAGTTCTGTTCGCGCCTTCATGGTTGAGGCTCGTTTATCCAGACTCCGCGAAGTGGCGCCACTTTGGCTACATTTTATTTGGCGTCCGTGCGTGGGACATTGTAGCGTATTATTAATATTATTATTGGTAATCTTCGAGAGTCCAGCAGAGGCGTCCAATTGATGTATTTTTAATCGGACATCCGGGCTGTCGACAATCTCAATGTGGGTAAATCAGTAGGACCAGATGGTATACACCCTAGATTTCTAAAAGAATTATCGACCCAATTATCATTGCATCATTCTCCCAATTCGGTACATATTGTAGAATTATTTTCACATTTTTCAAAACTACTACAATAATCACAAAAACCTTGTTTATTTGATCAAACATCATTGGAATACATATTTTCAAAATGTGCAGGCTTACACTGTCTGCATTGTAGAGTAATTTAATGCAGCGGTGCACATGCCACATATGCATCTGTCAACTCTGTTACTGACATCTGAGCATCTAGTGTGGCATATATTTGTCATACAACATTCATTACGATATCATAAATGTAATCATTGTGTGTCCAATGTCCAGTAAAAAATCGTAAACAAAATTAGATCAATATTTTGTGCTTAATTTGATAAGTTTACACTGCCTTTTAGTACACGTGCATTCTTGGAAGCACCTATCACATCGTGATTCAATGTGACCCTGCCAAGCTGGAAACACTATATTTCACTGTTCAGAAATGTGACACATATGGATATATGACAACAATTGTTATACATGTATTACTTGAATATGTTTACACATTATTAGTGATGGTAACAGAGTTGACTTGGCAATAACAGAGTTGACATTACAATACCACGGACTGTAGCAATCTAGTGTCATACAACATATATATATATAGTGCACAAAATCATACATCATAACTGCTAATCGAGTGTTTATACATTGATAGTGCCGGCAACAGAGTTGACTTAAATGGCAGTTACAGAGTTGACACTAAAATAAGACAATCGTAAACAATGGTTACGCTAAACATATAAGTGCAGCTATAACCATAGCGCACAATTATGCACCATCATTGCTATCACATCATGTATATACAGGTAGCACAGGTTATGAAATGTTGTACCCATAAACATGCACCATATGCATACACACATTCACCTTGAACCTGATTAATTTGATGGTTCATTTGCAGCATGGGGAGAAGCTGGATGTGTTAGATGCCTCTCTTTATCTTTTCCCTTGACCTCCTCTGTGCATCTCGCCACCGCTTCCGTACACTGTGCTTGGTTCTTTCTGACAGTTCACTAATCTGGTTCACTTTTCCCGTCGATGTCTTCTTTTCCCATGCCAGCCGCTCTTTTTTCTACATATTTTTTGTTTCCGTTCTGGATCCCCATCCAGTTGAGCAGCATACCGCCTGTGTTTCAGCTGCAGACATTGGCATGGCTGCCACTGTGAACAAAGTGAAAGACCACCGTTCATTTTAGATTTGTCTGAATACGAATGAACTTAAAATGGCAAGCATTCGTAGATAGAATATGTCATAAATCATGATAATGGCATACTGATGTCAACCCTGTTACCATCAAGTGAACCCTGTTACCATGAATAGGTTGACAACCATGATGCAATTCATCTAATACAGCACTACATGCAGCCATATTGTGACTTAATCACTGTTTCCCACCACAGTGCAGTGCATTGCCATAACAAGACTGAGTAGCGCTTTGGTATGATGGTTACATAATATTTATCTTTGGGTGACAGTGTTGACATAACATAATTATATTATTGTATGTGATACTAAATAGGGTATTTTAATCCATATTAAGACAGACAGTCTTCCATTTAAGGAAGTCATAGTCTGCTGCCACCTGGTGCTCAATGTGGTACTGTACAAAGATCTTGGCTTCTTTCATAGTTAAATTACTATAGAGTAACAGGGTTGACCCACTGTTTGGGGACATATGAAAATGGTTTGAAATTTGATAAATATATAAATAATATGCCTATATAGATCCAAGTAAGATACCTTTTGGGATATTTTACTAGATGGTGATGATTATCAAACAATATTACAACTAAACGTGTTTCTGCCAACGAGACCATGGGAATGTCGACATTTGCATATAACGCCCTCCAAAACAGCCAAGTCTCATGGATTTGCTGCCAGTGTGGCATTCCTAATTTCACAAGTTCACTTTTTTCAAACTCAACCATAGAGCTAACAAACAGCTTCTCTATCTTGTCAGACATGTCCACACCTGATTGCAGTGAACCACTAAGCCCACCTCTAGCCACTTCTTCTCCATACAAACAAAGGAATAATAACACAAGCAGTAACTTGAATAGTACTAGACCATGTAAAACAAGTAGAACTAAGAAAAACACTCAGGAAACACCTACTAAGAGACAATCCCTGAAAACCATGATAATAAACTTCTGTAGTATCAGGAACAAAGTTTCGGACCTTGCCGTGTGCATTGAAAATTACAACCCTGACATAATTATAGGCACTGAAACACACCTAGACAGCTCATTTGACAGGAGTGAGCTGTTCCCCTCCAATTATTCAATCATCCGAAAAGACAGAGACTTTGATAACTCAAAAGGAGGAGTCCTAATAGCACTAAAGACTGACCTCATAGGAACACACAGAACAGACCTCGATAGCAAATGTGAAATTATCTGGGTCACCATCAAAATACAAGGATCGAAAGATATCACAATAGGAGCATTCTACAGATCACCCCAATTTGGTAACACAAACGAATACATGCATGAACTACGAGAATCCATTAACAAAATTAAACGCTCAAACAAAGAACATATATGGCTAGGCGGAGACTTTAATCTTCCCGACATAGATTGGGACCTACTCAGTGCAAAGCCAGGCGGAGCTGCTCCCGGTCTATCCAAGATGCTACTAGAAATTGCCAATGATTTTGGACTTGAACAAGTTGTACGCAAACCCACCAGAATAAACAACACTTTGGACTTGTTCTTCACAACTAACCCCACCCTTGTTGAAAGATCTACAGTAGTACCAGGAATAAGCGATCACGACGGCATCCCAGTAATCATAAACAGCTGTAAGCCTAGGGTCATCAAGCAAAAACCACGCAAAATATACATGTACCACAAAGCTAACATACAGGCTCTGAAAGAAGACCTGCTCAAATGGAGCAATGAGTTTGTATCAAGGGATACATCCAAGAACACAGTTGATGAAATGTATACAGAGTTCCAAACTGTACTTGTCTCAAAAATGAACATTCACATACCAACAAAAATAATATCAAAGCGTAACCAAACACCCTGGATAAATAAACGAATCAAGCGACTACACAAACGTAAACAAAGGGCTTTCAACACTCACAAACTACTTGGAAATCAAGCCAGCTATGAAAATTTTTGTAAGGCACGTAAAACCACACACAGAGAGACAAGAAATGCTCACAGAAGATATATATCATCCATTTGTTCCGATTCACCAAAACGATTCTGGTCATACATAAAAAGCCTTAAAGTTGATACAGTCGGAATACCAACCTTAACGAAAGACAACAGGGTAGAATCAGATAACAGACTTAAAGCCAAAATCCTCAATAACCAATTTAAGTCAGTCTTTACAAATGAAAACACCAACCTACCACAAGAACCATATTCAAACATACCAGCTATGATTGACATCACCATCACAACAAAAGGGGTCACCAAATTACTTAATGACTTAAAAACAAACAAATCAACAGGACCTGATGAAGTGCCAGCCAGAATCTTACAACTTGCCGCAAATGAATTAGCTCCAGCCCTCAGAGTAATCTTCCAAAAATCAATTATCACAGGAGAACTTCCGCACTCATGGTTACGTGCCAACATCACTCCAATTTTCAAGAAGGGAGACCGGTCCCTTCCGTCAAATTACCGTCCCATCTCCCTAACTTCAATATGTTGCAAACTCCTCGAACACATCATTTACTCTAACATAATGGACCATTTTGATCAATACACAGTCTTATCCGACAGACAACATGGCTTCCGCAGTAAACACTCCACAGAAACCCAATTAATACTCACCACACACGACCTAGCGAAATCCCTAAATAATAAATCCCAAGTGGACATGATAATAATGGACTTCTCAAAAGCATTCGACACCGTTCCCCACAACCGGCTCCTAAATAAATTAAAGAGATATGGCATCCATAACAAAACACACGCCTGGATCTCTAACTTTCTCAAGTGCCGTGAACAGAGAGTGGTGGTCGGTGGAGAACATTCCACCTGGACAAATGTTACATCAGGTGTACCGCAAGGCACGGTATTGGGACCGCTTCTCTTCCTGATATACATCAATGATTTACCTGACAAGATCCGCTCCACAGTCCGTCTTTTTGCAGATGACTGTGTCCTCTATAGAGAAATCAATAATCAGTCCGACTCACAAGAACTACAGAAAGACCTAAATGAGTTAGCAAAATGGGAACACGACTGGCAGATGCACTTTAACCCAAAAAAATGCTTTGTGATGAGACTAACCCATGCAAGAAACGTAAAACATTTTAATTATACTCTAGGAAACGCAACACTACAGGAAACCGACAGTCATCCCTATCTAGGAGTATGTATCACCAAAGATCTCACCTGGAACAAACACATCCATCAGATTACAGCCTCAGCAAACCGTACCCTAGCATTTATCAGACGCAACCTCTACTCGTGCCCCCAAAACATTAAAACAAGTGCCTACACAACCCTTGTCCGACCACTCCTAGTATATTCAGCATCCGTGTGGGACCCCCACACCCAAGTCCTCATCAACAAAATAGAAATGGTCCAAAGACGGGCAGCTCGCTTCTGCCTTAACGACTATACATCCCGAGAAACTGGTTGCGTGTCACACATGTTAACAAAAATAAACATAGAACAACTAACAAACAGACGAACAAACAGACGCCTCGCCATATTGCACAAAGCCATTTATGGCCACCTAACCTTGCCTGTTGAAAACCTCCTCCAGCCTGTACAACGCCTATCACGGCATCTAAATACCAAAGCATTCAACACTATCCACACCAGCAAGAACTGTTATAAATTTTCCTATTTCCCCCGAACAATAAAAGATTGGAATTCCCTACCAGATGCAATAGTCAACATTATAGAGCCACAGAAATTCAGACAAGCATTAATACACGACTAATAACCTAGCATGCGCACCCAACCCTGACCGTATGACTCCTAAGGAGTGTTGGCCAGTACTCAACCAAGACAAGACAAGACCGTTGGACACAGAATTAGATTCAGGGACATGACATTTTTGCCACCCACATCATGTAATAGGGCCTACTTAGTTTTTCTTTAACACAAATTACTCAAAATATTGTACAATACATAGATTAATAAAGATAACATATATGTATACCCATAACTGATGTGTTATTGCCCTTGGTATATGCAGGACACTGAAAATGCACCATACGTTTCTGGGACTCGAATATGTACCGAATTGGGAGAATGACCCCATTATGTATATTACTAGTATATACTGGACCACTCGGTTTCTGTCTAGTTACGCAAGCATAATAATATGCAGTTGTCACCAACAATTTTTGAAATCGTTCAGCAACGTATCAATATTATTAATCAGAACCACTTATTTCATCAATGGCACGCAAACGATGTGTCAAATAAGTTGTTTTAGTGAAATACTTACAATATTCGTAAGACGATAATCACTTGTGTGTGACGCATATATTGATATTGCTCCTTGTGAATGTCCATACTGTAATCACTTCCCAGAAATCTAAGTTGTTAGCATATATTCCAGTTGTTTGCATAATCTTTGTTGTTATAGAAAGTGTGAAAAGATTAGTCGGATGATACATTCTGACAACTTCAGAATTATCTGCTCAACGAAACAATGACGGAGTCGCAAGCGAGTTACCCCTCTGTGTCCATTCACACATTTATACTGTCGTAATAAACAAGAAGCCGACAAACAACTACATTCGCTTCAGAAGTATCTGCTCAATGAAACAATGACGGAGTAGCAGGCAACTTAACCCATTGTGTCCCATCACACACCAGAAGACACACAAAGAGTGGTTTGAAATCTATCTAAGCTCCAGATCACTGCATAATGATGCTTCCAATTCTGACACAAATTCGAAGCTAGGTGGGTAATGGAAAAGACTGAATTAGATCCACAATTCTCTACTACACATGCTACAATGCATAACTGGTAGTAAATTTTGATGTGAACGTTATCTGTAGCATTGACGTTTCCTGTGAAAGCTAGACTGTAACTGCAAATACAATTTCATTGTGAGATAAACTACCATTAGGAACTTTTTTACGTCAGCATATTTACACCTTGAACAATATTTACTATTTTACGTTAGTGTATTTACATCATGAACAATGTTTACTATATTTACTTTATGATCATAGTTGCTACCAATATTTACTGCATTTACTTTATGATTGCTACCATATAGCCCTAGTATAGTGTGCGAATATAATTGTTTCGTTTGTGGGCTAGATATGCAGCTGGCGAAATCTCGACTTCGAAATATATTCATTACTTAAAAATGCTAAGTCCGTGGACGCAGAAGTAGTCTCAGAACGGGGGCCGAGTAGTCTCAGAACGGGGGCCGAGTTGTCTCAGGATGGGGCCAAGATGTCTCGAGACGACTCGGCCCGGGCCGAGTTGTCTCGGGCCGACTTGTCCGAGGGCCGAGTTGTCCGCCTACCATCGCAACGCATTCACTGTAATGTATAAACTCCACGGGCTGTTCGTTAACTTTCCTGTGGTCATTGGGGTGAATAGTTGCTTACAATTTCGTCCGATAAATTTTAATATTATGGACCGTTGTTTACATCACTGTCAGTGGCGTCACCGATATGGTGCACTGTAGTCACGTGGTCTGCGTTCGCTTTCAAAATATCTGTCAAAAACCTGTTTGCCTCGTTTTAATTTGAGACAAATAACTTTGTTGCAAGTTTATATACGTCCTTTGCTCATTGTGTCCGATATATCTGACTAAATATGTATTTAATATGAGATCCAGCTATATAATCGTAATGAGGCAGAAACTCAGATAGGGCAGAAACCGAGTAGGTGACTAATACCATTACCTAGGCTTTCTAATAATTCTCTAGCTATGGGTGAGCTACCAAAGGAATGGAAACAGGGAAGGATTTTAGCAATACATAAAAAGGAAGCCGTAAAAATGCAGGAAATTACAGACCTGTAAGTATAACGAGTATATTATGCAAATGCATGGAACAATGTATACAAGCAGACCTGGGGCAGAAGTACTCGGTACTCGTGTACTCGAGTACATTTTTTAAGTACTCGTACTCGTACTCATAAAACTTATGGGTCATGTACTCGTACTCGTACTCATACTCATTGTACTCAGATTTTACGAGTACATTACGAGTACATCTGAGTACTTTCTCAATATATACTGGGAACAATTAATTTATTTGCAGTTATAAAATCAAACTTTCCTGAAATATTGAAATGCTCAACTATTTTTTTAAATACTTTGTTATTTCATATAGAATGCCACCTTGCCATCCCTACACATAGTACATCCTCATTCTCTGATAGCCATGAGTCCATGACTATGATACCCTAACATGGCAACAGGTAGCATCTTTCCCCAGTCAGAAACACCCTGTTAAGCAAACAATAATTGTAGGCTATCAGTTCAGGCCATAAAACAGTTTAATCAAGCCACCATAAAGAGCCAACTACTAGTAGCAGTTAACCCACCTGTTAGACAGGGAATGCATTTAATGTAGTCTGGAGACCATGCCACTTGGCACTGGCCGACAGTGCTAACTGCTAAGAACAAGAACTGCCAGTCTTCCTCTGTAGAAGTAAGGTGGCTCAAGTCAGATGTCACCCTACACTAATATAATCCGGTGCCAACTTAGTGTGACACCAGTGAAGCCATGTGGCATGATAGTCTAGGTCAGAGAGAACACACACTGAGGGAGCAGAGATAAGAGAAATGCTAAACAAAGACATGTAGCCAGTGGGATGCCAGGTAACAAATCCTCCTGTTGGTTGCTTTGTTTTACATGCTTAACCTGGAGACAACCAGCAAAGTTCAAATGATTGGCTGGGGGTATCCACTGGTCAGTCTCTTTTACCCACTCATTTGTGATCATTAAAGACAGATATCAACTTGATTGGCTAAGTTTTTTTCTCAAATGTCAATCGTACTTTATGATTGGTTTATGTGTGCCTAGTTGGTTGGTGACTCAATATTGCCCCTAGATATATCATGACAGTGATACCACATGCCTACATTGCAGAGAGATCCACTAAATTGTCGATTAAGTTAATTGGAGTATTGTTTGTTCAACTTTGTTGCAAGAGCTGAAGTATAAAACTAGTTCTAGTAGCATGTCGACTGTAGTTAGCCTTTTTGTGATACTACCTAACTCCACAGGGAATGTGTTAGGGAAATGCAAATACTGTAAGATCGAAATAAAAGGCCACATGAAAACGACTTCAAACTTTGTCAAGCATCTGAAGGTAATTGTGATCTTTTTGTCTCTGGTTGCATTGGTATTGATATTGTTAATTTAATCACATGTCTTTTACCCAAAAATCAAGCCTCAAAGACTCAACCTTTGAACAACTCATGTTCATCCGGTGCAATGGAAAATAGATGCAGAAATCATAGGATGCCACAAAAATAAATGTCATTGTCGATTAAATAAAGAGGTTTTTTAAAATTTTCCTAATAAAAAATTGATCAACTGCCATTGTATATTCACTTGTGCTGAGTTGTATAAATTAGATTAATTTTAATAATTTTACAATACGTTATTATTTAATATTTATATTTACAAAAATGTACTTGTACTCATACTCGTGAGAATGTACTCGTACTCGTACTCAGCTTTTAGCAAAGTACTCGTCCATCGTCAAAGTACTCGTACTCATACTCATAAAAATGTACTCGGCCCCAGGTCTGTATACAAGACCACATTGTTAATCATATGATAAGTAATAACCTTTTTCAGTAAACAACAATACAGTTTTATTAAACGTCGTTCAACCGAACTACAACTGTTAAATGTTATGGAATCATGGACCAATGCATTAGATAGAGGAGACTCTATAGACGCAGTGTATTTAGATTTCATAAAGGCTTTTGATACCGTCCCCCACAGAAGATTGATAAGCAAACTAGAATCATATGGTATAAAAGGCTCAACATTAAGATGGATTGAAGCATTCTTGACTGATCGTATACAACAGGTCAGCATAAACGGAATAAACTCTGAGTGGACAAGTGTAACCAGTGGCATCCCCCAGGGGAGTGTCCTATGACCAATCCTATTCATTCTGTATATATACCTATACAATAGGTATGTGTACACTCAGAAAGAACACAATTTTAAATAAAAATGCGTGCACTACATAGTCGAGTGGCTGCACTGGCAGATAAGGCCTAGCAATGATCACGGTCAAAACTGTGAAAATCTGATGGAAACAATTAAGTATATATTGGTATCGATACAATAGATCATGATATGTCAGCATCATCTTGCACACGATTTTGAAACATTCAGATTCTGTATACTGCCTACATGGTGGGGGGCGTCTTACCCCAATGTGTCGTGCTGTCCCAGTCTACCCTATGTATTGGTTAGAATTTAGAAACACCATGCGAGTAGAGCCTATAACATCAACTGCGACAGATTTGACACTCGGATTAGTGATTGGAATGAGTAGCGGGATGTTATACGTGAGAGGCTGGTAGAGCTTTTTTGGGGTGCCTTTTCAGCCTCCAACTGCAGCCCCCCCCTCCCAAGGCTTCCAAAACCCCAGCTGCACCCCGACTCCTAAGACAACCAACGGCAGCTCATTGAGGTTCCCAAAACATCCAACATCAGAGTTCCTCCAAGCAACTACACCTTATCTTTCCCTTCTGCACCTGTCAAGGCTTCAAGCGGAACTCTTCTCTCAAATGGAAATATTTTGCAGGATTTGTACGAGTTGACAGGATGTCACTATAGAACAGCTAACTAAGTTAAAGTCAAGGAAATTTGTTGTAATATAGTTAGAGTCCTAGACCTTCTATGCCACAAGTATTTACAAAATAGAAAGACAATATGAGTCTATGTTAGATTAGTAAATTAACAAAAACATTCTATAGAATAGTCTGGATTTTGGATACTAAGATTTGGGTGGATATGTGCCTATGCTACAGAATATGTTGTAATACAGAATTCAATGGAACCATAAAATAGAATTGTTCATATAAATCTATACATGTTAGATAAATCTTTTCTTGTTTATATAAATATTTAAATATAAATTTATACATTTCTTTAGAAATATATCTACATGTATATATTATAAATAAATTTATATAAAAATGTATGCATTTATACAGGAATTTTCAGACATATTTCAATAAAAATCTACATGAATTGTTATAGAAATCTCCAAATTGACATAGAACTCTATAAATTGAAATATAAATCTGTATATTTCTATATTATAAAATGTAGTTCGTTCTCTGTTTGTATGTGCACCCACATATCCGTATGTTTTGCATGTATCGGGCTGAAAATTTGCATGTGATCTAGCAGGCCCATTGAGATGGTTTGTAGATTTATACATTTTTGAAATTAGTCCGGGGTGGAGAACTTGGGGGCTCAATATTTCAATAGGCTGTATGTGGAGTTCCAGCCGTGGAATGTAATGTTTTTCCTATAACATTGTAAAGACAATTACGCCATCTATAAATGTGTTGCTGGATGTACGCAGACATTTTAAATAGTTTGTTAAGTTATTGACGTTTGAAAATCCTCAGCGCTTAACATGCGCCAGGTCTACCTGCCCTCTTTCGCATGTCATATATTTCCTGTAAATGGAGCTATGTGTCATTTAGCATCGAAATTATCGCTCATCAAGTTAGTATATTATAAAAAAGTGAGTGTCAAAAGTTATATCGGATAACTAAAAATACGACATATCTTCTATGTTATAAAACAGTTCGGTCTCTGTTTGTTTGTGCACCCACACCTCCGATAGTTTTGCATGTATCGGTCTGAAATTTCAACCCAGCATCCGCCCTCTGCCTATTGCTGGATACCTTTTTGTTAGATGGGTGAGCGCGTGCGATTTCTAGCAAAAGGTTATCCTAACAACTAGGCCAGTGACAAGTTGCAATTTATTAATGCGGTTAGGCTGGACAGATTTTGGATGGGTTTGGGGTGGCTGATATATATGACTGCCTTTTTTCCCGGGCAACACCAAACCTTAGCGTCTGCCTCCATATCCATCCACTCATCCATACATCCATATATCCATCTGTCCGTCCGTCCATTCATCCATCCATCCATCCACCCACCCATCCATCCATTAAACCACCCACCCATCTAACTACGCAGCCATACAGCCATCCAATCATCCATCCATCCACGCATCCATACATCCATGCACCCATACATTCAATCTCCCATCCACCCGTCCATCCAACCACCTGCCCACCCTAATCCCACCCACCCATCCATCCTCCTATCCATCCATCCATCCATCCACCCTTCCATCCATTCATCCATCCACCCATCTACCCATGCACACATGCACCAATCCATGCATCCATCCATGCATGCATCTAGTCAACCACCCATCCAACCACCCATCCACCAACCATGTACCCATCCATCCGCCCACCCACCCAGCCAACCACCTATCCACCCATCCATCCACCCACCTAGTAGACATCTACCCACCCAAACACCCTCCCATCTACCCACCCATCCACCCATGCATCCTCCCACCCACACACCCATCCATCCAGCCATGCACACAAGCACCATCCATGCATCCGTGCATGCATGCATACATCCTTCCATACATTAATTATCCATCCATCCTTTCAATCACCCATCCACCCGTCCATCCAACCACCTACCCACCCAAACACTCTCCCACCCACCCACCCACCCACCGATCGACCTATCCATGGACCCATCCATTTAATCACCCATACACCACCTACCCACCCAAACACCCTCATACCCATCCATCCATCCATATACCCATGAGATCATGCACCTACCCACCCATCAACTCACCCACCCACACACCAACCCATCCATCCATCCATCCATCAACCCTCCGCTCCCCCCATCTCAGTCTATTTGCAGCGAGTGGCGCCGCCCGCGGATCGCACTGGAGCTAAAATAGATGCGCTTTCAGTTCATTTCCTGGTTCGCACATCCGGGACATTATGCGCGAAATGCAACTGCACTGACTGTCATCCACCATGTTTAGATACGACAGCTGGGCAACTGGTCTGTAGGTTGATAACAAAATAGCGTTTTAGGAGAAAAAGTGACGTTGAAACGCTAAACATGCTTCGGGTCCGTCATCTCGGAAACAGGCGGCGCGAACGTAAGGCTGTATGGCGGCGGCGATGAATGGAGACGCCGACGGCGCTGCAACCCAGCCGACGGGATATTCCGCCTTCTGCGAGCTGCAAGCGGCGATCTCCGCCGATGAGTTCGCCCGGAGCTGCCGGCTGTACCTGCAAGAACACCCGGAATACAGCCACTCGGGTGTGTGGCAGAACTTCGCCGATACGTATGTCGAGTATTTTCGTGAGCATTTTGAAGCACAGACTTCGTTGAAACATTTGTCGAACGCTGTGCATCAAGGTACCTTCGCCGCCGAGTACGGAAGCCCGTCGGCGTCGTCATCGTTGTCGAAACCTCCTCCTTTGCGACCAGGATCCAGTGACATTGAGTCTTCACCACGGCGTGCCCCACTCAAATGTGTACGTTCGGAACGGGATCGGGAAAACTGGACGAAAGGAGACACGACGGATGCGATGTTGCCGTTCAACGGCACAACGTCATATGCTATTGACGCTGTGGATTACACCGGTCACGGTCTGTTGGATGCAAAACATAACAAATCATTCATACGTCGTTTCTCCTTTAAGGTGCTGCGTGATGGTGTCAAACCCCTGCGTCACCTCTTCAAACAGCGTTCTCATGACTCGCATATTCTCCCGACTACATCTCCAACAAACTGTGCTCGCTCATATGAGAACAGAAACAGACACGTCAACGACAAAAACAAATTCACAAAGATCATTGTCGAGTGTCGTAAAGAAGGAATTGTGCACCAGTTAACTGGTGAGGACAGCAATGGCAAATCAAAATGGGAGAAGTGCCGTCTAATGCTAGTAAAGACAACTGGGGGTGACATGCTTGAATTCTACATTCCACCAAAGGTGAGGCACACTTTAAATCAGTAGGATGCACACACCCTGTCCCATCTTTTCTAAACACTATAGTATAATATAATCGCAATAGTCACTGTGATGATAGTGTACTATCGATCTAATACATTGAACTATCGAGAGTAATGATAGCAGGCAAACACATTAGCACAGAAAAACAATGCTCCTAGACATGTTTTTCTGATTTCATTTAGTAGTTTTACTAATATACCTACTTAACATCAACCATAGCAGCAGTGGCGTGGGAACGAAATTAATGTTGGGAGCAGGGTTGGGTTCAATTACATTGATCAATTACAATTACATGACTGGATAATTTTCAATTACAGTTACAATTATTTTACATTTCAAATTACAATTACCGTCCCAAAATATATTCTGTCAATTACAATGGATTTTTGTTTCGCATAAAATAATATAAACAGAACTAATGATATATCTCAGATCATCCCACATTGATATAATTACCACACAATTGGCTTCTCAGCACCTTGCTGCCCTCAAGCTTACTAGAAAATAATTCCACAGTGAAAGGATAGTGTTAGTCCACAGCCTTATTTAACTAAATTACAATTAGTACAGCTAGCCTGTGTAGCACTGGACCACAGGCCTATCATTTGTTCTTGGCCTCCTACTTGACACTTATCAACTGCTGAAGCCTGCTACTGCTAGAGCTAGTGCTTTGATGGATCAGCTCTATGTGCCCTCCCCAATGGAAGAGAAGCCATGTTTTTATCTCTCTATCAGTGCTTCCAATGTGCCAAGTCATTAAGGCAAATAAAGACTACTGTGCCTGTCCATGGGTGACTGGTTGTTTGGAAAGACACTGCAAATTGCTTCATGCAACATGACTGTGCCAGGACTGTGGCAGGACAGGCAGACAGCTGTTATCTGCCCATGTTCACCAGAAAGAGTCACTGTCTGACTATAACACCCCCAAAAATGGGGAGTATGAGAGGGAAGGTGATTTCAGAGGGAAACAGCATTGGTTTTCATAATGAAATTAAAAAAACAGTTCTGGGATTTTCACCCACAATTGGAGAAACGATGGGAAAGTAATTGAATTGTAATTGAACAACTAAGGCAATTACAATGGCCAATTACAATTACGACACAAAATCAGTGACAATTACGATACTTTCAAACATTTCAATTACACAGTAATTATAATTAATTACACAATTACAAATTATAATTGACCCCAACCCTGGTTGGGAGGGCTGCCGGAACTTCAGCACCATTTCGCTGTCGGATCAGGACATCAAAGGATGGCGGGGGGAGGATGCTGTTGAAATTTGTTTAACTTCGGCTTTTCCAGTCTCCAGCTTCTCTCCGCTGTCTCGGCTGAACTGATGACATCAGAAGACAGGGAAGGAGTGCTTTTGAAAATGTTTTGCCATCGCACCGCTTATTCGCTTATTACTGGGGGGAGCAGAAAACCATACATGTCTGCCCTCCAGTTGCACCCCCTATCATGGTCACCTTAATCCTCTAAAGAACCTTCCTTTGCGCCCGCTTAGCCAAAAACATAAATTGCTATCATGATATGATCACAATGACACTATAACAATAGTATTCCAAAGGTATTACAGCTCTGTCGCAGTAGTAAAACTACCCCCAATAGTCACCCCCACCCTATTAAACACTCTCTATCCTCTTGCATTAGTATTCTGAATTGGTCAACATTTAGCATAAACCCAAATTGAGAATACTGTTTTCTCAAACATCTGAAGAACATTTTTTGCAGAGGATCAATATTTTAAAGAACTAACATTGTAAAAACAGGCATTTTACACTTTCATCGATTGAGTATGAAAATTAATTTTTGATTAATGATCAAACCAGCAGGTTGAGTACTCCTTTATTTGATGGAGCATGGCAATCCTTCTATTCCTCACACCATGAGCTAGGCCTACCCCCATCTATCTCGTGTTGGAGCCTTAAATATGGCATCACCATCCACAAAATATGTTTCACAAACAAGCCAGTTTATTATGAAATTGAACAACAAATCTAATTATGTCCAGATACAGACTGTATAGCACATCTTGGCATTCCCTGCTTATGAAGGTGAAGCAATGTTACTACACGTGTATCAGCACCAAAGCGAAGTTAATACTAATAGACAGTACATTGTAGCCAACTGTACACTACATTCATTCAATTGCATTCAGGTGATGGACAGGCCCATAGCTAGAAATTAGTAAAAGTTGTGCCTTTTAGCACAAGCCATTTATTTAAGTAATACTGATCTATTTGATTTGTTTCACTACCAGCCAATATTAGTAATTAATGTGGACCCTGAGACTTACAATTATTAGTTAATCTATCGGCCAGCTGGCCCCCTCTAAATTTCATCTGTATTACCAGTTACAACTAATAACCCGTTTTGGCCAGTCATCTGCCAGTCTTGAAGATATGGACACACTTGCCTAACTTCAAATGGTAGGAAATGTTTAATGCTAATCCGTTGCACAATTTTGAGTAAATTTACTCAGACACATTCCCAGCAAGAGGTAATTATAATCTGTATCTTGAAAGTTCTCTAGGCTCAACATTTCTGCTAAGTGCTAGAAGACAACAACTGAACAATTATCTGATGGCAGATGTCCCCACGAGTACCACTTGACCTGTGATCATTAAAGCTCTTGTGTTGATGCTAAAGCAAATAATGCTGAATTTGTTGGCTTTTAACAATTACCCAATTTAGTAATAACTTACTAATTATAGTTATGTTTACATCCTTCGACACTCATCATACTTATCTGACATATATAGATCAAAGTCAGTTGTTTAAATCAATTTGTTTCCATGATTTTAGCAAGAGTACAGTCTAAAAGTTGATTAAAGTTGCTTCTTCATTTGGTTTAGCCCATCGTGAATCGAGTTCTTTGATGTCCAAATGTGTGAATGAATAGCTGAAATAATTATAACATCCGCAGTCACTGAGTTAGCTTAATAAACAAGTGTGGCCAAAAGAGTTGACTTCAGTTGTAACTTAGTACATCTAGTAACTTGCCAACAGCCAAAGCCATTTGCCAGGCTGATATTTAACCTTCTGCCCGCTGAATTTGTCAGTCACATGGTTTTTAAGAAAGTAAAGAAAGTCAACAAGATAAACACAAAAACATGAGTATACTGCATAATTGTGTCCCGCATTCACAAGAATTAAATAATCATAAAACGAAGGTGATTCTGGGTTCAGAATTTTAAAATAATTTAATAGTTTGTCGAGTGATTATACTCAAGCAATACAAAAAGTTGCACAAGCTATCAATTTGATGTTAACAAATGTGTTTTGTTGTTTGTTTTGTGGTTGATTTAAAAGATATATACAGTAAATCTTGCCTAAGTCGGATCTTCGCTCAACTTGGACAGAATTCTGAGGAACGGTTGATTTGTAATGTATTTCCCATAAAAATCTTCGTCTAAGTCGGATTATGTAAGTCGGATCTTCGCCGAACTCGGAATAACTGAGTCGGTCCATTTGATCCGAGATAATGTGTTTTTCCTCGCCTAAGTAGGATCGTAGTATTCAACTTGGTTGCTTGGAGTATATGTACTAGATTTACTAAAAAAGTGAAACAGCTATTCCAAAAAATAATCCAGACCGCCACAGCAACGTACGTAGGCGTCACATCTTCACCCATCTAATACAACCAACATCACCAAGCCAATGGATGCTGGTATAAGTTATAACCAAGGACATGACGTTCCATTACCGGTACATTCTAACCACCAGGAGACTAGAGGCATCAGGTCGCACCATTTTCTCAAGAAGTTGAACTATGTTGGACGTCGTCATTGCTCTGAAACCAGCGTGGAACAAAATTAAACCGGAAACACTTCTAAACTCCTACAAAACGGGATTTGTCTAAAGTGTTGTGCGTCAAGACGATGATGAAGACGAAGCAGCTCCTTCGTCTTCATCTTTGTACGGAATATGCTCCACGAGAAGTATGGAGATGTTGTTTGCACGATGGACAACTGTGTTGGTATGGATGAGACAGCAGAAACGTTGGCTACTCCAAATAATGAGCAGATCATTGATGAGGGCGACAAAGTCTCATTGTCTGAAGAAAAGATAACAAAACTCACTGACACACATGCTACTTTATGGACTAATTAAGACATTCTGGTTTGACGCTCCTGAAATCGAAGAGTTGACTGACAAGTACAGACCATTATCATGAGATAGAAGACAGTTACAATCAAGAATAATTACTAAGCTATAACCTTAGATATTCATGCCAAAATGAAGCACAAAACTATTCTAATACTGAATAATGTCAATATATTTAGAATTACTGCAGTATCCAGTGACTTTCAAGCGTTATTCACAGTTACCTTCGGCTAAGTCGGATTTTCGCGTAACTCGGATTAAACCACTCAGTCCGATTGAATCCGACTTAGGCGAGGTTTACTGTATATATATAGCGCATTATCCAGTCCTCAGAACTGCTCAAAACGCTTTGCACTTTACTCCTTGGCAGGCCTGTTTAATTGAATACCATCTCGACTTCTCTGGGAAGCATTCAGCCACACTGCATTTAATGCGCGAAGACTATTTGTACACAAATAGTCACCACTGTCTTTAGCCAGGTACTCATTTATACAACTGAGTGAACTGAAGCAATGTAGAGTAAACGAACTTGCCCAAGGTTCGACACTGCTGCACAGGATTTAAACCTGGGTTCTCTCAGTTTTTAACAAGATTTAACAAGATTGCCACCCAGAGAATTAACTCTAGGTGGCAGGTGGACAAGGAAGCCCTTTGGCTTATCGAGAGTCCGACCCTTTTATCTATGTGTATCCCGCCCGTCTGAGGTATGTGTCGATTTTATTTTTAAACATATTCACGCTACTAGCACCCACACAATCAGCAGGTAATCTGTTCCATTCATTTACAGTCCTTTGTGAAAATGAAAACTTTCTTATATCCAATCTACTCTGCTCCTTTGCCAATGTAAGTTCATGTCCTCTAGTCCTTCTATCTTTCTTAACTGAGAAAAAAATATTTCTATCAATATTTTCATAACCCTTCAATATTTTAAACACTTCTATCTGATCTCCTCTCAATCTCCTGAGAGGAGATCAGATAGAAGTGTTTAAAATATTGAAGAGTTATGAAAATATTGATTGAAATATCTCAGTTGAGAGTCTGAAGCTCTTATCATTGCACTACTGTGCTCCATACTGCACTCCACACGGTATTTGGCTTTGTTTCAGTCATTGACGCCCAAGAGTGGTGTGTTCTGTTTTCTTATCAACGAAGCACGGGAAACGACAGCCCTTGAGATGCCGGATCGGGAAAATACATTTGTTCTAAAGGTAAAACAAAGTGTACTCACCCACTCAATCAATCAATCAATCAATCCTCTTCATGCCCTAGTTGGTACGTAAGGCATCAACAAGAGAGCACCGTGTCTCATTATATGGCCTATGATTTCTAAAGATTTCTTCATTACTTTTCTTTATTGTCCATGATTCTCTAAGCATTCTTTTTAAGCAAGATCTACATTTCCATTGCTTCTATGTAAATGTGGTCTTCTCTGATCGTTTTGTTATTTATTTTGTTAATTCACAATCATGCTCATTTTAATAAGTGTGGCAGTATGTTTTATGTACTCTTGGCCTTGGGTATGTTTTATTCTATATGTTGTGTTTTATTCTATATATTGTATTTTATTCTATATGTTGTGTTTTATTCTATATATTGTATTTTATTCTATATGTTGTGTTTTATTCTATATATTGTATTTTATTCTATATGTTGTGTTTTATTCTATATATATATTGTATTTTATTCTATATGTTGTGTTTTATTCTATATATATATTGTATTTTATTCTATATGTTGTGTTTTATTCTATATATATATTGTATTTTATTCTATATGTTGTGTTTTATTCTATATGTTGTGTTTTATTCTATATATATATTGTATTTTATTCTATATGTTGTGTTTCATTCGGGTAGTGTTTTAATTTAACTGTATTGATGGCACTGTATTGAACATGTTTGTTCATGTGGCTTACATTTGAATAGCAACCACTGATGTTATGGTAATTTAAAAACATAGATCCAGACTTTATGTATCAAAAGCAATGCAATACAAATGTTCTTTTTTTAAATTCCATTATATATATAGGGGTGAGATTAGTTGTTTTATATAGGGTATTAAGTACTAAAGCAACAGTAAAGGAACAGTGTAGATTAGATACCAGAAAGTAAATTTATTCTCACAGAGGACTATAAATAAATGTAGCAGATTATCTGCTAATTGTGTAGATGTGGTGCCACATTGCTGGCAGCATGAATATATATATATATTTTTTTTTTTTTAAACAACATTTACAAATACCCCAGAAGGATGGGGTACCACATAGATAAAAAGTTTGACTGTTGATAAGCCAAAGGCTTCCTTGTCCACTTGCCCTCTGTGATTAATCCTATAGGTGGTAATCTTGTTGAATCTTGTTAAATCTTGTCATTGCATTGATGTTATGTCTTTCCTTTCCGGCTTTCCCCCCCCCTTTTCTTCATCATCCCCCTTACATTTCTCTTATCGCAGACTTTCAATGTGGCCGGCCACATTTCCTCAGTTTTTCCCTAGCCTCGCAGTTTCACCACCTGGCTTACCATTCTCCCTGTTAAACCCAACTGTTTCCTTGCCTCTTCCCCCAGGTCATTCATCCTTCCTCTGCCCAGCTTCTCTGCACGAGACTGGAATTCTCCGAACCCATTTGTTTTTACATACAGACTTTCAGCCAACATGTGTACAGTTGATATGTACATGTATTCAGTGGGTAAAAGAACTAAGTGCTACATGTACTAATGACACACAAGCTAATCAGGCAATTAAGATATACCATCAGCAAACATCAGATATTGCTAAAATAACATTGCTATATAGGTCCCAGATAACTGGCCGCTTTAACCATGACATGTTTGACTGATTCTTCCAGATAGGCCAGGATAAAGGCACTGACGATAAGCATTAATTAATTCTTATTATAATGCTACTGAAATTATTTACCTAACTAGTAATCTACTAAAGATAAAACATGATAATTACAATTTGGCAACATTCACTGAAGCCACTAATTAAGTGCACCTTTGTTTTAAGTATTATGTAAAGATAATCATGTTTAAACATGGTAATAGAAGGGATTTAAATAACCGGTGTAGTTAAATTAAAATTCCTGTATATATTACCTGCAGGATTTAAAACAATCTGAGATGCATTCATTGTAGACCTTTGTAAGAGAATACATCAGTGTAAGAAGAAAGAAGACTTGGTTGTTATGTTGTAGACCGCTGGTGACACATTATGTACAGTGGTATGCACCAATGGTATGAGCTCATTAAATGTAGCCATGACAGTCACTAATTGGAGTCTGTCTTGGGTGAGAATGTCTTGTTGCCTCGCGCCACCAAACATAGAAATGCTGCTTACCATGGTCAATTTCAAAGTGCCTTGACAGTGGTTTGCATGAGATGTGTTGTGGAACTAGTGAGTATGGACTAGATTGACACACTTGGTTAACTGGGTGGCATATGTAGAGAAAACACAAACACAAAACAATATTTGATAGATGACAAATAATTGTTCAGTTATTTTTATAGTGTCAATTATAATCCTCTCATCCCAAACTGAAGGTGTACATAAACTGTATGGTATGCTACATGAATGTTTAAATACTTTAAGGTTTAAAATGGGATACTGGGGTGGTAGATTTTGTATCATAGTCACTATGTGAATTTATATGAGTAATTCTTGTGTGTCACTACTGACAAAATGTAATGCTGTTATTAACCCTCAAAGGCCTAAAACTATTTAAAACAACTTATACAGCTGCTGCGTAAGAAACCGTACCTGTAACATGGCTGATTTTTTGGGAGGGGCATTTTTCGATCGGCAATTGCAGGCTCCCAAAAAACTGCATACTGGACAGATTTTTGAGAACTCCAACTGCGCCGCCTTATGGCTCCAAAAAACCTGTCTGCAAAAACTCCAACTGCACCCTGTTGAGGCCTCAAGCAACTGTTCATCCTTGAGTGGAACCCAGCCTATGTGCCTGCATACTAATGTACTTGTGCAGTACCTAAACATGAAAACAACAAAGGTATCAAAGTTAACAATAACAGAAAATGCAGCAAAAATTAGGCAAGACACATAACACGTTAAATGCACGGTGAACATCTTCTCACACTGGTACCCAGCTGACGTTGTAGGAGGGATACAAGTGAAAAAAACAGTAACTTGAAAAAGCATGAATGGAATGTTAACTTGTAAAACACCCAGAAGGAGAAATTAATTAAAAGTTGCTGGTAGCCCTGTCTGGTATAATTATTCACAGTGAGTCTGGTTTTAATTAATGTTTTTTGGCATGCAAACGTCACACGCCGGTTCCCGGTAATGCTGTAGCACATGTTCTGTTGGCTCCATGCAACATACCCAGTTTACAGATAGATAAAATACATCAGTGTTGATTACAATTAAATCTACAGTGGTATGTAGGTCAGGAAAGCACCTTCCTGTGTATGTATTCTTATTTATACATCGATTCCATTTATATTGTCTGGTAGACATGCCATATTGTGTGAAGTTTCCTTACATAAAATGATGATTGTTTGGGAACATGGAGGATCCTGTTTTAATACGGATTTGCTTCAACTTGAACAATTATGATAAAAGAGATCTTTTCTTGTGTTCATCATAAAAGTGTAACATTTGATGATAAACTTATATATATAGTGAGCGGTCAGACAGATGTAAATACTTTTGATATTAGGCTGCTTTTAAGGTGCGACAAAATGCAACTGACTTTGTATGATGCAGGTAAAAGTGCATTAATAGATGGCGACTGCAGAATAACAAGTCATGAAACACGTTATACAAAATTATAGATTTAAGCAGAATTTCAAGTCAGAAATATGCATTTCAACCAATGAAATGTGGCTCATCTGATCATCTATTAAATGTGCATCATGAGCTACAACGATACTGTTCCTAGTGGCATTTAGAAGGTAGCCGTTGCATACTCAGGTCTCATTCAGAATGCAAATAATAAATGAAACAGTTATCTAATTTCATGATGTTCCTGGATTGATAAAATATTTACTATGTGGTAATGGGATGATCACCTGTAATGATGTTAACAAAGAAGAATGGGGATTATTCTACTGATTACACACAAACCAGCATAGGCAGTACTGGTTGAATACATGCATTTATATCAGGGTTGGCAAGTTTTTGCTACCATGTGGTGAGACACCTTGGAAAAAACACCTGATGTTTGATGTCGACATCAAACACCAAACACCTGGTAAAGACTTGTTTTTATTGAACGAACCCCCAAAAAACATGTTTATAAAAAAACAACCCTGATTAAATAGATGGCTGTGTTGGCAAAATACACTGTTGAAAAACATGTTCATTGTTTTTTAATGATGAGTTCTAATCATAGTATTATCCTTATTACATTTTTTTATTTTTTGCCAGTGCAAGTTTGTGGAGTTTCTACCAGTTTTTTACCACATAAAATTGGAAAAATTAATTTTTACTCATTTTTATTATCTTCTGGTAAAAAACAAACTCGGCAGTTAATGGACTTTTAATTTTGTGTCTCATTTCAGAAACAATTACTGAAAAATCAAATTTATCTAGCATTTGCTGTGATCAATTGTTGTGCAAATGTCATGATCGAACAAACTATAAAAAGTCAACTTTGTATAGTCCAAATCCTGCGACAAAAGACATTTCTCTGACTCAAATTCATGGTCCAAATCCAGTAATTCAAACTAAATCCATTCCATGGCACCATACATCACATGGCAATTAAAATTTAGGAAATATTTTGCATGCCTGTGGTATCGTCAAGAGGGACACGCAAGGAAACAAGAACATTCGGACACTCACTGGAGACTCTTCTTGACTCACTCAAAGTGGCCTTGTGATCAATTTTTCGGTCTTGAACCAGTAGACCTTTATGCAGGGTAATATTTTTACTAGTCCAAAATTGTCCCGGTAGAGATATGGGTGCCCATGTGTGCACACACAATCCATACAGTGCAAACACACACATGCACGCACACACGCACACACACACACAAACACACACACACACTCACACACTTACATACACATACATACACATACGCACATACACACACATACACACATACACGTACACACTCAAGCACCCACACACACACAGACAGACACACACACACGCACTCACACACAAATACTGTACATATAGGTATACAATAATACATGCATACACAAGTGTGACTTACATTTTAAAAACATTCTCTTCACTCACTTTTCACATAACCCGTAAGGATCGTTGGGGCACCACTTACGACTTCTTAACCAGCTCTCTCCTCCCACACACCACCTATTTTGGGGCCAACCTCCCATCTCCCACCTGTTTAGGGAGGGCCAGCCTCCCATCTCCCAACTTTTTTGAGACAAACCTACCATCTCCCACCTGTTTTGGGACGAACCTCCCATCTCCCACCTGTTTTGGAGCCAACCTCCCATCTCCCACTTATTTTGGGACCAACATCCCATCTCCCACCTGTTTAAAAAGGGCCAATTTCCTATCTCCTGCCTGTTTTGGGATCAACCTCCCATTTCCCACCTGTTTTGAGACCAACCTCCCATATCCCATCTGTTTTGCGACCAACCTCCCATCTCCCGCCTGTTTAAAGAGGGCCAATCTCCTATCTCCTGCCTGTTTTGGGAACAACCTCCCATTTCCCACCTGTTTTCGGAACAACCTCCCATCTCCCGCCTGTTGTGGGAACAACCTCCCAGTAAGATGTTTTGGGAGGGCCATCTTACTGTATTCCACAGGTTTGTTTTGGGAACCAAACCTCTATCTCCCAACAATTTTTAGGATCAACCTCCTACTTCTCCTTCCTATCACACCCCTTAGGGAATCATACTGTATTTCCCCAAGAATGGATGTTCCATCTTGGGTGCACAATTGTGTGACTCATACACAGGTATAATGACCTTATGATGTCGCACTTGACGTGCATGCAAAGGCATTTCATATGATAATAAACTTGATGTGTTGTGCAAGACATCCTGACATACATCAGTGACTTGGGCCATGAACTCAAATTAATTATATATCTTGGCAATCTTCTAATGCTGCGTTCCAGTGGGCTCGTATATATTGTAAACACCACTTACGAACTGGAAAGTTCACGAGCTCCTCCAGATTGCCACTTGTAAATTTATGCAACTGGGTCAAGTAGGGGTTATGAAGTCGTATTCACGGTATACAAGAGGTGATTGGAACGCAGCATTATCCACTGTGTTGATGGGGAATGGTTGTGGAGATTACCTGGGATCACCATTATGGGGTTTGCGAGGTCCATTTGGGGATAGATCACTATTTTACTTCCGGGTCATTCTTTGAATGACATGCTGTTATTTTGACACAGCCCGTTTTTTCCTTGTTTGAATTTTGCACCCAAAAATAGTTTTATAAAGTACATACATTCTACTGTATGATAGAATAAAAAGGTTGCTGTACTGGTAATTTATTTTGTGTGTAGACAAAGGTTCCAACTTAACTCATAATTGTCAATATAAAAACTTACCCTTTTATGCATGTTGACAAAATTTATGAACCCAGAAACTGACATCACAATCATAATTATGCATGTCACCTCCATCAAGTTTTTCCTCACCAATAATGTTTAGTGAATGATGGCATGGCATCTGCCAGATCAATATTTCCTGCTTGCAGTTCTCACGGAAACAACTGTTTTGCTCTGTTTTTGTTGCAAAGAAAATATTTGTGGCGAGAAATTCAGCAAAATATACACAACAAAATATTCGACAGCTTCACATATGCTGGCAGACATTTTGTAACCTTGAAAAATCTGGTTGCTAGGCAACAAGTCACATGATGGATCCATCAATTGTTTTGTGTTCCTGATCCAGGTTATTCTTTGGTAGTATTTTTTGAACTCAAATATCTTCATTTTAACCATTGTGTTTACACAAGAATTAAAAATGTTTCGCATTTCAACATTCCCCCAGAATCTAAAGATGCACTGTCCGGAATTCAACATTCCAAAGAAAGCACACAAGGATTTGCAGTATGGTGCAAATACACAGCATTTGATCACCAAAACAACCAGCATACCCCCGAAGATATTGCAATCACAAATTCCAGAATACCCCAAAATTACAGAAATTGAAAGAATCAAGCAGCAGAGTTGACTTCAGCAATCCCAAGAAAGTACACAAGAATTTGCAGTATGGTCTAAACTCACAGCATTCATCAAAACAACCAGTAAGCCCGAAGATACTGCATTTGCAAATTCCAGTGTGCCTCAAAATTGCAGAAATTGAAAAATCAGGCGCAGAATGTACTAGTGTGTAACCTTAGAGACTGACGTAGGTGTACTCTGCTTTAGGCTGACAGCGAACTAGAGTACGTATTGGAGACCCAGGACGCAGCTGAAATGAAAACCTGGCTGAGCACCATACAGGAGTCGCTGCACAACGCCCGAACCGACAGTGACGACACCGGTGACAGCGCACACCTACTAATGTAAGTCAAACATGTTTCCTGTGCCAGTTTCATTCAAGGCATCGATAGGCATAGAAGATATAGTTGATTTGCCTGTCACAGGCTGACCTGGGTTCAATTCTTAATTGAATTGGAATTGAATTGATCAACAAAATGCATGAATTTTAATTGAATTGGAATTGAATAAAACCAAAACAGATTGAATTGGAATTGAATTGAATCCCGCAAAACAAGATGAATGCTATCCCTCTCCCTCTCCCCCTCCCCCTCTCTCTCTCTCTCAGTCCCTAGGTACACCAGTTTTATTATCAGCATAGGACATAGCTTCTAAGTGCTAACTGGATCACTGCTAATTGACTGCCAGAGATCAAAATTACTGTTTGCAGAGGGGGTTAATTAGCATTTGCCAATGTCCAGAGTTCAGCATCCCCTTTGTTCTTTAGCCAGGCTGCCAGGTCTTGTCTGACATGAGTCAACATAACCCTTCATAACACTCAGATTGCAGTACTTGGCACAAGGCCTACTTAGCAATGTCTCTTCTGAGAACAAAGCAGGCATTTTATTATGGACTTCCTGGCTTATGCTTAAATAAAAGAAATTAAAGGGGCTGGGCTAATTTTGCTTCAGTGGATTTTCACTGGGGCTTCATTGCACATCAATGTGCAGAGACTTAATGCGTCACAACTTAACAGCCATTGTTGCCGATTTGAATTAAAATTGAACTGAAATTGAATAAAAATTAATTGAATTGAATTGGAATTGATCCTTTTTATGAGTACGTTGAATTGGAATATACACACCCTGTACATGAATTGGAATTTAATTGGATTTGATAAAAGTGAATTGAACCCAGGTCTGGTCCAGGTAATCTACTTCCACACTCCCACGTACACTAATGGCCCTTCCTCTCTCCAGCCCTGATGAAAACTTTGTGTGTTGTAGTCAGTCTGCATGTGCCCTGTGCCCAAAACATTGGTCTTGTATGGCAAATGGAAACTGTTATCCACACTATGACAGAACTCACTCCGAGTTGTGTCATTTGTGGTCGAATGGGCACTATGGTCAATAATGCTATCAACACATTTGATGCATTACTGTGCAATAATGTTTATGGTTTTAGAAAGTGGGTGCTTAACATGAACAATGACATGATAAAATGTATGTGTGATTATACAGGTATGATTATTGGCCCCATGTGGATTAGGTGGACAAAATCACTATGTTGTAAAACGGTTACTTTATATTATTGTTTACATATTTATTTAATTATTCCTTATACTTTTTAGTCCTTTGGCCGAAGGTCCAAGGGACTATTGCCATCACTCTTTGTCCGCTGTCCGCCATCCGCCGTCCGCCGCTAGCTGCCGTATCTCAGAAACCGTTCAGCAACTTTTTCTCTAATTTTGCATATACATATCTTGGGGCACTGCCACTATGCACGAGATATCTGTATTTGATTGAATCATTTTAAGGGCTCCCTAGGGCCTCCAAGGACCCCAAAACTGGTAAAAATGTAACATTTGGCCTATTTTTTCAAAAACAGTTCAGCAACTTTTTTTCTAATTTTGCATAGATGTATCTTAGGGTGCTGCCACTATATACAAGAAATCTGTATTTGATTGAATCATTCTAAGGGCACCTAAGGGGCCCCCAAAGTGCAAAAGGTTTACATTATCTAGTTATGTGGTTTTGAGAAGGGCCCTTGAGACCACTCCCAACAGTAGATGTTGTGTAATGTGCCACAAAGTCAAAAGCTGTGACTAATCTCTACAGCCTAGGCCATTGAGACCTTGACTAATCTTTAATTGGTCACATCACCCAGGCAGAGTAGACACACTTGACCCCTGTTAGACTGAACAGTTGCCTAACACTTTTAAACTGTATCTTCAAAACTATTGATTTTATATAATTGCAAGTTGTGTTTATTTTGATGTTCATTTAATTATTATAAAATGGTGTGACTGTGGTGTCTATTGGTTAAAGATGTATTGTCTGTAGAAACCTGTAGGTGACAAACAGAAAATTAATATTCTGTCACCTGTAGGTGACAAACATAGAAAATTAATATTCTGGACAACTTTAGAGTGAAATATCCTACACTTTATTTATATCAAATGCATTCTACTGTTCTGTTTATGCTTGCCATGCCTTGTGTAGACATGGTACTGTGTAAATCAATTGTATCAATATAGACTAATAATTACAGATTCACAATATAGTTGACACCTGAAACAACCGAATGTCAACCATTAAAAGAGTTGACATAGTTCCGCTATACACTATATATGTAAATTTAACCAGCTGCCATGTCAAGTCCGTTATAATTGTGACTAACAGTGTTCAAAATTATTCAGGTAAATAGCATATAACAAAGGACACAAGTTTTCTCCTTGCCATACCTCTACACATGAAAAGAAGGCTGACACAACTTAGCCCTCATTTATACATGATTTAGCATTTTTGTACAAGTTGTATACAATTTTCAACACAATACAATTAATACAGCATGAAATTATCTTAGACCACAGGGAGGACCGGTCTACTAAATCAAATGCTTTCTTATAATCGATGAAGACACAATAAAGCCTTTTGAGTCGACAAATACAATTCAACCAATACCCCTATCTGAACACTGCCTGTTCTTCACCTATTACATTCGCTTTGTTTAGGTATATGGTCAGTCTGGTGTTCTGAACAATCACTAAGGATTAATGAACACTTGTGCAGAATGTCACCCACTTGGCAGGTTTAATTGATCTATTCAGCAATGAGGAAACTGCTTAGGCCTCACTCTGGACACTGTCACTCAGTGTTGTGTATTGTCTTAGTTGGTGCATTGAGCTAATCTACTTGACCATGAATCAGTGGTGGCTCTGGTTGTGTATTACACCCAGATGTGGAGCTAAGATTCTCTGCCTGCTATTGTTTGATGGAAGCTGTGACTAATCTGTAATTGGCAGTAGCTTGTGTCAACAGACAGCATTAAGCCACTAGACCCCTGTTAAACTGGACAGTTGCCTGTAGGTTTTAAACTGTGTCAAACAGTGAGTCTACCTTTTGCTCTCAGATAATCTGTCCTCTTAGTTTTACACATGAAGACATAATCTGGCATAACTTGATAAGTCTTTGTAGCAGCACATTTGTACTTCCAGTGTATCATTGCAACATAACATACATATTACATACTGTGTGCCACATTTGAATGTTGTGCATGTAATATTTCCATGAAATCCATTTGCATATATAATGTAAAACAGCCGTTTTCTTCATTTTCACTTTTTGACCCCTACCATGTTCAATGCTCCATAACTTTGCCAATTTTTGTAGCAGTCATATATTTTGAAACCGTGTAAAGCACCCTACCAAACCTTTACAAGGATGTAAGAAAACAATGTTACAATTTTTCCGACTTATCACTCATTTGGTCAGCCGGGGTCACATATAGACGTATTAGTCCAAAGGACTTCAAGGCCACTTGGCCTATTTTTTATTAATTATTTTCTCTTAATTAACTTTTAAAATATTTGTTATCCAGTTAGTCTTTTACGTTTTAAAACTTTTTATACCTATTTATATGTTCCAGTTAATGGGTTTTACCTCAAATAAATGTATTTGTATTTATATCCCCACCAGAATAGAAGACCTTCCAAGTCTCTTGATATGGGGGGAGACTTCCTGCCTTATTTTTCACACATCCTTCCAAACATGTCCAGAGGAAGAAGATAGCCCAAAGAGGGGCCACAATGACAGCAATCTCCCAGATTTGTTATGACAAAAATTTTAGTTTATGCATACACTTACCACAACATTGCCTGAGATACTACGCGCTATAAACCATGTACAGTTTGTATTACAATGATGATAAGTAAATATAGGCAGCTACATTTCTAAAAGAGCTCCTAGTACCTTTATCTCTGGGATATGTTTTGCAATGCAATTATTTGGATACTTATTATAAATGTATGTTTTTGCAACAGAACTGGATAAAGAACATATATACTGTGGCTATCTGGTTTCTGTGGTAACGTGATGACAAACCACTGTTGTTATAAATACGAGGGTGTTCATGACAATATCCATGTCTATGTTGAAGGAAGAACCAGGATACAGGCTGGTATTACAACCTGGAGTTTGGGATTTTTTCATATATGATGTGTGGGTGGGAAATGCCAGACATCACAACAGCATAACCTGTAGAATATACTGCCTGCCAACCTACGTGAAAATCACAACCAGCTGTAATACAAGAGGTTACTAAGGACTTTACTTAATGCGACATTGCATTTTTAAGATCTTATTACAGTCCTGGATTTTATGGTTTTAAAATAATGTTTTATTATTACATAAAATACCTTCTAAAAATACCTTCTAACTCTTATGCTTTACCTATGACTTTTACTATTTGTCTTGCCTTTGACACTCTTACAATAGAGGCACAGAAGACAATCCACATCAGCATGTGTGTGGATTTTGGGTCTGTTACATTCATTTTTTTCTAAGGTTGTTCATTTACTTTGGTGTGCTCAGTGGTGTTTTCAATACCTTCCTGGTCACTTACAAAGTTCAGTTGTCATGTGACAATTACCAACAGTATCACATGATAATATAGAGCAGAACAAAATAACGCAAACGAAGGCACCGGGAAGGTTTCGATAGCCTTATAGAGCAAAACCAAGGATTCTACGAGGGAACTTAACAACCTTATTGAATAAGTTATTCCATTAGCGGTTTTGTACATTTTAATAAGGATTTTTTATTATGCGATATGGCCAGTGTCTGTAAAATGACATGCAAATAACAGATTATCACATCAAAACAATGAGTCTAAGGAACGACTCTGTATGCATTAAAGTGTCATGCGGTTCAATCAATATATTCCGGTTGGCACAGTGGTCTTTTGAGAATGCATAACAAACCAGCGGATATTAGATAATAATGATAATGTGGGTTATTTTAAAGTTCTGACAGATTCCTGGTACAAGTTTTACAGGTGTTCATATACAAGTATTAACTTGGGTGACATAGTATAAAATTGGTGGAGAGTTAGAAAACAACGTACCATATTAATTTTATTAAGCATACGGTATGCTTAATAAATACTTGAGAACTGGAAATATATGTCAAATTTTGCATTCTAATAAGCGTTTACGGGTGGCCATCCATTTTCTGGGGTTTCTGGGTACAGCCATCTCAGCAGAGTCGAGCAGATGTGTCTGGCAAATGATTTATGCAATGACATATGAGCAACACAATACCAGAACACTGTAAAGTCTGATAGTTTAGGCAGACCTTTCGATATGTTTTCATCTCTGGGCATTGAATCTAGTGTGACATTGGTAGAAATTAAATTACAAAAATGGATTCAACAGTCAAGGTTGGCATTGGAGATCACTGTCGCGGTGTCAGATGCTTAAAAATGGGTTGCACACTAATCAGGACATGTACTCTTAATAGTGATAGTGTCAGCCTATCTATGATCAGTATCCATGATGAGGATGATGACAATAACGTTGTCATTGCTCCTGTAATTTAGATTTATTCTGACTGACAAATTGGGATTGACTTTTTTCATTTGTTAATGATACCAGTAAGCTGCATCGCTGTGAAATTGTGAATTATCTTGCCTAAACCAAGGAAAATTTTCTTCTGATATATCTTGCCCCAAATGTGTTAAACCATAAATGTGTGAATATCTCGCATTGGTTAAGTCTTTAATTATAATAAATATCCTTTGAACACGTACACACTGGTATACTCCTGTATTTCTGTAAAACATAGTATTTTGTTGATAAACTAAAATAAACTTGTGGTTAGTTGTTTATAGTTCAGATATAATCATAATAATAACTTTTAATATTTATCAAGCATTTCCATTAAAACACTTGAAGCACTGTAAAAATATAATTACATTTAAAACTGATTACATCATAAAATGAGTATAGTTGCAAATACACTGTAGAATGTAAACAAAATAAAAATTATTGTACAATGGGCCTGTGTAATAATAACAAAATAACACACAGATGCACATGTAAACACATGCAAACGCATGTGCACATGCACACACAAGACACGCACGCATGCGCACATGCACACACGTGAACACCAATATAAAAAATATGAGCAGTGCATTAAAACATCTACAAAGAAATTCTGATTAATTGCAGATTGACGATTCATTTATGTTGGCAGAAGCCATTGGTGGTGGGACCGCAAAGAAAACAACTTCCTGTCGACCTTATAGTGCTCTCTTCCAGTATGAACGAGTCAACAGCTTCATGTTCCCAGTAGACATTCGCCTTACCAATTACTGAGAGCATCTGAGAATTGGAACAAAGCCAGTAGGCATGGGGGGGGCACCTAGCCAAGCCAATTAGCACGAAGCATCACCTATTTAGTGCAAGAAATAATTCTATCCTATCTTGGCAGTGCTGAGTTCTTGTTGCTTGAAGTGGGCAGGCTGATTTGGCCATGTTTACAACATATTCGGACTGACATGGGCAAGTTATTTACTATATAATCAGATAAAAACTGCCTGAACGTGGCAGTTTTGATCTGATAATAATGTAATAATAATGTGCCTTTTTCTGTCAGAATGTATAGCATGTACCCTATCCACATCAGTTGTAATGTACAGTAAATAACCTGCCCATGCCAGTTAGAATGTATTGTAGATAACATTTCCACACCAGTCAGAATGCATAGTAAATAACCTGTCCATACCAGACTGAATGTATAGTAAATAGCCTGTCCACAGCAGTCAGAATGTATGGTGTATAACCTGTCCACATTAGTCAGAATATATAGTAAATGGCCTGTCCACATCAATCAGAATGTACAGTAAATAACCTGTCCAAATCAATCAGAATGTACAGTAAATAACCTGTCCACATCATTCAGAATATATAGTACATATCCTGTCAACATTGGAATGTGCAGTAAATAACCAGCTCACATCAGTCAGAATATATAGTACGTATCCTGTCAACATCGGAATGTACAGTAAATAACCTGCCCACATTAGTCAGAATGTATAGTAAATAACATGTACACACTAGTCAGAAAGTATAGAAAATAACATGTGCACATCAGTCAGAATGTGTAGTCAATAACCTGTTCACACCAGAATGTATTGTAAACAACCTGTTAAAACCAGAATATATAGTAAATAAGTTGCCCTCTTCAGTCAGAATATATACATAGTAAATAACCTGCACACACCAGTCAGAATGTATAGTAAATAACCTGCCCACATCAGTCAGAATGTGTAGTAAATAACCTGCCCACATCAGTCAGAATGTATAGTAAATAACCTGCCCACATCAGTCAGAATTGATAGTATATAACCTGCCACCTCAGTCACATTGTATAGTGAATAACCTTCCCACATCAGTCACAATGTATAATAAATAACCTGCCCACATCAGTCAGAATGTATAGTAAATAACCTGCCACCAAAGTCACAATGTATAGTAAATAACCTGCCCACATCAGTCACAATGTATAATAAATAACCTGCCACCACAGTCACAATGTATAGTAAATAACCTGCCCAAATCAGTCAGAATGTATAATAAATAACCTGCCACCACAGTCACAATGTATAGTAAATAACCTGCCCACATCAGTCAGAATGTATAGTAAATAACCTGCCACCACAGTCACAATGTATAGTAAATAACCTGCCCACATCAGTTAGAACGTATTGTAAATAACCTGCCCACATCAGTCAGAACGTATTGTAAATAACCTGCCCACATCAGTCAGAACGTATTGTAAATAAGCTGCCCACATCAGTCAGAACGTATTGTAAATAAGCTGCCCACATCAGTCAGAACGTATTGTAAATAACCTGCCCACATCAGTCAGAACATATTGTAAATAACCTGCCTGCTTCAGGATGTATAATTAGTCAGCTGTCTATCTTGGTCAGAATGTGTTTGGCTTCTCTCAGAAGTACTGAGGCATCATGCATTGATTACCCAAATTACACCTGCTAAAGTATTATATCTGATTGAAATGGGGGCTAAACAAAACTATCAAAGAATTGAGATGACAATACAGTCAAACCTTGCTTCACGGTCAACTTGGTAATACAGCCACCTTACAATTAAGGTCACTTTAGGACAGTCCCAAATTAGTTCCGCAATAAGTAGGAAATCAGATCTGCCATTACGGTCCACTTGCTGTTCAGGTCACTTTGTCTTCAGGTCACTTTGTCTTCAGGTCACTTTGTCCGGATCCAAAGTGTGACCTTAAAGGTGCCTCATCAATTAGATTTTTCACTCATCTCATTTCAAATTCATTTTGCAAATTTCTGCACAAAATTCATATAAACTTCTGTCATTTATTTCTCAAGGAAATTAAACAGAAAGATGTTCCCTATCAAAAGGAGTCCTAAACAAATACACATATTCATAAACAGGGGATTCTTCAGTAATTGATGCATAAATATTTTATGAGCCATCAATGAAAAGTTTAAATCTAGACACACCCTGTGTTGTAGTGATCAACTGTTTTTCATATATTACGACCTCAGAACTAAATTAATAATGCGTCCCAAAGCAGCCAGTATTGAAACTGAACTGAACTAATTCAACAAATGTTTTAAATATACTAATCGATGTTAAGCTGAGACATGCAAAGTGCAATACGCTCTGTCTGGGTGTGTTTGTATAGAATGCTACGTATGTCTACAAACTCTTTGTCAGTTGATGTCAGCGCTCACAAAAACTTCCTATACAAAACTGTGTGCAAATACTCCTAGTGCATATTAGATACACTAAAGAATACAATGACACATATTACATAGTTATCCACAAGATGGCGCCACCTCCATGTGTCGTCAAAGTTGTTGGATAGATACAGGTGTTGGAGAAGTGGGCGGATCAGAAGTTTGTGGGCAGTTGAGGCCTAAAGGGTTAACTGCCAATAGAATAATTAATTTTGACTTAAACCAAGCCTAACCTTAGGTGCAATCTTTGCTGTGAGTCACAATGTATCACAATGTGCATAGGCAGACCCAGGGGGGCCTGGATGGCACTTGCCCCCCCTTGATGTTTGGAATTTGGTGTGCCCGTAGACCTTTTTGAATGGGCTCACATGACCATGCCCCCCCCAGTCCCCTTGGAAATGTGCCCCTGTTCAGGTAACAATAAGCCGGCGGCCAAACATTTTCAACAGCACCCCCCTGTTTTCAAATGTCACAGTCGAGCCAGCAGAGAAGATGAAGAAGAGCTGAAGATGTGAGCAGTGATGAAAATGTTTCCACAGCACCCTCCACTCCGTCTTCTGATGTCACCAATTGAGCCGAGACAACAGAGAAGCTGAAGGTACGGCGGTGTGGCAGCGACATATTTTCTACATCATTTGGTTCAGCTGCCAGTGGAAGTTTTTCGTGCCCCCCCTCCCTCTCCCAGACTACGCACCCTGGAGTCACCACTGATGTGTACCTGATTCTGCTTGGTCAATTTCCACATGGATTGATCAAATGAGAGTTACGATTAGATAATAATGTTTAAAAAATGAAAGATAACTAATGTCATGTGATTTCTCTTCAGGGATCGTGATTCGCCGATTGGCACTCCTAGTGTGACCCAAGAACGTCCCCGATCCATGCCTCCTGTCACAGGTCAGTCTCGTTGCTATGGAAACTGATGCTAAGACACTGACTTGATGTTAGTTTTCCATTTGTTTAACATACAATATGAATCCTAAAACCAGTAAGAACCCTTCCAACGGTGAATTGCTAAAACTAAAAGCATTACTTTTTAGTCCTTTGGGCCTAAGGTCCAACAGACTAATGCCATCACTCTGTGTCCACCATGCGCCATTAGCTGCCATATCTCAGAAACCGTTCAGCAACATTTTTTCAAATTTTGCATAGACGTATCTTAGGGTACTACCACTATGCACGAGAAATCTGTATTTGATTGAATCATTTTAAGGGCACCCAAAATGCAAAATTTTCAACAACAAAATTGTCTGCTTCCTTACTACAGTGGCAGCCAGCTGCCAAGTTATGTTATTGGACACTGCCAGAGAACCTGGGCAGTTGTATATTTCACTATCTCTGTCTCCCATTGTCCCAGTGTTGAACAGAATGAATGCCTCAGTGTGGACTGTGACTAATGTGTACAGCTTTAACTCATTAGACCCTGGCCAGTTAACCCATGTTGCTGCAACAGATTTCACAATTTCTGTGTGCCTGCAGGTTTTAAGCTGTAAGGTTAAAGCATATTTAGCCAAAATTATAAGGAATATTATTCAGATGTTTTACTATACTTGTTGCAGCTATTACTTCACTCCAATTCAATCAGTATTATGCAATTAATTGCTATTGTTTTTAAGTCAAATGCTATGTATATGTACCTTGTGAACAAATAAGTTTTCTAATAGTTCATCTCTTCCTTCTTCCCATTCTGAGGGAGGGTGGTAGGGGCAAAATGAGAACAGAAAATGTGTGCACATTTTCTTAAACAACGTTTTACTGTGCTACATGCAAGATTGCAGCTCATCAACTCTCCTGCAAGGTTTACACAACCACTGGAAATCAGCCTAAATAGCAAGAGTATCGGGATCAAATTCAACAGTATTTTTAATAACACATTAACTAATATATACAATCTTCACAGAACGGTCTACTCGAATATTTTATTTCCAGGTGTATCTTCACTGACCTGCATATAGTCACCACTAACCATGTAAACATTTTACTTCCATCATAACCCTTAATGATCTGTAACTATGATTCACCAAAAACCATTTCATTAATAATTACAAAATCACAATACAGTCCAAAGATCTTCAGGACCTCTTGGCCCAATTTTTCCAAGGTGTCATATATTGTTCCCTTAAAGTTCCACATCATAGATACTGTAAACATTTTAACATATCCCTACTCACACACACATACGTACATATGTACGTGCGTGCGTGCGTGCGTGCGTGCGTGCGTGCGTGCATGCTTGCATATGTACATACGTACATATGCACGCATGCATGCACGCATGCACTCACCCATACACTAGCTCTGTTATAGTTTGAGATCATCTAAGAACGTTGATGGGGCAGATGAAATATCTCTCATCTGGGCTGAACCCTGCTGCCCTCAGATGAAAGTTTGTAAACATTTATATGATGATATCAATATATAAAAAATATCGGTAGATCTACGTTGATTCACATTCTATCAATTGCCTACGCATAATGTAGTATTAACTATTTACTATTATTTAATGTTTTACTTAACAGTTAGCCAGAGATCTTTATCCAGATTCGGGGTAAAGCTGTCTACCGGCAAACATTTCAAAGTCATGTTATTCCCCAGGCTGTTGTGAGGGGCGCAAACATTGCTGCCACCCCATGGCGCCTGGGTGATTGAGGCTAACCACGGGATGGAGAAAAGTAAAGAATGAAATGGTGCAATCATTTTCTCCATGCACATGATTAAAGCGAGGGGCATACAAAAGTCGGAGGGGTAAAATATTGATGTCTGACACCAGATAAATCTGCCTTTGATCCGCTCCTGTCATCGCTGCCATTGATGTTCTGAGATGATCCCATAAATTAACACATTTGTTATACAGTCAGGATGTTAGGAAGGATATAATTTCTGCCTTATACCACAATGTTTTGATAAAACCAGTCAGATGTTTTACCTTTAAAGGGACATATTCTTTTCTTCTGGCCAGAATTAGCAGGCGTAGTAATTTGTGAAAGTTGAACATCAAAGGGTATAGCAGTTAATTCAGCCCGATTCGGCTGTATTGCCAATAAAGCTTGTTTTAAAACTGGATGTTTTGTTTACTATTTGAACACTGACCCAGGGTCGTATCTTCCAAATTGCGACCGTTGTTACAGGCTTATTAAACACAATTTGGCAGGCAGTATACCTTCAACGTAGTTAGTGTAGTCTTAAGAACATTATACCTCATCGCAAAGGTAACCAACAAAAATTTTTAGTGTTCAATGTATTGCTGAAGGATTAAAACATCACAAATTAAACATTATATCACCGTTAAACTTGAAACAAAGTCATCCATCTCCCGCAACCATATCAGACGCTGCTGCCACCTCATGGCGCCTGGGTAAATGTCATCATCATCCAGGTGGCTCCTATGATAGCAATCAAAGTTGAACTTAATAGAAGTCTCCCTGGCCTGTATTAGAAATGCACTTTAGCAGAAACTAGACGATATCATGTCAGCATGTTATATACCTAATTAATGCAATATGCATAAAACTTCTCATTTTATATTTTCAGATAAATAAATGGTTGCTCGATATGTATATTGCTTGATGGTGCAATTAATTTAGTCATGTTTGTTTGTAAGGTGCAATTTATGGGTCTGAATTAGCGACTATTGCATTGTATTGTATTATATTAACTGAAAACCTGGGAACAGTCTGCCTCCTTCTAACTCTGCATGTTGTTAGTCATACGTATGTTCTGGTTGCTTGTGTAGACGAGGGCAATGAACCAGTGGTCCATCTACACCAGATCTCCCACAGTTCCGACAGCGTTGACTTACCGCCTGAACTGCCTCCTAGGGCCAGCATCAGAACTTCGGGCGCATCCAACGGTAGCGCCATCTATCCATTCCAGTCATCAGCCACCGCCATTCCAACCGGCTCCCCACACCACCGTCACGAGCCGCCGTTCAACATCGGTGTGTTGTCACGCCACCTGGGTGCAGGTTGGGAACTAAAAATGCATTATGTATAATATATGGGCAGTTGCATGTTCAGTAAAGATAGCAGCATCTTCCCTATTTCTTCTGTGTTCTTTCTCAATTTGTATATATCCTGTTGAGGACTTTCTTTTCTGTCTTCCTGTTTTTGCAAAACTGGTGCCTTCTAATATTCTGCCGGCTGTTGTCGTCCATCCGAAGACATCTACTTGTCTACTATTTACTTCAGAAACAAAATTGTGGTGAGTCTAGTCACAAATAAGCTCCCACCTCTGACTACCCATGATGGTAGTTTGTGAACTGCAACAGTGAACCAGGTATTAAGTTTCACGAGCCTATTCTACACATGAGCCAGAAATAGCTGTCTAGGTCATGTCCCATCAGTTTTGTGATTTTGGCAGAACTGCACACCTTATGTTCCCGTCTTTCAATGTCCAGCTTATTTTTCTCAAAAAGTAACCCAAAACTAATGAAATACCTGCATTTACAAACCCATATATGTTAAAAACAATACACAATATGAGTCTAAATTTCCTCTTTTTGAAAATGTAATTTTTGTAAAGTTTAATTTATTTCTAGCAATAAATCAAAGACCACTGAAGATATTTTAAGACATGATATATCATATTAAAGCTTCTGATCTGTGGAATCCAAAAAGGTATACATCTCTATTTCACAATAAAGCTTAATACCCACTTTGCTGTGACATGTCACATGTTCCCTCACACATCATATATAGGGCATGATATTTTTCTTAGGAAGACATTTGTAAAATGTGTTAAAACCATGCTTGCTTTTCATTGTACAACTACTGGTAATATAGCATCAAGGGGGAACAAGCAATGGTTCCGATGATGTATGGCAACAAAAAGATATAGTACCTTCAATTCTACCATGCTGTACATTGCTAATGTCTCTGAAATGTACAGTCGAATCAATTGAGCTGCCCATTTCTCAATTTAATCTATAAATGTCAAAGCCAACAGGCTTTTCCCTCCATTTTGCCAAATTTAAACCTACTAAAGTTTTATGAGTGAAAAAGTTAATTGACTGAATGGTTCAAAATTAGCAATAGTTTTCTTTTTTTTACAGATAGTAGTTTACCTTATATCTTTTTACATTTCCACTGCTCTCAGAGTCTCACCTCTGTGCAGAATGACTACAGTCACCATACAATGTCGCCATCTAGTGGTAGCCGTCTGAAGAAGATTGCTGAGTGCAATAGAGTGGAACACAGTAGTGCAGTGGCTAGAGCATTGCACTCTCAATTAAGAGAACCTAGGTTTGAATCCTGTGCTGCTGTATCGAACCTTGGCAAAGTTTGTTCAGTCTACGTTGCTCCAGTTCACTCAGCTATATGAATGACTACCTGGCTATAGACAATGGTAGATGTTTATGTAAGAATAGTCTTTGCGTATTAACTGCAGCATGGCTGAATGCTTTCCAGAAAAGTTGACATGGTGTTCAATTAAACAGGTCTGCCATGGATAAAATGTGATGTGCTTTGAGCAGTCCTAAGGACTGGATACTGCACTATATAAGAACTTTCCATTAGCAGTCAAAACGTCACAAAATATAAGGTAAACTGACTACAAAAAAGAAAGCTATTACTAGTTATGGGTTCACTTATGTATGACACACCCAAAAACACTAATCAAATTTCCTTTTCATTAAACCCATCAGGTAACACATGAATGTTTCTTACAGCTCCGACAGACATGCACCGAGAGACCCTTCCCATGGAGAGTTTCGTCAGTCAGCATCTTCGAGAATACCCATGGTTCCATGGGACACTGTCCCGTATGGATGCTGCACAGCTCGTACTGGAGCAAAGCACCCTGGGACACGGTGTGTTTCTAGTTCGGCAGAGCGAGACGCGCAAGGGTGAATACGTGCTGACCTTCAACTTTCAAGGTCGGGCGAAGGTAAGATCTACCAGTTTGTAGATTTGTTTGATAAACATGTTTATTACGCAATTTTTTTACATGTGATGTAGAAACAGTGAAGATTATCTCTAGTTTTGGATTGTATTGTGTAAATAATTTCAGGTTGAATAATTTCTTTTATTCAGACACAAATACATAGAATATACATCAATACATAATAATTCTATTAAAACACACAACAGGTAACAAGATGATATAAAGAGCACACAACCTCACAAGTAACACGCACGCATGTACGCATGCACACACACAAATACACACATTCACTCACTCACGAACACACACTCACTCACGAACACATACAAACACACATATGCAGACAGGCGCTGAAATTTATTGTATCGTAATTAAATTCATATAAATTTAATTCCTTTATTCAGACACAAATACATACAGTATACATTGATGCATATATTAAGACACAACACTACAGGATGAGATGGAGCGCAGGAATCACATACAAACACACATGTTACGCCAACTATGTTTACACCATTGTGATTTTGTATGTGTAAGGACTTTACCCATTTTCACGTTATCCTTGATCTACACCAGATGCCATTACAATTTTCATAATCTACACTAAAAATGGCTGTTAAGCAATTTTACTACCTCACATGATGGCACAAATTAATGAACCTATATTTTTAACTATTTGTCTTCGATGTGTGTGTTTAGAAATGAAAATGTATACCTACCATAACCTACCTACATAAACCGTGGCATTCTGTTGTATAAAACTCATCCATCAGTGTTCCCATCATCAGAGCTTCTGTCTTCTTGCAGCACCTGCGAATGACCATCAACAGCGAGGGTCAGTGCCGGGTCCAACATCTGTGGTTCCAGACAGTTTTTGACATGCTGGAGCACTTCCGCATGCACCCGATCCCTCTCGAGTCTGGGGGATCATCTGATGTCACACTTAGCGACTACGTTGTGTCGATGGATGTGACAAGACTTCAGCGGTCACACACAACGTCGCCAAGCCAACACGCCTTCCAACACCAGATAATCGCGAGCCCCGGCATTCGTTCACTTTCAGACTTCCCACTCCTCGGAGAAATTGTCATCACAAATAGCGGCTCAGTGCGCACACGGACAGAATCGCTTGAGAACATCACGCACACTACAGGCAGCAGCAATGGTAGTGGGAGCGGTAGAGCCATTGAAAACCCTTATTCCTTTGTCTGATACATTTGTCGCTTTCCTCATGGCCTCGCAGGATTTGTACAGGGTCTGGAAATAAAAAAAAAAAACAATTTGATGTGCTAAAACTGATTACTGTAATGACTGTGTATTTGGACACATAAAATTAATTAAATGATCAACTGTCCGAAAATATACAATGCACAGATGATTCTGAGATACAGTGTCCGAGTACTTAAATATGCGAATTAATCTTGACGTCATGTTATCCCTGTTTTGTTACCTATTTACTACCTAATAGGCCTTTGTAACATCATAACAGTCACCTCCTATATTAGTGTCCAAATACGAACAAAAATTACATTATTTTACAGAGGGTCCCAAAATTTAAGGTACATAAAATAATGAATTTGGTCAAATTTTGAGTGTCCAAGAACATACAGTGTCTGAAAACATTCAGACGTTATGGTAATAATATATTTACAGAACTCAAATTAATAATTGTTCAGGGGAAGTGTACACTAGCATAATAGTAATAATAAATATTTATAAATCATAATCACTGGTTGACTACTGCACTTCACGGTAGCCTAAAAGAATAAAAGGTGGTAAAATCACTAAAATTACACATACTGACAGTACGTAGTATCTATATGGACTCCTGACGAAATGAACTTTATTATTAAAATGATTAAAACCATCTCATTCTTAACAGTAATTACATTCAAATATTTTGTCTATGTACGTAGTTAAAATAATAAACAAATAAATCAAACTAAAGATAATTTAGATCACAACATTAAATAATAGCAACTGTATGTTAAATAACTAGTCTAAAATATTATGATATTGTAATCTTACAATTCTGAAAGAGGTATGTCTTGTTTGCCTTAGAAAAGGTGTAATTTAGACAAATTGCCAAGAAAAGACAACGTTATCATAGTGATGCAGTGTAATATGGTGCATTGTTGTAAATGTCAAAGATGATATCCAGTACTGATATAAACCATAGATATGGTGCTTTACAAACAGTTGATACCAGAAAGTGATGACAAATATATAACACATTAGTAAGCCAAGTATATCTTCCCTGATACTCAAGTGATGAGCGGGGAACATTATAACAGTTCATTAGTGTGCATAATAAGCTAGGTGGCAGCACAGGTCAGTAATGTTTAATTGTTTTAATGTTCACATGGTGATATTGTAAATATGTTGGTTTTTAGCCCAAATGTCATGGGTACTTGTACATCGAGTATGTAACAACTTAAAAGTGGACAGTAATGTAAATTAAATAGATGTATGTTTAGTACAAAATTTAGTATTTTCCAATTCGTACACTACGTGTTTAAATGTAACGAAAATCTGAATATGTGATATTTTAGCAAGGTGCAAGTATGATATTTGTAGAAAACAAATTGCACTTTCATAGATTAATCTCTTTTGTTTAATCTCAGGTGCTTTGTATTTCTGTTGTGGCCAGTATGGTGTGTATAAAGAATATGACTTAACATAGTTCAATGCAGACATGTTAGCAAGAAGCATACCTTCACTGCTAACTTTTAATTGCGATAGAAACCAATTCCTGATGATATTGTTTTTATATTTATGACATCAGACTTGCTGGCTTGTTTTTATTACACATAACAGTGTGCATTTGTTGCATTTTTTTGACCTTGCAGTTGTGTTTTATCGCATTGAAGACTACATCTCAATCTCATGTATGGTACTTTGAGAATTCCTGTCACTGCCACATCTGTGCAGTAAAATACCACATCATCATCAGCATGTTCTCCTGCGACTGTTTCATTATCATTGCTTTATCTGAAAGAAGAGAATACAACTTGTCATAGAACTCTTTATCTTTTTGCCTTTCCCTGCATCAAATGTGGCTACTGTCGTATGAGAAAAGGTGGATATAAATCCCAATGCCCGTGCATTTCTCCCTAAACCCTTTCCCTCAAATGTTGAAGGTTTTGTTGGCCGTTCTTTTATCATTTCACATATTTGGCAGTTTTGCGCTTAGCACTGTGGTAATTTTTTGGTAAAAACATCAATTTTTTATTTTATGGTTCCAGGTTGCAAAAAAACAATGATATGGTTCCCGTTTTCAAGAGTAAACATGATGTAGTGTTCAAACTTGTGTCATTTTTAAATGGATGAAATAAATTAGATTTTCATAGAAAATTAGCAGTTGATACATATATACAATTATGCATATGTGTATGTATGTATGTAAGTATGTATATATGTATGTATTTGTTTATGTATGTATAATTATGTATGTGTGTGCATGTATCCATTGAAAATATTTTATTCCATGGACTTCTGACAGTGACAGTATCATGGTAAATAATTATGTCATATTTTAATTGGTGTTTCTGGATCGTTTTCATGTCACACTTGAAAGTCGGCAGTTGCAAATTAGTTGTTCTGCGGCATATTATTAAGTTGTTTTGACTAACCTGTACTTGTTACTTGTTATAATTTGTTAATTCAGTAACATTATATATTGATATACTGCAGACATTGTTTTTACTTTAGATTTTGAACAAACAGTTAGAATCATACAATCATATTAACATGTTTCTATTTAGAACAATAGCATGGATTTTGGTATGACACCATGCAACAAACTAGTTTGTCAGTATATTTTTCCATTTGCGAAATGCGACATTAATTGTTTTACATACCATGATGGACATTCAGCATCTTCTGTTGCCATCCTAGGTGAAAACATTTTCAAAATATAATAATTATAAAAAATGTTGTGTATAACTTTGTTCTGACCATTATATGTTGGCCATCTGACATACTTTACCAAATGTCTTGTGGTCAAACTTTTACGATTACCAACAAACAGTTGAAACATATTTTTCTGAAGCTGTAATCTTAGATTTTCTTATAGTTGCAGAACTATTTTGAAAAAAATATTTTTAGTGTATTGATAAATGTGTATTTATTTATATATTAAATGGGTGTATGTAACAATAAATATTTGTGTACCTGATAAATAAGGAAACCATTTTTGACTAGCTCCATGACAGTATTTTTAGTTGGTTTCACCAAGCTGATATTACAATATTTAAACCACTTTGTTGCTGTGTGAACATGACACATGTTTATTTAGATTTTTACAGTGTTGTGAAGTTGGTAGAGAAAGTTACACAACCAGATTGTATAACTCTCTGCTTGCATGTAAGCACCTTGAACACAAGTGTTCATACTAGTGTAAAATATAAAAATGTAAGCTTAGTTGTACATATTTCTATGTTGTCACAGTCGGTTTGGGAGTTTGCTGTGCTCTTCCATCTGTAATGAGTTGTGTGTGATGCAGATTGCTACCACCGTATCTGTTGTTATGTTTTGTGAGTTTGCTGTGCCCTTCCATCTGTAATGAGTTGTGTGTGATGCAGCTTGCTACCACCGTATCTGTTGTTATGTTTTGTGAGTTTGCTGTGCTCTTCCATCTGTAATGGGTAGTGTGTGATGCAGATTGCTACCACCGTATCTGTTGTTATGTTTTGTGAGTTTGCTGTGCCCTTCCATCTGTAATGAGTTGTGTGTGATGCAGCTTGCTACCACCGTATCTGTTGTTATGTTTTGTGAGTTTGCTGTGCTCTTCCATCTGTAATGAGTTGTGTGTGATGCAGATTGCTACCACCGTATCTGTTGTTATGTTTTGTGAGTTTGCTGTGCCCTTCCATCTGTAATGAGTTGTGTGTGAATGCAGCTTGCTACCACCGTATCTGTTGTTATGTTTTGTGAGTTTGCTGTGCTCTTCCATCTGTAATGAGTTGTGTGTGATGCAGATTGCTACCACTGTATCTGTTGTTATGTTTTGTGAGTTTGCTGTGCCCTACCATCTGTAATGAGTTGCGTGTGGTGCAGCTTGCTACCACCATATCTGTTGTTATGTTTTGTTTGGTTACTGTTTTACTATGACAAGCCTGGACATTCATGCGATGAATCTGCACAGCTAGCAGGCTTTGTTCATTGATATAAATAGAGTCGGTGTTGTGCAGTGGGTGATGCCTCTGGTGTTTATTGTTTGAAGTAAAGCCAGTATAGCAACAAGCAACATTCGAGTGTCAAAATTGTCCTAGGGTGCAATACTTTCCATATGGTGACATGTTGTCTCCAAAAAACTATATATTTACCTGGACGGGTGGTGTGTATCTTTGTAGCCACAACATTGGTATTTAGGCAGCATGCCAACTGGTCTTACATGTAAGACACTGTTTGATACATCGCAGGCACAAGCTGTTCAGCAGAATGGGTGCTGCTATTTTGACAGTGTAGTTATCGAACTTAAGAAATCGTCATGATCTAGCACATGATACACGACAGCATATCTAAAGGTAGATGAGACTACTGCGTGCTTTCGTTCATATTTTTACATGCATACTATGTTCACATGACGATAATTTGTTGTAAAATACAGTGATTCTTAATTGTTTGTCTATTAAAACATTGTTCAAATACTGTATATTATTATTGTTTCCACTTAGTAGTAGTAAGTAGTCACATGCATGCTTGCATATGTGCATACAATGACCATTCCAGTTTAACGTCAGAGCTACCAAGTTGAGTTGGAAAATATGTGTGATGTTCAGTTCCACAAAAGGACACCAGGCACTGATGTTTATAAACAGGACACTATGTGGCAGCACTTCTAGTTATAAACAAAATCAGGAAAACAACCGTTTATACAGGTCACTGACGATGATAAGAATAACGTCGTGGATTCTATCGATTCTCTGCAAAATCCTCCTGTGCATGTGAACAAATGTATCAACACGTGCGTGAAAATAAGCCAGTCTGTATTAATAATTTTGAAATGGCAAATATGAATGCGATTTACAGGTTTATGCATGAGAGCGTGTGATGGATGCTAAATGTGTGAGACTCAAGCCAAACGCATTAGACTTGGTAGCTCTGAATATGCACATTGTCGATATGCATATTTTATATTTATATGCGTACAGATAGTCATGATTATATAAACATGAACAAATGTAACTACTCATAAACATATAAATGTTTAACTTGTTATGCTGTAAAATAAGATTGTCAGCTATTTGTTTGGATCTCTATTCATTGTTTCTTCTGTTTTTTGTTTTATTGGTACAAGTGTCCGAGGTGGGTAGAAGACATGTCGTTGTTCAGGAATAGTTTAATTAATTTAATTAATATTTACCAGGTTTACTTTTATTGTAATTACTGTTATGAATGTTATTATAACATATCTCCAGTCAACTTTGCAAATAACTTGCCTCAAATAACTGAAATAGTGGTGCCACCCTGCGGCGGATAAACAACATAAACGCCCATTTCCGGGCGGCAACAGCTCAAAATGGCGGCAGGTCTAAAAATGCTTCCGGCTTTCTAAACTTGTTCTTTTCAACATATCGTCATAATTTTAACACGTAAATCTCTGTACATCCTTCAGTTCACCCCTCTTAGTTTCACACTGCTACCATGTCTTCTGAACCAAGACAGGTGAGTTGGTTTGGCGTATTTAGACGTTCGTAGGTTTATGTCAAATTATGACATCGGGGGCGGTCTGCGAATACCAGAGCCCTTTCACCTCGCCGGTTACCCGACTCTAATCGGGGGTTAGATGGTCATATTTGTTAATCGCGCTCTGCTATGAAAGCAGCATAAGAATCTGCTGGTTATTCAACAGTCTGATTACTGCGGACATACATACATGGACACGTTTTTAGTCGGAGCATTCAATTCATCTAAACATAGTCATAGTCTGGTTACAATTTACATGCTTTAAGTTTAATTTGTTTAATTAGTTATAAATTACTGACTACAAACTTGCTTGTTTCATTGAAATGATTAACAATAATGAGTTTTTAATTATATACCTTCTGTGATCTCCTTGAATGTTTGCTAAGAAAAAAGCTGTATAGAATTATAACTGCATTTTCTTGACCGCTAAGAATCCATGCAGAGATGGAGTAAACAAATTTAGACTAGATTACATAACAAAATTGACAGGGTCGAAAGACTTCAGATTTTAGTTGATATCATATATATGATACATCGCCCAAATACCTTGTAGTGCCATGTCTCTAGTTTAAAAATTAATTTCATTGACTAAGCTAGTTTAAGTTTTTCTTTGTTGGGTTCACCCATCAGAAGGTGGTAGCACCCATCACCATTACAGACAAAATTAATATTGGGGGGTGTGCCACCTTGAGGCCCTCCATAAATCTAAAAAACCCAGTTTCAGGCTCTCCAAAAACCTTGATTTCTACGCCCTTCCCGTGGCTTGTCGAAAAAAACGCACACCTTCAGGCTCTCTGAAAACCTGGTTTTGAGACCCCCTTGAGACTCGCCAAGAAACCCCCTTCAGGTTCATATTCTGCCCCCAGTGAAATTCCTGCGGGCAGCTGCCCCTTTTGCACTTCCCCCGTTCTTGCACCTATGTTTCCTAGTACATTTTTCAGTCTTGCATTTAGGTGACACAGATTTTATGAAATGTTTTCATTCCTACACTTTGATTGTGTGTATATCTGAATAATGTCCTGTGTTACTATGCTGTTGGGACAAATAAAAGTAACCTTATCCTTATTGTTTGCATACTAAGTTTCAAGTGATCTGACGGACATTTTGCATTGATTTCTGTGTAAGAACTGAATAGCTAGGTTACCATGTTAGCATGACTAATTTCCTAAACTTTTCTGTTATGAAAATAGTGTGGCACTGTCCCAGGTTGGCTGTATTGCTGATATGATTGTAAAGTGAGATTCTACTGCACATATGATATTTTTGCCTCCATAACATGGATTTCTATTTTGATCAAGAGTCACATCTACATGGGCTGCGTTGGTAGGAAACTTCCATCAAATAAAACTTGAGCATTGTGATCTCTTTGAAATCTGCCGCTAGGCTTAATTTTTTTTATTTTCAACCACTAAGTTTGTTAATCAGATTTAAACTTTGAATTGAATACTACAAGACAAAATACATTCTTTATTTTTACAGTCCTTAAAGTGGCATATGGCCATATTCCTTCCAAACATTTGTTTACGTGTAATCTGTGCAAACTGGCATTTGCTGGTCTGGGTGATATCCGGCTGTTAGTCTGACCAGTGGAGTGCACTGCATGCTCCGGGTGATATCTAAGTGCCCACAAATCAGGATTACCCTTTCTGGTCTTGTGGGGCAGTGCCAGGACTGTGGCTTACTGTGAATTACTCACACCTTGGAACATACATTAGACATGATAATGACAGTTGTCACTCTTTCCCGTCTGTTGGGGATAGCTCATGTTGTTCCCAGCCAAAAGACTGCACAAGTTTGTGCCTAAGTAAGGGTGAACTTTTTGTTGCACTGGTCTATTAAATTCAGCTGATTCAAGTTATATATTGAAAACATATATTGAATCCATTTGTCTTGAAAGTCTGATTGTTTTTATAATATGAAGATTCCTGTTTTATGTTGTAGACTAAATATTCCAACATACTGACCACCAACATAAGAATAGAGAATCACATTATTTGTTTACATTTTACTGTCAAGCTGTTAAGTAAAGTATTAAATGTGCAGTGTTTAACTCCTATTCACTGGTGTATCCCACTAGTTCTATGCAAGTTTAACTATATTCATTAAGTCATTGCTACAGGCAGACAATCCTAAGTACTACTGATGAAATCATGCAAACTTGTTGTTTCAACAGATTGTAAACATGGGTAATGTGTCTCGGATGGTGCCTATTGCTGTTTCTGCCAATTATTACATACATACTATAATTATTACTATTGCATATCAGCAAACATGGTCCAGTTACATGCTGAATATTTCAGCTGGCTGTGATGTGCTAATTGGGTATCATATCTCCTAGTCTCATCTACCTGGTAGTTGTGCAGTCAGGAATTCAGTGAAATGAGTGTACAACCACAGTACTGCTGTTGGATCAATTATGCTGTGCTGTTGCTGTAGCATGTACAGTGATAAGTTGGTAGCTTATACTGAATCATGGTTTCAACACACCAAAGGCAGCTGTTATTGTGATTAAAAGTGTGTATTTTGATCTTAAACTCATTCACATGACCATTTTGTTTGTGGTGTCACCAATTACAGCATCGCTTGCAGCAGATAATAATTTCATGATAAATAAATCAACTCCAAAGTGGTGCCCCCTGGTGAATGACTGACCACTCAGTTTGTTAACTGGAGAAGTAAATAACTTTAAATAACTATCTTTTTGGACGAGATTCACTTAAATATTTCAGAGTTAATATATATTATATATACCTAGATAATAAAACATTTCCAGCCAGCCAATGGACATTTTTTTCCCTAAAATTCTGTTTTAATCTCTATGTACACATTTTCTTATGGAGTAAAATATTGTCTAAAGGTCAAAACTACAAGCACATAATTTGTCTGCTGTGAACCCCGACAAACAATTGTGATATATTCCCATGTGAGAAGTCAGTTGGTTGAATAGCCTTTTATCATGCCAGTGCAGCTATTAAGTACTTAACTGTTGAGTGTAACTAGTTGACTACTATATGCGGGTTAGACAAAATAGCTCTATGGGTTGTCTAGTTTTTAAACTAAACATGCTGCATCAGATCCCAGGATTGAACCCAAAATTCTGGCACATAAGAGGATTTGTTATGCACATGTTTTTTGCCGTTTTTGTCTAGTCCTTTCCCAGATTAGACTGGGACACTTTGCAAGCTTAGCCTTATTATATGTGTATCTGTCTTGACAACGCCTTCATTGATTGTGTTTGTATTAGCCAGATGCACAAAGCTGACCTCCCACAAAACTTCCTAAACATAATACAGGATGGAAGCTCTTGAATGTTCTTGGGAATAGATTGGGAAAGGGTTAAACTAGAACAGTATTTTTTCTGTTTGTATTACCCCTGATGAGCTGAACTAAGTCGGGTTCTGTAGAGTACAACTTCACTGACTGGAAGTTGAAGAGATGTGGAAACACTTTAATGTTTCCATGTGTTCGAATTAAGTTGAATGTTTACATAAGTTTGTGCATCCTGGCAGTACTGGGCAAAGTTTTTAAGAATACAAATAAAAAATTGTAACTTTCATGCATCCAAGTCTAGCTCAGTTCAGAAAACTAAAGTATTTTCTGAACAATATCAATGATACTTAATATCTGTATGACGATTCACACATCAGGTGCACGTGTAATGTTTTAAGGTATTATCATTGTTTAAAAGACCTTGCTAATGCTTTGTCTTTCTCTAGAACGTTAATAGTTCTGTACATATTCCACTTTGTGGCATTATAACACATGTTATAGATGGCGAGCGTCCACCTCGGGTTACTATCAGTTGTGGGATTAAAATGTTATGCTCTCTCTGGTATAGACATTAGATACCACACAGAACGGACCAACAACCTTACAAGTGTCTCTTCTAGGAGACAGTCAATGAAGGGTGAACGCATTTGCCCAAGTTTTGTAACTGCAACAGCTGTGTTTGAACCCTAGTCCTCTCATTCAAGAACCTGCTGGACTAATGAAAACATGACTGCATTGTCACAGTTCTTGACAATGACATTATTGAAATATGTTGGTACTTTTATAAGGAGTTCATTTTAATTTATTAAATACCAACTGTTTGTCCTGTTCTGGGCAGACCAAACGCCAAACAGCCAGGCCAGATTTCAGCAGGGTACATTGTATATACATAGCAAAATAATGTTATTACTATTCATCTGAAACAAAGTCTTAAGTGGTCCCATTTATGATGAGTCCAATAGCACAGATGGTCATTAACTTGATACATGAACCTCACTGGGCACTTTACTTATTGTCAAATAGAACTTGAACTGCAGCAAGAAAATTAATCACAGATCATTGAGATCAGTGCCCATTCACATTGACATATTTGCAACTGGGTTTGGCAGGCACTGAGAAAGAGTGATATATTTATATCTTAACTACACTGACCAATTGACTGCTGGAAAACTACATTCAAGACAGGTCAGATATATATTCATTTTGTGTATTGGTAGTCTTCAAGTCACTTAAATTAATCCTCTTTTTTAAACTTTAAAGAACATCTTTTAAAATTAGCATACCATGGTCATTTTCCTCATGTTTTTTATTAAACACCAATACACAGCCGTTTATTAATAATTGTGTTTTAATCAGCTCGTTTGTTTTACATTCTTTATTTATTTGTTGTTTTAACTAATTGTTTAAATATACATTTAATTTATGTAATCTGTAACCAAGAGCATTTTATGTTTAGTGGTTTCTGGTGCTATACAGATTCATATTAATTATGATTTATCTGTGCATTTAAAAGATCGAGAAAAGACCTCAAGTATTTGTTGTTCATTCACTGTCTGGACCCAGGTCTCTGTCATATATATCTTGTTTGATCGTCTTTCTCATGGTTCACTCTCAGCTTGCCATGTTCTTTTGGGTTCATAGTAATGTTTGCCGTCCTGGGTCTTACCTCAATGCTATTTTAGGTATATTTGTGTTTTTTTTGCAAAATGTGGGCACTAGTGAAAGTCTTGTTGAACATTGTTTCATGGTGAGAAAGTAATTCATATTACTGTTTTGTTTAGTTAGTTTCAACAATTCTCCTTTGGTAATCGTTTGTGACCAGACTGTTTGCATTAATGAAATTTTAGAGACTACTTGTAGAAGACAGGAAGATGTTTGGGTTTAAATTTAAACACTCATATAATTTATGCTACTTTTACAACTTCACATGACAGCCACCATGTACCCTCACAAATATCCCCAGGCAGCTCACATCATCTGTCTCACAGGGACTTTTTATTCCTCTTGAAAATTAACTTAACCTGGCAGAGCTGTAGTGGTGTGGTGCCCAAATCCTGAAATAAAACCTCATTAAAATTACACAAAGCAAACTATCTTCTGCAAAAATCTCATACTTGACTTATTTTTTGACCAAGTATCCAAATATATATTAAATCCTTGTCAATCAGATGATGAATTTTCCATGTCCATGACATTATGCTTAACGATTTTTGTTCCTGAGGATTTAGGCATCAAATTTGTTTATTGTTATTTAATTCTGTTCCCATAATGTTTCATTTTTTTAGCCCTACCAGAATGCATGAGACTCAACCCTGACACAGATCCTGAATTTATAATCTATGTAGTCTGATCAGATACATATCAGGGTAGCCTGATGGGAGAATTGCCTTATCATGTGGTCAGTCTGATAAAGCCTGTCCATGTTGTCAGATACACTTACAGGAGATTCTTATCTGCATCCAGATAGATCCTTTAGAACCAATAATGCCCAGTTAGCCTGTCTAAGAATGTCATTGATCACTTGGAGGGGGTTGAAATGTTTGGACAGGTCTAGGAATTGACCACTGATCACAGTAATGAGAGACCACAGTTGACCAATTGTCATGGTCAAGTGAATGTTTGTGTGTGCAGTTAGGTCTGAAGGGGGTCAGTGTATGTCTAGTGCAATTATTTACCCTACCCTGTATGAGATAAGTGGCTATACTTTAGCATGGGTGAAATATACTTGATGGTAGAGCTGCAAATTTAACTACAGTAAACCTTGGATGTAGCAACTCATTTGGGACTGGCCAATTTATTTTTACATCCTATATTGGTTACATCTGAAATTTTCATACATTCAACAAATTGGGACCAAATTAATTTATTCTGTATTTATTAATTAAATATATTAGAAGCGAATTAATTATATCTGACGTTTACTTGCTACGATTATTGGTCTGATTTTCTACATACTGTATTTTTGTTGGAAGCCCAGTGCATTTATAATTATATAATTTGTTTAAGAGCAATGTTTGTCGTAAACATATTTTGTTAGATTTCAATCCATATTCGTACATACTTAATGTTGGCATTTAACTAGGATTTATATTTTGTGTTTGTATGCTTCAGTGTTAAAGCTAGGAGTATTTCTACTTTCTTTTGAGAAATATTTTTGTTTAGTTATCTATCACTGTTTTCATTGCCATTTACATGTATACAGCATTCCAGCACTTTATGATACTTTGCATTCCCCGAGACCATCCCATAACATGGACCTTATACATACATGTCAATGGTGCTGTCATTAACCCTTTGTGTTCCAGTAACTGGTTTGACTGGCTTTCTCCTGCTGTCTCGATCAATTGTACTATCATTCTGAGACAGAATTTATGTATGAATTTATTGTCCCTTCAGACACAAGATGGCCCCTTACCATAGATCACACAATTAACAAATTTCGCTTTGGCCCATTTTGAGGCAGTTTATGGGTTTCCAAATGTACATGTATAGCATTTTACATATTCAGGGGTGTCATAAGTCAGAGCAAAGTCCACTTGTCTGTGTGAAACTGTAACACTGGAATAATGTACATTATTCAAATCCTAACAAGGTTTCCTATGTGTACTGTTTGTAATCAAGAGGACCCAGCATTTTAAAATACAAGTTTAGTATTTTTATGTATTTTACATAAACAGGCAGTAAAATCCAGGACATTTCACAAACTGGCATTTCGTCAAGTGGTGTCAATGAATTGTTTAGCTTTAACATAAATTTGTGTATGTACTTTTAGTATAAGAAATTAATTGGTTACATGAAATATCAATGTATATCTTAATAAATTATGAAATTATTGTAATTACATGTCTACATTATATTTCATATGTAGTTTATAAAGATAAACAGTATATCGTGGTTGGCAGTAAATGGGTACATGGTGTTTACATTTAACTGTTAGCTGCCCTTGTAGCTGATTTTGAGGGTTCAGTTTCATTACTTGAACTTTGTACATATGGCAGGCATAATATACTTCTTTCAGATTCTACCTACATAAGTAGGGTTTTTCAAACCGTATAACCATTTTTTATTATCGTATATTATGTTTTCATCCTTGTGACTGTCTTTGTAAACTGGTGATGGTCAACGTCTTGTCTGGTATTTCATGTATAGTTGCATTATTGTTATTCCTTCCCATGATTCACTGCCAGTAGCTTTCTCCCTCTGCTAGTTATCCTCTGCCGTTCTTACTTGTATCCCTCATAAAGTAGTCTTAGTTGGTATTCCTTTCCCAACCAGTAACATTCTCCCTCTGTTGGTTATCCTTCTCCACTTTTCTTACTTGTTATATCCCTCATAAAGCAGTCTTTCTGTCTCAGCTGTGCCAAAATCCTTCAGGAAGTTTCTACTGTAATCAGTTTTAATAAATATTTCTTAAATGCGTTGGTGATAAATCTTGTTAAAAAACAGTAAAATTGTCTGTACTGGCCATTGTTGAGATTATGCAATATGTCTGTTATGGCCAGGTTATTGGCTTATATATCTAAGAACAAGTAGAGGACAATGCAGACTACCGGTAGTCATTCGGGCCTTTCAAACTCAAAGGTGTTCCTTATGCACAGATTTTTGTTACGGGCAGGTGTCAGCTAAGTTTAAAGATTTCACTGTACAGAGATTTCAACAATAGTTTGGCAACTATATGGCAGGTAACAAGTAAACATTTATGTATCGTTGGTAGGATAAAATAATATGTGCGTGGGATCAGTCGACTCTGTAATATGTTGGGGGTACCTTTTTTGAATTTTTTTTTATTTCATCTTGATAAAGGTGTGGACAATTATCATACTTTGTTTTACACATATTGGGATACTTAAATTATAAATTTAAATTGTCCATGTACAGTAAAGGCACCTGATTTAGTTGACTTGAAATTAACCATGTAACAACTTGCAGTTTAAATATCGTTTCAAGTTTGTCACCTACAATAAATGACATCACTCTGTCCTATTATGTGCACCCATGCATTGTGTGACATCCATGCAAGATTGTCCGTCCCTAAACCCCAGGTCTGCCTTTATTGGGTCACCACCATCCGTTTGTATACAACCAGTGGTGACTGGTTTCAAAGCCTGACAGCCATGTGGAATCGTAAATGAGTTTGCATTGTTCGCATCAGTAGTTGCGTGAACACAGGCTATAAATTGCGGTTTGAATAAGGTGTGCAGACACTGTGGTGTCCCTGTCGTGGCTGACACGCTTGTGCTGCTGGTGACAGTGGGTGGAGGCAGTCGCGGTGTCGATGTGGCACACTCCCTAGTCTGGTCCTACCGTCGTGCACCTTCCATTGTCAAGCAGGACACCGTCGGTATCGTATCACGTCGAATAGATCTTGACAGCCCAGTCGGAGATCAACTCGACGGCAACATTTGGCCCAGGGTGAAACATTGGCCAGGTGTTATCAAAGCCCAGGTACACCCTTTAAGTCCGGCACGCACACTTTGTGGCGTGCTACCAATGGATTACATGCGGTTACCGTGGAAAGAGTGAGGATGTATCGCAACAGTCAGTTCAACGCGGCGCTGATTCATAATTGCGCTATGAAGATGGTGAGTGTGCGGTCCTTATGTTGGTTTTATTAATTTGTTATCTGAACAGGGTGGCTTGATATGTGATCTGCGCTGATGGGTTATGCATGCTGACAGGACTGATAGTGAGCTGATTGTGGGGTCTACTGTTAGACTCGGCTTGTGTGTTTACTCATGTTTTTCCAGGTTTTTTGCTTGCACTTAGCTTGTGAAAACATCTGTAGGAAAGCTACATTTATCAGACAAGTAGCTGGGTTAGATTAGATAAAATTGACCTGCCCCTCTCCCCAGCACTTGTTCGTTTACTTGAAACATGTCTGGCCTGATAAGGCTGTTTTCTATTGAAATGAAAAGCTTCTAATGGGATTTGTATAACTGTATAAATGTAATATTTTATGGGTTAAGTATTCACAATCTGAAGGAGTAGTCATGCCCATTTTATGAGATTATTACTGGTTTCCTCAGCAAACTCGGTGCAGGAGAAATGCATTGCAAGATCTAGAAACAGTTACCATGCAATACAGCTCAACAATTGAGCCCAATATCCATAGTAGAGCTCTATCTAAGTACCGTATCTAGTACATCAGTGTAATTTAGAAAATTTTACCACATCAATGTTTCGTTAAGGGACCATCTCGGTAAAGTATCTGCATAATGCTGACATCATTCATAGTGCATCACAAAGCCAGACAGTCATTTGTGTTGGGGATAATCACAAAACACTGATGTCTTTTAACCCTAACCCTCTTTTCCCCACCATATGAAACTTCGATTTACATCGGATACCAATGAACATTTCCTCATCCTTCAAACAGTAATCATTATACCATTCAAGCAAGACGCCATGCATAAGCTCAAAATCAGCACCTTTTAATGATTGGAAAGTAAACCATGATTTAAGGAAAATTGTGTGTTTTGAGAACATCCCCCATTTTTTTACAAAGCTGTCTAAGATAATTTATTCCATGCTGCAGTGGGACCAGGGGTAGCACCTTGAACACAAGTGTTCGTCCTAGTATAAAATATAAAAATGTAAGCTTAGTTGTACATATTTCTATGTTGTCACTGTCGTTTTGTGAGTTTGTTGTGCCCTTCCATCTGTAATGAGCTGCGTGTGATGCAGCTTGCTACCACCGTTTCTGTTGTTATGTTTTGTGAGTTTGCTGTGTCCTTCCATCTGTAATGAGTTGTGTGTGATGCAGCTTGCTACCACTGTATCTGTTGTTATGTTTTGTGAGTTTGATGTGTCCTTCCATCTGTAATGAGATGCGTGTGATGCAGCTTGCTACCACCGTTTCTGTTGTTATGTTTTGTGAGTTTGCTGTGTCCTTCCATCTGTAATGAGTTGCGTGTGACGCAGCTTGCTACCACCGTATCTGTAGTTATGTTTTGTGAGTTTGCTGTGCCCTTCCATCTGTAATGAGTTGCGTGTGATGCAGATTGCTACCACCGTATCTGTTGTTATGTTTTGTGAGTTTGCTGTGTCCTTCCATCTGTAATGAGTTGCGTGTGATGCAGCTTGCTACCACCGTATCTGTTGTTATGTTTTGTGAGTTTGCTGTGTCCTTCCATCTGTAATGAGTTGCGTGTGATGCAGCTTGCTGCCACCGTATCTGTTGTTATGTTTTGTGAGTTTGCTGTGTCCCTTCCATCTGTAATGAGTTGCGTGTGATGCAGCTTGCTACCACCGTATCTGTTGTTATGTTTTGTGAGTTTGCTGTGCCCTTCCATCTGTAATGAGTTGCGTGTGATGCAGCTTGCCCACCGTATCTGTTGTTATGTTTTGTGAGTTTGCTGTATCTGTAATGAGTTGTGTGATGCAGCTTGCTACCACCGTATCTGTTGTTATGTTTTGTGAGTTTGCTGTGCCCTTCCATCTGTAATGAGTTGCATGTGATGCAGCTTGCTGCCACCGTATCTGTTGTTATGTTTTGTGAGTTTGCTGTGCCCTTCCATCTGTAATGAGTTGCGTGTGATGCAGCTTGCTGCCACCGTATCTGTTGTTATGTTTTGTGAGTTTGCTGTACCCTTCCATCTGTAATGAGTTGTGTGTGATGCAGCTTGCTACCACCATATCTGTTGTTATGTTTTGTGAGTTTGCTGTGTCCTTCCATCTGTAATGAGTTGTGTGTGATGCAGATTGCTACCACCGTATCTGTTGTTATGTTTTGTGAGTTTGCTGTGTCCTTCCATCTGTAATGAGTTGCGTGTGATGCAGCTTGCTACCACCGTATCTGTTGTTATGTTTTGTGAGTTTGCTGTGCCCTTCCATCTGTAATGAGTTGTGTGTGATGCAGCTTGCTGCCACCGTATCTGTTGTTATGTTTTGTGAGTTTGCTGTGCCCTTCCATCTGTAATGAGTTGCGTGTGATGCAGCTTGCTACCACCGTATCTGTTGTTATATATTGTGAGTTTGCTGTGCCCTTCCATCTGTAATGAGTTGTGTGTGATGCAGCTTGCTACCACCGTATCTGTTGTTATGTTTTGTGAGTTTGCTGTGCCCTTCCATCTGTAATGAGTTGCGTGTGATGCAGCTTGCTACCACCGTATCTGTTGTTATGTTTTGTGAGTTTGCTGTGCCCTTCCATCTGTAATGAGTTGTGTGTGGTGCAGCTTGCTACCACCGTATCTGTTGTTATGTTTTGTTTGGTTACTGTTTTACTACGACAAGCCAGGACATTCATGTGATGAATCTGAACGGTAATTAGAATAGCTAGCAGGCTTTGTTCATTGATATAAATAGAGTCGGTGTTGTGCAGTTGGTGATGCCTCTGGTGTTTATTGTTTGAAGTAAAGCCAGTATAGCAACAAGCAACATTTGAGTGTCAAAATTGTCTTAGGGTGCAATACTTTCCATATGGTGACATGTTGTCTCCAAAAAACTATATATTTACCTGGACGGGTGGTGTGTATCTTTGTAACCGCTACATTGGTATTTAGGCAGCATGCCAACTGGTCTTACATGTAAGACATTGTAATCATATACCATTCATGCAAGACGCCATGCATGAGCTCGAAATCAGCACATGTTATGATTGGAAAATAAACCGTGTTTTGAGGAAAATGTGTGTTTTGAGAACATCCCCCATTTGTCCACAAAGCTGTCTGTCTAAGATAATTTATTCCATGCTGCAATGGGACCAGGGGTAGGAGTCCCTTAGGCCATAAGCTGTGTTCACACTTACACTTTAAAACGGTTTAGTTAAAACGTTTTAACTAATCCAGTCAGAAAACAGACGTGTGAACGCGATTTAGCACTAAAACGTTTTAACTAAAACGGTTTAGCTAATCCACTTCAGTAGGTGGTTTAGTTAAACAGTTTTAGCTAAAACGCAAGTGTGAACGCAAGCGGATTAGCTAAAACGTTTTAAGCACGTCACAGTCATGCGCATTCGATCTTGCGCCTCGTCGCTTCCTGTCTATAACGTAAACATAAACAACATTTTGGCGCAATCACGTATTCGACTTCGATCGACGCAAAATCAAGAGAAACGCAAGTGCGACGCGACAATTGGGACGATGGGGAAGTTCGGCTGTTAGTGGAGTTGTGGGGAGACGATCGGGGGTAGTCCGATTTAGAAGGAAATATAATTATATATTGGTGCATTGCCAATCGTCTGAACCGCAACCTGAGCGAGGGCGCCAAGGCGGGGTCAGGGGGACATCGTTAACAATTTTGTTATGCTAGCTTGTGCATGTGCGCATACCAACTTCCTCCTTAAAACGGTTTAGCTATTGCATGTGTGAACGCTCACAATTTTCAAGCATGAACCGGTTTAACTAAAACGGTTTAGCTAAACAGTTTTAATTCTGTAGGTGTGAATGCAGCTATAGATGGTAGTTTTTGAAATGGTGGATACTTGAATGTAGTTGGTTGCACGAGGCTTGCATGATTTTTATTGATAATTTATACACAATGGAATGTAAATATAATTACCAGGGCTATGAGACCCATAGCCCACTTAGTCTATCACATTTGGGAAAGTGGACATTTTAATAAAAAAATATCCATAGCAAGGCAATGATGTCCTTTGGATGAATGAGGTTGAAAGATTTTTATTGAGAATTTATATATGTATTAGAAGTATAAATAAGTCTATTTAGCCGTAGCAAGGCTATGTTTTCCTTTAAATTAGGCTTGCATGATTTTTATTGGTACAGTATTTTATACATGATAGAAGTTTACATATTTGCTAATTTCTGAGGAAGTCTTCTGTTTTCCAGCATTACGACTAAAACCCCAGGATTTATGCAACAATGCATTACAGGAGAACATGCCAGATGGCGCATCCTCCAGTCTAATGTATGATAACAAAACATACAGGCAGCGTTAAAACAAGTTTCAACTGCTGCAGGCAGTAGCAGTAAATAATCTAGAGCTGTGGAATGTTGAATAGGGGCAATAACTGCAATTATCAGAAGTGATTGAGCACTATAATTACAAAGTTTGCAGGGTCTGTGCTACTAGCCTGCAGTGATAGTCTGCATTGTATGGTTGACTACTGGCCTGTCTTGATAAATATATGGCTTTGATGAATAATTGCTTGGCATTGCTGTCTTATCATCAGTTTCTGGACATCAGGGTTGGGGACAAGTACTTCATATATGAGCACAATTATTTGAAACCCATGAGTATACTGGATACTTAAACTTATATACGTTACGAGTACTGGTTTACTAAGTTTTTCATTGTCATGTTTATAATTGATATACAATTACACTGCTTGTAAAATAAAACGTGTTTATGATCATGCTTAATCATTTAATGAAGACAATCTATTTTACAATGTTCCAGTGGTTATTTACGCTTGTTTTAGTCACTTGTGTCCAAATTAGCACTATTCATTATGGACAGTATTGTCATTATGATTAAGCAAAACAGCAATTAACAATTGTATGTAAATAATAAATTCTCGTTGATCTAGACAAGTGAGTACAGAGTCTTCCACATCATTTCGTTGTCTCCTCTTTGTCCCAGAAATCTGGGGTGGGACTGGCATCAATACTGGTCTTAAATTTTCCCCTTTTATCCCGTTTCACTGCTGTCTCCACCATCCATTTCTCCCATTCCCCACGTCCCTCCCATTTCCGCCAACATTTTCCCACAATCCTCCCATTTCAGTTGTGGTCTTCCTCGTCTCTTAACCTTTAAGACATTCATTTGTTAACTGTTCTTTTTCTAATTATTCCACATATTCCATGGAGTGCAGTGGCACAGTAACTAGAACATCGAATTTTGTTCACTCTACAAAACTCCAACTCGCTCAGTTGCAATGAATGAGTACTTATCTATAGACAATGGTGGGTGTATGTCTATAGTCTGCATTAAATGGCAGGCTTTGGCAGCATGACTGAATGCTTCCCAGAGAAATTGAGATGGTGTTCGATTGAACAGGTGTGCAAGGGAGTAAAGTATAAAGCTCTTTGAGCAGTCCTGACGACTGGATACTGTACTATATAAGAACTTAGCTTTATCCCTTCCTTGTTAATTTAATAACACAATATTATAACACTGAATTAATTATATGAATGTTATTAAATTATTTATGCAATGTTGTTTTAGTTTGCGGATGTACAGAAACATTTTTTATTTTGTGGGACACATTTTTACATCACTATGGTGAGTCGCACAACTTCAAAACTTACCTGTGTCAAAGTTAGTAGCAAAGAAGAACACAGGTGGATGTATTGAAGTGTTTGTAAATATTACTTCTTCCTATTGCTTATGCTATTTCTGTGTCGTTCTTATTTGCATAAACATTACTTCAAGTTTACTGGGTGAAGAATGCGATAAGCATGTGTCTGTGTTTACTCTGGCTCTCTCAACTCCTGATGTTGGAACATGACAAGATTGCTATCTACAGTTAGTCAGTGGACCAGAAGCTACATTATTCTGATAATAATATTCAACCTGACTGAAGCTGCGAAGTGTAGCACAAGATACACATAGCAGGGAGTTCCAGTATAAATATATGGTGTGTATTGCAGGTATGTTAACAATTAATATTGTCAACTCACTATTACTGTATATGTAGGCCTCCTCTAAGGCCATCCTTCTAAAATGTACACACGCCTTATTAGAAGTAGCAAGCATTGGGAGTGATAGACAGAACTTGTTGAGTAGCTGTTCAACATCATGTGTGCTGTAGTCGGAAATGGATTGATTCTGTCCAGCAGCTGTTCCTAGAACCCCCACAGACTGCCTGGGTTGGGGCCAACACAGGTCACCTGATAGGGGAAGTGTTGACGAGTTGTGAGCAATATTGTACTACTGCTGTTGACAGGTTGTGTACAATATTGTATAATAGTATGTGTGCTGCGTTAACATTGTATACATTGTCATACCTGTATTGTACAGTATTGCAAATGTGTCCTTCAGTACTTGTAAGTTATGTTTTGTAACTTAACCTTGTAATATCACTCAGTTATTCTTATTATAATTGTTATTTATAAATATACTAGAAAAAAATGCAGGAGGTGGCCGAGGCTGGGCTGCAGGAGGAGGGGCCACAGGAGGCAGGGGTGGCTGGGGCTGGGCTGCAGGAGAGGGGGCTTAAAAAATAGGAGGCCAGAAATGTTGGTGTTGTAAAAAATAGACCTCATGATCTCCTGTCAAAATCACTGATCCTGTTACATCACATGTTTATCAGTTACAGCTCAGAAAAACAAGCAAATCAAGTTAACACAGTTTCCCTTCAATCTCTCAAGACCGAAACGTGCTGGTGTCTCGGTGACGGAGCTGAGAGCACTTTCACAAGAAGCTGCAATACACGTATTAAAGGATCACAGTGTTTACTGTTTGTGGAGAAAAAACCTTTAATCCCAATGTCGGTTTCTTTCTCATAATAAAAAGCACATCCAGTTAAAAGTAGATTTATTACAAATTTCCCTTCCGAAGTTCAGCTACGTAAGAAAGACACGAAAAATGCTGGGTCTCTGTTACGTGGGTGAGATAATAATCCAGCAATCAGCTGGAAACGAAGTCGGAAAGTTCAGTAGATCAGCCCTGGTCAGCTTACACGAAAAGGTAATCTGAATAAGAAACGATTTCTGTTCAATTGAGTCAGTAAAAGAAAAACTGCGATCGAAAACAGGGATTGACCTCGAAAATCAGCTTCGTAACCAAGACGCAAGAAAAATCTGCTTCCGCGTGACGTAGAAAACCAACACACTGCAGGAAGAGCGTAGTCATCTATTTACATGTTTTCATGAAGACATTTTCGAAGAAAAAACAAAATTTCGGACAACTGCAACTATTTAAGGTATACAGTGCTTATCTGGTCTGGAATGGACTATAAAAAGCACAGTTTCTCACTGTAAGATCAGCCTCGTCACAAAGACACTAGTCATGGCGAATGAGTCGGCTTCCTCGTTACGGAGCAAATGGCGAGGGCTATCGACAAACATATCTAACTAAAACCTTTCGTTGGAGGCTTCATGCTTCTTCAAAACTCGTACCAATCAATTAACTACACTATAACAAAATATTTCTAGGAATGAAATCAGAATAGCCGGTGTCAAACAGTTTTGGTCGTCGCAAGTGTGGTCGTTGCCGAGATCAGCCGAAATGGCAGTCCTCAGATCATTTAAAAAAATTGTGCAACGATAATTAGTTCATTGACAAAGTACTGTAAAGCGAAGACAATTTCATAACAATCATTTAGAAACAAGAAAATACAAGAAAACATCCATAAATCTGCATCAAAACATGCCTTTGAGCAGTTTGCTCTCGCTGGCATCAGCCGCGTAACTTTCGCACGCGAATAGACACCACACAGAAAAATTGCATCATCCGAAAGAATGTGTACTGATATTTTTCCGCCAGTACAGGCGACCTTCTTCTACTAAAAGCGTAGTCCTTACTCGCTTCAAATATGCACATCTTTTGTCACTTCTGATTGGCACGTAACGCTCAAAAACGGACATGGTTCCGGAGTGGCAACTTCAAAATTTAATTTCAGCGGTTAAAACAAACTTCTATAGCCGTCCTTCTGAAAACATGTTGGCTACACGTGTGCTTGTTATGCTCGTGCTGATAGCGTCAGTCCAGTGTATTCATACGCCAAGAAATGTCATTTTTGATTGAGTAAAAAGTATGTCAGGTTACATCACATAATTTTTGATTGGGTAAAACTATGTCGGGTTGAATTACATCATTTTCATAATGATGGCAACAGTGGATAGCATCACCTTTGTGATGGTATCATTACCGTTTTTTTGTGCATCCTGGAAGCCGGGAACTGCCAGCTGAAGGAATGATTGAAGTGATGAGATGATTGCCTGGTCAGGTCACACTGCCTAGGGCTGTATGAATTGTGGTCGAATGAGTACCAATCGTGGTGGAAGTGCACATGTTCAGTGTGTGTTATCTTGTGTCGGCCTGCCAGGACATTTACTAGCTACTAAGTTTGGTTCATTGGAGATAAAACGTACGCTTGTGCAGTGGTGGTTTTTAACTCAAGCGTCTTCAGCATGGATGAAAATGTTATACTTTACCATGTGAATGTAGAAGATGAAGCCGGCCCACAGGTAAATGCTTTGCTGGATTTCTAAGGTCAGTTCCAACTTACTTGGCACGCAGTTGAACTAAGGATGTAATCACAGGGAACTACGTGGGTTGGGAACGTATATTTTACTTTTAGAAGCCATCTGAATTAGAACGGCATATGGTATACTAGGAATGTGGGTGGCTGAGTCACACCAGTGCTGTTGCATAAGTGGGTGAATAGAAATTAAATGTGTTCACCGTGTTAACATGAAATTAATTAAGTGGTAAATACAGTGGAACCTCACTGTTAACGTCACCCTTGGAACTGGGCGAAAGTCACCCGAATAGCCAGGTGACCTTATTAGCGGGACTAATTTTGTATACTTCACTGTTACGGAAATAATTTGGGACTGTCCTAGGGTGACTTTAATTGCTACGTGGCTGTATTACTGAGGTGATCGTAAAGTGGGGTTTGGCTGTATATGCCTGTTAGTTCTAGCTGAGTAGCCAGTGTATGACCTGTGTAGTCAGTGTAGGAGAATTAGAATCACAAGCCCCTTGTTTTGACAATGCAGTGTCACGCCAGCAGCAATATTACTGCTGCCAAGCTCCACATGACACAAGGTTTACTTTCTCATCCACTCTGGCTACACTGGAACTTTTTTACCTGATCAACTATGTTGAGAAAATTAAGAAAGTTTTTTTGGTTTGAGTCGTGTGTGTGTGTGTGCGTGCATTTTACCATGTGTACATCTCCTTTTAAACTAGTTTTTTGTAAGTTCTTGAATGGCTTGACATCTAATCCATAGGACTGTACGAAGTGCTAAACATTTCACTCCTGGCTGACATGTTCATTCAGACAACAATTCAACTTCTTTGGGAAGTATTAAGCCACACTACAGTTACATCATATCAGTTGGTGATTGATCTATGGCTGTCACAGTATAATGTATGCCTGGCAGTGGTGTACAACCAGGAAGGTACAAGCTTGGACTTACCCTGGGGTATGGTTTGTGATATTTAACTCCAAACACCACTATCTATGGTTAGCATAGGGTGGTTTATTTTCAGAGTTTTCCTTTTCTGCAGTTAGTGGGTCCACTACAGGTTACACATTTACCCCTTGTGTGGGATTTTTTCTTCCCCTGGCATAAACACAAGATAGGACGGACCAACGACTTTAGTGTATCTTCCGAAAGATACAGGCAAAACATGGGTGAACGAAATCCCTTCATCCAACAGGCTGGCGCTCTGCCGCTGGATCACTGCTCCCAATTGGGACATGTGGACTAGATATGTTGTTTACTTGTCTGTCAGGACATTATGAAGATAATAAACCTTGCCATTGCTGTAGGCCTTGCTAGTGATGTGGGGCTTCAGTAGATACACTACAACATCATGTACGGAAACAGACTGTGTACTGGTGAAACATGAAACACAATCCAGCAATTGTGCTTGACCAGGAGCAGTGATGATTTACAACAGGGTCTGGTTTCATCTGCCACAACACTTGTTTACACAAGTTATTGGTGGTGTTTATAGAAACTGGTTCAGTCAGGTATCAAATGGCTACAAGGCGTTGTCATAATCAGGTGTTAGACCTCTTGGCAGTTTCTTGTCAAATGTGCATATCTTTTACACAATGAATGTTGATGATATATGACATTATTAATACACTGTACTGGGTGTTCTCATTGGAATGCATAGCTTGATCATCATTAGGGGATTGTTTGTAGTGAAATATGCATGTCATAAACATGATCCTGTTTAGTAATACATTTTGAGCATATATATATATACCATACACTTTTATAACAATACAAAATACCAATGGATGATAATGTCTATATTAAAACAAACGGATTAAGCAATCTAAACATAAATATGCAATATTAACGATGAATGCTCCAAAGAGAGCTCTAAGCTGGATAATTTGTAAAAACACGTGTATACAATAAACGTATACTCACATGCATGCATTCATGCAGACACAAACTTCACACACAGATCTATACATGTTCATACATACAGTTGTCAGTCTAGTCATGTTCCTTTTTCTGCCCATCCAAGTGCTCTGTTAGTATAACCCCCATGTTAAGTAATTGGGATGCACAGTGGCATAGTAGCTAGATCATCGGACTCAGTTGAGTGTACCTAGTTTTGAATCCTGTAGTGCCTTTTAGAACCTTGGGAAATTTTGTTCATTTTAAATTGCTCCAGTTCACTCTGCTGTATGAATGAGTACCTGGATGTAGAGAGTGGTGGATATTTGTGTATGAATAGTCTTTGTGCATTAATTGCAGCATGGCTGAATACTTCCCCAAGAAGTCAAGATTGAACACGTCTGCCAGGGAGTAAAGTGTAAAGCGCTTTGTGCAGTCATAAGGACAGGATACTGCAATACATAAAACCTTACCTTTCCTTTTTTCTTGTGTCTACAGTTTGTCAACCCTGAGATGCCTGGCTACGTGGGTTTTGCCAACCTGCCCAACCAGGTGCACAGGAAGTCCGTGAAGAAGGGCTTTGAGTTCACTCTCATGGTCGTAGGTAAGTCAGACTTAGTGACAAAATATAATCTGCCACAGCAAACTGGGTACAGTCGCGCCTCATTATAACGCGGTAGTCGGGGTCCATGAAATGAATCCGCGTTATAAACGTGGCGCGTTATAAACGTGGCGCGTTCCCATATCTGCCGTCAGGGGCGCTACGATGACACCGCTGCTGCACGAAGAACGCCATCGAAGCCAAAGTGTGCACGTCGTGCAGTCTATACGAAGCTGCCAGCCAACGTCAATGTGTATTCTGTTTAAATGTCATACACTGTTGAATGTTGAACTGAGTACAATTCATGAATTGTGTACCGTTTTTAAATAAACAACGGACCAACAAGCCACGGGCAACTGAACGATAATATGGTACCGCTGACATAAGATCTAAAATAATGACCTCGCACTCAGCAGCTGAATATGCAAATGATTTGACAAACGCTGTGTTAGAGTTGATTAAGGATTTAAAGCTATAACTACGCTCACAATTGGCTTAACTTCGTCTTTCAATCAATATCAAAATACCAATTTAGAAAGCACATTTACCTTGCCGAACAATATTACGATTCACCAATTCATATGCGGTTGACGTACAGGCAGTAGCTTTGCGCTTATCGCAGCGAAAAGCTAGTATTTGTTACGCAATGTTAGCTTACTGATCTTGCCTACTAAGCTGTATTAAAACGTATTTAACCAATCTTAAGCAAGGCATATTTGTGAATTTCAATTGCACTTTACAAGCTGCCCGGCGCGGAAACCAGGTGAACTCGCGATCCGCGGAAGCCATGAGCATGACTAGCAGATTGGAAACGATTCGTTTGATGTTGGCGCAAAACACAATACCTTGCTCCACATTTACTGTTCCTAAAGTTAAAATTGACCATAATTATAGTCAAAGAAACTTATGCCTTTGATAGCGTTGGCAGTGCAGAATAAACAACGGCAACGTAGTGACGTGCCTCACACTTGATTCGTTGCAGTTGTACGTCAACGTTAAATTTATTGTCCACCAACTAGTCTTTCAATATACACATGTTGTGGACAAAGACGGGGATAACTTCACACAAAACAATTGACAATTATTACCTTGTTAATATAGTTTGTCATAGCGACCATTTTTCCCCTGGCGGCAGAAATTCGGGGTCCACGACCGACCGCGTTATAACCGAATCCGCGTTATAACGGGGTGCGTTATAACGAGGCGCGACTGTACTAAGTTGCCAAATAGTGAAATGGAGTTGATTATCTTCTTTTGGATTCTGCAGATCGTAAGCTTTAAAATTATATTTCATTTGTTGAAACATCTTCAGTAGTTTTTTATTTATTGCTAAAATTAAAACAAACTTTAAAAAGCAACATTTTTAGAAACAAGGTCATTTGGACTGATGTTATCTAACGTTCTAATCTGGGAACATAAATATATGCATTTTATAAGTTTGGATTATTTGTCGAGGTCAGTAAACTGGACGTTGAAAGATGAGATTACATGCATTTCTACAAAAATCAAAACATTGATGGGATATGACATAGATGGGTATGTTTGTCTCATGTGTAGGACAGGTCTGTGTGACTTAACACATGGTACACTGTAGCAGGTCACAAGTTATATAAACAAAATATCTAAAAGTTTATAAACATAAGGCTTGACTGATTTAGCTAACTTCCTTCCAGCTATTAATTAGTACCTTTGGATCATTCCGGGTAACAGATGAGACAATCTCGCTTTATCAGTCGACATGTAATGTGGTTTTGCATTAATTATGTTCAATATTTTTATATTTAAGCGAATAGTAATTAGACCATTTGTCATACCCAATTACATTGCTCACTGTGTAGCTATTGTGCTGGAAATTGGGTAAATGTCATTTCATACTTCAGGTTTGCTAGAACAGAATTGTGCTGGCCAATGTAGGTTAATAATAGGTCACTGGGTCCCACTATCACTTCTAAATTATGGGATTTGGTTTGTTAAATTAAAAGCCTTCACTACCTGTGAGTTATTTTCAGTGCAACATAAATTAGAATCGGTCATTGTAATTTATCTACAATTTACAAAGCAAAGATAGTGTGAAGTAGCAAATGCGTCACCAATTATTTTGTCACCATGCTAGACACGTTTGTTTGTCGTTTCTTCTTAAAAACGTAACCTCCATAGTGTATACACAACTATAATGATTGTGTGGAGGCAGATAGTCAACAATCGTCTCAGTCAATCAAGCCTGACATATTGGCCTCATTAGGCAGAATGTTAGAAAAAGCCGGGAAATGTTATCATGGAATTCCAGAGCTAATTATAACTGTCTGAATGCTTAGTTCATCAGAGGAAATGGGTTGGAATTTGGGAAGTAATTAGGGATTATCTCAAAACATACAACGCCATTAGTACACAAAACCAACGTATTTAAATGTGTACCTCCTTCCCTGCTGCATGAAAAGTAAAATTACCTATATGGGTGAACTTTGGCAACTACATGGTACTTCAGCTGTCAGAATGCAAAAATGTATCCACTCAAAGCTGCACTTTTTTGAAGTGAGATCGGAAATCAGGGAAAATATAAAACATTCTGGAAAACGATAAATATGTATGATGGTAACTGAAACAACTGCTGATCTCATGAAACCAATGTTATGTGGTATCTCACATCAATGTTGTGAAATAAATGCTGAATACCATGTAGATCTATTGTATATGGATCCATATTTTGTATGGGGTGGTATACAGTTTTTATATATGCATTCACTGACCAGAGTTGTTGATGTAACAGTGCCAGTACACTGTAGACTAAGCATCAGGTCATCAATCATTTTAGTTATAAATGCGATTTTTCCCTTTTGGATATGCACACTCCAACTCAAAGTGAAATACCTGACTGAATTAAATAGCCAAACAGTTTTCAAAACTGCATAAAATACCAGATAATAATATTTATTTCCATTTGGTATCATAATATTGATTAAAAAGTACATGTACAAAATATATATCATAAAAAGGTCACTATAATAAAGATGCACATTAAACAGTTATTAACATATATACTGACTAAATATAGTACTTATAATTTTTAAGATGTAACATATAATTGTAGTTAAATAGGGTGTATAATAAAATAATAGTATATTATGTGTATGCAGTACTATATGAGATTATCCCTGGATATTTGTCTAATCCATATATGCAGCTGGACTTCTGGGTCAGTTTCCCAGTAGGGCTGTTACATCAGAGAGAATTTCCCTGAACACAGAAACACATATCCTGTGACTTGTAAACATCAGTCAGGCTTGATATCAGCCTCTACAGCTGGTCTGGAGTCTGTTATCCAGGCCAGGCGTCAACATGTGTTGTAGGATCACTGGTGTTAGTGGCACTGAGATTTCAAGAAAAACCATGGGCTTCTGTTTAAAGCCAGTGTTTGTGATTTTAGTCAGATTAATAACTTTATTTGTTTATTGATAATAAGCACATAAAGTTTTACTAGTCTTTGACATCAGTGGCGTAGCCAGGGGGGCCCTGAGGGGGCCTTGCCCCCATCCCAGAAAATTAGGAGGATAGTTGACTGAGGACCTACAACTGACATAGAGTGACAAGGTACAGAGGTTATAGGGATGCCTGTGTAGGACTTCCCAGTCCTACCCTTTGGCAGAGAAATTTGTCATCATTCAAATGGGATTAAGTTAACCAAAGTGGAGAAATCCGTGCTTCTCCCGTAGGCGATAAGCATCCAATGCACACAAAAATGTCATCATTCACAATGTGCTTGATGGCTAATGCCTAATGCCTAATGCCTATTAATATATAAACACAAGGATGCAAAATGATAGTTGCCCAACAAGATGATTAGTTACTGGACTAAAAACAAAGATCAAGTTGCACGTTGCAGCCAAAGCAATTTATCTAGTCGATTTTCCACTGGGTAGTTGGAACTTCCTATCGTTCATTTATTCATTTTTATACATGACAGGGACATTTTTGAGAAGCTCACTCGACGCCACCACCGCAGTACGGGTTTTTTGTGAAGTTATTGGTTGAACGCCAGCACCTCATCATCCATGTTAAGATACGAATGTTTATTGTTTCACCGGAGTAAGTGACAAACATTGGTCAGTAAACTTGGTTGTCATGTCGTCATTGTGTGTGTTGGAGCTCGCAGTGATGGGGTTATTGAATGGTTGGTGTTGGAGCTCGCAGTGATGAAGTTATTGAATGGTTGGTGTTGGAGATCTCGCAGTGATGGGGTTATTGAATGGTTGGTGTTGGAGCTCGCAGTGATGGGGTTATTGAATGGTTGGTGTTGGAGCTCGCAGTGATGGGGTTATTGAATGGTTGGTGTTGGAGCTCGCAGTGATGGGGTTATTGAATGGTTGGTGTTGGAGCTCGCAGTGATGGGGTTATTGAATGGTTGGTGTTGGAGCTCGCAGTGATGGGGTTATTGAATGGTTGGTGTTGGAGCTCGCAGTGATGGGGTTATTGAATGGTTGGTGTGTCTGTTTGCTTACAGCAGTAGTGACCTGTACCATCTTGGTGCATGCCAAACTTGTGACAACCAGGTCAACATATTCACCATAATTTATTGATGCAAAATATATACAATATTATTATTAAGACATGCACAATTATATTTAAAGTAGGTTTGAGGTACTAAACCACAGTAATCATGACAGATACAAAGCAAGATAGGAATATTTTTATTATACTGTGTTATATGCATTTTAATAATATTTTTACTGCTCATAATTTGTTGGTGTTTTAATGAACCGGGCAATTCCACTGTGACGGATGTTACATTCAGAGAGGTCAGTAACTGCCCTGATTGCTAGAGTGGTACCCCCAGGACATGTATGAGACTTGCCAGTGTCCAAGTCTACAGGGAGAAATGCCTAGGAATATCTAAGGCTTGGTGGGTAATCAGAAATATATGCGTAACGGACCTTACTTCAAAAAGGACATGGGTAAAAACCAACTAACTTTATTTTTAAATTGTGTGAAACCCTTAAATTGTACAAATAAATGTTTGCCCTTGGAGTGAAGGTAGCCTGGCTATAGAAGACTACCTTGGAGTGAAGGTAGCCTGGCTATAGAAGACTACCTTGGAGTGAAGGTAGCCTGGCTATAGAAGACTACCTTGGAGTGAAGGTAGCCTGGCTATAGAAGACTACCTTGGAGTGAAGGTAGCCTGGCTGTAGAAGACTACCTTGGAGTGAAGGTAGCCTGGCTATAGAAGACTACCTTGGAGTGAAGGTAGCCTGGCTGTAGAAGACTACCTTGGAGTGAAGGTAGCCTGGCTCTAGAAGACTACCTTGGAGTGAAGGTAGCCTGGCTATAGAAGACTACCTTGGAGTGAAGGTAGCCTGGCTGTAGAAGACTACCTTGGAGTGAAGGTAGCCTGGCTGTAGAAGACTACCTTGGAGTGAAGGTAGCCTGGCTGTAGAAGACTACCTTGGAGTGAAGGTAGCCTGGCTGTAGAAGACTACCTTGGAGTGAAGGTAGCCTGGCTCTAGAAGACTACCTTGGAGTGAAGGTAGCCTGGCTGTAGAAGACTACCTTGGAGTGAAGGTAGCCTGGCTGCAGAAGACTACCTTGGAGTGAAGGTAGCCTGGCTGTAGAAGACTACCTTGGAGTGAAGGTAGCCTGGCTATAGAAGACTACCTTGGAGTGAAGATAGCCTGGCTGTAGAAGACTACCTTGGAGTGAAGGTAGCCTGGCTCTAGAAGACTACCTTGGAGTGAAGGTAGCCTGGCTATAGAAGACTACCTTGGAGTGAAGGTAGCCTGGCTGTAGAAGACTACCTTGGAGTGAAGGTAGCCTGGCTGTAGAAGACTACCTTGGAGTGAAGGTAGCCTGGCTGTAGAAGACTACCTTGGAGTGAAGGTAGCCTGGCTGTAGAAGACTACCTTGGAGTGAAGGTAGCCTGGCTGTAGAAGACTACCTTGGAGTGAAGGTAGCCTGGCTATAGAAGACTACCTTGGAGTGAAGGTAGCCTGGCTATAGAAGACTACCTTGGAGTGAAGGTAGCCTGGCTGTAGAAGACTACCTTGGAGTGAAGGTAGCCTGGCTGTAGAAGACTACCTTGGAGTGAAGGTAGCCTGGCTGTAGAAGACTACCTTGGAGTGAAGGTAGCCTGGCTGTAGAAGACTACCTTGGAGTGAAGGTAGCCTGGCTGTAGAAGACTACCTTGGAGTGAAGGTAGCCTGGCTATAGAAGACTACCTTGGAATGAAGGTAGCCTGGCTGTAGAAGACTACCTTGGAATGAAGGTAGCCTGGCTATAGAAGACTACCTTGGAGTGAAGGTAGCCTGGCTGTAGAAGACTACCTTGGAATGAAGGTAGCCTGGCTGTAGAAGACTACCTTGGAGTGAAGGTAGCCTGGCTGTAGAAGACTACCTTGGAATGAAGGTAGCCTGGCTATAAAAGACTACCTTGGAATGAAGGTAGCCTGGCTGTAGAAGACTACCTTGGAATGAAGGTAGCCTGGCTATAGAAGACTACCTTGGAGTGAAGGTAGCCTGGCTATAGAAGACTACCTTGGAGTGAAGGTAGCCTGGCTATAGAAGACTACCTTGGAATGAAGGTAGCCTGGCTGTAGAAGACTACCTTGGAATGAAGGTAGCCTGGCTGTGGGAACTACCTTGAATTGAGGTAGCCTGGCTATAGAGACTGCAGCAGATTGAAGGTAGCCTGGCTATAGAGACTACCTTGGGTGAAGGTAGCCTGGCTGTAGAAGACTACCCAGGTGAGAAGGTAGCCTGGCTGTAGGAACTACAGGTGAGTAGCCTGGCTCTAGAAGACTACCTTGGAGTGAAGGTAGCCTGGCTATAGAAGACTACCTTGGAGTGAAGGTAGCCTGGCTGTAGAAGACTACCTTGGAGTGAAGGTAGCCTGGCTATAGAAGACTACCTTGGAGTGAAGGTAGCCTGGCTATAGAAGACTACCTTGGAGTGAAGGTAGCCTGGCTGTAGAAGACTACCTTGGAGTGAAGGTAGCCTGGCTATAGAAGACTACCTTGGAGTGAAGGTAGCCTGGCTATAGAAGACTACCTTGGAGTGAAGGTAGCCTGGCTATAGAAGACTACCTTGGAGTGAAGGTAGCCTGGCTATAGAAGACTACCTTGGAGTGAAGGTAGCCTGGCTGTAGAAGACTACCTTGGAGTGAAGGTAGCCTGGCTATAGAAGACTACCTTGGAGTGAAGGTAGCCTGGCTATAGAAGACTACCTTGGAGTGAAGGTAGCCTGGCTATAGAAGACTACCTTGGAGTGAAGGTAGCCTGGCTATAGAAGACTACCTTGGAGTGAAGGTAGCCTGGCTGTAGAAGACTACCTTGGAGTGAAGGTAGCCTGGCTATAGAAGACTACCTTGGAGTGAAGGTAGCCTGGCTGTAGAAGACTACCTTGGAGTGAAGGTAGCCTGGCTGTAGAAGACTACCTTGGAGTGAAGGTAGCCAGGCTATAGAAGACTACCTTGGAGTGAAGGTAGCCTGGCTGTAGAAGACTACCTTGGAGTGAAGGTAGCCTGGCTATAGAAGACTACCTTGGAGTGAAGGTAGCCTGGCTGTAGAAGACTACCTTGGAGTGAAGGTAGCCTGGCTGTAGAAGACTACCTTGGAGTGAAGGTAGCCTGGCTGTAGAAGACTACCTTGGAGTGAAGGTAGCCTGGCTGTAGAAGACTACCTTGGAGTGAAGGTAGCCTGGCTGTAGAAGACTACCTTGGAGTGAAGGTAGCCTGGCTGTAGAAGACTACCTTGGAGTGAAGGTAGCCTGGCTCTAGAAGACTACCTTGGAGTGAAGGTAGCCTGGCTATAGAAGACTACCTTGGAGTGAAGGTAGCCTGGCTATAGAAGACTACCTTGGAGTGAAGGTAGCCTGGCTATAGAAGACTACCTTGGAGTGAAGGTAGCCTGGCTATAGAAGACTACCTTGGAGTGAAGGTAGCCTGGCTGTAGAAGACTACCTTGGAGTGAAGGTAGCCTGGCTATAGAAGACTACCTTGGAGTGAAGGTAGCCTGGCTGTAGAAGACTACCTTGGAGTGAAGGTAGCCTGGCTATAGAAGACTACCTTGGAGTGAAGGTAGCCTGGATATAGAAGACTACCTTGGAGTGAAGGTAGCCTGGATATAGAAGACTACCTTGGAGTGAAGGTAGCCTGGCTATAGAAGACTACCTTGGAGTGAAGGTAGCCTGGATATAGAAGACTATCTTGGAGTGAAGGTAGCCTGGCTATAGAAGACTACCTTGGAGTGAAGGTAGCCTGGATATAGAAGACTACCTTGGAGTGAAGGTAGCCTGGCTATAGAAGACTACCTTGGAGTGAAGGTAGCCTGGATATAGAAGACTACCTTGGGGTGAAGGTAGCCTGGATATAGAAGACTACCTTGGAGTGAAGGTAGCCTGGCTATAGACGACTACCTTGGAGTGAAGGTAGCCTGGATATAGAAGACTACCTTGGAGTGAAGGTAGCCTGGCTATAGAAGACTACCTTGGAGTGAAGGTAGCCTGGATATAGAAGACTACCTTGGAGTGAAGGTAGCCTGGCTATAGAAGACTACCTTGGAGTGAAGGTAGCCTGGATATAGAAGACTACCTTGGAGTGAAGGTAGCCTGGCTATAGACAACTACCTTGGAGTGAAGGTAGCCTGGATATAGAAGACTATCTTGGAGTGAAGGTAGCCTGGCTATAGAAGACTACCTTGGAGTGAAGGTAGCCTGGATATAGAAGACTACCTTGGAGTGAAGGTAGCCTGGCTATAGAAGACTACCTTGGAGTGAAGGTAGCCTGGATATAGAAGACTACCTTGGAGTGAAGGTAGCCTGGCTATAGACGACTACCTTGGAGTGAAGGTAGCCTGGCTATAGAAGACTACCTTGGAGTGAAGGTAGCCTGGCTATAGACGACTACCTTGGAGTGAAGGTAGCCTGGCTATAGAAGACTACCTTGGAGTGAAGGTAGCCAGGCTATAGAGGACTACCTTGGAGTGAAGGTAGCCTGGCTATAGAAGACTACCTTGGAGTGAAGGTAGCCTGGCTATAGAAGACTACCTTGGAGTGAAGGTAGCCTGGCTATAGACGACTGTCAATTACAATTCAGCTTGAAAACAAGAGTATAAGGAAAATGATTACATAATTGTGTGCGACGGACATTACGTGACGGATGTTACATTTTGTCCACTATCATAAAATGAAGTTCTGTCTCCATAAAAAGCAGTACATGGTCCATTGCTGTGATGATAAAAGCATTTTAATGCATGATGAAGATCATGATGTGGATTTTGATGACTTAACTAAACTTTCACAGACTTTCAAAATGATACGAAACCACTGAGGAATTACCAATGTATCCATAGTCTCTTGTACATTTCTGTCACGCAACAGCCTGTAATTATTCTAAAGGTAAAGTTCATCTAAAAACTCAAGTTGAAGACAAACAGTGCCCTAAAATGGTTACACAACGTCAAGGGTCTGCAAATAAAAAAACAGTCCAAAGCATCACTGCCTGTGAAAAGTTAAAAGTCCACCGATGTCATATCCAGGTGCATTTTTAGATTACCATTGCATGGAAATCTTTCCTATAGGTCTAAGTAGTAGAGCTGGTATCATGTGGTATGGATTCATTCCAAATTAATAGGTGGGGAAAGATCTGCCTGATTTTATTATATCATCTTGTATCATATCCAGGACTACTGTGGCCTTGTATCAAACTCTACAGTTAATCAAAATCAGGGAAACCCATCCTCCAGTGATCCTTTCATTGATCATGGTGGGTGGCGGCAGCTTTTTCTTCATCTTCTCTCTAACATAGAAGATCTTGTTCTCTTTGGATGGCCATTTCCAGGTGGTACCAGCTCGGTGCATATTATTTACATCATAATTCCCATCACGAATCTGCGTTACCTCTCCAGGATATTCCTATTTTTGGGTAGTCTGTAGCCTTGAAATTATGTGATATGTGTTGATGTCAGAACCATGTGATGAGGAAAAAAATATGTGCAACAAGAATTTTCTGTTTTTCTGCAAATTAAGGGTCTTGTGAATACATTTTGACCCTTTGTGTAATGAAATAATGAAATTTAATCTTTTCCCTCATGTGCCTTGAGTCATGGGATTACCCAACCACAATTTTAAAGAAATTATGACTTAAATATTTGTTTAATTGTAATGCTTTGGTCTAAATGTCATGTTCACATTGCATACTGATTGGCAAGGTCAGTATTCATTACTATCTCTAACAGATACAACCCTGCTTTGTGCTGACAGGGGAAAGCGGGCTAGGGAAGACTACGCTGGTAAACAGTATCTTCCTGACCAACCTCTACCCAAACAGGAAGGTTCCTGACGCCGCAGGTACGTCCAGCAACTGTATCATGTAATGTTAGTCTTAATAGAATTCTCTTATGTCCAATTTGTACATGTATTTAATATCACACCCAATTTTACATTCTTATTAATATTATTATACCATATTGTACAGTGTGTGTCTGTCTGTCTTATTCTGTCTGATTCTGTTTCTCTGTCTGTCCGTCGGTCGGGTCGGTCGGTTTGTTTGTCTGTCTGTTTGTCTATAGAGAGTCATGGTAGTGTTGTGATTAGAACATCCATTTACCAGAGTTATAGGTTCAAGACCCAAACCAGGCCCCATAAGTTCGGTGGAAAAACCTGGGGACCATTTCAGAAGCCAAGTTTTGCTCTTTAAAATCGAATTAGCTCATGGACTCAAGTCAGCCAAACCCGTCCGTAGACTGATACTTCAAACCCAGTCCAAGATACTTCAAGTCAGCCAAATCCAGTCCAAGATACTTCAGTTCAGGTCAGCCAAATCCAGTCCAAGATACTTCAGGTCAGCCAAACCCAGTCCAAGATACTTCAAGTCAGCCAAATCCAGTCCAAGATACTTCAGGTCAGCCAAATCCAGTCCAAGATACTTCAAGTCAGCCAAACCCAGTCCAAGATACTTCAAGTCAGCCAAACCCAGTCCAAGATACTTCAAGTCAGCCAAACCCAGTCCAAGATACTTCAAATCAGCCAAATCCAGTCCAAGATACTTCAAGTCAGCCAAACCCAGTCCAAGATACTTCAAGTCAGCCAAATCCAGTCCAAGATACTTCAAGTCAGCCAAACCCAGTCCAAGATACTTCAAGTCAGCCAAATCCAGTCCAAGATACTTCAAGTCAGCCAAACCCAGTCCAAGATACTTCAAGTCAGCCAAATCCAGTCAAAGATACTTCAAGTCAGCCAAACCCAGTCCAAGATAGTTCAAGTCAACCAAACCCAGTTCAAGATACTTCAAGTCAGCCAAACCCAGTCCAAGATACTTCAAGTCAGCCAAACCCAGTCCAAGATACTTCAAGTCAGCCAAATCCAGTCCAAGATACTTCAAGTCAGCCAAACCCAGTCCAAGATACTTCAAGTCAGCCAAATCCAGTCAAAGATACTTCAAGTCAGCCAAACCCAGTCCAAGATACTTCAAGTCAACCAAACCCAGTTCAAGATACTTCAAGTCAGCCAAACCCAGTCCAAGATACTTCAAGTCAGCCAAACCCAGTCCAAGATACTTCAAGTCAGCCAAATCCAGTCCAAGATACTTCAAGTCAGCCAAATCCAGTCCAAGATACTTCAAGTCAGCCAAATCCAGTCCAAGATACTTCAAGTCAGCCAAACCCAGTCCAAGATAACTGCGTATTGCTGTCTTGTGCAGTGGTGCAGTCTAGTAGTAGTAGACATTGTGAAAACACATTAGAAACTATTGAACATATGGACCTCACATTTTCATGTTTTGGCTCAAATAAATGAGGACTTCAAAAAACGGCTGAGGTCTAAAGAGTTAACAGCGATCTTGTCTAACAACTGTCAACACCAGGGTGCGCCACTAGGACATTTTTGCCAGTGTGTCATCAAAATAACGTTCTCTGTGGTATGGTGACAGCTTTATGCAGTTTGATAAATCTCCTTATATTTAACGACAGATTCTTTTTAATGATGGATTTTCCTGATGAGCTCGTTACCTTAGTGAACGAGTTCTCAGGCTTACAATATTGAGGACTGCGTGTTGCTTGTAACTTGTAAGGTCACGTTAATGTCACGTTAATGTCGGTCCTGTCTCATTCATTGGGGGATTGCGAATGAATCACTGAGGATGACAAGCTCTGTTTCAAATACAGTCACATGGCTGTGACCATTTCAGAGAAAGGTCACCTTAGGTCATCGTGATGATAATGGTAACTTACACGTGACCACTTCGCTGTCGGTTTCACCACGACCCTTGCCAAACCTGTTCCCATACAGAAGACTGTTTCCTTTAGGAAGCTACGTGCCATAGACGTGGAAGCTTTTAAGCAGGACATTGTGGCTTCCCCCATGTTACAAACTACAGATGGTGATGTGGATGGTTTGATGAGTGCTTTTAATGAAGGACTCACATCACTCATTGATAAGCACGCACCACTTCGTATTAAAACAATCACCCAACATCCAGATTGTCCATGGTACACTGATGAATTACATCAGGCTAAACATCTCCGACGGAAGCTGGAACGACGACGACAGAAGAATCGCCTGACTGTTAACCACCAGATATATAGAGACCAATGTGTTGTGGTGAACAAACTCATAAAACAAACCAGGGTAGCATACTATTCGGAAAAGATCACTGCCTGCACCCATGACCAGAAGGGCATCTACAAAGTGGCGAAACACCTGCTTGGTGAAAGGGGGTCTCCATCTCTTCCTCAAACGGCGTCTCCCATTAAACTAACTGAGATGTTTAGCTCTTTCTTTATGGAGAAGATACAAAACATCCGACGTGGCCTCCAGACGGACCAGGTGCATGGTGTTGACCTGGAGGTTGACGCCTCATCTGTAACTACACCACTGGATAGGTTTACTCGCGCATCTGATGGTGAAGTGAAGACCTTCATCCTGAAGTCACCTGATAAATCCTGCGACCTCGATCCGGTGCCCACATGGCTTCTAAAGTTGTGTGTAGATGAGCTACTCCCTATTATCACCGCGATTGTCAACGCCTCTATGAATAGTAGCTGTGTGCCTCGTGCATTCAAGTGTGCTCATATACGACCACTACTCAAGAAATCAACACTCGATCCAGACATCCTGAAACACTACAGACCTGTGTCCAACCTTCCTTTCATTGCTAAGGTGTTAGAGAAGGTTGTAGATACACGGATTGAGCGCCACCTGGTGAGCAATGGTCTTCACGAGGAGCTTCAGTCAGCCTACTGTAGATCTCACTCGACCGAGATGGCGCTCCTCAAGGTACAAAGCGATATCCTCGAGTCTCTGGATAATGGTTGTGTCACAGTGTTGGTCATGCTCGATCTGTCGGCTGCGTTCGACACTCTTGATCACGGAATTCTGTTGAATCGTTTTGAGAGCTTATTCGGAATCTCTGGAGCTGCTCTCGGCTGGATAGCATCGTATCTCCACGACCGTTACCAGGTAGTGGTCATAGATGGTGAGCACTCCAATCCAGTTCTCCTGGAACATGGTGTACCACAAGGCTCGGTACTCGGCCCAAAGAAATACACCATGTACTCAAAACCACTAGGAGCCATTATCCGTCGGTATGGACTGTGTTATCACTTCTATGCGGATGACACCCAGTTGTACATCTCGTTCAAGCCGAAGGACGGTGCAGCCCAAACAGAATCCCTGGAACTCATTGAGAGGTGCCTCACGGACATTGAAAGATGGATGCACGCAAACATGCTAAAACTGAATAGTGAAAAGACTGAGGTTGTGTTGTTCACATCCAAACATAATGCCAAGCAGATGGAAAACGTTACTGTGCGTGTTGGCGACACTGACATTACATCAGTGAACAGTGTCGAAAACCTGGGTGTTATCTTCGACTCTGCCATGAACATGGAACAACATTTGAACAGTGTCTGTAGGTCTGGATATTATCACCTCCGCAACATTGGGCACATTAGGCGTTATCTCACAAATGATGCCACTCAATCACTAGTCAACGGGCTTGTAACATCACGTCTAGACTATTGTAACGCTCTGCTCAGTGGACTGCACCAGACATCAATTAACAAGTTACAACGTGTACAGAACACCGCGGCACGGATTGTAACCAGAACATCACGCTACAGCCACATCACACCAGTGTTGAAAAACCTGCACTGGTTACCTGTTAACTATCGTGTGCAATTTAAAATCCTGATGCACACATATAAAGCCCTACATGGACAGGCTCCAGGATATATATCGGACATGCTGAAATTGTACCAACCAAGAAGAATGTTACGATCCATGGATTCAGTGACACTAGAAGTTCCAAGGGCTAGAACAGTTACATACGGCGACAGAAGATTTCAGTGTTCAGCAGCCAAGTTGTGGAATGCGCTACCGGTTCACATTCGTGAAGCAAAAACACTGAACACTTTCAAGAAGCTGCTAAAAACACATTTGTTTCTAGCTGTTTTTGGTGCTTAACTCTTTCTAGTCAGTTTTTCTTACATTTTAAAACAATATATATATATATATCATTTTATTATACCGTCTTCTAAAAAAAATTTTTTTTTTTTTTTATCATGCTATCGTTTTTATGCTTTGTTTTTACTCTCTATGATTATTCTATTGATTGTGTACAGCGCTTTTGAGCAGGCTTTTATGTATGAAAAGAGCGCTTTATAAGTTCGGTATAATAATGGTCTGAATGAAGGCTAGCTAATTGAATGAGACCTCATAAGACCAGATTCTAATAACCATAACATGTATTTGTACAAACTTGTCAGTTAGTTGAACATAACCGAGTGCTTGAAAGGTCAGACAACTAGATGATTCCTTACCTAAAACATTTATTTTATTTATTGATATTTGACTGCCTCAGAATTATTTTGGCTCAAGTCTTCTGTTGAAACAATTTGTTGGTTAGATGTTTAGAAACACCCTAATGACTACAACAGAAAGTGGAAAATAATGTTTTTAAAATCTTTATTTATTTTGTACGTACGAACATACGTGCGTACGTATGGTGTATGTATGTATGTATGTACGTACGTACATACACCACACAACTTTGATGCTATGTGTTTCAATGCATTGTTTCTTCAGTGGTAGTACTGGAACAACATACATCATACCTAGGAGGGACATGACCTGCCATGATCTGCTGATAGCAGGACGCAATGTCCTGTGTTAGTAGAAACCATTTTTGAGCAATGCATTATATTGTTATTTTATTGCTTCAAAAATATTTTATTTTCAGACAAAATCAAGCAGACGTTGTCCATTGAGACGTCAACTGTGGAGATTGAGGAGCGAGGGGTTAAACTGCGACTGACAGTCGTTGACACACCAGGCTTTGGGGACTCTATCAAAAACACAGACTGGTTCGTTAATGTCTTGTTGCCGCACTTGCATTTTCATTATTCGAGTGTTGAATCAGATGTGACGTATCAGTTTACATATATATGCACACATGCATGGGTGTGTGCTTGCATGCACACACAGTTTACACACAGAACACATGCAAGCACGCACGCACATACTCACTCACACACACATCACCACCACACACACACACACGCACACACGCACACACGCACACACAACAGGTATCATTTTTAAAATGTCTTCATTTTTCTCATTTCATTTTAGAATTGTGTTGCAAAATCAGACCGATTTAGTATTAGTCTGATAAATATCTACAAATATTATTAGTTTGTTTGTCATCACAAAATTAAACAGTTGATGTTCTATTTTCCTTGGCACAGCTTCAAATCGATCATTGGCTACATCGACTGTCAGTTTGAGAAGTACCTGACAGACGAGAGTGGACTTAACCGCAGAAACATAGTGGACAACCGTGTCCACTGCTGCTTCTACTTCATCAACCCAGCATGTCACGGGTCAGTCGTGTTGCTCACGCCTTTATGCAGGATTACAGGATTAAATTTTTACCAGTACAAAAATGTATCGGTAGATACGCAGGTCGACACGCACACATACAGTCCAGTCCAAACTTGCATATGTAACCTGCCACAGCAGGGTGGATATTAAGTAGCAGATTTGAGAGGTTTAGTTTTGTACCTTTCTGGATTGCACAGGCCATAAGCATTAAAACGATACCTCATATGTTGAAATATCTTCATAGTTTTTTAGTCCTTTGGCCGAAGGTCCAAGGGACTATTGCCATCACTCTGCATCCGCCGTCCGCCGTATCTCATAGACATTTCAGGTGGTAGTGTCACTATACACAAGAAATCTGTATGTCATTGAATCATTCTAAGGGCACCCAATGACCCCCCCAAAAAAGACCCCAAAACTGGTAAATTTTCACATTTTGCGTATTTTTTCAAAAACTCTTAAGTAACTTTTTCTCAAATTTTGAATAGACATTTCATATGGTAGTGCCACTATACACAAGAAATCTGTATTTGATTCAATCATTCTAAGGGCTCCAAATGTCCCGTAAAATGCTAAATTTGTTAACTAAATGGTTTACTGTAGCAGTAGCTCTAGAAGGCTTCCAGTCCTTTTGTTCAACTAATCCCTTTTCCCACAACATCTGTCACACCTCACTGTGGCTGGCTGGTTAATGTGTGACTAATCTGTAAGTGCTCACTGGCAGAGGCTTGGGTCACTGTGGCTGGTGGTAGGAAGTATGACTAATCTGTAATTGGTCACTGGCAGAGGCTTGGGTCAACAAACACAACACCTTGTACCAGAAATAGAACACTATTCCCCTTCCCAAAACATCTGTCACATGTCTTGTATGGATATATATGTTATGCAGTTGCTTTATATAAGCAGAAAGTTAATTGAAATTAGTTATTCTTAGGCCACAGAAAAGTAATTCCCAGTTCTCATCGATGCATGTATTTAAAAATATGTGCCACAACATTTTATTTTCTATTATAATTATTCCTCTAAATGCAAGACGTGGTGCAATAAGTGAACAATAAACATGTAAACATTTTACTTCCATCATAACCCTTAATGATTTGTAACTATGATTCACCAAAAAACATTTGATTAATAATTACCTACAGGGTTGTTTGATTTATGCCGGGCAGAAACTGTTTCTGCCCGGCAGAAACGGCAACAATAGGAAATACATGCCATTGATAGGCAAACGTGTTCTTTTTATAAAAAATGTCAGTTTCTTTCTGTACCTGTCTACGTATGATAACCATTTGTCTGCCATGCTCACAATAAACATTACATGAATGATAAAAGGAAGATCAGCCACTTAACTTGTGGATTATTATTATTATAAAACTGCTCTGCTACTGCTTGGTGGACAGTTAGCTGCAACTGTCTTTGAGTTTGTTTACATTTTGACAAATTACTATTATATAGCACTAATTTTTGAATGAATCACATTTTGAGAATGAATGTCATTGTTTGCGGTGTAACTTTTGTATGCTTCATTTTCTGCTGCTACAAGTTGCATTCATCTGAAAGATTATTCAATTACCTATCCAATGATAATACATATGTTGTGGTGTTGGAAATATATAGCTTTGGTATATTGTACATGAGGGTTGTGATAGGAAACTATTGGACATTGCGACAGTCCAGAAAGACAGTACAAGATGTGTCACTCAATATATGAAGTGTGACTTTCAGATACTTCATTTTGTAGTGCTATGGATTATGATGGGCCTCTCCATTAGCTCCCTATATAATTATGTGAAATACATCATTATGTCATTAAAATATTTCAGAACAGGCTAACGCTAAGCTGCAACTGTCTTTAAGTTTGTTTACTTTTTGGCAAACTACTATTATATGGCACTAATTTTTGAATTGGCACGACTAATGCTAATATATTGCACAAAATGACTTCTACGGGAAACAACGTTGGTGTAAATTATCATCCCATTATTCTTACTGACAAAGATCTGTAAGTTAGGTGAGTAACACCTTCAAAGTTCTGACAGCAGGACACTGCCTTTGGTGAAGTCGAGACAAAAGTTTGACAAAGGCTTCAATTTCAAACGGTCTATCACCGTCCAGCTGACCCATTTTTTATTTCTTTAGACTACCTTTTGCTCTCAGATAATCTGTCCTCTTAATTTTATACATAAACACATAATCTGGCATAACTTTATACATTTTTGTAGCAGCACATTTGTATTTCAAGTGTATCATATATTTATCACTTGTTGTGTATTACCCAGCTGTGGAGATAAGATTCTCTGCCTGCTATTGTTTGATGGAAACTGTAACTAATCTGTAATTGGTCACTGGCAGTAGCTTGTGTCAACAGACAGCATTAAGCCACTAGACCCCTGTTAAGCTGGACAGTTGCCTGTAGGTTTTAAACTGTGTCAAACAGTGAGTCTACCTTTTGCTCTCAAATAATCTGTCCTCTTAGTTTTACACATAAAGACATAATCTGGCATAACTTGAAAAGTCTTTGTAGCAGCACATTTGTTCTTACAGTGTACCATTGCAACATAACATACATATTACATACTGTGTGCCACATTTGAATGTTGTGCATGTAATATTTCCATGCAATCCATTTGCATATATAATGTAAAACTTCAACAGCCGTTTTCTTCATTTTCACTTTTTGACCCCTACCATGTTCTATGCTCCATAACTTCGCCAATTTTTGTAGCAGTCATAATTTTTGAAACTGAAGCACCCTACCAAACATTTACAAGGATGTAAGAAAACAATGTTACAATTTTTCCGACTTTGCACTCAATTGGTCAGCCGGGGTCACATATAGACGTATTAGTCCAAAGGACTTCAGGGCCACTTGGCCCATTTTTATTTGCAACATTGAAGCAAACTTTAAAAAGGTGACGTTTTGAGAAACAAGGTAATTTTGATTCATATTGTCAATTGTTTTCTAATCTGTGTTCGTAAATGTGTGCATTTTATTAGTTTTTAATTGTTTGTCGATAAAAATAAACTGGACAAAGTTGAGATTATAAGGTGTGCAGTTCTGCCAAAATCACAACATTTATGGGACATGACCTTGACAGTTATTTTTGGCTCATGTGCAGAATAGACTCATGCAACTTCCTACCGGGTTCGTTGTGAAGGGTCACATGTACACAACAATACATATCTACAATAATACGTGCTTACTCAAGCGTGACACACATTTTAAAGCATAGTAGACATGTCAATAACAGTGAGGGTCAATAATATGTTTTTGCTCCTCAAATTTCCACCCATCCAAAATGAAGTCAGCCCGTCGAAAAGACGGGTAGACAGGTCTCTAAATATAGGTTTGATGTTACTGTATCCGTACATAAACTCTTATGCTTTACCCAGGAACCAGTGTTGTTCAGATTAATCAATTTTATCGATGATTGGTTGATTCATGCTTCCGATCAATTACAATCTTGTGTGATCAATGATTGTTTCAATTGTATACAAAAATTACGGTTACTAAATACCAAAGCCCATTGTCATTGTTCAAAATTGGTATGCTTATGGTTTTTCAGAAAGATGTAGTGTATAAATATCACAAAACATGCAGACATTTTTCGAGGTAGAATCCTTGAGTTTCATTCGGGAAAGTACTGGGTGGATTGGACAAAATATTCAGTCACTCAAACAAATCAAAGAAACGGTTGGTTATTTACCATAGGAACATAGGAGCACTTACGTGGTGGCTCATCAATATTAATAACTGTTATATATTAAGGCGTCCTTGTATGTTTCTCAATGTGCAGTATATACTTTATACTAGAATAAATATATTGCCAAACTGTCTTTTTAATAAGCCTGAAACATTGTTTACCATTTAAATGTTGTGCCTGTGAAACATCTGTATTGTAAACAAATCATGTAAATAGTCAAACATCTGTTATTGCCACTTACCATTGAGGCAGGCGGAAATACAGCTACATGCAAATTGGGTCAGATAAGTGCTTTCTGATACCACTGTTTTTCCGATCAGGTGCTGTATAGTTGCATCATGGGGCACAGTGGCCTAATGGTTAAAGCACCATACTGTCAATTGATAGAAATACAGTTTGAGCCATTTCATAATTTTGGCAAATTTGTTCAGTTCGCATTGCCAATGTCTTTTGGAAGAAACACTAAAAGCCATTTGTCTCGTCTACCCAGTATCCATGCAAGGGAAAGTAACAGATCCCAGCTGTTGCAAAAATAAATGAAAACATTACAGAACATTGCATCTTAGCTTTGTGTAATTTGTAGCCAGTTTCATAATATACTCCCATATAAGACCACACATTATTATTTTTAACATGTGATTGCAGATTGAAGATGTTGGATATTGCATTCATGAAGGCAGTACATCACAAGGTGAACATTGTTCCCGTCATAGCCAAGGCAGACACCCTCACCAAGGCCGAGTGTATGCGCCTCAAGAAAAGGGTAAGTCTAATTAAAAGGCAAGAAACCCTTCAAGCAGTTGGCTAGAGGGAATGTCTCAAGTAGGATTTCCATAGTGGTATTGGTCGAATTTGTTGGTTATAACATTTTTGTGTCTGTAAATCATCCACTGGTGGGTACCCAAAAACATTGATATTTTAAATCACTAACAAGCATGTATTTATTACATTACCCTTGGTAACATGGTGTGTAAGGTGGTGGGGACAAAGCAAGCACTGGAGGCACACAGTACACCTAGGGGGTCCTGGACATGCCAACTTGTAACAATTTGTTTAATACCTTGGTAATGTCGGTTTTGACCATGTGGCATAATTTAAATTCCTGGTGTTCTACATATCCCAGGCTCACCCACAGACACTGACATATAATTCACCTGCGTAAACAACCTGTTGTTGGCTGAGATGAGTTTGAAGACTTTAAACACCCATAGCAAACGTCATCATTAATTTTATATCATTATTTCTTTGCAACTTTGAGCACCCAAAGTGTACTAACCAGAACACTAATTTTTATATGCATGCATGCATGAGAGAGAGTGGTCATTGTAGCAAGGTGCTGTCTATGGTGTTAGCAGAGATAGTGTGTGCATGAGAGAAATGTGGTCATTGTAGTGAGGTGTTGTCTGTGACAGGTGTTAGCAGAGATAGTGTGCACGTGTGTGTGTGTGTGAGAGAGAAATGTGGTCGTTGTAGTGAGGTCGTTTCTGTGACAGGTGTTAGCAGAGATAGTGTGTACGCACGTGTGTGTGTGAGAGAAATATGGTTGTTGTAGTGAGGTGGTGTCTGTGACAGGTGTTAGCAGGGATAGTGTGTGCGTGTGAGAGAGAAATGCGGTCGTTATAGTGAGGTGGTGTCTGTGATAGGTGTTAGCAGAGATAGAGCAGCACGGCATACAGACGTACACACTGCCCGATTGTGACGAGGACGAAGATGATGATTACAAGGAACAGTGCACCCAGCTGAAGGTACTGTCTGTATTCACTCTATTATTACATGCATACATATATATCACAGTCCTTAGCACTGCCCAAAGCGCATTACACTTTACGCCCTGGCAGACCTGTTCAATCGAACTCAACACCATCTCAACTTCTCTGGGAAACAGTCAGCCATGCAGCAATTAATGTGGGAAGACTATTCGTACACAAATATCCACCACTGTCTATAGAGTGGTACTCATCCATACAGCTGAGTGAACCGTTGAGTAAACAAACTTGCTGAAGGTTCAAAACGCCAGCACATAATTCGAACCTGGTTTCTCTCGATTGAGAATCCGATGCTCTAGCCACTGCACCACTGGGTCTATGACTTTGTATACTTGCCTTAATTATCACGCACCCCTCCTTTTTAGCAGCATCTGACATTGACCTACAACTCAAGCTGATCATCGGATCCATAATTATTGTAAATCGCTGTCATCCAGTGACAACATGAGTTAGAAAGTTCCACCTGCAACCACATGTGGATGAGTAAATTACTTGCCGTTTTACTTAGTTGACATGCATCAACCCTGGCTGAACTAAACTTCAATTCACGCCAAACTATGTGATGGCATCTCTGGGAAGAATTCAGTCAAAATGCTATTACTACATGAAAGTCATTCACACATTTCACTACTATCATCGGCCAGGTACTTATCCGTACGGCTGAGTGAACTGTGCCAAAATAGTGTAAACAAAAGCTTCAAAAGAACATCTGAAAACCTCTATTGATTGTCTGAAGTATTAGGCACATCTAAATTGTTTCACGTCCTCTATTTTAACATAAAATGTCTGCAAAGCACCAACATTCAGTACTTAGATATGTGTTTTGTTTCACAGGCTGCAGTACCGTTCGCTGTTGTGGGCTCAACCCAGGTGATTGAGGTGAGAGGTCGCAAGGTCAGGGGTCGCATGTACCCCTGGGGTGTAGTGGAAGTGGAGAATCCGGAACATTCTGACTTCATCAAACTTCGCACGATGCTCATGTGAGTGGCAATCCGTCTCAACTGTTGTAATAAATATTTCCACAGGTGCAACTATCTTGATGTGATGCACAATTGCCTTGTATTTGTATAAAAGAGTACATTTGTAAAGTGCATCCCGATGTAATGGAACAAGATAGTGGCAGAGTAGCAGAAATAATGGACAAGGCCATAGGCTGTGTCCAATTATTTATGCTACTGTGCCAGCTGTTGAGTTAGGCAAATTGCCGATAGCAAATGTGCCATTTTATGTTTATTTCAGTTGATTGCCTTAGCACACTGCAAAATTATATAGATTTGGGATCTCAAAATTTAATAATCAACTTCTCCTTACGCCTAAATATTCATGACATGGTTTATCCTTTCTGATGAAAAATACGTTCTCATACAATTTGCTCACAGTACCAGTTCGCATTCGTAATGTCAGTCCATTTCAGGCGTTGCGTAATTGGCCCAATACTGAAAATGACACTGGAACAGCTGAGGCATGTGCTTATGTTATATGCCAACAGCCACCAGTCCTTTGATACCACGTCTCTTGCTACTTCAGAGTAGTTACATCATAATTTGTAGGCGGGGCTAATGTTGTGGGGGGGCTAATGTATTCTGGGTGGGGCTAGTGTTTGTGGGTGGGACTAGTGTATTCTGAGCAAGGCTAATGTTTGTGGGTGGGACTAGTATATTCTGAGCAAGGCTAATGTTTGTGGGTGGGACTAGTGTATTCTGAGCAAGGCTAATGTTTGTGGGTGGGACAAGTGTATTCTGAGCAAGGCTAATGTTTGTGGGTGGGACTAGTGTATTCTAAACGAGGCTAATGTTTGTGGGTGGGACTAGTGTATTCTGAATGAGGCTAATGTTTGTGGGTGGGACAAGTGTATTCTGAGCAAGGCTAATGTTTGTGGGTGGGACTAGTGTATTCTGAACGAGACTAATGTTTGTGGGTGGGACTAGTGTATTCTGAACGAGGCTAATGTTTGTGGGTGGGACTAGTGTATTCTGAATGAGGCTAATGTTTGTGGGTGGGACAAGTGTATTCTGAGCAAGGCTAATGTTTGTGGGTGGGACTAGTGTATTGTGGGCAAGGCTAATGTTTGTGGGTGCAACTAGTGTACTGTGGGCAAGGCTAATGTTTGTGGGTGGGACTAGTGTATTGTGAACGAGGCTAATGTATGTGGGTGGGACTAGTGTATTGTGAACGAGGCTAATGTTTGTGGGTGGGACTAGTGTATTGTGAATGAGGCTAATGTTTGTGGGTGGGACTAGTGTATTGTGAATGAGGCTAATGTTTGTGGGTGCGACTAGTGTATTGTGGACAAGGCTAATGTTTGTAGGTGGGACTAGTGTATTGTGGACAAGGCTAATGTTTGTGGGTGGGACTAGTGTATTGTGGACGAGGCTAATGTTTGTGGGTGGGACTAGTGTATTGTGGACAAGGCTAATGTTTGTGGGTGGGACTAGTGTATTGTGAACGAGGCTAATGTTTGTAGGTGGGACTAGTGTATTGTGGACGTGGCTAATGTTTGTGGGTGGGAATAGTGTATTGTGGACGAGGCTAATGTTTGTAGGTGGGACTAGTGTATTGTGAACGAGGCTAATGTTTGTGGGTGGGACAAGTGTATTCTGAGCAAGGCTAATGTTTGTGGATGGGACAAGTGTATTCTGAGCAAGGCTAATGTTTGTGGGTGGGACTAGTGTATTGTGGGCAAGGCTAATGTTTGTGGGTGCGACTAGTGTACTGTGGGCAAGGCTAATGTTTGTGGGTGGGACTAGTGTATTGTGGACGTGGCTAATGTTTGTAGGTGGGACTAGTGTATTGTGGACAAGGCTAATGTTTGTGGGTGGGACTAGTGTATTGTGGACGTGGCTAATGTTTGTGGGTGGGACTAGTGTATTGTGGACGAGGCTAATGTTTGTAGGTGGAACTAGTGTATTGTGAACGAGGCTAATGTTTGTAGGTGGGACTAGTGTATTGTGAACGAGGCTAATGTTTGTAGGTGGGACTAGTGTATTGTGGACGAGGCTAATGTTTGTGGGTGGGACTAGTGTATTGTGGACGAGGCTAATGTTTGTGGGTGGGACTAGTGTATTGTGAACGAGGCTAATGTTTGTGGGTGGGACTAGTGTATTGTGGACGAGGCTAATGTTTGTGGGTGGGACTAGTGTATTGTGAACGAGGCTAATGTTTGTAGGTGGGACTAGTGTATTGTGGACGAGGCTAATGTGTGTGGATGGGACTAGTGTATTGTGGACGAGGCTAATGTTTGTGGGTGGGACTAGTGTATTGTGAACGAGGCTAATGTTTGTGGGTGGGACTAGTGTATTATGGACGAGACTAATGTTTGTAGGTGGGACTAGTGTATTGTGAACGAGGCTAATGTTTGTAGGTGGGACTAGTGTATTGTGAACGAGGCTAATGTTTGTGGGTGGGACTAGTGTATTGTGGACGAGGCAGGTATATTGTGTGCAGGAGTAGTGTATTGTGGGTTGGGCTAGCACGTTATGGGCAGGGGTAGTGTTTGTGGCCAGGGCTATTGTATCTTGAATGAGACCTATTATATTGCTGTTGCTGCACACAGCACACACATGCAAGACCTTCAAGAAGTTACCCAGGAGATTCACTATGAGAATTTCCGTTCGGAGAAACTTGCTGCAAGTGGCGGCACAGCCATACGCAAACTCAGGTCAGTGGCGACCTCTACCAAACATATGGGACACCAGTTGGTTTTTTGCAGCTGCATCACATTAGAAATCGTTTTCAAAGCCCGTGAAAATGCACTAATAGTTCAGTGTCAACATTTTGGGAATAATATAGGATGTGTTATTGAGGTTTTTATTTTGTAAAATGAATCGTGTTTAAACAAACAAAATAATTTTTTTAGAAACCTTACAATTGTACACTGATTTGAGGCAGCCTGTATAGTCTAGTAGAAATCAGCACATTCTTTACCAAACCCGGACATTTTGATTAAAAAGCAAATTTTTGTTTTAGGATGACCAGTAGTGTTTCCTGAAATTCCAGGAAACACCCAACCAAAATCAACCCTGGGAACCTCGATTTTTTCATGAACTATATACGTACACTGTCAGTAATTTTTTGTAACATTTTCTTTTTATTGGCTGTCCATACATAAATGCAAATGAGTTTAGGCACACTGACTTCCACTGGCCAGCAAGTTAACGGTTAGAATACTTAATTGTGAAGGTTTGTATTTTATATATCCATTAACTCGCTAATATAAGAAATCAAGTGTTTGCCACAAGATTAGATCTTACCATTGTGTATCGAAAGCCAATGTTTTACAATCCAAACACGAGCAATAATATCACATATATATTAATTTAACCAAAGTCCGTAGTACTTAACCACCCACTCAAGACATTTTACGCAGTGGATCTATATTCTAAATAAATAACAGCTATTGTATTAATTACTTTCTTACAGATTGTTAGAAAAGTTATAATAAATTTATGTACTGATTGTTCTGGATTATTATGCATTTATATGCTTGAGCGATTTGAAAATGTGTGGTATGGAAAGCCAAACATGATATTGTTCAGAATTTTGTAGCTAAGGCGTAACTGTAGATCTTGGTTGATTTATTAGTGAAAAATTCATAGTTAGTAAGATAGCATGTAAAATCCCAAATCTCTGAGTAATTATATAAAGTGAAGTTAGCAACTGTTGTTGTTACCCATAATAATCATATTATGAAGATTGCCTAGAAAATAGTCATACATCTTTTTTAGGGACGGGTCACTGATATGGAGCAACATGTCATTTGTTAAGAAGGTGGTGGTGGCTTAATGGTTAAACTTAGAAAGAAAGGGATATATTCAGTGGTGGCAGTGTCAAAACTACAAGGTGATGGGTTGGCTGAACAATTCAATAATCCAGTTGATCATTATGTCAATAAAAAATGTGGAAAGACTTACCCTGCCTCAAAAAAATGTGACTAAATCATCTCAGACAACAAACCAGGTTGTTGCATCTGAATGTATGCCAACTCGTACGAACTCGAGAGGTTACGATTATCAAACGCACTGTCGCATCAAACAGGACAACATTGATCTGGCCAAATTCCTGACCTTTCTGCGAAGTCACAACCCATTTTCCACCAACAATGATAGCTGATGAGAGAGTCAACGTAGACGAAGCTGTGGATATTGGAATTAAAATCCACCAGAAAATCACAGATCAGAAGTACGGAGACATCGTTCTCAGCAAGTCAGACCGAGTGAAAACCTTCGCAGATGTGATGAAACCTATCAAACTGAAAGGTGGAAAAGATGTGCACATGTCGTCGACGGAGCTGTACCAGAGACTATTGGCCAAGGCATATACTTCTGGACCACCAGATCTCAGTGTCTTCTCACATGAGCTAGCAGCCGTTGCCCCAGCTATATTCCACGACAACGGCCAGTTTAGTCTAAATTAGTTTCGTACTTCGCTACCCTCGATCCCCATGTTGTCTGCAATGATGGAATTGATGACAAAGCCACAGTTGTGGATGGATGTGCCTGCTGCATCAGATACCCTGGCCAAAGACAGGTACCTTTCATGAAGTGTGTTCATCTTATGTGATGTATGTTCTCCACTTGGCAGCACACGATAGGGCCTGGTTCATAGTATTTGACAGCTATGAAGTGCTCACCACCATGGAACCCGAACAGAAGCGACGTAAATTGGGCAAGATCCTTTCCACTGATGTGTTGGTTGGACATAACACTCCAGTGCCTTCAGACAAAAGTAGTTTTCTTTCAAACAAGCACCACAAACAGCAACTCATTAATCTCCTCTCTACTTACCTGCCGAAAGAAGGTATTGAGATGCGTCACGCTGGTGAGGAAGGATATGCGGATACCACAAGTGTACCCTAGAAGTTGCAGAATCCCACGAGAATATATGTATCCGTTGTGATGCTACAGATCTGCTTGTAGCCCTGCTTTACCATGCGCCTGAGAAGTCCACTATTTACATGCAAACCAAACAAAGACTAATCGGTATCCTCACTGGTCAACATGCTCTCGGAAAGGAGATGTGTAAGTGCTTGCCATTTGTACACGCTATGTCTGGCTATGACACAATCTATGGCATTGGCAAAGTCAAAAACATGAAAGATCTAGGATCTTCAACAGAGCTGAGAACATCCGTTGCCATATCCGGCAGTAACACTGCATCGAGCGCCAACATTGCAACAGCTGGGGGAGCGGTATGTGGTTTCGCTTTACACCAAAAGCAACTAAAATGTAAGTCTCGACAACCTACGATACATGCACATAATTTCATCAAAGTATGTCGCCATTGAAAGAATTCCATCGACAAGTCGAGCATGCTAATTCCATTCACTCAGAGTGCACCTACAGGTTTCTACTTGGGTTAATCTAAAGACGGTATTGGACAGAAAGAGACAATATGGCTTCCACTGTGATGCACACTCAGTAGTGCCCGTCAGCACAGACAAAAAACCAGCACCCGAACATCTTCTACTAGAGATCCGTTGCTCTTGCCATTACCAAGATAAATTATGTGTGTCTTGCAACTGCTCAAAGAAGCGTCTTGCCTGTAGCGTCCACTGCAAATGTCAAGGACAGTGCGCAAATGGTCCAACTCTTGTACAGCTACCCGACAGTGACGATGATGACAATGCTGATGATGATGTTTAACAAATGATATATTAGAAGATTACAGATAGAACATTTATGATCTCTCCTAGTTATATTCAAGTTTGAATGCTATACCATTCACTACTTGGGGTATAAGTGACATTCCTGTGATCTTAGTTAAGATGTTAATTAAATCCCAGAACAACATTGGGACAGAGTGCTATATAAGAAATATATTACTAATTAATTGGTTAATTACTTACTTGATTAATTAAACTCCATCATTAATGTCTGGCTTAATAGACCAGTATACATATCATTACAAACGTATTAACCAATAAATGAAACAGTTAAACATGTGATTAACAAACGCAAAAAAAAAATGTTACTTCAAAATTGGATCAAAACATCAAAAAACAAGGATTGGGGTAAAAACAAAGTTCCCATGGGTTGATTTTGATTGGGTTTTTTTTGGAAGTTCAAGAAACCCTACTCGTCACCTTAAAACAAAAATTGGCTTTTTAACCAAATTGTCCGGGTCATCGTCAATTTCTACTGGACTAATATGCAAATTGTGGTGGATTTTTGCATAATAGACATTTTTGTTTCAATCATCTAGTTCTGATTTACTTTTTGTTCATTGAGTGTACATCAATATTGGCACTAGGCTGCTGCAGACTTTGGAATTTGCTCCATTTTGGTGTTAGATCAGTTGAAGATATTACACAGGTTAACAGCATTAAACAAAATTATCCTTGCATATCCACTTTAGCTTTATAGCATATCCATCCATCTGTTGACAACTTTATTTCAGCTTATTGATTTTGGGGTTGGCCAACCTATTTGGTTTCATGTGTCTCTAAGCTTGGTTTCTAAGGATTTAGGCATAAAAGAATGTTACTTTATTGTTACTATTATTATAGTTGAATATACGCTGTGAATTGACATACACTTTGTGTTGCAGGTTGAACCGAGGCTCAGTAGATATAGAAGACGGCAAGTTGTCAGACAAAGAGAAGGAACTGGCAGAAAAAGAGGCTGAGGTAATTACATATCTATGGCATGATTCTATGCTGTCTTCACACAGTTGCAGTTTTTCCAGTATAATGTCAGAAAGTCCCTGTTAAGACGTTTGGAGAGCTACAGATAGAAAACCAATGTAAAACATGTTACTACAGTGATTGTTCATCACATATGATACATAAAAGTGCATAATTTGGCAATGACATAAAATAACAAAGTTTCACAACATACAAAGACTGCTGCACAGTCTAACCTGGCTTTTTAATTACTTCCATAATACAATCGCCTTGGAATTATGGTCTTATCTTACGAGTCGTCTCATAACTTTGCAAAGTAAAAAAGTTATACATTTAGCTTTCATTCAACCACCCACACCCACAATTAGTTTTATGTTGGACTTGCAGTTTTTATAATCCGACATTGCTATTAGCATCAATTTGCATTGACATGTTTCATTCAGTAGGTGGATCGACTGTAACGGTTTATTTTCCCAGTGAAACACAGTGATGACTAACTAATGAGTCTGCCCCATACTTGTGGATCAGATACATGTGTCGTGTGATCTTGTGTCGACAGCTGAAGCGGATGCAAGTGATGCTGTCCAAGATGCAAGCTCAGATGCAGATGACAAAGTCAGTTGGGACATCGCGCCCCCCTCTCCCTGGCAGCCTAGCAAACAGCACTGGGGCACCGCCCTTACCCACCTCACCCCCTGCCACCAACGGCCACACGGCTCGCTCACACAACTCATAGTTTGACGCATGTTTCTGATGTGGAGGTACGTGTGCTTCATATATATGTTTAGGTTTGTCAGATGTGGAATTTTGTTAGTCAGCTTTTGCTATATGACTACAAGAATATATCACTTTTAAATTGTATTTTTTATGCACAAAAGTTGTTCGTACAATTGTTTATATAAAAAGATTTGCATGTTAGAAGATTGATTTTGTATGTACTATTATGTTTATGTTGATATATTTGAACACTCCTCACTGTATTTGCATGCATGTATGTATGCATATTTTACACGCACAGACGCACACACACACATTCTGTAGGTAAATCTATGCAGTTCATGTTTGAGGTTTACTAAATTATTAATAATCATTATTAGTTAAATAATCCTGCTGGATTTGTTGTTACAATACGAGATTGGGTCATTTAGCAAGTCGTAAGATCAACTTGCAAAGTATATTGCATTTATGTTTCTCACAAGGTTTTGTTTCTCTTGCAGATTTGTGAAGTGTTCACTAGGTGGAGCTACCTTTACCTGCTCCGGTGGTCGACGTAACTTACACGTCTTGCTTGCTAGCAACACAGGAAATGGTCCTCCGGATCATTGAAATGTGTTTTTGTTATAATCGGCCAATGGAATGTTGTTTGTACGCTATTATTTTGCTACAAAATGCTACACAGAGCTTGGTGATAGCTATAGCTAGATAGCTGGCAGTTTAAAACATTTCCAACAACTGGTGATTATATATATGTTAGCTACCAGACGGACCAAAGGTACATGACAAGCAGAAAAACCATAAAATGTTGCTATGTGATAGAGATATGTATTCCTTTTCTACTAGTTCCATTGCATGTGCCTTGCAACTTTAATTATTAGTATTTTCATAAGAGAGATTCCTATCAACTATGTCTCATAAAAGATCATGTAATTATGTCTTAACGTGATGTAGTTTATTTGTTTGATATAGTTGCTTGTGGCATGTCTAGCTGTAGAATTATCACCTTCAACGAGCTCTGCATAGAGCAACATGCACAGTGCACACATGTAGTGCATACTAGATGCAACAGTACCCACAACTTTGAGACTTACAAATGTGTAACTCAAAGTATTTTCAGGCTTGGATAATATTTACCCAGATATTCCACGAGTGATCCCTCACAACAGTTATGTCACCATAATACAAAAATGTGACATGAATTTGTAAGCCTTTAATAATACAGGCCGAGTTTTGCTACATGAATGTACAGATGGTGTTGTGAATCACAGCTTCTGGGGTCTGATTTTGCATGTCCGACAATAATATTTTGTCAACAGGTTGCATTATTCCAAGTAGAACCAGTGTATTCTCATGAGAATTTCTCTTTGTATTATTTCACGCTGTTGCATTACTTTTGTACTTCTTCATGCGTGACAGCTGCAATTCGCTACGTGGTATGAGTGCCAAATTTCTGCATGCTTATAGACCCGGGCTAAATGGTATAACAATGCATTTTTAGCTTGGGAAATGTGTCTCTTTCAATACGATTTCTTCAGGTGAAAATACAGTGTTAGATTACTTGTTTGGCTAAGATCATGTGACGTTGATGAATTTATGTTCACACCAGAGGTATTATTAATAATAATACACGTCGTATGTTTGATTTTTTACAAGTGACATACTAGCATTATGTTGTATTATCTGAAGTAGTTTTTTGTTTGGAAAACTATGAATCTTTGTTTTTCTGTCTATGGACGTAATGTGCTACATTTAGTTTTTCTGTTCTACTGTTTTCAGGTCTTTGAGGCTTTGCTAGTGACAAAAGCGTCTGTAATGATTTACTAAACTAATAAAAGTACGTGTGCACTATGCTGCCAATAAATGTGCGTCATGATGCTATGTTATGTATGAATAGTATTGTGAAACTGGTGTTCCATTGCAATGGAAATGACACGTAAACTTGTTATATTGATATTTTATAATCATGTGTTTATTGTATATTGACATGTACAATTTCATGTATTAGGCCTAAAGTGTTCAGTTGCCTGTCTCTGGTATGAAGGCTGCTGATCAGTCAAACAAATTTTAGATGCATTTATTCATGCACATGTGCAATGACGTCTATGCAGAGGTGATTATATGCATTCAGTTGCAGACGGATTATTTATGCTCGATATATTATAGAGTGACATATTACATGAATATAAATTAAATTAGAAGTTGACCGTATAACATATTAATAAACGATCATGTCTGTCAAAATGTGATGTTGTTGTTGATGTCTTCCTTATGCTCTCAATTGTACTCTTGTGAAGAATCGCATCACATAAACATGGTATGGCTGTCATCATAACAATGTTATATTTAATTTGTTATAGCGCCAGATCCACAATTGTTTGTGGCGCTTTACATCATACGTCATTAAACTAAATACTAGTACCAAGACAATCATTTAAAGTAAAAATGATGCCATACAATAGTAATAAAAATATTAATAAATTAATTAAGTAAAAAGGCAACAAAATAACTGGAATATGGTAGTAAGATGTTAACTTGAAATAAACACAGTACAATATAACATAACTAACAAATTATAATGCATAAATTAATAACTAAAATAGAGCAGTATAAAGTGAAATAAATAAATAGTTACTAATATGAAAAAATCCATTGGATGACTGAGGAAAGTCGCAAACAAGCTACTAGCGTTCGTCTACAATGATATTCTAAATCTAAATTACGTCTCGTTTTGTCTTGGCGGAGATGACCAAGTGAATTCAATAGACAATCTGTGTAATTGCCTTGAGCATATAGGGGAATGGTTGCGGTCCAATTCACTGAAGCTAAACGACCAGAAGACGGATGTTGTGGTATTCGGCACCAAGCACAAGTTGCCACTGATGAAGGATATCCGCATAATCATTGGTGATGCAACTCTGAGCGCATCATCTAATGTTCGTAACCTTGGCGTCATATTCGACTCATCCCTCGGTATGGCGAACCATGTCTGTGCCATCTGCCGAACAGCCTACATGCACCTACACAACATTAGCCGTATCAGACGTTACATTACCTTAGATGCGACGAAATCATTAGTCCACGCCTTCGTCATGTCCAGACTGGATTATGGGAATGCGCTGCTTGCTGGACTACCACTTGAACATTTGAATAAACTCCAACGCATTCAAAACATGGCAGCAAGAATCATTACTTTTACACCTCGCAGAGATCACATTACCCCAATCCTGAAAGAACTGCACTGGCTACCTGTGAAATGTCGAATCGAATTCAAGATTCTTATGCATGTGTATCGATGTCTGAACGGCACCGGACCATTGTACCTGGAGAACATGCTGACGACACAGTGCTCTGCAGGGCGCACACGTTCGTCCCAACAATATCTGCTACACGTGCCGCGAACGAAGCTTGTTAGTTTTGGTGATCGTGCATTCGAAGTGATAGGACCTCGATTATGGAATCTGCTGCCGCTTCACATAAAATGTAGTGGAAACCTAACACTGTTCAAACGGACTCTGAAAACACACATGTTCAAAGCGGAATACTGTTGACATTTTACTTTCTTTGACATTTTACTCCTAAACTTATATTTTATTTATCTACCCACGATTGCATATATGTAAATATTATATATATTATTTATTCTATATATACTTAAAGTATCTTATATATCTTAATAATGTTTAAATAACAGCTTTATATATACATATTTTTATTTATCTATTTTTAGTAATTAAATAAAATTGTTCTGTTTTTATAATTATTATATAAAATTTGTATTTTATGTCTACTGTGCACATACCTTTGCTAAATTTTAATGTTTTATACATTAGCTTCTTGTACAGCGCTCTAAGCATTTTATTGGAAATTGCGGTCTATAAAAAATTAATATTATTATTAAATAAATGTGTTTTAGTTGACATCTAAAACTGCAAAGAGTGTTCGAAGATTTAATGTAATTAGGTAGAGTGGTCCAGAGAGTTGCATCGGCCACGTGTATACGTGAATACCAATATGTTGAACTCGATTCTGCGAGCAACGGGTAGCCAGTGCAGATCATGCAACAACGGAGCAGCGCTATCATTCCGGGGGCGACGCAATGTCAGACGAGCGGCCGAGCTGTGAGTTCGAGCGACGTTGCTGGCAGATGTTCACTTTAGTTTTTGTTTTGTAGTTTTCTTAACAATTGATAAGTTATATATGGTAATTTTGATTTCTTCCCTTGAATTATTCTAACCAGAAAAGATATCATTCTCAAGCAAACAGTAACACTAAGATTAAACTTCACCATATACCATGCAACTAGCTGTACCCATATTTAACTTTATAAGGTTCTTGAGACATTTTTATGAAATATTTCTATTTGATTTAATTCATTAAATCCCAAAACTTCACTACCATAGTATTCATCAAATAGCTCATTGTATGTCGACAGGAAATGATAATTCTCTTCCTTTTTGAACAAGACTAAACATTGCCCGCCTAGCTTGATTTACTTAGTTTAGGTGTTGCCTTAGTAAATAAGCCATTATAATTGAAAGTAATACCTAAACACACATAATAATTTACCACATCTAATTTGCTATTACCGAAGATGAACTTTGGAAATGTTCTTGCTTTATCTCGTGAAAATATAACTACTTTTGTTTTACTTGTATTTACTATTAAAGGCCAGCAATTGCAGTAGTTGTAAACAGCTCTTAAAGCACTTTGTATATCTTCACACGTCTCTGACATAACTACTGTGTCATCTGCATATAAAAGGACAAACGTAAGAAAAATGTCACTTCACCATTACTGAAATTTTCACGAATTTCAGAATCAATCATTTAAAGACCTTTACAATAGCTACTAACATAAGATTCAAAATCGTTTAAATATATTGCAAATAATACGGGTGACAAATTGTCACCCTGTCTCACACCAACATTACAAGTAAAGAAATTTGAAAGATTATGACCTTGTTTCACGCACGATTTAGCACTACGCTACCCAATTAAACCTAACTGTTTCGTATTTTATATTTTCATTTCCATCACTAAAATTAACATGACATGCATTACGCATAGGGGATGTGAGAGTGGATTCCCTTCTACAGAGATGTAATGATACACAAATAGCTGAATGAACATCTGATAAACAATTGTCCAAAGCATCAACATAAAATTATGTTAATTTAGATCAGTTTGTTGATTATTATTATGTGCACTTTCGCGTGGCAGACGTGATGTAGTTCGCGTCTGTTTCGCTTGTGCCATTCCGCACGAAATATACCATCACAGTTCTTTTGTAGAAGTGGACTTTTTCTACAACAGCAGAATCACTCCCAAATCTTACATTTACAATTTTGAAATACAAATCTGCACAATTCTATAAGCTTATAACCATTATTATTAACAACAACACCAGCGTTATATATATATATATCTATTGTAATATTAAACCTTTCAAAACTTGACATGTCTCTGAACAAATCAGTTTCGTTTACGTCTACTCCATTAAGTGTATGAACGAAATTATTAATGTCAGCTATCATTAAAATAGGCAAATGAAAGTTAACTTTAAGTTAACAATAACTTCACATAGATTATCAAAAATATAATTGTTATGATACTCGGAATCTTCACGAGCAAGACATACTCATCCTATTATCAAATCCATCGCTTCATCGATCTCTCGAGAGATCCACGCAGAGGTATGACATCATCACCAATGAAGGTCTTCTTGTGCGCTGGCAGCTCTCGTAGTTTCTTTTTGTTTTTCATCACATTTGTCTTGATGCCATGCCGAACAAATTCAATGATGACTGCACTTTGTTTGGATACACCCATCCTCGCAAGCCAGGGCTGTTTGCCATGCAAAATTAGCCCTGGCTGATCCCCTACGCGAAGTGCGGAAGTTAGCTGAATCAAACTAGTAATTGACTTCGCCAGTCCCGACTGCGTGACCCGTGAGAACAGAGCAAATTTGAAGACGGATAAATTAATTCTGGGAATCCCAATATATAATGACCCGTTCGCCCATTAGCACGAGCAGCTGAGCGGTATTGTGTATTCGAGTAATTGCTTCTACTTCCTAAACATTGCATGTAACACGAGCCAAGGTTGGTTGAAATTAGTTTTATTATGACCACCTGACCTGCCTACATCTACTGATCTAGTGAGCGATTTGATAGGCTGAGCTTAAATTCAGAGTTTCGCAAAGCGATCAGCCAGGGGGTACCGCTGGCTGGCACTGACGTAATCAGCAGCAGCGACCCCTGGCGCGCGAGGATGGATACACCTTGCCGACCAAGTTAATTGTAGCCAATTGCTAACACTGATATCTTCTTTCTTAGTGGTTAGGGGAAGGTTGGGACCAATGATCACAGGGGAGCTTTGAGCCACACCCTTAACTTTGTTAATACTTATCATACGTTTAATTTATTTTCCGAATTCTGTAGAAGCAGGTCATGCTGCTAATAACTTCACTGCCATTTGAATAATTACGGACCATAAATGGCGCTCAAAATCACAATTGTATGCGTTTTTAACGAACAATATTTGTTAGTAAATATTTCGTGTTTTGTTCTTTTCTTTATACATATAACATAGGTAATGAAACGTTGTTGTTAGTGGCATATTTATAATAAGTGTGGTGTATCACTGTTTAGCCTAATATTGCAATTGAACGCTATGCAGTTTAGATTGCCCGTGCTAACGGAAGTGAAAACCCCGTTGGGTTTGTTGTGAAATAAAATGGAACCGATCAACATCGCGTTTTCAATTCTAGCCTAGTCTACCACAATACTCAGTACCACGATACATTTCAATTGGCGACGAGAAATTCGAACTACGCATCCACGGCTACGATGGATCAAGAAGGTCTGCCAGCGTCTGCAGCGGAACCAGCAGACTCTGCAGCGTCGAGATGGGAGCGTTGGCTGAAACGCTTCACGAACTATGCAGTCGCGAAGGACATTACTGACGAGCGACGAATGAAGGCTATACTCTTACACTACGTGGGTGAGGAAGTGTTTGAACTGGCAGAATCACTAGGCATTGTGGATGATACGTCTCTGGAGAACACTAAACGCATACTTACGGCCTATATCGCTCCGCAAAGAAATATCAAGTACGAGGTTTACGTGTTCCGCCAGGCGGCGCAACTAGGCAGCGAGAGTCTGGATAAGTTCCACGCACGACTAAGGCAACTCGCTAAAAACTGTAACTTCAACGACCTAGACAGGGAAGTTCGCTCACAAATTATTCAACGCTGTCAACTCGGCAAAGTCCGCGATAAGGGACTGAGTGACGCACACATCACATTGTCTGAACTGTTGAAATTTGGGTGTACGCTAGAAGCTACGAATGCTCAGGGCCAGGCTATGGCTAACAACCACGCATCGATGACAGGCAATAGCGCTGGCAATGTCACCGATCGCTCGATTGTCAAGTTGTCAGTCACAAAATCGGCTACGCAATCGCGAGGTGCTTCCACCTGGCGGAGTCGATCACACCAGCAGGCGAAACCAAACGCAGCTGCTGCTACCTGGAGGACGACTTCCCATCAACGAAATCGGAAGTCGCCGAACGACGGTGCTGACAACTGGCGAGCAAGTTCACACCATAGTCTCTGCAATGGCTGTGGGGCGGCGCCACATGTTAAACGTCAACTCCAGTGCCCGTCATGGGGCCAACGCTGTCATCTGTGTCAGCGTGAAAATCACTTCGCGAGTGTTTGTCGTTCTATGTCGCAAGTTCAACACGTCACTGCGATCGAACCTGAACTGTCAACGGCGATACAGCATGTATCGTGCGACCGCGACGACATTCTCGATTTGAACACTTTGCAAACAAAGAATGCTACTGTAAAACCATACATGTATGCTGCCATGCTGAATGATGTTGTAGCCCAGATGGAAATCGACACTGGCGCAGCTACGAGCATCATCAGTCTGCGACAACTCGAAAGCCTACGTCGCGGCACGCAGTCGCTACCGCTAGGCACCGACAATCTACCTACGCTACGCACCTACGCCGGTCAGCTCATTCAGCCGGCAGGGCGCGTGACGGTCGACGTGCGTCACCGAGACGAGACACACCGGTTGTCTTGCCTGGTGGTCGACGGCGATGTTCCCAACTTGCTCGGCAGAGATTGGTTGGAGCATCTCAAGTTGGACTGGTCTACAGTTCATCGGGTAGAGGAAAATGTTGATTTCGCGCGCATGTTTCCAGAACTCTTTAGTGAAGGTTTGGGCAAACTATAGGGGGTTGAGGCAAAGCTGTACATAGATAGCGAAGATGTGCCACGCTGCTTCAAACCACGCACTGTTCCACTGGCATTGAGGGGCAAAGTCGATAGCGAACTCGATAGATTACAGGCAGAGGGGGTGCTGGTACCAGTTGAACACTCTGAATGGGCGGCACCAATCGTACCCGTTCTAAAAGCTAATGGCGAGGTACGCATTTGCGGGGACTATAAGCTCACTGTCAATAAAGCTGCTAAGATTGACAAATTCCCGATCCCTAACATTGAGGACTTGTACGCTAAACTGTCAGGGGGCGTGGCTTATTCTAAGCTAGACTTGAGCAACGCCTATCAACAGGTCGTCCTCAGTGCCGACTCACAGAAGCTCACTACTATCACTACGCTGAAGAGACTATTCGCATATACACGCCTATGCTATGGCGTAGCATCCGCTCCCGGCATCTTTCAGCGGGAGATGGAGCAACTAGTGCAGAATATACCGATGGTAGCAGTGTACCTTGACGACATCTTGGTGTCTGGTCACACGTACGAGGAGGCTAAGACGAATCTAGTCACTGTACTGAGCCGACTACAAACGGCAGGTTTGCGGCTACGGCTAGAGAAATGCGCGTTCATGCAGGCCTCGTGTGGATACCTGGGGCATCGTCTAGACGCCGAGGGCATCCATCCTACTACAGAGAAACTACAAGCAGTGCAGCAGGCACCTGCGCCGACATCAGTGTCAGAATTGCGAAGCTACTTGGGCATGGTGAACTATTGAACTATTAACACAAATTTCTGAAAAACCTGAGCGCTGTGCTAGCGCCGCTACATCTGCTGTTGCAGAAAGGCACTTCCTGGCATTGAGGGTCGCCTCAAAAACGTGCGTTTGAACAGTCAAAAGCGTTGTTGCAATCGTCGCAAGTTCTGGTTCATTACGACCCGAGTCTTCCACTGCTGTTGAGTTGCGACGCGTCTCCATACGGCATCGGCGCCGTGCTCTCTCATCGCATGGCAAACGGCACAGACAGGCCTGTGGCATTCGCGTCACGTTCGCTCGTCACGGCCGAGAAGAATTACGCGCAAGTTGAACGTGAGGGCCTGGCCGTCGTGTTTGGCGTAACCAAGTTCCACCGCTACGTCTACGGCCGGAACTTTGAGATACAAACAGATCACAGGCCACTACTAGGTCTGCTGGGGGAACATAAGCTGATTTATCCACTCTCCAGCGCGCGCATACAACGCTGGGCGTTGACGCTGTCGAACTATCAGTATACGCTACGCTACAAACCTGGGGTTCAGAACGGCAATGGAGACGGTCTAAGCAGACTACCTTTGCCTACTGAGCCATCGTCCATCCCTGTACCGGCTGAAGTGGTACTCTTGTTGTCGATCGTCGACGACACACCGATCACCGCTGCTAAGATCGCGCAGTGGACCTCGCGCGACCCTATCCTGTCTGCAGTGGCGGGGTACGTGCGGCTGGGATGGCCGTCAAACACTGATGATGTCGAGGACGCATACTACAGACGGCGTAACGAACTAACCATACAGCAGGGCTGTCTGCTATGGGGTTCGCGCGTAATTATACCTACGCCAGGGCGCGAACGCATACTAGAGGAACTACACGAGTGCCATCCGGGCATAGTGCGTATGAAATCACTGGCTCGCAGCTATGTCTGGTGGCCAGGACTGGACGCCGAAATCGAGAACAAAGTACGCAGTTGCGGAACATGCCAGGAACACAGTAAGCTGCCGGCGAAAGCAGTCTTATATCCGTGGGAATGGCCTGGCAAGGCCTGGTACAGACTGCACATCGACTACGCGGGACCTTTCGAGGGCAAAATGATTCTCGTGATCGTAGACGCACACTCAAAGTATATCGACGCGCACGTCATGTCGTCTGCAACGTTTACGGCGACAATACGCAGTCTACGTCAAACGTTCGCCACGCATGGTCTCCCGTGCACTATAGTCTCCGACAATGGCACCGCTTTTACGAGCCAGGAGTTCCGAACGTACTGTCGTAGTAACGGCATTAAACACATCTGCAGTGCGCCGTTTCACCCAGCGACAAACGGCCTCGCTGAGAGGGCGGTGCAGACCGTCGTCAAACAGGGCTTGGGGAAGACCAGCGGTCCAGACCTCGAGACACGACTCTACAACTATCTGGCGCGCTACCGAGTGACGCCGCAATCCACAACGGGCGAGTCACCGGCTCAGATGCTCAACTCAAAGTTGCCGCGCATAAAATTCGACCTGTTACTACCGCAGCGAGAAAACCGAGTGCTTGGTCATCAGGAACAGGCACGTGACTACCGCACGTCCACGGATACGTCAGAAACCGCATTCTACGCAGACGACGCGGTTTGGGCAATGAACTTCGCTGGCAAACCGAAGTGGCTGCCGGGAGTTCTCACCGGACCGGTCTCGTTCATCGTCAGCATGACGCACGGACGCATCTGGAGACGCCACGCCGACCATCTACGCACGCGTCACCCCGATGAGAACGTCAACGAGACGTTCCCGCCAGCCGATCCGAGCGCTGTGAGCGTTGTTCCGCCGACAGCGCCACCCATCGACGTCGTCCCCTGTCCGAACCCGAGAGTCGACAACCGCCGTCGACCCCAATCGTCTCCAAACCCCAATCGTCGTCTCCAATCATCTCCACTCCACAATCGTCGTCTCCAATCTCCAATCCCCGACGATCTGCTAGAGTGATTAAGCCGCCGATCAGCCTTGATCTATAATTAGGGTGTACGCCGTGCGCTGCCCGCCTATGTCATAAGTGTTCTTCATAATTGGAGGAATGTGGTGTATCGTTGTTTAGCCTAATATTGCAATTGAACGCTATGCAGTTTAGCTTGCCCGTGCTAACGGAAGTGAAAACCCCGTTGGGTTTGTTGTGAAATAAAATGGAACCGATCAACATCGCGTTTTCAATTCTAGCCTAGTCTACCACAATACTCAGTACCACGATACATTTCAATAAGGGATACATATTCTCTCAATGCGTGAAACAGTTTTTGACATAATACGTTTCTAATTTTCGATAAAACTCGTTTTGCATGTAAATTTGTGATCAGGCACCTATGAACCAGTCAGTATGGGGTCCGACGAGCCGGTTCATGAATGCCACAATTGACTGGTGCAATCCCCCTATGCATAGTTGTTTGCATTCAATAGGGCATGCTGGTCGTGTTCATATATATTTGTATATTACGATCCGTTAACGTTAGAATATTATAAATAAAACAGTTTCCTGTAAACGCGGAATGCTACAACATCAAGTGTGACGAAGCGTGTAATAAACAATTGATAAGCTCTAAAATCACTTGGTAATTAACATATAACTTGGTTCTACATGATTATTATTAATTTCAACCGTTCGTTGACCTAAATTATCACCAAGAAGACGAGTAATGCGTGAAAAGCGGGTTGCTTAGGGCATCTATTGTGTCAGAATCGTTTGTTAAGCTATATAGTTGCTCCCAGACCGGTTAGTGAGCGGTATGAGAGAACAACATTGGTTAAAAGGTTGCTGTAAACAAGAACGTGCCAACATCATAGACTGGGGTAACGTTGTTTTATGTAACTGACACTTACGCAAAAGAGTAGCAATGCATGACGTGCAGGTGTTTAAAAACATGAATATAACATCTTAATTTTAGTTATAACGAATTACTCGTAGCACATATATACCAGATGTTTATTGTAATATAAATGTCTCACTGATCTATTTGATTGACATGACCTTCACCCCAAACCCATTCCAAGTTCATCCATCTAAGGCATTTTAGATGTAACTTGACACCAAGATGGTGAATATACCCTGTAGTAAGTTATTGGCTTGAAATATCGACATTCCGTCACAGCGGAAGCTCAGCCTGGCTCCCGCGAGAGAAAAAAATTAAATCATGGCCATATCTAAGTAGTATAGAGGGGCTGTACGGTCTCAAAACCCTACTTATAAAAAATAATTTAATGACCACTAAACGTTTTCGGCAACCTACTTATAAAAAAGATCAAAGTCTTTTTTTGACACTAATTAGTTTCGGGAACCTACTTATAAAAAACGTGATTGATGACCGTTGTAATTTGATACTAATTGGATGATTGATTACCCCCTAAGTACACTAGAGATGCCACCTAGCGGTGAGTGCAGAGACTCTTTTAGTTCGTCCCCTACCGATCAACGCCGTACCTAGGGCATGCTGACGTAAGCAATAATGCGTTTATCGCGCGAATATATAACCACGATAAAACCACTGTATAAATGTCGACGACGGATTAACTCTCCTGGGAGAGTGTTCGACTAGGGATCGAAAGATTCCCGGTCCGAATCCGTTCGTCGACCCTTTTTAGAATCGTTGCATGTGAGATGCCACCTAGCGTTGAGTACAGAGATGCTATAATATAACCGGGGTAAAACCACTGCATAATCGTTGGCGACGGTATAGCTCTCTTAGGAGAGCGTTCGCCTAGGGACCGAAAGATTCCGGGTTTGAACCCTAGTCGCAACTTTTTAGTTCCTCTATCTAGCGGTGGTGAGAATATATAAGCGGTGGCGGTAGCAGGTGATCGGTAGTCGGTATGATGTCGTCACCTATAAGGTTTGGTGGATCGCGGTCGTTCTTGTCGAATATGTATATGTGTCGAGTGTCGGCGTTCGGTCGGGGCTTTCGATCCGTCGAGCACGCCTATCAGTATAGGAAAGCAATATTCTACGACGACGTGGAATGTGCCGAAGAAATCAAAAGTTCGCGAAGCTCTTATGCAGCGAAACGACGCGGTTACTACATTCGAAAAAAGAGAATGGGAACCAAATGGACCGACGTTAGGGTGAAATGTATGAAGACGTTGTTGAGGAGGAAGTTTGACGGATCGAGCGATTTGAAGGCTGCACTGTTGGCGACCGGGGACGCCGAATTGGTGGAATGGGTAGCGAGTAGGGAGGGTTTCTGGGGTAGCGGAATCGCGGGCGATGTGGGGAAGAACATGCTCGGTAAACTGTTGATGAAGTTGCGCGATGCTTATAAAGACGCGTAAAAAAGTGTTCGTCGTTCAGTCGTGAAAAATGAACGGACCGTCGTTGAAGCATCCTTTTACGTGTATAGTAGCCGGTCCTACGGGATGCGGTAAGACGACGTTCGTCGAGCGTTTGATACGTCACGACGCTATGATCGATCCGTCGCCGGAGAAAATCCTGTGGTGTTACGGACAGTGGCAGAGCGGCTACGCATCTATGTCTTCGAAAATAGAGTTCGTAGACGGCCTACCGGATCCGAAACGTTTACACGGTAAAGCGAGAACGCTTCTAGTACTCGACGACCTCATGGAGGAAACCGATAGCCGGGTGACGGTACTATTTACTAAAAAAAGTCATCATTGTAATACGTCGGTCCTACAATTGCGACAGAACATGTTTCCGAAAGGGAAAGAAAATCGTACAATCAGCCTGAACGCTCAATACATAGTGTTATTCAAGAGCCCTCGAGATGCCGGTCAAGTAGGTCACCTAGCGAAACAGATGTACCCGGGAAAGGTCATCTACATGATAGAGGCTTTCAAAGACGCGACGTCGTCGGCGTACGGCTATCTATTCGTGGATCTGAAACAGGAAACGGAACAGGACATGCGCCTGCGTACGTGCATATTTCCGGACGATCGCCTTCAGTACGTGTACGTACGGAAGGGTGGTGGCGGTGGCGGTGGTGGTGGTGGTGTCGGCGGCCTATATGAAGAGAGGGAGTACGGGGCGTACGTTTATTAGTCGCTTTGACGGGGCGCGCGGTGGCAGCGAAGCGACGACCGAAGGTGGCGGCACCGACGAATCGAGTGAAGAGACACATTTTCGCCCTGCAGCTGTTGGAGAGGCATAGGCGGAACATCGATCTGCGAAAAGCCGTGTTCGCCCGCGCGGACGCCGGTCTCATTTGTAGTCTGTGCGATTGCGCGTACAACATTCTGAAAGTGAACGTGAAGTTGTCGCCGAAACAGAAACGCGTGTTGTCGAAATATCGGAATCACCTGCGTAAACTCGCCGACAAAGACGTTGCGCTTAAGCAGAAGCGAACCGTCTTGCAAAAGGGTTAGCGAGCACCGTTCTCCTGCCGCTGCTCAGACAGGTGATCGGCAGCGGGTGATTGATGCAGTACGCGAAGAAGATGGCGATGGTCGACCCACGATTGGTGGAAAGCCTCCTGCCACGTGTCGATCAGTCGTCGAGCACGCCCCGATCACGTGTGCTGAGTAGCCTGGACAGCGACATGAAGGACATTCTAGAACGTTCGGATTAATCGGAACGCGAAAAGGTAGCTTCGTACAATCAACTGCTGAGTCGGAACAATACGATAGAGGCGGCTCGAGCGGCGCAACCGGTACGCGTGTCTGTGGTCAACAGCAGCGGCGGCGGCGACGAGACGCCTGCGGTGGGGGCGGCGGCGGCAGTGGCGCCACCATCGTCGGAGGTGGTAGATCGCGAAATCATAGCCAGTATGCCGAAAACGCTGAAAGGGAAGACGGGACTGCTTATCGAAAAAATGAAAGCCGATCCGTTGTGTCGATGGAACGATCGCGGTGAATTCGTGTATGACGGTAAAACAATCGCGGGGAGTAACATGGTCGATCTAGTGAACGATCTCATGCGAACGAGACCGAAGACGACGGCACCCGTAGGATGGCTAGAGTTCGGATTGCGCATGAAGGATATGAATATCCCTATGGAATTCGTGGGGAACCCGCGCTATCGATCGTACATGGAGCGACGACAGAAGCACCTACTAGAAGAGGCGACGATGATGCCGACGACGTCTATTTCATCAGCGACGCCGGAGTGGAGACGTCGTCGGATGCGAGGCGAAACTAAACGCGGACAACGATCCTCTTCGTTGGGCGTCGCGGCGTGGGACACGTTGTGATGCCGTCACGACGCGCGATAACGGTCATCGGCTTCAACATCGCGCTTATCGCTCTCTATACGTGTATAATAATCATCGTACTTTTATCGGCGTCGTCGTCGTCGTCATGGTGTCCGGGTGGAGTCGTCGTCCAAAACGAAAGTCTCGACAGCAACGAAACGACGTCGACGACGACGACGACCTGAATAACGACTACTTCGATCCGAAACGGGTGGGAAGTTACGGAGGCGTCGACGCGTTGCACCGGGCGTCGAAGCTCCGACGTCCGGCCGTCGAGAGATGGTTAGCGTCGCAGGACGCCTATACCCTACACAAACCGGTTAAACGACATTTCAAACGACGTCGCGTCATCGTGGGCGGTCGAAACCAGCAGTGGCAAGCCGATCTGGTCGACTTGACTAGACTGAAAACGCACAATGACGGTATAACATACCTATTGACGGCGATCGATGTGTTTTCGAAGTGGGCGTGGTGCGTTCCGTTGAAGAGTAAGTCCGGCCCGTCGCTCGTCGAGGCCTTCGAGCGCCTGCTGAGCGGCGGCGAGACGCCGAACTCGCTGCAGACCGATAAGGGGAGCGAGTTTTTGAACCGACCCCTGCAAACGTTGCTAAAAAGTCGCGGCGTTCATCATTTCGTGACGCAGAACGAGGAGACTAAAGCGAGCGTCGTGGAACGGTTTAATCGAACTTTGAAGACGCGTATGTGGCGTTTTTTTACGAAACCCTAAACGCTGCGCTACGTAGAGGCGTTACCGGATTTCGTGCGATCGCACAACACCGCCTACCACCAAAGCATCGGTAGGACGCCGGCGAGTGTCGACGCGACGAATCAGGAGGCCGTATGGCAACGATTGTACGGGGGTGGCGACGTCGGTTACGGTCAACGGCGAAAACCGAAACTACGCGTGGGAGATCGCGTACGTATCAGCAAGACGAGGGGTCAATTCAAAAAAGGATACATGGCTAACTGGAGCGAGTAGCTCTTCACCGTCGTAGAGATGCACCCGTCCGAACCGCCCTTTTATCGCCTGAAGGACGACGCCGGGACGCCGGTAGAGGGCGCCTTCTACGAACCGGAACTACAACGCGTAGTCGTTCCGAAGGACAAACTGTATCGCGTGGAGGCGGTTCTACAGCGTCGTCGGCGTCGCGGCGGCGGCGGTGGTTCGGAGGCGCTCGTAAAATAGAGCGGATATACGGCCTCATTCAACAGTTGGATCGACGCCGAGTCGCTCGTGGACCTATAAAAAGACTACTACTACTACTAGCGAGGAGGCGATGAGAATGAATCGTTGGATGCGTCACACGGGCTGCTGGCGACTGCACGAGGCGGGAATATGCAACGGATCTTCGTTCTTACCGTATAGAGGTCACTGCTGTATCGACAGAGCGCAGTGGCGCGACGATGTGCGACGACGACTAAACTACCTCGAATGGCGATCGTCGAACGAACGTCGGCGCCGAGCACGCGGACTCCGTCGACGAGCACGCGGACTCCATCGACGCTACCACCACAACCACCGCCGAACCCGTTCCATGGCGAATCTGCGGCAACGAATGCCCTAAGGCCGTGATCGTATTCCTCTGTCAGGTCGTCGTCCTCTACTTCGTCATCGCCGTTAGTATATACAATATGACGAAAGGTCAAGGTGACTCCAACCTGTGGACGGCGCTGTTGAGCAGCTGTCTCGGTTACATTCTCCCGAGTCCGTCTATGAGTGTTGGTGGCGGCGGCGGCGAACGTCGACAACAACAACACGATGGCGGTCTCGTCTGACTTTTACCTGACGCTGCCGAGCAACGCGTCTATGAAACGTCACCCCGAAAATACGTTGACGCACTTCGTCACGACGTTGCCGCGACGTTTCGACCTGTCGGGGGAGTGGGAATGCGGAGCGGTGTCGGTACAGTATCCGCACACGTGGTACAACGTGAGAAAGAAGGACGCCTACTTCTACCTGATTTGCGCGACGGGTGATCCGGGTGTTTACACGCAGGTAGACGAACACGGCTCGACCGTGCTGATATATCGTCAGACCACGATTCCTCACGGTTTCTACAACAACGTTGATACGTTGTTCAACAGGATCAACGAGGCGCTAGATAAATTATGCACCAGGAAGGTCAAGGCCGTGCTAGAATACTGCGCGGTCTCTAACCGATTTACGCTACGTATGTCGCCGGGTGTCGAATTTATCATACCTCATACGAGCCGTCTGAAGTACGTGCTAGGTTTCCATAGCAACACGATCCTGAGTCCGTCCTTGTATGGTCCCGCGCCGGCGGCGGTCGTCATCAACACCGCGCCCGTCGCGTACACGTACGAGTACGAAGGTCGCGATACGGTGAATATGTCGGCGGGCATCGAGAGCCTGTACGTGTACACGGATCTCGTGGAACCGCGCGTCGTCGGTGACGTGTACGCGCCACTCCTTCGAAACATCGCCGTCCGCGGTGAGAACAGTGACGATATTTCGGAAACGTTCGACCGGGTGCAATACGTGAAGCTGCTGCGGAATCAATTCGATGAGGTCGAAGTCGATATAAGAGACGATCACGGCCAACAGATACCATTCGAGCAGGGGAAGATGGTGACGACGCTTCACTTCAGACACTGTAAATCGAAATTGTTTTAACATGTCGCCGTCGTCGAAGAACCCGTACGTGGACTACTACGTTCGTCAGGTCGGCGGTCAGCTGCCGGTTTTCGTCGGTGGTCGGGGGCAACGAGGTCACGGTCTGGACAATCTCTTCGGGAGCCTGTTTCGAAGCGCCATGCCGCTTATCAAGAGAGGCGCGTTGGCGTTGAGAAAACGTGCGCTCAACACCGGCATGCACGTGGCGCGCGACGTCGTCGCCGGCGGCAATCTGAAACAGTCGATAAAACGACGCGCGAAGGAGGCCGGCGCCGATCTTCTCGACGGCCTATTGAATTCGCAGGCACCGAAGAAGAAGAGGAAGAAAAAAACGCAGCAGCAGCATCGTCGCCCCCGCGGCGGCATAAAGAGATCGCGCCTAGCGGCGACGGCCGTCAGTAGGCGGAAGAGACCGCGTCAAACGGATCACGACATATTCGAAGAGTAACGATGACGTTCGTGAACGGCGCAACGTGCGAGGGCGTGAAGGCCGAGCTGGACCTGTTCAGCGGGCCGGTGACGCAGACGAGCGTCGAGAGCAGTCAGTGGACCGTCTACCAGCCACTGACGACTCTCGACGCCGGCGGCCCTATCGAGTTCCTCATCCCGGGTTCGGGCGAAGACTATACGGGCCTGGCGAGCCTTCAAGTGTACGTACGCTTCAAAGTAACACAGGGGGACGGTAGCGATCTGGCGGCCGGCGCCAACGTGGCGCCGTTCAACAATTACCTGCATTCGATGTTCAGTCAACTCGACGTGTCGCTGAACAACACCCTCGTGACGCCGTCGACCAATACGTACGCGTACCGGGCCTACCTCGAGACGCTGCTGAGTTACGGTAGCGACGCGAAACGTTCGCATCTCACGGACATGGACACGCTCGGGAACAACAACGTCGGGTTCGAGGCACGACGCGTCATGACGGCCGATAGCAACGAGGTGGAGATGATGGGACGCGTGCACGTCGACGCGTTTATGCTAAACAGACACATACCGAACGGCGTCGACACGAAAGTACGCATGGTACGCTCGAAGGACGCCTTCGCGGTCATGGGCGCGGAAGCCGTACCGGGGTGGCGCGGCGTCATACTGCAGGCGATTCGACTGCACGTGCGAAAAGTGAAGTTGAACCCGGCCGTCCAGATGGGACATATCAAAGCGTGGACGTTGGGAACGGCTAAGTTTCCGATGCGCCGCGTCGACTGCAAATCGTTCTTGATAACGGCGGGTACGCTATCGCACACGCACGAGAACCTGTACATGGGTGCGATTCCGAAACGCCTCTTCCTGACGATGATCGATAACGTCGCCTACAACGGAGACTACATTAGAAATCCGTTCGACGCGCGTCACAACGACATAAACTTCCTCACGCTCGTCGTCGACGGACGTCAGGTGCCGAGCAAGCCGCTGCAGCCGGACTTCCCGCACAACCGGTACGTGCGGAGCTACATGAACCTCTTCGAGGCCAGCGGAAAGGCATACGAGGACGAGGGGAACGACGTATCGCGCGCGGACTTCGGCGCCGGCTACACCATCTTCGGTTTCGACCTGACCCCCGACTGTTGCGACGGGGACCATTTCAACGTCGTGCGTCAGGGGACCGTGGGCGTCGAAATGCACTTCGGGACTCCGCTACCGCTTCCGGTGAACGTCGTAGTGTACGCGGAATTCGAGACGGTGATGGAGATCGACAGGAACCGGAACGTCGTGTACGACTGGTAGTAACTATGGATACGTTTCAACTGATGCGTCGCCTGGAACACGATACGTACGCTAAACGTATCGTCGTCGGCGTCGTGCCTAAAGACGCGCTACATACCGCCGTCACCACCACCGCCACCGTTTACCCGACGGCCTTCGTATGCAACAACGACGTCGGCGGCGAATCTACGAGGCGAGTACTTCGATTCGTACGGTCTGCCGCCGCTGCACGCCGACTTCCATGCGTTCCTGCACCGTCACTGCGGCGACGCGTGGACGTACAACGACAAGCGGCTGAAGAGCGTCGTCTCTAACGTGTGCGGACAATATTGCGTCGCCTACCTTCTCCTCCGATGTCGCGGTATGCCGTTGACGACGTTCCAGAGCCTATTCGCCACCAATCGGGTGGCCAATGACTGTCTCGTATACGATTGGTTAAAACCGCATTAATTTCGCTTTTATGTGTATAGTAGTAGTAGAAATAAAAAACAAACGATGATGTACACAATTGTTGTTGTTTATTATTACCCTACCTATACATACATACATACGTACAGAAACTACCCCTAGGGGTGGGGTATTCCTTAGGTTAGACGATTAGTTAGACGAGTTAGACAACGAGTTAGACGAGTTAGACGAGTTAGACGAGTATCGTGGTGACGCTGTCGTCGAGCACGCGGCGTTTAGCGTAGAAGTAGCTCAACGCCGCGCTCTCTTGAACGTACGTCAACACGGACGAGTCTTTCACCTGGAAACCGCGGTTCCAGCCGACGCCGTTGCGACGGTCGCGCAGTACGGCGAGGAAGGTGTGCTCGTCGATGTCGTTATGTCGCTTGCTCAGTCCCTACGAGCTGTACTTCGGACCGTTGTCGCCGCCGAAGCAGTAGTAGGTCTTGCTGCACAGCGTCACGATTCCGTCGCCGCGCTACTCTTCTTTGAAGAGACACGGCGTTCGTCGATCGAACAGGCGTCGGCGCGCGCAGCAGGCCGGCACGTCCTCCCACGCTAGTCCGGCGACGCGTCGTCGTACGTAGGCGTCCACGTGCGCGTCGCAGCATTCGGCCGGAAACCAGAGCGATCGATTCCGGAAGTAGTGTTCGCGACGTTCTTCCGGTACGAGCGCATCGACGTCACGTCCGGCGAGGGCGATGTACGCCGAGTCCGTGTCCATAGCGCAGTACTGGTAGAGCGGACGGGGAATGTAGGCGTCGACGAAATCGAAATAGAATTCCAGCATTCTCAATTTTGCGTACTGCAATACGAAATAGCCGATATGTATCGGCAGGCCGTAGACGACTTTGCGCTTATTCAGCGCCACCTCGTACAGTGCGTCGTCGACGACGACGTCGAGTTGCCGGAAGCGACGATTGTTGACGAGCATCGACGTGCCGACCGGCGTGGCGTACTTGATTTCCCGGTGCCGATCGTCGCTTGTAATCGTTTTCCCGTAGGAACTGTTGCCGAGAAGTTTAAAGATATCGGCGATGATCGATTTGTCGGGATCGATATCGCCCTCGCGTCGCGCCGTCGAGTCCGTGTCGCCGAAGCGGCGAAAGCACGCGATCGGCGCGTACTCGATGATCTGGTAGACGCGCTCGACGACGAGACCATGCGCCAGATACCAGCGTAGGAGGGGCGTCGCTAGCACAATCTCGGCGCCGATGTAGCTACCGACGAGCGTCCGTTGAGGTCGGGTGAGGAGATCGTGCGACTCGGCGTAGTCGCGCATGAACGGGCTGAGATCGTCGCACACGATATCGACGTTCTTGAATACGGGCTGCATCTCGACGAACTTGTCGCGCAGCGCTTCCGGCACGGCGATATCGCACTGCACGAGGCCGAACAGAGAGCCGTCGCGCACCGCCTCCAGTATCGTCGAGCGCGTAATGGTGGTCGGTGGTTGCCATCGTGACGCGTCGGGCGGCGTCGGCACCGCCGGCGGTCGCACGGCGTGCCACTGGCACTCCCACATTTCGACGACGTCGTCGACGAAACGGCGCAGGTAGGCGGTCACGGCGATCTTCGCGGCGTACAGCGTCGTCATCGGTTGACCGTTGACGGCGTTCGTCGTCACGTGCGCCTGGCACGTCGGGCAGCCGTGAAAATAGCGGCCGTGAAATTGATACGCCGTTCGCGTGGCGGCGCACCAGCCGTCGACTCGGTGCTTTCCGATGTGCTTCTCGCGTCCGTTCAACTGGTGACGTATACGCGCGCCGGTTTGCGCCTCCACCCACGTCAAGCAGTCCACGGCCATACGACCGTAGCGGTGCACGCGTTCCGCTCGAAAGGCGTTCTCCGCGCGCCGGCACGTGTACCTGCCCGTCGGCATCTCCTGCATTATCGCCCATAGATAGAAGCCGTTTGCGTCGATGCCGACTATCGAACGGCACGGCGCGTTGCCGCCTCGAATCGCCGTCACGTCGGCCTCGTGGTGGCGCGCGAAGATGATCGACGGGCCGCCGACGATCTGCGCCTGCTGCAGACGGTGCAGATCTTTGTTCGGCTCGTTGAAAAGCGAGAAATGGATCAACGTCGGCAGGTCGTTAAACAGATACAACAACGTCAACCCCGGTACGCTGCTGGCGTCCTTGAACATGTCGATACGTCGGCGCCGATAGAAGGCGAACTGGCGATCGACGGCCTCGAGAAACGGCGCCACGTCTCGATTGTTATACCACACCAGAAAATCGCGCATCGACGTCATGCCCTCGTCACGCCACGCCGTCGCGCAAATCTCGTACGCCTCCGCGGAGATTCCCTCGCGTTTCAGGTGGCTGTAGAAAGCTTCGCGCGACGGCAGGGCGGTTTCGTCCAGACGCCTCAACGCGTCGATATGTTCGTACGGAAAGTAGCCCTTCGTTGCCGAGCAACCGTACGCTTTCAGAAAGCGATCGTAGCTAACGCCGGGCGCGAGGTAATTCGTTATGTCCAGGAACTTCAACGTCGTCGTCGACAGGCACATGTAATTGTTCTGACGTTTAATGGTAAACGCCGACGACGTGTGCTGCGCGTCGCCGGTTATGAGCAGGGGGGTCAAGTACTTCTTGACGACATTGAGATCGTACTTACCCGAATTGAATCCAAATACGGGCATTTGACGAAGGTGCGTCCACAGGCGGTCGGCGAGAGTGGCGTACGGTGATGCGTCGTCGTCGTCGTCGTCGTTGCGCCGTCGCCGCCAGTCGGCGTCGAGCGCGTCGAGCGCCTCGAAGGTTGCGTCGTAGCGGGGACGTAGAATCGCGCACGCCGCCGCGCTCACCGCTTCCAGGTCGTCGATGAGGCGACGCGCGAGTTCCGTCGAATCGCCGGTCGTGATGTAACACCGCGCCGCTTCGTGACCGGGCACGTTCGACGCGACGCTCACGCTGAGTAGTTCGTGTCGCGCGATCCACCGGCATTTGTCGGTATCCGTCGGCAGATCGTTATCGGCGAAATAACATTCGAAATCGAAAGTCGCGCGGTACGGGTAGTAGCGCAGGTCGTCGTCGTCGAGCCGCTCGAATACGGACGGCGACGGTCGGTAGATGCCGCCGGGGAACACGTGACGAACGCGACCTTCGCACGTCGCTTCGTGACGTCGTAAATTGTACGCGTCCCGCCAGAGGGAGTTGCCACATTTTCCGCACTTGTACGTTTTCGTGTACGCGCGCGGGTCGCTTATGTACGAGAAGTGCGACTCGTACGGGTTGACGTTCAGGGTCGTGGGGTGCGCTTCGCGCGATCGACGGACTAGTTCGGCGACGTCATTCGTCAGTCGATAGACGACGACGTTGATGGCAAAAACCGTCTCCACGCGATCCAGTTCGTTCAGGCGTACTCCGTTCGAGGCCGATGTGCGCGCGGTGCGACAATACTGCGCGTGCAAACGTTTAGCGACTTTCGTTAAACGGTTCGTATCGATGTGGCGGCCACTTTCGCCTCGTCGGTGACCTTGCAGGTGGAGGCCGATGCATCGGAAGAGACATAGATGGTCGTCGCAGGGCGTGCCTCGATGATCTTTCGTCAACGACACGATGGCCCTGTTGAGGCGCACGTAGGCGGGAAACGTAACGCCAACGCAGCCTATCGGCTGCGTTGGCGTTACGCTTCCCGCCTACGTGCGCCTCAACGGATGATTGGATGATGGCGTTCACGAAGTAGGTGGTGTTCGTTACGAGCTCGACGATCCACCCCGAGTCGGGATGCTGCGCGATGGCGTACTGCAGTACGTCGGTCGTGCGCACGGCGTCGAGGAATCGTTCGAACGAACGGCTATCGGTAACTAGGGCTGGTGTTTCGAGGAGGCGACCGCAACAGTTACATGAAGAATAAAAATATCGGTACCGACCCGACACCTTGTGGCGTAATACGAAACCGCAGCTTAAGTTAATTTTAAACGCATTCTTTTGTTCGCGAAACATTTCCCTCAAACGCGGTTCGAGCACCCGCGTACTCGTACAGGCAGTCATACGATAGTTGTAACGCGACTGTACGGCACCGCGCGCTACCGACGTCTCTATGCTACGCCGGTGCTCGTCCACGACACGCTGTAGATCGTCGGGTGACGGCGCCCTAGCGGCTGCCGCCTCCACCGCTGATTCATTACTACTACCAGGAGGTGGCGACGTCTGACGGCCACACCGCTCCTTCAGGTGTCGTAGCATAGCGTGACGCGCAGTGTACGTCGCGCCACATTTTGGACACTCTCGGCGTTTTACGCATAGCGCTTCGTTGCCGCATCTTTTCGAACTCTTTACGTGTCGTTCTAACGTCGACTGGTTCGCGAAATAGCCCCCACATTTCGGACAATGCCATCTAGTAGATGGTGGTGGCATTCTCTAATGTACTGATATTTTTTCGAGCACCGCCATTTATAACAGTGGTTGTGACGGTGGTGGTGGTGGTGGTGGTAAGTACACCCTAGCTGGAGGAATGTGGTTTTAGGTAATGCGGGTAACTCGGAGCGAAGGAATGTTTTTTGCGGTAATGGTGGTTGCGAACTAGCGGTAATTTTTATAACTAACTCGGAATGCTTTAGGTAACCCTAACGGTGGGGAACGATAGTGGAAGGAATGTGTTTGCGGTAACGAGTTGTGGACTACCGGTAATTTTTATAACTAACTCGGAATGTTTTAGCTAGCGGTGACTTGTGGGTAACTCGGAAACGGAAAGTACATTTTCAACGTTTTATTCAGTAGCTTACAACATTCAAACACAGCGTTGAAGCCTTTGTTTCAATAGCAAGCAAATATTAGCAAAACAAGCAGTGTTCTCTATTCTATTGTTCGTTCTTCATTCCAGTCCGCTCCGGCGTTGCACGTACGTGTGCACGGCCGACCCCAGCTGCACACGGTTCATGTAATCGCGCCAGTTCGTTCCCAACAACCAGTTCGACACAAACTGCACCAAATACAACTCTCCCGCAAGGCCCGTTTGCGGCTGCTGACCACCGGAAGTTGACACCGTAGTTTCGTGTAGAATGTGCACGAGTCGCGTGAAACAGGAGATGAGCGATTGACGCTGTTGAAATATCGCGTTACGATACAGCCCGTGCTGTCGAAACGTTGGATGTATACACGATTTGGCCGTCCCGCACGATAGCCGGACATGTGTACATATGGACAGCCTTCATTCGGCTCACATACCCCGCAATGATCCCGCGCCTTCTCCAGAATCATTTCGCCGAGGGTCTCGGCGACGAGGTCCATTGCCAGCCGTTCATAACGTCCGACCAACTGGGCCCTGCTCGGCACGACGATTTGACGTTGGCACAACCCCACCTCCTCCGATATGCTCCAGCACGGAGCGCACGTCGGCCCCTCGTCCCCAGCGGCGTGTACACGCTTTCGTTATACGTCGGTGGAGCGGGACGTATTCGGGTCGCGTTCGATCCGCCCAGCGCCTCCTCGATGATTGCGTCCAATACGTGGGCGTCACGCACTCCGCTTCCACCCTACAGCACAAAGCAGTTCTAGTCTTTACGAATCACCGTCAGGAACGCGTGTAGGAAGTCGCTCATACACTCACGTCTGGTGTGTTTCATCAGCGCCTCCTACAAACACATTATTATTATTATGATTAGCCCACCTCCTTCTTGATCTCTTCCTTCTTCTTTATCGACCCCTTCACTTCGCGTTCCAACAACGTTCTTACGAACGTGGCAACCTCGTCGTACTGAGCGCGGATCCTTTCGTTGTTTGCAAGCATATTTTCCAGTAGGCGGCGCACTTCCTACAGCATATAAGCACAACTGTTAGTTACGAAATACTACTACAAAATATGTTTGCTTCGTAAGCTAGCCAAAACGCTCTTATGTATTGTTCGGCCGTCTCGGCTAATAGTTGAAAGGCCTCCTCGGTTATTTCACGACCACGACGCTCTCTCATTCGTTGTTGCTTGTTCGCGTGTGTAAACAAATCTACCAGTATCGGCCATCCTTCCTACAACACAACAACACATTAGTCGTCGTCGTCGAATCTCTTCAGTGTGCGCACGGTATACGAGGGCTCCCCGTTCCAAGTCGTCTTACGCACACTGATCTCCACTTTAGTGCCGGTTAACTCAAGCACAGTATCGCGGAGTTCCTCCTCGTTCAACTCCACCAAGTACTCGGCCGTGTACTCGACGAGATTATACATTTGGCTGTCAAACAACGTAAGCCAAAGCTCGTATTCCTCCTCCTCGCCGTCCTTCACCATCACACGCAACGCGAAGAAATATTTCGGCACCAACACTCCACCGTGCGTTCGGCATATCAGTTCCCCGCCTTTGCTTTTCTGCAATTTCCGGCGACAACGGGAACATCCCAAATAGGCGCCAACCTCTTTGTACGACACAGCGTCGATCATAACGGGCAACGAAAGTTTATACACACCGTTGACAGCACACTTCAGGTGCCTCAGACTCACCAATGTGGCGCGCGTCGACGCCGACGATTCGCATTCACGCTCCATTGAGGCGCTCCGCGTCAGGGGTGGGTGCCCCTCAGCCGTCTCGACGGTGCCCAAGGACGCCTCTTCAGCGCTTCGCTTTCGCCCGACAGTCAACGGGGCCGCAATGAGCACGACGGGCCGCTTAACAGGTGGTGTCGCCCCCGTTGACACGGCTGCAACCACCGGCGAAGGTTGCTGCTGCTGCTGCTGCTGCTGTTGACCGCTGGCCTCCTTCAGTGACTGCTTGCGCGGTGCCTTCGTCTTTTTTGGTTGATTTTCATCTGCCATGTTGTCGCGGAAGAACGTCTGCTGCTTGCTGCTCTGCTGCTGTAGAAAGAATACACGTTAGAACTCCGGCGACATACAATATAGCATTTTCTCAACCGTTTTATACTTTTCCAAATAACGCGCATGCGCACTTCACACTAATACCGTTATCTTACTCAACTATCACATGCATACTTCATACATCCCAGGCATTTTGTTTTCTGAAAAAAGTTTCCGGTCACGTCAGTACATTCACCGTTAAATCTCTCTTTACATCGAATTTCTCTAATATCAATGAACCTCACGTTTCCTGACTCCACACCGAACCTATACAACGTTTAGTTTCATGCTTTTAACGTTTCGTTTATTGTTTTTGAAATGTAATTGTCTACAACATAACGCGCATGCGCACTTCACACTAATACCATTATCTTATTCAATTATCAGCATGCATACTTCATTCATCCCAGGCATTTTGTTTTCGGAAAAAGGTTTCCGGTCACGTCAGTACATTCACCGTTAAATCTCTCTTTACATCAAATTTCTCTAATATCACTGCATCTCCCGTTTCCTGACTCCACACCGAACCTATACAACGTTTATTTTCATGCTTTTAACGTTTCGTTTATTGTTTTTAAAAATTCATTGTTCTCCGTTCACATTCCAATCGCGATAAGTCACGCGCAACATATGTCACATTTACGTGCATGTGCACTTAACGCATTCTGCCTAGTCTACCGAGGAATTTGTTTTAAGAAAAAAAGTTAGCGTTCACGTCAGTACATTCATCGTCAAATGTGACTTTTACAGCAAATTTCTCTAATATCACTGCATCTCATGTTTCCTGACCCCACAATGATCGTATACAACGTTTAATTTCATGCTTTTAACGTTTCGTTTATTGTTTGTAAAAATCCTTTGTTCGCCGTTCACATTCCAATCACGATAAGCCGTAGTGTCATGCGCCGCCACCGCTGTTTGACGGTGCGCTCATTTCATACACCTTATGAACTCACGCGCAATCGACGCTACATTTCATCGTTCCGTACTTTCAACCATGGCCACACCAACGACAACAACAACAACGTTGCCACATACACAACGGTAAGTCTGCTTTTACGCAACACATTTTATTTTACTATTTCAACAGTTGTTGTAACTACGCGTGCATGCATGCATTTTATTTTACCATTTAAACAATTGTAAGTACGCATGCATGCATGCATGCATGTGTACGTGCATGCATGCATATCTCTCATTTTATTTTTTACTACAGTTGTTGTAAGTACGCAGCATGCATGCATCATTTTATTTTACCGTTTAAATAGTACGCATGCATGCATACATGTATTTTATTTTACTATTTAAACAGTTGTTGTAACTACGCGTGCATGCATGCATGCATGCATGCATGTGTACGTGCATGCATGCATGCATTTTATTTTACCATTTAAACAATTGTAAGTACGCATGCATGCATGCATGCATGTGTACGTGCATGCATGCATATCTCTCATTTTATTTTTTACTACAGTTGTAAGTACGCATGCATGCATGCATGCATCATTGTATTTTACCGTTTAAATAGTACGCATGCATGCATACATGTCTCATTTTATTTCACCATTTAAACAATTGTAAGTACGCATGCATCATTTTATTTTACCGTTTAAACAATTGTAAGTACATGTCTCATTTTAGTTTACCATTTAAACAGTTGTAAGTCATAGTTCTCATTTTATTTTACCATTTATACAATTGTAAGTACGCATGCATGGTTCTCATTTTATTATTTAAACAATTGTAATGCTTGGTTCTCATTACCACCCTTTGTTTAAACATGTATTGTGGTTTTATTTCATAGACCGATCCAACTGCCTACAACCGCCACATCATCATCATCATCGTCTCTGCCAACATGCACGGTCGCACCTTCCATACACACGCAGCCTCCTACGCATCATGTCATCACGTCGACACCTAACAGCTACCACCACGACTCTGACGATGAAGACACGCCCGATCTAGCAAGAGTGTTCTTGATCAAACAAGCCAACGGACTTTACAAAACACCTATTCCACCCACTGAATTCTATCGACGTGATGGATTTCACTCCCCCGATACAAGGAGACCCGTTGGTCGCGGGCGACTGCTGCGCTACAATACACAACAATAAATATTTCAGTCACTACTCACGTTTTCACGCGTCTGTTTCTAATGCATAAACACCCTACTACGATCAGTATCACCAACTGAACGTTAGTGTATTGATGCATTTGATTTTCATTGTAATCCCACGACTAGATGTATTTAAACGCACAACGCATTAGTTTCGTTTTAATCTTTCCACCAGAACGTTCACCGTTAGCCAGCTATGCTGTCATGCAGGGGTCATAGTCCACTAGAGCAGCAGCCGGTCTTATCGCTGCAGCAGCAGCCGGTCTTATCGCTGCTGTCAACATAGGGTACAGTGGGCCATTCACATAGGGCTGACGGGGGAAATCTGCACACAGTGGTTTTATCGTGGTTATATATTTGCGCGATAAACGCATTATTGCTTACGTCAGCACGCTCTAGGTATGGCGTTGATCGGTAGGGGACGAACTAAAAGAGTCTCTGCACTCACCGCTAGGTGGCATCTCTAGTGTACTTAGGGGTAATCAATCATCCAATTAGTATCAAATTACAACGGTCGTCAATCACGTTTTTATAAGTAGGTTCCCGAAACTAATTAGTGTCAAAAAAAGCCTTTGATCTTTTTTTATAAGTAGGTTGCCGAAAACGTTTAGTGGTCATTAAATTCTTTTTTATAAGTAGGGTTTTGAGACCGTACAGCCCCTCTATACTACTGACGATGATCTTTTGCCTTCCATAATGACTTCCTGGGTGCGGCTGCTCAGGAAGCTTTTGACCCAGTCCAGTATCTTCCCTCGCACTCCGTAATGGTGAAGTTTGGTAGCCAGGTGGTGGTGGGATACTTTGTCAAACGCCTTTGAGAAATCCAACAGCACAGCGTCGATCTGGCCTCCCTCGTTGAGGCACATCGCTAGGTCATCGACAGCTTGGATGAGTTGGGTTTCACAGGACCTACGTTTGCGAAACCCATGCTGGTAGTCAGATAGGATTATGTGTTGTTCCAAGTGGTCCATCAGGTTACTGTGTATGATGTGTTCCAATGTCTTGCAGGAGATGCTCGTGAGGGATATGGGTCTATGGTTTGAAGCAGTAGTTCTTGTTCCCTTCTTGTATACTGGTAATACCCAGGCATGTTTCCAGTCTGCTGGTAGTGTACCTTGGTTGAGTGATGCCTTGTAGATGAGTGTTAGCACTGGTGCAAGTTCTGCGGAATAGTCTTTCAGGAGCCTGGCTGGGATCCCATCAGGTCCTGTGGCTTTGTGGGGTTTGACTGCTTCCAATAGTTTTCTTACTCCTGCTTCAGATACTCTGATATGCGGAAAGTCACTGTATGGGCTCATTCCAAGGCTCAGTACATTGTTCGTGTCTCCGTCGGTGAAGACTGATGAGAACTGCGTATTAAGAATGTCAGCTTTAGTCTGGCTATCACTGTGGACGATGCCATTCTTCGTGAGTGGGGTTACTCCGCTGTTGTCCTTCTTTTTGCTTTTGATGAAAGACCAAAACTTCTTTAGATTACCCTCATTTTTATTGTTTTCGCCTATCAAGGAATTAATATATCCGTAATACGCCTTTCGGCACTCTGATTGGGCCAGCTTTTTTATTTCTCGATATTTTGCCATGTCGCAGGCACTCTTGGCAATCATGACACCACCGTAGCTATCTGCTCGGTCTTTCCTGAAAGGGGGGGTCATATCCAGGCGGCATGAATTCACTGCTATTGACAGCGGGTTTCAACCAAGTTTCACATGCAACTATGACGTCAGGTTTTGCGTCGTCTATCATGAGGTGAAATTCTAGTTTCTTTGCACAGATTGACTGCGTATTTACGTTAAGTAGGCTGATGCCGTGTTTGTTAGGAGGCTTTGACATTCGATCCATAATTAAATATCTGTATCGCTAGGTTCGTCGTAAGAATTAAAATCTAAGACTAAATGGGCCCTCGACCAGCAAGGACTTTGCCTTAACGTAAGTAGAAGGCGTAAGATTGTTAATAATAAAATGATTATTAAAAAAGTGTGTTAAAATATAAAACGAGTACAAATAATAATAGCAAACGTCTAAGAAATCTAAAAAATTCGAGTGTCTACATCAGAGAGCATATATGAAGGCGGTGCAGGATGAGACGGGTTTCAATATTAACTTAAGACTTTAAGTCGTAGCGATCTGGGGCATTCTCAGATCATGTAATGCAGCGTTAATTTTTAAAAATAATAATAATTTTAAAAAACCTGGTTAGTACGAGGGGTGGGTGTGTGGCAGATATTTCGCAACTGTGAGATATGTCGGTATGTGTTGATACCTGATTTCGGGCGTCTACTATTATATATAGTACTAGGCTAAGTTGCGTTAAACATGATGAGGTTGGTGAGCTAAGAGGGTTTGTTTACATCCGGGTCGACCTTGACCGAGGAGACGGGAAATGCAAATTTTGATCTGGCAGGTTTAGGTTCAAAATAAATGTTTACTTTGCTGATTTTATCATTTGGTTTTCAAATTTCTCCCGTCCAGTTCTTTGTGTGGTATATCATCTACGTGTTTATTTATTGTTAAGAAGACTGCCTGTAAGTTTGCAAAAACAACAAATTCTGCCGGAGACCAAACCAACAACATCACCGCTTGCGCCACCTAGCGACCAACCGTCTTAGGACTTAGGTGATTTACTCCAAACAGCCCAAACTTGAGCTAACGCATGAATTTTATGGTGCTTTTTTGTGCGCATGCGTTGTGGGTAGTTTGTGTGTTTGTTTATTTTATAGACACTTTAGATGATTGGGTGTGGTGAAAGGGAGGTTCATGTTTGGTGTTTGAAATGCTATGGAGTTTCTACTGCTCGGGGGTAGAAAGAGAACACTGCTGCATAGATGCGGCACCCAGGGGCTATGTAGTGGCCATGGTTTTTTGACTGTGTTAGTAACCTGATGGGGGTGTGATGTTGATTATGTTATTTAATATTTTTTTTAATGTCATGGCTTGTTTGATAATACGTCGTCGTTCAAGAGTTGACCATCCAAGTGTGGCTATTAGGTCTGCTGAGTTTGTTTGGCGTCTGTGATCATTTCTGACAAATCTGGCAGCACAGTGTTGTACTCTTTCAAGGTGTTTAATTTGGGTGGCAGTGTGTGGTTTCCATATGGGAGAGGCATACTTGAGTTTTGGTCGGATTAACATGTTATAGGCTGTTTCTTGTACTTCAGGTTTACATGGTCCGAGGGTTCGTTTGATCATGCCTGTTTGAAATTTGAAGATTTGGAAGCCATGTCAGTGATAGGTTAGTTTATAATCTAATTTTACTCCGAGATATGGGTGGCTAGAGACGGTAGAGAGTGGCATGCCAAAGAGTGAATATGAATGTAGTCTGGGTTTGGTTTTGTTTGTTATTGGGAGATGCACACATTTAGATATGTTAAATTCCATTTGCCATTTGTCAGACCATGTTTGGAGTTTGATCAGGTCAGATTGGAAAGTTTCGTGGTCGGTTTCGGATGTGATTTTGCGATATATAATGCTGTCGTCTGCAAAGAGACGTGCGGAAGATTGGACATTTTCGGTCATGTCGTTTATGTAGAGTAAAAATAAGGCAAGTCCTAGGACTCAGCCCTGTGGTACACCAGATGTAACATCTGTTCTGTCTGACAGGGCTCCATTGACTGAGACTCTCTGTCAGCGATTGGATAGAAACGATTTGATCCAGTTTTGCGTGTTTCCAGTTATTCAATAGAAAGCTAATTTGGATAGGAGGCGTTTATGGGGGGCTTTGTCGAAGGCTTTGGCGAAATCAAATAGGATGACATCTATCTGTGTCTTATTGTCCATAGCAGTCATCCTGTTGTGGACTGTCTCGATGAGTTGCGAGTCACAAGATAGACTTGGCTGGAATCCATGTTGGAAGTGAAGGATGATGTTGTGTTTGTGTAAGTATTTCAACATATTGCTTAGAATGATGTGCTCAGTAACTTTGCAGAGGATGCATGTTAACGAAATTGGTCAATAATGTGCAGGGTCTGATTTGTGGCTTTTTAGTCCTTTGGCCGAAGGTCCAAGGGACTATTGCCATCACTCTGCGTCCGCCGTCCGCCGTCCGCCGTCCGCCGTTAGCTGCCGTATCTCAGAAACCGTTCAGCAACTTTTTCTCTAATTTCGCATAGACATATCTTAGGGCACTGCCACTATGCACGAGAAATTTGTATTTGATTGAATCATTCTAAGGGCTCCCTAGGGCCTCCAAGGACCCCAACATTTGTAAACATGTTACCTTTTGCCCATTTTTTCAAAAACTGTTCAGCAACTTTTTTTCTAATTTTGCATATACATGTCATGTGGTAGTGTCACTGTACACACGAAATCTGTATTTGATTGAATCATTCTAAGGGCTACCTAGGGCCTCCAAGGACCCCAAAACTATTTTAAATGTAACCTTTTGCCTATTTTTTTCAAAAACTCTTCAGTGACTTTTTCTCTAATTTTGCAGAAACATTTCATATGGTAGTGCCACTATACACAATAAATCTGCATTTGATTGAATCATTCTAAGGGCATCAAAGGTCCCCTAAAATGCAAAATTTGCTAACTAAATTCTCCTCTGCAGCAGCAGCTCTATTTATAACGGTGGCAAACCCTTTTCCAACAACATCTGTCACATGCGGAGTTTGTGTCTTGCATGGATCAGAAGTTGTCTTTTCTGTTATTTAAAAAACTGTTCCGTAAGTTTTCTGTAGTTTTGCATAGACGTCTCTTAGGGTAGTGTCACTGTACACAAAACAATTGTATTTGGTTGAATCATTCTAAGGGCATCTCAGGGCCTCCCAAAAAGCAAAACCGTTTTCCAACAACTTCCCTCCCCACTGCAGCTAAGATTCTCTGGCTGCTATTGTTTGATGGAAAATGTGACTAATCTGTAATTGGTCACTGGCAGTGGCTTGTGTCAACAGACATCATGCACTAGACCCCTGTTAACCCATTAGCACTCAGCATGTTATTTCTGTACAGTATCGGTTTCCTCAGAAGCTTGACCTAGATTTAAAAAAAATATGCATGGTAGTTTTATCGTTTTCTATAATTACAAGTAAGTGTTATTTTGAAGAGCATTGAATTATCTACATGATGATACCTTTTAGTATGTTGTTGCAATGAAATATGTTGACCATACTGAGCTTTGTAAATGGTAATTTTTATAATGAATCACATTTTGAGAATGAATGTCATTGTTTGCGGTGTAAGTTTTGTATGCTTCATTTTCTGCTGCTACAAGTTGCGTTCATCTGAAAGATTATTCAATTACCTATTCAATGATAATACATATGTTGTGGTGTTGGAAATATATAGCTTTGGTATATTGTACACGAGGGTTGATAGGAAACTATTAGGCATTGCGACAGTCCAGAACGACAGTATGAGATGTGTCACTTTATGAAGTGTGACTTTCAGATACTTCATTTTGTAGTGCTATGGATTATGATGGGCCTCTCCATTAGCTCCCTATATATTTGTGTGAAATATACCACTATGTCATTAAAATATTTCAGAACAGGCTAAGGTTAAGCTGCAACTGACTTTGAGTTAGTTTACATTTCGACAAACTACTATTATATAGCACTAATTTTTGAATTGGCACGACTAATGCTAATATATCCCACAAAATGACTTCTACAGGAAACAACGTTGGTGTAAATTATCATCCCATTATTCTTACTGACAAAGACCTGTAAGTTAGGTGAGTAACACCTTCGAAGTTCTGACAGTAGGACACCGCCTTCGGTGAAGTCGAGACAAAAGTTTGACAAAGGCTTCAAGTTCAAACGGTATATCACCGTCCAGCTGTCCCATTTTTTATTTTATTTAGACTACCCTTTGCTCTCAAATAATCTGTCCTCTTAATTTTATACGTAAATACATAATCTGGCATAACTTTATGATTTTTTGTAGCAGCACATTTGTACTTACAGTGTATCATTGCAACATAATTTACATACTGTGTGCCACATTTGAATGTCATGCATGTAATATTTCCATGCAATCCATTTGCATATAAGTAAAACTTCAACATTCGTTTTCTTCATTTTCACTTTGTGTTTTCAAAAACTGTTCAGTAACTTGTACCCTGTAGCTTTATTTTGGTTTAGGTTTTTTATTTGCATAATTACTCTGTCTGTCCCGATTTCGAGGGAGGGGATATCGGTTGGGGGATGGGGTAGATTTCTTGAGTAAACACGGAACTAAATTGATTGTTAAGTGTATTTGCTTTGTCGTGATCGTTTGTGATTGGTTGGTCGTTTGCTTGTAGTGTAGGGATGCCAATTAATGTATTCTCGTTTGTTTGCTTTACTGAATGACCAGAATTGTTTTGGGTTTGTTTTGGCTGTCTCCAATGTGATTGTTTAGATAGTCTGAGTAGGATTTGGTTGCAGCTTTAGCGGCTTGTTTTCGGAGTTGCCTAAACCTTTCCCAGTCGCTATTACGTCCAGTTTGTTTTGCGTGTTATCCAGGGGAGGTGGGTTTTTGCTTTGGTGTTGCGGTTGGGAATATTATTGTTGACTAATGAAGTAAGATTATTCCGGAAAAAGTTCCAATTTGTGTTGATATCTCTTGAGTTTGGGTTCGTGTCAAAGTATGTTGTTGTTAGTTGTTTTATGTCGTCTTTAAGCTTATCCCAGTTTGCAGATTTATATATTTTTGTGTGGTGGTTTACTGTTACGGACTGAATTTAGGTTTACGTTAAAGGTCACAGCTTCATGATCACTCATGCCGGGAGTGGTGTGATTGTTAGCAATTATCGAGAAAAGTTTAGTTTTGTAAGTGGTTCTGCTACAATGTAATCACGGAAGGCTATGAGAACTCCACCTCCATGGGTATTTCTGCCTTTCGGGTGGCGTTATAGTTAGGTGGTAGGAACGAATAGGTAGGGTAGTTTTCGTCTATTTTGATTTCGACTAGGAATATGATGTCAGGATTATTTGATTGAGGGGGGTAGTTGTTTTTAATTGGGTTGTCTTTGCGATGCTTTTGACGCTGTTGGTGTTGATTAGAATTCCGCTAAGTGTGTTACGTTTGGTTGTCTTACGACGTTCAGGGGTTGATGCATTTTTAGGGTTTGGTCCAAAGGTTGGATACCATGTTAGGGATGTACAACTCGTGTTTGTTTGAGAGATCTGTGTGTGGGGGGTCAATGTTTTGGTTATTTTGGTCTGTGTCACCAAGGCTGTTATATCGGTTGTAAGAACATTCCGATAGATCGTCTTGGAAGAAGGAATGACTGCAGTTAGGATCGTCGTATTTCATGCAGTGCCAGGAACAGGAACTGTTACAGAGGAGATGATATTGATCTGGACTTATGTCACAACATTTAATGTGTACCCATTGGTTGCATCGGTCGCAGCAGACTGCTCGGTGATTTGAAGCAACAGGCTTTTTACAAAATCCACAAGGGTGTCTGACTGGGCCGGGGTTTGTTTGGATGTCCCCACAGAGGATTAATAGGACAAGATAACATGTTTTGTGTCCCGATGTAAGGATTGCATAAGCCAGTTTGGTGTGGTACTTGTTACGGGAGTATCTGGTGAAAGCTAGTGCCAGTCTAATACTTGTGTCAGTCCAACAAGACCTGTCATATGTTAGCAGACCATTTGGATGATCCGTGAATTGGGTATGGTCCAGGTGTATCGGGAATTTGGGAATAGCGGAGCGGGAAAATCGGAATGGACTACTCCTGACGCATGCGCAGCTCCACCCTCTGTCTACATTACTAGGATGGCATGATATCTGCTAGATCAAACAAACCTTCATACGGTAGACACTTACTTTTTCGGTATCCACAATTGAAACAACGTGTGAGGCGATCGGGATCGGGATGAGAGTCGAAATCGGGGCGCTTGCAAACATTCTCTAATCATAATCGCGTGACCGTCTCTAGCCACGAGGATTTAGGTTTACTACGTTAAACGAAGTAAGAACAATGACCACACCACGGATGTCTGACTAAACATAGGATAATTTGGACGCAGCTGCTGGACTCTTAAAGATTACATTGTCTTGCACCAAGCACAAACGGTGTCGCGCTTACATTTATTCGGGCGTTAAATAATACTCGGGTGACGTTTCTGCGCGTGCGCATATCTAAGGGAATACATTTAGCACCATCTACGACTATCGCCTTTTCATTTATGCGGGCGGTATGTATGTTTATATGTATATATATATATTTACATATATGTATATATATATATATATATACATACATACATACATACATAAATTATAAAATGTTTGCTTCCCTCAGACATAAACAATTTCTGTCGTAAAACAGTTTCATCTCCACGCACACGTCACGTGACTTACTCTTATACTTGGTCACAAATCTGAAACAGCAAATTAAAATTATGTAGTCTAACTATAACGCTCGTATTATGACAACAAACGAAACATATTTAACTACTGGATATTATTTATCACTACGTGATCTACTGGTGCAAAATATGTTGCCTTACATATGCACATAAACATCACCCGGATAAAATTTAACGTCCGGATAAATGTAAGCGCGACAGCGCCAAATAAAATGCAGCGATAGTGGCGTCACTTCGCGGAGTCCGGATAAACGAGCTTCAACCACGAAGGCGCGAATGAACTTCAGACGGTGGAGTCGCGTCGGCTGCGTTTTACCACGACGGCGGGGAATTCTTGGACGCGTCGCAAATTTCTTGGACGCCTCGGCGAAATTTGTGTTCGCGTCGGCGAAATAGTTTGGTCGCGTCGGCGGTGTTTTGGTCGCCTCGGCAGCGTTACCGCTCCGGCGGGGAAATTCTTGGATGCCTCGGCGAATTAGTTGGCATCTTTGGCGGCATTACAGATGTGTAATGTACGTAGTATGTCAGAATTGATTGTTGGTTGCGTCGGTGGTGTTTTGATCACTTCTTAAGTAATACAATGTGTCACTTCGGCAACGTTACTGCTTCAGCGGCGAAATCTTGGTTGTAGCAGACGTGTAATAATGGTAGATCAGAACAGATTATTCATTAACTGTTGTATAAACAGTTTAATCTTTGTTTGATAAATAAATTATAACGATTCTAAAAATGTCAGTCTCATTCGTTTTCATATTCCTCCTAATTTTAACGTTTGTGTAATTATCATTGTGTCCTCTATTATCTTTGGTACATTTTGCGGGTGTTGTTTATTTCAATAACCAGCCCCGTACCTAATTATACAATTTTGGAGCGACGAATGTATATCGGAATCGGAATCGGAAGTGTTTATTTGACCCACATGTAAAAACAAAAACGGTATCATTATCAAAAACCCATAACTACCTGCAGCTCAATTATGAATTACTGAAAATGTGTTGAGATAATAAGTACTAAATACATGTATTATAAAGTAGAATATATAACATAAAAGTAAAAACAATCAATGTATGATATAATCAATTAGCAACATCCTAATCATGAACTATCAGGTAGCTGTAGATAAACAAAAACAAAACCATTATTGGTCGCTCTCGTAGCAGCCACCCCCTTAATTAATTTTCAACAAAGTATATTTGGCTTACTTTAAACACTTTCAATAAAATGATAACAACACAAGTGCATACTATGAGATACAGTAACGGTTACACAAGCATTATAATTATATTACCCAATAATTGTTGTCAAAATCTCAAAAACAAAATATAAAGAGTTATCTTACTTTTATAAATGGCAGGTGGTTACAACTACATCAGACATATTAATAACAGTACATTGTGTACGTAAATTAACAGAAGTAATAAGATTAAAACAACATATAATTATTTGTTAATTATTCAGAATGTCCACATATATAACAATTTGGCAAAGAGCATTGTATTCTTTAATTTTGTAGAAAACATATTTTGGCATAACTAATAAATCCTTGTAGTTATGTGTTATGTGTTAACATTTTGTTCCTTATGTGAGGTGCAGTATTGTTTATTAGTAATGGAATATCAAACCGAATGCATCGTTTGGCAAAGTCATGTTTTGCTCTATTTGTATGGATGTTGTCATGTATCCGTGTATTAATATTGTGAACATTTTTATTTAGCGTAAATGGTAATTTTTGCAAATATGCTGGTAATGTCATATGGACATATTTATAGAACAATTTAAATTTCTGTAAATGCAGCATATCTGTTACATTAAGAATGTTTAGTTTCTTGAACAGCGGCTCAGTATGTTCATTATATTTTGCTAAACATATTATTCTAATCGCTTTTTTGTAGTTTGATGATTCTGTTACATTTAAAACCCCATATCATTAGGCCATAATTAATGTATGGTAACATTAAAGAGCTATACAAAGTAACTTTTATATTTACTGGTAAAAATCGTTTTAGTTTGCTTAATATACCTATCAATTTAGAACATTTGATTGAAATATTTTTAATATGAATATCCCAGCTTAGGTTTTCTTGCAAAGTCACCCCAAGAAGATTAAAGTTTTGGACTCTTTCGATTCTGGTTTCATCTATATTAAGCAGAAAATTGTTAACTTGTTTGTTTCTTAGTTTGTGTATTATATATTTGGATTTCTTTGCATTTAAAGACAGTTTATTTATTTTCAGCCATTCATTTACCTTGTTTAATTCTGTATTTAAATGTTGTTCGACGTCTTTTGGACATATGTTTAAAGATTGGATTGTTGTAAATAAAGTTGTATCGTCCGCATACATTACGAATTTAAATATTTCACTTGACTTTGGTAAATCATTTATGTAAATTAAAAACAAAAGTGGGCCCAGTATAGAACCCTGTGGCACTCCTGTAGTAATAGGCAGGGTTTCAGAAATGGTATCGTTGTAAATAACGTACTGTTGTCTATTTTTCAAATAACATTCCATTCGCTTTAAGGCAGATTCGCCTATTCCATACAAATGTAACTTACTTAATAAAATTGAGTGGTCTAGAGTATCGAAAGCTTTTGATAAGTCTAAAAATATATTAATGGGTGTTTCGTTAGAATCCAGTGCGATTATTGTACGGTCAATAACTTCCATAATGGCATATTCGGTTGAGTGACCAGATTTAAATCCGTACTGATTAGCATTACAAAGTTGGTGTTCAATGAAATATGAATACATCTGATTATACATAACTTTTTCGATAACCTTAGAAATTACTGGTAGCAGAGATATCGGTCTGTAGTTATAAAATAATGTTTCGTCATCATTTTTAAAGATAGGAATAACTTTTGCAATTTTCATTTTATCTGGGAAAATTCCAGTTTTTAATATTTGATTAAGAAGTAATGTTAAGGGTTTTCTTAAAATAAATTTTAAATATTTTATTTGTTTCAATGTAATTCCATCACAGCTACTACTGGTTTTTGCAGAGAAATTGTCAATTATTCTGAGAATTGACTATTCGTTTATTTCTTGGAATTGGAAAAGCATTTCAGATCTTCCTGTCAAATAATAACTATGATTTTTATTACTGGTATTTTTTATTTGGTTTGCAAGGTGTTTTCCTATGTTTGTAAAATATACATTAAAGGTATTAGCAATTTCAACATTGTCAGTTATTTTGTGTTCTCCTTCTCTAAAATATTCCGTTAATGATCTTTTTTGTTGGGTCTTTGCAGAATTTCATTTATAGTTTTCCAAGTTGTCCTTGTGTCATTTTTGTACCTGTTAAACAATTGTTCATAATGTAAAAATTAGGCTATTCTGATGCTTGTTTTTAGGATACTATTATAAGTTTTTAAGTTGTTTTTTTTTGATGAAATAATCAATAGATGTTGGATTTGACATCTCAAGCTGTTTATATAGATTGTGTTGTTTTATGGATTTGAGTATATCATTTGTTATCCATAGGGAGTTTTTATGTTTATATTTATTAAACGTCACTAATTTAAATGGCATGTGATTACAATTTGCCTTTTCAAGTACATCAATGATTATTTTGTAATTGTTATTTGGATCGTGCAAAGGGTCATTATCTAATTTCTCTATAATATTTGAGTTGATTATTTCATAAGCAAAATTTGACATAGCTGTTTCATTCTGTAAATGTATTTTAACTAATTTAGGAGGACATTTTTTAACCGGAGCAGTGTCAATAAATATAAAATATGGTTGGTGGTCTGAAAATTGTTTGATTAAGATACCTGCTATTGATTGTAGCATTAATTGACTAACTTTACAAAACAGATTGTCGATCAATGAGCCATTTAGGGCAGACAATCTGGTTGGGAATGTTATTTTTGGAAAGAAACTGAATCCTGTTAAGGTGTCGTAAAACTCACTACAATATTCTTTATAATTAATTTTAAGCAAGTTTATATTAAAATCCCCAGCAATAATAACTTCAGATTTTTGGAAATCAAATTGTGATAATAATTATGCAAATTCTTCAATAAATTGTTTGTAATCACGATTTAAGTCTCGTGGGGGCCTATATATATTACCAACTATCACAGGTTTCATAAGCCCATCCCCAGTGATTTCAATTAGCTGTCCTTCCCAATTTTCGTTTTTTATACATTGCAATACCTTGTAATCATATTTTGAGTGAACATGCATAATTAAGCCTCCTTTGGTACTACTAATCTTACCCAATGAAATGCAAGTATAGTCTTCTAACTGGATGTTACATAAATCGTCTTGTTCAGTTAATCAACTTACCTGAATACATATAATGCTGAAAGCATAGTTAAGTAGCTGCAGTTCTTTTACAAAGATTTCGATCTCGTTGAATTTAGCGTTAATAGATTGTATATGTGTACTCAGTATGCCAAAACTATTTGTTTTGGTATTTATCAGTGATTTAAAATTTTCGGTGTCATAATACGATGAAGACTTCATTATTGGCACTGTCGTTTTCAAGGTTTTCATCATCATTAAAATGTAAAATTGTATTTAAGCAATTTTTGTGGGCACCTCCATAATGTTGTAGGAATAAATCGTCTGAATCTATCATTTAGTCTATTGGTATTTTTACATATCTGCAAATAGCATTGCTCCAATAATTCAATAAGTATGTACTGGTAGTGATATCATGTATAACATAACAATTTAAGTAAAAATACATCATCATTGCGTTACTGTTTGTAGTTTTGAGATTTAGATATAGTAAACTGTAGCATGAATATGAAAACATGCACTGTGTCAATACAGAACATAATATTAATTGCAATAAAACGATTAGCATCGATTGTAGCTTTAGGTGAGAATAAATCGAGGAAACTCAGCTTTTCCAGTGTTAACTGTCATCAATTATAAGCTGCTCACATTTTAAACCTCTACTTCGATGGAATGTCAGACGTCGTAGAGACGGCAAAGATCTTGTTTTGCCGATCCTTTATGAGTATTTTTCCGTTGAAAGTCCAAGTGTCCTGGATAGTTCCTTGTTTTCGTTGCATCCGTGCTTCGCGGGCAAGCCGAGCGCGCCGGGCCGTTAAGTCTTCATTAATGAAGATCTGATTTGCGTCTGAACTTGACTTCAGCTTGCTTCGCTGGCGGAACACTTCATCTCTCCGACGTTCGTTGTGAAACTTCACAATCACGGGGCGAGGGCGTTGCGTGTTAGTTGATTGGTGTTTTTTCCGATTCTGTGACACCGGACGATATCGCTGACCTGGAGCGGAGGGGAAACGCGCATCGTCTTGTTGACAATTTCGATCACCGACTCTTCAATTTTATCGTCGCTGACGGTCTCATCGACTCCCAGGAAGCGGAGATTCGACCTGCGGGAGTATTGTTCATATCCATCAAGCTGGATTTCTAGATCTTGGACTTTGGTTTCTAAGCCCGCAATTCGCTCATCTTTTGCTTGTAAAGCTTTCGTGAGTTCGTCGATTTTTGATTTTAAGTAGTCCATCCCGTCACTAAGTTTTTTGGGGTATAGGACCGTTTTCATTTTATTCAGGACGATTTCATCAGTTAGTAGTTCTTGTATAATCAGTTTGAACCGGTTCGCGTCGAATTCCTCGACAACGTTGCTGTCTGATCTGGCAGACTCCAGCCGTGCAACTTGTTTTGACCTAGGCATGTTTACAACACTTTGAGTAGGTGCCAGACGATTACGACAGCCGCTCCTATGAATGGATGCCACAGTTTAGTGCAGCTTCAGTCAAATGCACGGTACAAAATCAGTTCAATCCAACAATTCCCGGATGATAATGTCAACCAAATTTTTGCGTACTCGACTCCACACACTTTCGTAGGTATCGTGTACCACTTTTTACTTACGTCCTAGTCCGCGTCTAACATTTAATTTCCCTCGATCTCTCTCACCCACACAGCTCTCAAACACGTGTCGCCATGTCACGGTGTCGCCATGTCACGAGAATAAAATACAAGAACTATACAATATTTGAAGAAACGCTATAAAATCCCGAAATTTTGTGTAACGCCGTAAACTATGTTCTTGTACAATTCTTGACTACAGGTATTACTAAATAATTATATTTTGTAATAAACTAGTTTTATCTAAAATGTTACGCTATTTTTATTCATTAGTTAGTTTAATTTACTTTAATTTAATAATTTAGTAATATGTAAAATCTGCTTAGAATCCGATCTACCCATAGTAGACTCATGTTGTTCCAAAGCTCTATATATGATATTAGGGTCTGAACCGCAATTTCTTTACCCCAAAATGCTTATCAACAATTAATGACTCAATAATTGTTTGATTTCGTTTTGATGTTTATGCGCTCAGCTGCTATAGCATATCCCGTGTTTTTGTGTAGAAACACCTCAGATATTATCAATGCAAATTTAACAGAGACGTTGGGGAAATATTAGATCAATGAACCTACGCATAATTAACAGGCAACACAACCGTCTCCACTGTGTGTTTGATATACTGTTTCAGCGTTAACAATGAGATGGAATCCCGGATTTTAAAAAACAGCCTGAATCATGCAGTGCCTGTTGTTTACATGTGTTTATTCACACGTGCCTATCAACGGTATCTAAACGAACATGGCTTCCCACTGACGAATTAGTACCACAAACCAACAAATGAGCAGATCGTACGTCACTGCTGGTCAAATTTGTGAATTTAAGTAGAAACTAGTACACTTGTTATATTATAATATAATAATACTTCCGTTAATATTATTTGAATTCAAATGCAAACGTTAGTACCGAATAAAATAAATTTAAATTATATATCAAATACTTGTTTCATATTCTGTAATTTAGCTAATCATATAACTAACACATTCAGTAATTGTCATGGAATTTTACACTTTTAATTGTATACTTATTGAAATATAATTTATTATCATAAACATATTCAAACATTAAATTCAAATCCAAACCCTTCTTAAAACTGCAAAATTTGTTAGTGTGTTCTTTCAACTGATAACGTTAATTATGCTAAACGTATAATTAAAAAGTAGTTTGCTACGAAACTTTAAGTATTTTTTTATTGGAGTTGAAAAATTTCACAACGGCGCCGAATTGACCCATATTCATCAGTTCTGGTGGCGTCGGCAACGATACCACTTCGGCAGCAACACCACTTCGGCGATATTTCTTTCCGAAAATTCCACCGATGCGACCAAATTTACCGCCGAAGCGCCCTAAAATGTCCTACCGACGCAACTAAATATACAGTGCTGTATTTGTCGCCTCGACTAGCCGAGGTGGTAACGCTGCCGAGGTGACCAGTTACCGGGGAATCGATCCGACTCGATCGTGTAAGAATATAGATTGCTCGAGTTACCAAGTATCTAATTTCTTGTAAAGACTAGCTTAGCACCTTCGCAATTACCCAACACACCCACAGGTCATAACAAATAAGGCTAGTTAAATCTTCGTATCTGGTTAGGAGGTTGGCAAAATTGTAATAGATTCCAATGCACCTAATTATCGCTCATCTTTCAAAATGGGATCACGTCAGCTGGAACGGGTTTGACTAAAAGGCGCACGACCCCGATGAGTGGGAGTCGGATGTTTCGGCCCCCGACGGGTTCGGCCCATGGGGTCGAACAATCCGTTCGCGCAACCTGTTAACCGTGACCTCCTTGCGTTCGCGTGGGCCGAATCAACCGTTTCTGTAACCGGTGTCGGTGGGCTCTATGGGCCGAACCAACCGTACGTTCCGCTTCTGTTTAGAAATCTGACTTTTGCAACCTTAGTTGCTGCGGAAATCGAAATATTGTATTTGATAAATGGTTAAATAATTCTAATATTGCATGCAACTATTTATACTTGCGTATTTTCGGTAAATGTGTCACGAATTATTAGATATTTACGCTTTCAAAAGTGTGGTCACACATTTTATCTGTTCAATCGACATCATTTACATAAAGGGAGTGAGCATATTGCATGTGCTCACATCGTGCGTTCCGTTACCGTGTTTGTTTAGCTTACTGCTTAGATACTTTGCAACAAACAAACAAATATCACACATACAAGCAATCCAGGTAAGAGTGCAAGTTCAAACCAACAAACAATAAAGAGGTGGTAGGTAATTTATTGTGAAACAAAAAAAAACGATCTTCAAACGCAACGGGCCGAATCAAACGCAGTGGGCTGAGGCGACCGCTGCTTTGATAATTATCAATGGGCCGAAACATCCAACACCGCCCGTCGAATTTTCGGTGAAGTTGGCCGAAACATCCGTCGGCGTTGGCGTCGGCGTGGACCGAAACATCTGACTCTGGATAGCGAATTTTTGTTACGTGGGCCGAACCAACCGTCGGGGTGGGCCGAAACATCCGCGCCGAACCATCCGTCTCCGTGGGCCGAACACGTCGGGGGCCGAACCATCCGGGACCCCCACGCACGACCACGAAGTTAAAGAACGACCACGCACGACCATGTAATATAATATGTTGGTAGATAATTTGGCCGTTGGTGTTATATATATGGTTTGTGTGTGCACTACTAAACATTTTGAGTCTGTATTTCACCCAGGAGTTACATAATTTAGGCATTTTATCCGATCTTCCGGACGAGTATTTAGTCTTTGCACAGTAGCGCCACCTGGCGAATGAAACCGTAAAGTTACCACAAGCGATGATTAAGTTTCGATTTTTTTACTCCAATGTGAAGAACATATCTGAAATATGGCGAGCTGCACACACATACCTCATACGTGCCACCAACAGCCCGCTTGGTTACCAACACTATATACATTTTGGTCGTGCGTGGTCGTTCGTGGTCGTGCGCCTTTTAGCCATACCGGCTAGAACTAGTAGAAGTTAAAGGCGCACTCCCGGTATATACCAGAATTGTACAATTCTGGTATACCAGAAATGCACTGTAAGCGCAGCCCATTTCTGAAATGTGGACCACGTTGACGTACATTTTTACAAGTTACAACGACCAAGCAACGTCCACGATTGCCTGTTTCAAGATAATTAGATTTGTTGTATGTTTTCTGCTCACCTGGGTAGCGTTTTGTTTCAACTCACGGATTCGCTCGCTTTTTCCGGTCATTGACGACATTCGTTGCTGGATTCGTATATTGCTGTTTAGTTTCTTTACATCTCTTTTTAAAATTTGGCCAACGTTAGCCTAGATTTCATAAATTTGACGTGTGTCTTTCATTTACAAATATTATAATTTACTAGGCAATTCTGATGAAAGATTACATAGACGTGTTCAGAGGGGCACGTGCCCTCCTAGACCTTTGGAATTAGGCGTGTCCTCATACCTTTTTGTATGGGCCACCATGACCGTTTTCCCTAGACCGTTTTGAATGTGCCCCCGTGACTGGAGTTAAAGCGGGTAAGCGACGAAATATTTGTCAACACCATCGCTGCACCTGTCTTCGGATGTCACCAGTCGAGCCGAGACCGGAGACAGCACAAGACAGCGAGAAGGTGAAGTTACGGTGAACCGATCCAAAAATAAGTTCCAGCTCCGTTTTGCGTATTACGCATGCGCATATACATGCCAAAGGTTAGCGCCTACTTTCGGCCCACTTATACGTGTGCAAAGCTCCTGTCTGAAAGTAAGTTCCGGTTCCGTTTTGCGTATTACTTATACGTGTGTACATGCCAAAGGTTAGCACCTGCTTTTGGCCAGCTTAAACACAGTGCCTGCCCGAAAGTATGCGTGACACATTTATATTATAGTTTGCGTTAATGATAAGTTTACTATTGTAATTGTTAGTATACATAACATAACATAACCGCAATTGGCATAACTTGTAATTATTTCCAAAAACGTTGTGTTTTATTTTTATCTCATTGTCTCAGAGCGTTGTCTGTCTGACGGCTTCGTCACACAGAGGCACTGGTTTCAGCGCTGTTTATATGCACAGCGCGTGTCGTGGTAAATACAAATATCCGCTACATTCGTAAATTCGTTAACAAAAATTTAATTCGTTGTGGCTGGGGACCTGCGTTAGTTTGGCATGTAGGAAGCTGAAATTGTGTGTGTGACCTAGTGGGTCCATTGGGGTAGTTTTTAGATGTAGATTTGTTTTCAAAATTCGTACGGGGGTTGGGGTCTTGGAGGGCCACACAATTATGAAATGGATATCTCCGTCAGTTTTACAAAAGAAATGATCGTTGAATTCAGAAGGAAGAAATTTTCTCTCTTCTACGCTCTTGATCGATGGAAAAACAGTCAAAATTGTCCAACATTTTAAGTTTCTTAGTTCTATAATTTCAAGCGACCTTATATGGGAGCTAAATGTTGATACCATTGTCAAAAAAGCCCAGCAACGTCCGTATTTTCTGTGGAGGTTGAGAGCATTTGGTTTGGCCAGTCAGATTATATTGAATTTTTATAGAACTGTGATCGAGAGTGTTCTCACCTTCTCGATCACAGTGTGGTTTGGTTCTATCACTGTCAAGGAAAGGCTCAGGTTGAACACAGTTGTATAAACTGCTTCTAGAATAATTGGCAGAGATCCTCCCATCATCTTGAATCCATATTTAAGCAGCGGCTGTTAAGAAGAGCCTGTCTCGTCTTCCAGGACCCGATCCATCTTGCCCATGACCTATTTGAACCTCTCCCATCCTGTTGCCAGTTCAAGTCCATCAAATCCAGGACCAACAGGTTCAGCAACAGCACTTACCCCTAGCCGTCCAAGCCCTATCAAAACAGTAGAGTACCAAAGTTTTTTAATTACGAAAATATGTGTTTATATTACATTGATAACTATGTATATCATTGTTTTAAAGTTACACTTTTTATGTGGAATTATTGTATGTGATAAAGTAATTTTAATAATGGTAAGAAAAAATAGAAACTGCATGATGTTTTATTAAATGTAATGGTTTGCTGCTTGTACTGATAAGAATATGTGCTTGTATGACCCGACATCACAACGCATTCTAATGTTGTTATTGAAATGACTGCAGTAACAACACATGGCAATAAATGTATCTTATCTTATTTAAAAGATATCATGTTGAAGAACACAACGTTATTTTACAAGATGCTGAATTATGAACATTGCTGTATTGATGATGCAGCCTACTGGCATTGATTTATGAAACACTTAACTACGAGATACTGAATTATTAACAATGCTGCATATAACATTGATTTATAAGACAATCAACTGTGAATATTGCAAAAACTGTATTGGGAACAGGCTCCTTCATCATGCACTTGACTCACGTAGTAAGTAAAGCTAAAGGCAGTCTTATATTTGGCACAAAAGATGTTGGGTCCAGCGACAGAATTCTGTGAACAATTGATTAACACTACTTCATCAAGTTCATGTTGAAATGCAGAACTTCACATTAAAAAGCAGTGCCATTTGATTCCAGAACTGCACTATCATATCGCACATGGAGTTTTTAATGACTGCGTGATGTATAGTTATTACATTGGTATGGTTATACATTTTGCACAATATATATACATGAATATCGTCATAATCAAGGAAGTTGTGGCCTTTTTATGGAAATATATCAGACTACTTTGTGTGCTAATTGGCCAATATTGACATACTAATTAAGCTGTTTTTATTGCTAAATAACTGGTTAATGAATACACATTACCCTAACTGTTTGTACACTTTGTATAATTATATAAATTTATATGTTCATATTTTTCACATTATGGATTTTTTAATGTGTTGGTCTGTCGAGTTTGCATACTAATTAACTGTAGCGTTTGCGGCGAGCGGTCGGCAGGGAAGCATACGGGCACACTTACGTTCAGTCACTCAGTCATACTAATGATAAGTCAGGTTATACGTTTTCACAGTTTATTATATGCGGAAAACCCTACCAATACAAGATCTAATACACAATATAGGGTTATGTCTGCTGAATACTACCCAGTTATAAATGTCAGAATAATAGGTTCAGACGGCGGCGGCTATTACAGCAACCGAATTGTAACCGTTATATTATAAATGTCAGAACGATAAGTTCAGACGGCGGCGGCTTATAAATAGCAACCGAATTATAGATGTCAGAACGATAAGTTCAGACGACGGCGGCTTATACACAGCAACCGAATTATAGATGTCAGAACGATAAGTTCAGACGGCGGCGGCGGCTTATAAATAGCAACCGAATTATAGATGTCAGAACGATAAGTTCAGACGACGGCGGCTTATACACAGCAACCGAATTATAGATGTCAGAACGATAAGTTCAGACGGCGGCGGCGGCTTATAAATAGCAACCGAATTATAGATGTCAGAACGATAAGTTCAGACGACGGCGGCTTATACACAGCAACCGAATTATAGATGTCAGAACGATAAGTTCAGACGGCGGCGGCTTATAAATAGCAACCGAATTATAGATATCAGAACGATAAGTTCAGACGGCGTCGGCTTATACACAGCAACCGAATTATAGATGTCAGAACGATAAGTTCAGACGGCGGCGGCTTATATATAGCAACCGGGTTACTCACCGAGTCTGATTTTCACGGGTGTACTGCGATAGTCTTTTAGTACTTTTCGCAGGGCGCTCGGTGACAGTGCTTCATGAGAAAGGTTCCTCCGGCAGTGTGCCCCAGTAGTCGCCATGATACATCACTGGCCTGTGTTACACACGGTTCCAGCATGCATCTTACGGCCTGTTCTAACAAACCGCTCCTCGCAGTGTCTGGCTGCATCCCCCAACAGCCAGCCCTGATCCTCATTAAAGCTCTCCTTATATACAGCTAAATCTGTAGCCTTGGGACAGACGCTGTCCCATGATTATGACATTTCCAAAATATAGGGTTCTCTAGAAATCTTGGCAGGGTGCCAGTGAACTTACAGTAACCTTCTGAACAAAGGCCCTCTGTACGTATAGGGCTCTTGCCTCCCCATAACCAGATGGCCTCAAATGTAAACAACCCCCCCCACCCCAGCTATAGCCATTTGCATATAAATTGGCTTTTCGGAGCACTACAACATTCAGTAATCAAGAATATTTATACTATGTGTATTATCGTTCTAAATTATCTACATAACCGATGTTAACTTATTAACAAAGTCATTGTTTTTAATGACTGGTTAATGTATGTTTATTATCATATTTAATATGGTTGTATACCTTGCATGAATTATATAAATTTCTTCATAATCATGCACACTGATCTATTATTGAAATGTGTCTGTCGGTCGACTTTTTGTGCTAAATAGCCAATATTGATTTATTAATTAAGTATTCTTAATTTTAATTAATTGATTAATGTATTTTTATGAACATATTTAATGTGGCTATACATCTTGCTTAAGTTATATAAAATGTCTTCCTAATCATGGACATTATGGCCTTTTATTGAAATATGTTGGTATGTCGAGTTTGCATGCTAACTAGCAATTGTTAACCAATTAATTTTATTAGTTAGGTTATAATTAATATGATAAATTATTGGATATTGTAAATTCATTACCATAATCAATGGGTTTGTAAACCCTGAAAATATAATTTAAATAAATTATATACACAAATGAAAAAGTTATGATATTTTAGTCACATGTTCATTGACAGAAAAACACAAAAATGTGACTTTTTGCCTATATATTGCACACAATTTACGCTGTTTAGCTGTCTTAGAATCATCATAAGTTTTTACCTAATAAAGATATATTAATCAAATAAACAATTATGTCATCCTTAACATAATTATTACCTTTAATATTAGCCCATTCCCAATGTTCTAGCATGATATTATTTTGTGTGCGTATTATAGTACTAGACTATTAATGGTAGGTATCAATTAGTGATATAGTAGCAATGCGATCCAAAAGTGATAGATGATACTAGACGGAAAATAAATAATTTAAGCCGGTTAACAAAACAATTGACAATTTTTTTTTATAAATCATGATCACGCTGATTCACAGTGTCTCCAGTTCTAAATGTGATCCCAACAGGGGAAAAGACAAATGCAAGATGGCCTATATGCCTTTGTCAGTCTTAAATTAAGACTCATGTACGGTACTTATATCTTAAATCAATTATCATACACATTATTAAACAAACTCAAACGGCTTTATTCATTTCTGCATCGTAATCGCGGTACATCAGGTGGTAATAACTCTGCACATGCATCACTAACACGGTGCATCACTAACATGGACTTTCACGTTTCCGAAATATTTTGGTGTGGAACTCTATCTACACAAACCCATGTCCTTCCCTCAGGCATGGGCATAGCAAAATACCCATACTCTTGAAGCGATAACGTGCTACATAGTAAGCAGTTTGACAACATGATGTCTAGCTTTTCACAAAGTATTCGAAATTTCACGAAGATGATATAACAATACATATAATAGAATACACCTTTCGTAGTTGTGACATGCAATTGACATGTTAATCCATTAACATGGCAGAGAGAGAGAGAGAGAGAGAGAGAGAGAGAGAGAGAGAGAGAGAGAGAGAGAGAGAGAGAGAGAGAGAGAGACGGACAGACAGAAAGAGGTATTAAAACAGAAGAGCCATACAACCTCGGTTTAACAAGAAAAACATTAAATGTATTAAATTTGGTTATTTGCTACATAGATGGGGGAACATGTGTCAGATCACAGTGAAAGTGACTCGAAATATCATGTGTGACACGTGAAACAATGTCGGTCACATTCTTGTTGTAATAAGTCGTGACTTTCATATTGTTTCAGATAACAGCCACATCATCTGTGACTTTTGTGGAAGAAGTGTGTACAATGAAGTTGTCAAAATACAAAGATTCTGATATTGACAACAACTGACAACTTCAGTCAGTTTCACCATTCTGCTGAAGGTGACGTTTGTTGGGAGAAAAAGACAAAGGATGGACACATTGTAGGACTTGAGCCAAGCCAGTGACTGTCCACATCTTTGCTTTCAGACACAACAGAACGTTTGTCGCACTGGTTCGATACAATTTGGAATGAGCAGTTACATGAGGAGACTGTGACATGGTAGAACTATTCCTCTAATGATGTCATTGGTTCGCAGTTCTAAGGACTGGTCAAGTAAAGTTACACACGTTCTCTCAACCTGCATGGTGTGTAACATATATAGTATCGCAAATGTTGCGCGCACTTCTCAAATGGTGGCACGTTAGCATTTTAGAGTTACACAAGTGCACAGATAGTCACGACACATCCTTCAGTTGTGAATCCTGTGGAACACAGTTTTCCTGTGATGACACTTGCATATCGACCGATTCATCCTAGAAATGCGATGCGTGTAGTAAACTATAAATTACCAACAGTAGTACCTGGAACATGGATGCGGATGCGCACACTCATACTGCTGAGAAACGATTCAGATGCGACACTTGTGGTAAGAGGTTTCTAAACATGCGTAACTTAACAGTACATATACGTATCCATACTGGTGAGAAACCCTATAAATGTGACATATGTGGCGTACAGTTTGCAAATAGTAGTAATTTAAAGAAACATCTGCGAACTCACACTGGGGAGAAACGCTACACATGTGACATCTGTGGTGTACAGTTTACAGAGAGTGGTAGTTTAAAGACACATATGCGAACTCATACTGGGAAGAAACCCTACAAATGTGACATCTGTGGCGTACAGTTTACAACGAGTGGTAGTTTGAAGAAACATCTGCGAACTCACACTGGGGAGAAACCCTACACATGTGACATCTGTGGTGCACAGTTTACAGAGAGTGGTAGTTTAAAGATACATATGCGAACTCATACTGGGGAGAAACCTTACAAATGTGACATCTGTGGCGTACAGTTTACAGTGAGTGGTAGTTTAAAGAAACATCTGCGAACTCACACAGGGGAGAAACCTTATAAATGTGACATATGTGGTGCACAGTTTACAGAGAGTGGTAGTTTAAAGATACATATGCGAACTCATAATGGTGAGAAATCCTATAAATGTGATACTTGTGGAAAACGGTTTTTACGGAGCGATGGTTTAAAGATACATGTGCGTAGTCATACTGGTGAGAAACCATACAAATGTGACACATGTGGTGTCCACTTCACTCAAAGTGGTCATTTACGGTCACATCTTCGAACTCACACTAAGCGAGAAACCCTACAAATGTGACATATGTGGTGCGCAGTTTACAGAGAGTGGTAGATTAAAGAAACATCTGCGAATTCACACTGGGGAGAAAACCTACAAATGTGATACATGTGGTGCACAGGCAGCACAGCTTAAAGAGAGTGGTAGTTTAAACAAACATCTGCAAACTCGCACTGGGGAGAAACCCTACAAATGTTACATATGTGGGGCACAGTTTACAGAGAATTATCTGCGAATTCACGCTGGGAATAAACCCTACATATGTGATACCTGTAGTGCACAGTTTACAGAGTGGTAGTTTAAAGAAGCATATTTGAACGCACCCCGGGGAGAAACCCTAATTTTTTTATATATGTTCACAGTTTAGAGAGCAGTAGTTGAAGAAACATAAACGAACTCGCACTGGGAAGAAACCCTACAACTGTGACATCTGTGGGGCTCAGTTTACCCGTGTTTATAGCTTGTAAAAGCATATCCGTAGCCATACTAGGGAGAACCCTTTGAAGTCATGAAATGTGGTAGCTGTAATACACTCTTATGTTATGAATTTACACTGGGGAAAACCTGTCATGTTATCATATATTTACAATATCTGCCGTCAACACTGCCTTTTATGGTTTTCTCTGCTCACCTGTGCAACAAGATTGTCATTTATGTTATAGTTTTACTGTCAGGTGTATTATGACGTTTAGGTAATTAATTTTCCACAGAAATGAATATTAATAAAAACGTGGGAAATCGACAGTTAGAATACCTTGATTCATGTAGAATATATTGAAAGTAGGATAAAATACTGGATATTTGTGATATCTGGTCAATCAAATAACGTCTTAGTCATGCTCGTCTTTCGGCTTTGTGTTTTTAGTTGAGATGAAATAAACCTTATTGGAGTTATTATGTTTTTTAGGCTTATTTAGAACTTGCGCCGCCGCAAGGGTACAAACACACAACAAACAAACAAACCCCCATAATATTATGGTACACACTTTTAACTTTGAGGCGATTGGGATCTTGGTGAGAGTCGAGATCGGGCGCTTACAAACATTCTCTAATCTTAATCGCGTGACCGTCTCTAGCCACGAGAAAGAGAAAAAAATGACCACAGCACGGATGTCCGTCTAAAAATCGGATCGTTTGGATGCATTTGCTGGAAAGAAGTTTGAATGGAGTGTATAAAATTATATAAATATTGTTGTTTGGGGATGGTGATTCACTGGAAACTGTTATTTAAAATATGGACCAGGGGCGGGTCCAGAGACGGTAGGGCACAAAAACCTCCACTGGCGGCAGAACCAAATGGTGCAGAACATTTTGCGCCGTCGCACGGGTACAAACAAAAAACAAACCCTCATATGGTAGACACTTTTAAATTTTTACGTAATGTTTTTTTATAAAGAAATATGCGTAGAACCAGAATATCAACAAAGGATATACGCTGGTATATCCGAACCCAACACGTGTTCGATATCGGGGTGATAGTTGAGATCGGGACGTTTACAGACATTCTCTAATCGTAATCGCGTGACCGTCTCTAGCCACGAGGAAGAGTAAGAACAATGACCACGGCACGAATATCCAACTAAAAAATCGGATCGTTTGGATGCGTCTGCTGGACTCGCAAACATTACGTTGTCTTGCACCAAGTACAAACGCCAAATAAAATGCAACGATAGTGGCGCCACTTCGCGGAGTCTGGATAAACGAGCTTCACCGAAGGCGCGAACTGAACTTTGTCTTCAGAAGATCGTGTAAGAATATAGCTTTCTCGAGTTTGCGAAGTATCTAATTACTTGTAAAAACTAGCTTAGCACCTTCGCAATTACTCAACACAAGTCATAACAAATAAGGTTAATTAGATATTCGTATCAGGTTAAGAGGTTGGCAAAATTGTAATAGATTACCATGCACCTAATTATCGCTCGGCCTTCATAACGTGCTTGGAAGTTGGTAAGTTGATACGCCCTGTTGGTGGGGAGGCCCCGTAATTTCATGGGAGGTTAATGCACGTGCGGTGGACCATATTGACGTACATCTTTACGCGTTACAATGACCAAGCAAATTCGATGATTGCCTGTTTCAAGATAATTAGATTTTGTGTATGTTTTCTGCTCACTGACACTTCCGAGAGCCGCGGCAGTTCAACTTCAGTGCAGCCGTCTCGTTTACACAGCACCTGGGTCCGGGATTGGGTAGCGTTTTGTTTCAACTCATGGATTCGCGCACTTTTTCCGATCAATGACGTCATTCGTTGCTGGATTCGTATATTGCTTTTAAGTCGAAGTTTTTTATGTCTCTTTAAAATTTGGCAAAAATTAAGCTAGATTTTATCAATTTGATGACTTAGATGTGATTCATTTGCAAATATTAGTTTATATGGCAATACTGATCAAAGACGTTTCTAGAGGGGCACGTGCCCCTCCCTAGACCTTTGGAACTTAGTAGTGTCTCCCCATACCTTTTTGTATGAGCCACAATAACCGTGCCCCCTAAACCGTTTTGAATGTGTCCCCTGTGACTGAAATTACAGCGGGTAAGCGACGAAACATTTTTCGACAGCATCGCTGCCCCTGACCCTGTCTTTGGATGTCACCAGTCGAGCCGAGACAGGAGACAGCATAAGAGAGTGAGAAGGTAAAGTTACGGTGTAGCGGTCTGAAAGTAAGTTCTGGTCTGAAAGTAAGTTCCAGTTCCGTTTTACGTATACGTGTGTACATGCCAAAGGTTAGCGCCTACTTTTGGACAGTTTAATCACAGTGCCTGCCAGAAAGTATGCGTGACTCTTTTATATTATAGTTTGCATTAATGAAATATTGTAATTGTTAGTTTACATAACGAAACCGCATAATTGGCATAGCTTGTAATTATTTGTAAAAAGTTGTGCATTATTTTGATCTTGTTGTCTTAGAGCGTTGTGTATCTTACGGCTTCGTCACAGAGGCGCAGGTTTCAACGTTGTTTATACATACACAGCAGGTGTCGTGGTAAACGAATCTCTGCTACATTCGTAAATTATGATAACCATCTATTGTTATAAAAACATTACTGTTTTCTGTCTGTCTGCTTTTTGTCTGTTGGTGTACTCATATAGAATCTCCATAAGTTTGCATTAATGTAGCTGACATTTTGTGTGCAGTTTAGCGAGCCCATTGGCATTGGTTGTAAGATTTTAACATTTTTAATTTGTCACTTTTTTGTGTGTGATCTTGTGTGTGATCTAGCGGGCCCATTGGGGTAGTTTGAAAATGTAGATTTGTTTTCAAAATTTGTACGGGGATTGGGGTCTTGGGTAGTCACAGTTATAAAATGTCACATGTCTCCGTCAGTTTTACATGTATGTGGCTAGCATTTCGTGCTTGATCTAGGGGGCCCATTTGTGTATTTTGTAGATGTAGATTTTTCTAAATTCGTCCGAGGGATGGGGTCCTGGAGGGACACGATTTTAAAATGGCACTTATCTGTCAATTTATTATGCATGGAGTTAACATTTTGTGTGTTATCTAGCGGACCCATTGGGGTAGTTTGTGTATGTAGATTTTGTTTAATTCGTGTTGCAAAGAATATGGTTTGATGACGTATTATTGAACAACTAGTCAAGTTAGCAGCACTGCCCAGGGAGAAAGGCAGTCATATGCCCACAAGATGACACCCACAGAAGAATTTCAAAAAAATCTAAATCTTCAAACCATCCCAAAAGGGCTCGCTAGATAGCACAAACATTTTCAGCCCCAAACAAGCAAAACTGACAGAGATAAGTGCCAACGGGTGTGTAGGTCAGTGGAGAATGGTCACTACAGCAAGCAAAAAGTTATTAATTATGTAACTCAGTCGCCTCATACTTCTGGCATGGGGTCAAAGTTGATTGGTCACCTGAGGTCACGTGGCTCACTGCTGTGTAACTCAGTCGCCGCATACTTCTGGCACGGGGTCAAAGTTGATTGGTCACCTGAGGTCACATGGCTCACTGCTGTGTAACTCGGTCGCCGCATACTTCTGGCACGGGGTCAAAGTTGATCGGTCACCTGAGGTCACGTTGCTCACTGCAGTGTAACTCGGTCGCCGCATACTTCTGGCGCGAGGTCAAAGTTGATTGGTCACCTGAGGTCACGTTGCTCACTGTGGTGTATCTCAGTCGCCGCATACTTCTGGCATGGGGTCAGAGTTGATCGGTCACCAGAGGTAGCGCAGCGGTAAGAGCTTCGGACTCTCAACTGAGAGAACGCGGGTTCGAATCCTGGGCGGTGGAGTCGAACCTTGGACAAGTTCGTTTACTCTACATTGCTTCAATTCACTCAGCTGCATGAATGAGTACCTGGCTATAGACTGTGGTGGATATTTGTGTACGAATAGTCTTCGCGTGTGGCTGAATGCTTCCCAGAGAAGTCGAGATGGTATTCGATTGAACAGGTCTGTCAGGGAGTAAAGTGCTTTGAGCAGTCCTGAACGCTGGATACTACCTAATAGTATATAAGAACTTACCATCGCTTTTTTACTTTAGGTCAAGCTGCTCGCTGCGGTGCAACTCGGTCCCCACATACTTCTGGCACAAGGTCAAAGATGATTGGTCACCTGAGGTCATGTTGTTCACCGCGATGTAATTCGGTCCCCGCATACTTCTGGCACAAGGTCAGAGATGATTGGTCACTTGAGGTCATGTTGCTCACCGCTAGTTGCATTTATTTGCACAATACACAAAAACGGAACCGGAAATTACTTTCTGATCAGTACAACGGCCGTGCAGTGACGAGAAACTCTCAAAAGCACCCTATCACTCCCCGTCTTTGGATGTCAGCAGTCGGGCCGAGACATCAAAGAAGCCGAAGTTACTATGGCAGCGTGTCAGCGAAAAATTTTGTATACACCATTTGGTTCAGCCACCTGTGTATGTGGAGGATTTTGTGCCCCTAACCCCCTCAGACAGCCCTCTCTGGACACACCCCTGGATTATGCACTTAATCAGAGGCTTAAGTTGGTAGGTGTTCAAAATTTCATTGGCATAATATGTGCTTTTCACGCTGTTCAAAACATTTGACTGATTTGGGTCGGTGAGACAGACAGCGCATCACTGGAGCCAGATCATGAGGCAATGATCGTGACTTATTAAGTTTCTCTGCATTAAAATACTATGAAAACAACATTTCCTGTTTTAACTTTTAAATATAATTATTTATGTTACTATTAATTAATTTAAATTTTAATGATTACACCGATATACAAGCCAATTCTGCTGCTATACATGTCTGTATATGACTATTTTTAGTTTTTATCACTAAATCTATATTAGTATATACCTAGGCTAGTCAGAGTTGCTCAGTTAGGGACTTGGGCTTAGACTTAGCTTGTTTTGAGGTTGGTCTAAAAATATTGTCTTTAATTAACTTTAAATAATAAAATGTACAGTGTAATGAACATTGAACTTAATTCACTTGAATTTTACTTCGTAAACTTGTGACGTGAGGCTAAACTTGTGACGTGATGCTGGTGCTCAGCATGTGATTAAGTGTTAGAAGTAACGGTGCATAAGTTTCCACGTTGATGTCGTTGCTCAGCTTTTACGAAGAGAAGCCGTGCCCTAAACATTCTGAAGGCATAATTATACTCATGAGATCATCTTTCTTTCCAGACATGCCGTCTAAACCTACCAGGGTACACTGATCATTGTTGGGCACAGTTTTGTGCGACGGATGGGCCATGTCTGTCAAGTCGGTCGGGTAGGTGGAGATAGTTCCAGATACTACCGACCAATTCCTGACATGTTTGGAATGGTTGTTTTCCATGGGAAAGGGGTTCTTACTCTGGATGGCCTCTTTCGGGAACTGCGGGCTGTGTGACCAAAATCCAATGTTCAGATTTTGGCATATAGACAGAATGAGTAGCGCGTTAAACATGCGCATGTCATTAGTTTTGCCTGTGTTGTGAGTTGGCAGTTTATTTTCTTTATTGCTATTTTGCATCGTGTCTAAAATTTCAGCCTTAGGGTTGCCTTTTCGCTTCATTTCGGTGGCACTAACGTCGTCATCGTTCAAGAAAATAAATGTGTTGAAAATTGAATTGCTCATGTAGCATCCACAAGGACGCTCGCTGTCATTTCTACAACAATCCGCGCATTCGACGCCAACACATAATTTCGATATCAGAGCGACGTCGCTACAAAACACGGGAAATGACATTGTTGATCGCGTTGGACAATTTTAATTTTGTTACTTCCTTTTGGAAAGCAGCGCCAAACTTCAAAATCTTGATACAAAACCACACTGCAGCGTCTGGTTCAGTCATGGTTTAGATCAAATAATGACAAATTGGACTTTCGCGGATTCATTGGATCATAGACCGAAGATGCGTGACAACCAATGAAACAGTGTTTAACATACAATGTTCGGTATGATGCGTATATGCTTGATGAATACAAATATAAAATACAAAATCATTGGTTCGACATTTCAATCAGAAATAAAAGTTAAAAATTGCAATTTTATTTCCGTTTTGTCAAAAATAACGTCGGCGGGTCCATAATCGAAATAATCAAATTGGTGTCGCCTAAATGGGAACTAAGTGTTAATACCATTGTCAAAAAAGCTCAGCAGCATTTGTACTTTCTGAGGGGGTTGAGAGCATTTGGTGTGGCCAGTCAGATAATGTTGAATTTTTATAGAGCTGTGATCAAGAGTGTTCTCACCTTCTCGATCACAGTGTAGTTTGGTTCTATCACTGTCAAGGAAAGACTCAGGTTGAACAGAGTTGCAAAAACTGCTTGTAGAATAATCTCCAAGGACCCATCCTGCTCATGACCTATTTGATCCTCTCCCATCCCGTCGCCGGTACAGGTCTGTCAAAACCAAGACCAACAGGTTCAGCAATAGCACTTACCCCTAGCTGTCCAAGCCCTATAAAAACATTAGAGTACCACAGTTTTTTAATTACGAAAATATGTTTTTACAATTCATTGATAATTATGTATATTGCTATTTTAAAGTTTATATTTTTTATGTGGAAATATTGTATGTGATAAAGTAATTTTAATAATGGTAAGATAAAATTAATTTTTAAGAAAGTATTAACTGTGCATGATGTTAGTTATCGGTTTTTTTACTAGTAGTATATTTAAATGTAATGGTTTGTTGCTTGTGGGTGTATTCATATGAATATGTGATTGTATGTTATTTTACGAGATGTTGAATTATGAACATTGCTGCATAGATCATGCAGCCTACTGGAATTGATTTATGAGACAATCAACTGTGATTATAGCAAAAAAGACTTGTGAACAGGTTCCTTCATCATGCACTTGACTCCCGTGGGGAGTAATGCCAAAGGCAGTCTTGTATTCAGCACAAAAGACGTTGGGTCCAGTGACGGAATACTATGATCAATTAATAAACATTCCTTCATCAAGTTCATATTGAAATGCAGAACATTACATTATGAAGCAGTGACATTTGATTCCAGAACTGCACTATCATACAGCACATGGACTACGAGTATGAATATTGCATTTCATTGAAATGTTTTAGTCTGCTGAATTTATGTTCTGTTAAGTAAATATTGATTTATTAATTGAGTTATTTCATAATGTTTTAATGACTGGGTAATGTATAGTTATTACAATGGTGTGGTTGTACATTATATATAATATCACAAATATATAAGCGAGCGAAAAATGAACAACTCAGAACACGTCCAAAACATGAAATTCTACGGTCGCTAGCACCCTCACGGCTCGTCCTGTCCCGACGATCTTGGTATCATTTGAAAGGATGCACTTTTGTTATTCCTGCGTCATCTAGATTTCCCACTAACCGTTTAAAGAACACCGATATACGGACCTACAATCACGCCGTTTTCGGTGTTCTGTACGGTTCCGAACGATGTTGGCGGCGGGTACTCAGTATATTAATCTTCCGATTGCGGCGCTGTTTTCCTCATTTGCATAGGTTCAGACATGCGCACTTCACCATTTCATGTTATAAGCTCCACCCACTTTTAAACCGCGGCGAAATTGATGTCCTTTGATCGCAGCGAAACCGTATATCTCTACGTCGGCGTGACGTCACAATAACGAACGCCACCCAACGGGTCTAAATTCGTTGCGTTGGTTGGTTAATATACGTGATTGTGACGTCACGCCTACTTCGCGTATGTCATTTTAGCCGCCGTTTGAAAGTGGGTGGAGCTTATACCATGAAATCAGATAGTGGTGCCTCAATCGGTAGATTGGTGAACTGTGTCGAAACAACATCGTTCGCAGTGTCTAAGACACCGGAACGGGTCCGGTTATAGGTCCGTTTTTAGTTAATTTTAGGAATGCTTATCAGGAAACCATTTATATGTTTGAATAGCAGAAAGTTTAAACTTTCAAACGACATCAATATTGTTGGGATCCGACAAACCGTAATGGTACTAGCAGTCGTTCAAAGGGCGTTTTTGGAACGTGTTTGACAGTTGCAGACCTGCCTACCATTCCAGATTGTCCGGAATCAATTGTCACAATGAGCGTCAATCAATTCCGTACTCCTCAAATTTAGCTTCACTTTAATCAACAGGTGGCAGCATATATACGCTGCTTGTTGTGATATGGTTTTTAATTCGCTGCTTCTGGTCGTAATCTGACCAATAGGAAACAGCGTTACGACAAATTCGCATTTCCGCGCTCATGGCGCTCAAACAAAACGAAGTCACGATTCACGCTGCACGAAATGATGCCGGGGATCTTAACGGCACCACTACCAGCCAAAAAGAAACGTGTACTGCAAACGTTTATAACAGCATGCACGCAGACATGGTCCGTATTGTCAAGTTTAAAGAAGGGGGTCGGCTTTACATATTGCCGGATACGCGAAATTTATTTTCCTATTTCACATGCCATGGACACTGGTGATCGGAATAATCGCAGGTACTGACTACGTCTACGTCGTTAGACTAGTACTAGTGACAGAGTAGTGAGTGTTGTACTTGTAGTGTTAGGCCAACTGACTGTACTAAGACTAAGTTAGTGTATTTATTGAGTTTAGTCTATCATTTACAGCCTATAATACATACGATACAGGGATAGGCTTATATACTAGAGTTGAGTAGACTAGAGTCTAGACGATGTCGATGACTAGCGTAACGTAATGGTTTTGCCGTCCCCCGACATGAATGTCTTTGATCTAGTCAAGCTACTAATAGTAACCCTAATGACACCACAAATAGACAATGACGCGATGCATTGTTATAATTTGTCAAGTTTTTGTAGTCTGCATGCTGTTTTTGAAATTTACATAAAATCATAATTACAATGTGGATACACTCACTTACATTACAGTTACGCTTCTTCACGTTTGATTTACATCAATGCTAGTTATGAACATCTACCTTACATTGTTAACTGAACACTTCAATAGTTTATTACAGCCAATTATGTTTTGGGTGCAACTATCGTCATAGTCACAGTATCAAAGTATTACTGACAGTGTCAGTGGTGTTCTTTTCGTAACAATATCTGACACGGTTTTGAACTATTACTGACAGCATGCCTATATTCCTGAAAATCAGTGTAAATGGGAAGATGGATTACTGACAGGAAGTTTTTGGGGTAGGCAGGTCTGCAGTTGTTCATTTTTCGCTCGCTTATATATTTTTGATAATATGTATTATGTATGCATTTCGTCATAATCAAGGAAGTTATGGCCTTTTTATGGAATATATCAGTCTACTTTGTGTGCTAATTAGCCAATACTGATATAGTTATTAAGCTATTTTATTGTTAAATAAATCGTTAATGAATACACATTACCCTAACTTATGTGGTTGTACACCTTGCATAAATTTAAATGTTCATATTTTTCACATTATGGATTTTTTCATGTGTTGGTTTATCGAGTTTGCGTATTATATAAAATAACTTCATAATCATTGACATGGCCTTTTATTGAAATGTGTTGGTATGTTGAGTTTGCATGCTAATTAGCAATTATGAACTAATTAATTTAATTAATTACGTTATAATTAATATGATAAATATAAAGTCCCTATCATAGTACTAGACTACAGAGAGACAGAGACAGAGATACGTATTAAAACAGAAGAGCAGACCTCTGTTTAACAAAAAAACATTATATATATATTAAATTTGGTTATTTGCTACAGAGATGGGGGAAACATGTGTCAAATTACAGTGAAAGTGACTCGAGATATTATGTGTGACAATGTCGCTCACATTCTTGTTGTAATGAGTCGTGACTTTCATGTCGTTTCAGATAACAGTCACATCATCGTGATGCTTGTGGCAGAAGTGTGCACAATGAAGTTGTTAAAATACAAAGACTCACTGATATTGACAACAACTGACAACTTCAGTCAGTTTCATCATTCTGGTGACATGTGTTGGGAGAAAAATTCAAAGGATGGACACAATGTAGGAATTGAGCCAAGCCAGTGACTGTCCACGGCTTTGCCTTTAGACACAAGAGAACATTTGTGACACTGGTTCGACACGATTTGGAATGAGCAGTTACATAAGGAGACTGTGACGTAGTAGAACTATTCAAATGTGACTCTAACGTTGTCCTTTGGTCACAGTTCTAAGGACTGGTCAAGTATAAAGTTACACGTGCACTCTCAACCTGGTGTGTAACATCGATATTATGACAACTGTGGAACGCATTTCTCAAATGGTGGTACGTTAGCCTTTTAGAGTTACACAAGTGCACGGATAGTCACGACACATCCTTCAGTTGTGAATCCCGTGTAACAGTTTTCATGTGAATACACTTGCATATCGACAGATTCATCATAAAATGCGATGCGTGTAGTATACTGTAAATTACCAACAGTAGTACCTGGAACATGGATACGCACACTCATACTGCTGAGAAACGATTCAAATGTGATACTTGTGGAAAACGTTTTTTACGGAGCGGTGGTTTAAAGATTCATGTGCGAACTCACACTGGTGAGAAACCCTACAAATGTGATCTTTGTGGTGTCCATTTCTCTCAAAGTAGTCATTTACGGTCACATCTGCGAACTCACTCTGGGGAGAAACCCTACAAATGTGATCTTTGTGGTGTCCATTTCACTCTAAGTAGTCATTTACGGTCACATCTTCGAACTCACTCTGGGGAGAAACCCTACAAATGTGATCTTTGTGGTGTCCATTTCACTCTAAGTAGTCATTTACGGTCACATCTGCGAACTCACTCTGGGGAGAAACCCTACAAATGTGATCTTTGTGGTGTCCATTTCTCTCAAAGTAGTCATTTACGGGCACATCTGCGAACTCACACTGGGGAGAAACCCTACAAATGTGATGTTTGTGGTGTCCATTTCACTCAAAGTAGTCATTTACAGTCACACCTGCGAACTCACACTGGGGAGAAACCCTACAAATGTGACATCTGTGGTGCACAGTTTACAGAGAGTGGTTGTTTAAAGAAACATATGCGAACTCATACTGGGAAGAAACCCTACAAATGTGACATGTGTGGCGTACAGTTTACAGTGAATGGTAGTTTGAAGAAACATATGCGAACTCACACTGGAGAGAAACCCTACAAATGTGACATCTGTGGTGCACAGTTTACAGAGAGTGGTAGTTTAAAGATACATATGCGAACTCATACTGGAGAGAAACCTTACAAATGTGACATATGTGGCGTACAGTTTATAGTGAGTGGTAGTTTAAAGAAACATCTGCGAACTCACACTGGGGAGAAACCCTACTAATGTGATCTTTGTGGTGTCCATTTCACTCAAAATACTCATTTACGGTCACATCTGCGAACTCACACTGGGGAGAAACCCTATAGATGTGATATCTGTGGTAGACAGTTTACAGAGAGTGGTAACTTAAAGAAACATCTGCGAACTCACACCGAGGAGAACAACCCCTACAAATGTGACATCTGTGGAGCACAGTTTACACAAAGTGGTAATTTAAAGAAACATGCAAATTCACACTAGGGAGAAATCCTACTTATATGTAGTAAGAGTTTGAAGAATCATTTTTGTGTGCGTACTGGGGAGAAACCCTACAAATGTGACATCTGTGGAGCACAGTTTACCCTCTTTAATAGCTTGGAAAAGCACACTAGGGAGAAACACTTGAAATGATAAAATATGGTAGCTGTAATACACACTTATGTTATGAACTTACACTGGGGAAACCTGTCATGTTATCATCTATTGATAGTATCCGCCGTCAACGCAACTTTTTATGGTTTTATTTGGTGAACTGTGCAACAAGATTGTCATTTAAAATGTTGATATTGTTTTGATGTACGATTGATTTTGATTAGAAAAGAACATGGCGTAGACCAGCGAACTTTTTAAAGTTTATATTTCTGGTAATGTGAGTATTGAAGTTCCATGTTTACTACATAGAACTGACTTCACTAAACAGTAAACCAAAATAGACGCAAGTTTGCGTTCCGACTGAACGTGTTGACATCTCACATTATCGCCCAATAAGCCACCATGCCAAGAAATGAGGATGAGGATACATCTGCGAATTCACACTGGGGAGAAACCCTACACATGTGACATCTGTGGTGCACAGTTTTCAGAGAGGTAGTTTACAGAAACATGCGAACTCATACTGGGAAGAAACCCTACAAATGTGACATCTGTGGCGTACAGTTTACAGTGAGTGGTAGTTTGAAGAAACATCTGCGAACTCACACTGGGGAGAAACCCTACAAATGTGACATCTGTGGTGCACAGTTTACAGAGAATGGTAGTTTAAAGATACATATGCGAACTCATACTGGGGAGAAACCTTACAGATGTGACATATGTGGAGTACAGTTTACAGTGAATGGTAGTTTAAAGAAACATCTGCGAACTCACACTGGTGAGAAACCCTACAAATGTGACACTTGTGGAAAACGTTTTTTACGGATCTATGATTTAAACATACATGTGCGAACTCACACTGGGGAGAAACCCTACAAATGTGATCTTTGTGGTGTCCATTTTACTCAAAGTAGTCATTTACAGTCACATCTGTGAACACACACTGGGGAGAAACCCTACAAATGTGATCTCTGTGGTGTCCATTTCACTCAAAGTTGTAATTTACGGTCACACCTGCGAATTCACACTGGGGAGAAACCCTACAAATGTGACATCTGTGGTGCACATTTTTCATACAGAGGTAATTTAAAGAAACATACAAACTCACACTAGGGAGAAACTACAAATGTAACGCATGTGGTGCACATTTTATATGTGGTAAAAGTTTGAAGAATACTGTGCATACTGGGGAGAAAACCTACAAATGTGACATCTGTGGAGCACAGTTTGCCCGTGTTAATAGCTTGTAAAAGCATATCCGTAGCCATACTAGGGAGAAACCTTTAAAATGTGGTTGCTGTAATACACTGTTATGTTATGAACTTACACTGGGGATACTGGTCATCTTATCATATATTTTTAGTATCCGCCGTCAACACAACCTTTTATGGTTTTCTCTGGTGATCTGTGCAACAAGATTGTCATTTATATTCTATTTTTACTGTCATGTGTATTATGACTTAGGTAATTTTCCATAGAAATGACTTGATAAAACATGAGAAATCGACAGCTTGTATACCTTGATTCATGTAGAATATATTGGCAGTAGGATAAAATACTGAATATTTGTGATGTCGGGTCAATTAAATAACGTCTTAGTCATGCTCATCTTTCGGCTTTGTTTTTAGTTGAGATGAAATAAACCTAATTGGAATTCTTCTATTTTCTTTTAGGCTTTTTTAGAACTGCAGTGTACTGTATCGACACGTTGAATCCAGATGCGACAAATTACTGTTTTATCTTGCTAAAAAGGACGTATTTGAGACAGACAAGTAACACGTCAAGTCATGTTTAATCGGTCCAGTCACACGCGCCCCCTGTCGCGTCCTTTCAGCACTTACAAAAACACCAAGGTACAAACCACTATAATATTAACTACGTTATACAACGATTACCGGTCATTATGTCCGGTCAGCGGGAAGAAAAAAAACAGATATAATGTTTTTGTTTTTCGCACCATTTTATCCTAACATTTAATATGTGAAAGAAGTTCGAATGGAGTGTAAAATTATATAAATAGTGTTGTGTGGGGGATGTTGATTCACTGGAAACTGTTATTTAAAATATGGACCAGGGGCGGATCCAGAGACGGTAGTCTGGGGAGGCACAAAAACCTCCACTGGCGGCAGAACCAAATGGTGCAGAACATTTTGCGCCGTCGCACGGGTACAAACAAACAAACCCTCATATAGTAGACACTTTTAAAGTTTTACGTAATGTTTTTGTTATAAAGAAATATGCGTAGAGCCAGAATTTCAACAAAGGATATACCGGTATATCCGAACCCACCACGTGTTCGGTATCCGGAATTGAAAGAGCGTGTGAGGCGATCTGGATGATAGTCGATATCGGGTCGCTTACAAACATTATCTAATAATAATCGCGTGACCTCTCGGATGTCCGACTAAAAATCGGATCGTTTGGATGCATCTGCTGGACTCCCGAAAATTACGTTGTCTTGCACCAAGAACGAACGCCAAATAAAATGCAGCCACAGTGGCGCCACTTCGCGGAGTCTGGATAAACGAGCTGAGCTTCATCGAAGGCGCGAAGTGAACTTGGCTTAGCGCCTTCGCAAGTATTCAACACAAGTCATAACAAAGAAGGCTAGTTAGATCTTCGTATCTGGTTAAGAGGTCGGCAAAATTGAAATAGATTACAATGCACCTAATTATCGCTCATCCTTCTTAACGTGTTTGGTAAGTTGGTGGGGAGGCTCCGTAATTTGATGGCATGTTAATGCACGTGGACCATGTTGACGTACATCTTTAAGGGTTACAATGACCATTCAAATTCGACGATTGCCTTTTTTAACATAATTACATTTTCCGTTTGTTTCTGTTCATTGACACTGTTCCGTGAGCCGCGGCCGTTCAGCGCAGCCGTCTCGTTACCGGTCTCGTTTACGCAGCATCTGTGTTTTGTTTCTACTCACGGATTCGCGCGCTTTTTTATTGACGTCATTCGTTGCTGGATTCGTATATTGCTGTTAAATCGAAGTTTCTTTACATCTCTTTCTTTTTTAAATTTGGCAGAAATTAAGCTAGATTTCATTAATTTGATGACTTAGGTGTGTTTCCTTTCCAAATATTATACTTTACTAGGCAGTACTGATGAATGATTACAATACATAGGCGTTTCCAGAGACCTTTGGAATTTGGCGTGTCCCCATACCATTTTTTAAAGTGTGCTGGATTATGATCCCCAAAGCAGGGAGCACATAACATGCCCTGTCCAAGTGACAGCCCGTCGCGGAGTCCCAGACCAGTACTAGGACTATAATATAACGTAACACTATTAAGTAACAGACAGTTTGTTTTGACTTATATAAGTTAAGTTACATATGTGTTACCAGGTAATTGTTTAAACAAATCAGTGTCCAGTCAACATACAATGTAGACCTATGTGTCTCTTTCTTTACAAACACTACTATATATAGACATTGCTATAATGGCATTCATTCTCTTACCTCTATGTTGGAAACGAAATCCATGCATCAAGGAATCACCAGGATTAATATAGCTCGAAGTAGAAGAAGATGAATGTTATTTCCCAACTGCTCATATGTTGGTTTCAAAATATTAATAACTCAAAATAAATATTTCAGTGTTTCACAGAGGTATAATAGGCTGTATAGTTGAAACATATCTGCTATCAGAATTCCCACACTTACTCACTGGGGTGATAATTAAACATTGTCAATGTAGACCACATGCCATCTGTAACCTGCAGCTTTGCCTTTGTTTTGCCTAAGTTGTGTAGTATAGAAACCAAGCCCACACCGATGTCACGATTGTATACTATTGCTAGGCCTAAATATGTGTCTACATTTTAAATCTCAGTGTGTTCTTTCTACAATTTAGCACAGTTTCAGGGATGTGATGTTATAAAATACGAATACAATATTGCGCTCTGTGCCACCTGTCATACCCTAATGGTGGTCCGGTTTGGGTCAGTTTGTGCCGCTGCGGCCGTGGGTTATCGCGCAATGCGCGTTAAAAGACCGATATATAACAGCGCTGGTTGATGCAAACCGGAACGGTATTTGGGCCTACTGAATCAGTATTGTTCAACAAAAATGTGTAGCTATAAACCAAATTGGAAAAACATCACAAGCCTGTCATACAAGTAAAAGAAAGAGTTTCGGTTTTGAGGACATCGACACGACGGTGGCGAACATGCCGCGCATCACCGGTGTAGCCATAGGATGCAGTGCATAAAGCGTTAACCAGTTCTGTAAAGTCCCACAATAAATAAATACTCATCAGTTGCTGTATTCCACAACTTCTTACATTTCTGCTTCTTAGCTTAGTGTTAAACTGTTTTAATTTGTGAAATAGCGTCGCTGCGCCGACAGTGATGCTGAGCGGTTCGCCAGGGGCGTCCGTCTACAAAGAAGCGCAGTGGCGGACTCTATCGGGGATAACAAAATAATGCTTGAATTGTGTTAATTCAGAGGAATGACACGAACCCGGAACATGAACTGCACCGTTTATTAACACAAAAATGACCGTCATTGATCGTATTTTTGTTGCGAAATGTCGTAATCATTATCAATGCGCTGAACTGTTGAACTTGTACACGCTGTACGGCACAAATTGTAACGCAAAGGCACTCGAAAGCGGTGATCTTGTGAGTCACGGGTGCAAATAAAAAGTGTCCCCTCTCCGTTCTCGATAGCTACGTAAATTACCCGGGTCCCGCCTCTTAATAAAAACCCTGGTTTTGAATGTGCCCGTATGACTGAAGTTACGGCGGGTAAGCGGCGAAACATTTTTCAACAGCATTGCTGCCTCTGTCTTTGGATGACGCCAGTTGAGCCGAGACAGGAGGCAACACAAGACAGCGAGAAGGTGAAGTTACGGTGTACCGATCCGAAAGTAAGTTCTGGTCTGAAAGTAAGTTCCAGTTACATTTTACACATGCGCATGTACATGCCAAAGGTTAGCACATACTTTCGACCCAATTATACATGTGACGAAAGTAAGTTCCTGTCTGAAAGTAAGTTCCGGTTCCGTTTTGCGTATTACGTATACGTGTGTACATGCCAAAGGTTATCGCCTGCTTTGGCTAGCTTAGACACAGTGCCTGCCCGAAAGTATGCGTGGCTCATTTATATTATTGTTTGCGTTAATGAAACGTTTACTATTGTAATTGTTAGTATACATAATAAAACCGCATAATTGGCATAGCTTGTAATTATTTGTAAAAAAAAGTTGTGCTTTATTTTGATCTCTTTGTCTTAGAGCGTTGTGTATCTTACGGCTTCGTCACACAGAGGCGAGGTTTTCAGCCCTGTTTATACGCACAGCGGGTGTCATGGTAAACACAAATCTCCGCTACATTAGTAAGTTATGATAACCATCTATTATAAAAACAATATCGTTTTCTGTTGGTGTACTCAGACAGTATCTCCGTAAGTTTTGCATTTATCTCAAAGTTACTCAGTTAGGGTCTTAGACTTTTTGGTTGGTCAAAAATATTGACTAATTAACTTTAAATAATCAAATGTAATGAACAATGAATTTAATTAATATTCCTAAATTTGTTACTTGATGCTAGTGCTCAGCATGTAATTAGGTGTTTGAAATAACTGTGAGAAAACCAAGTAACCAAGAGAAACCGTGTCCTAAACATTCTGAAGGCGTAATTATACTCATGAGATCATCTTTCTTTCCAGAACATGCAGACTAAACCTACCAGAGTACACTGATAATTGTTGGACACAGTTTTGTGCTACGGATGGGCCATGTCTGTCAAGTCGGTCGGGTAGGTGTTAGATAGTTGCAGATACTATCGACCAATTCTTGACTTGGCTGATAAGTCTGGAAAAGTAGTTTTCCATGGGAAAGAGGGTCTTACTCTGGATGGCCTCTTTCGGTAACTGGAGGCTGTGTGGGCAGACTGCTCGCAATACCTTCTGTGGCGCAGGTAGTAGTTTACTAGATATTGACTCGTAAACCAGTACAGTTTGACAGGTTTAAATTAAGGGTTGGGTTTGATCATACTCGTCAGATTGTGATAAATAAGGTGTGGACATTGATCGCAGATTTGGAATGCATAACTTTCTTCCATTATGTTAAGTTGTAGAAAGAGAAAAATTACGCAAGAGACGAGTGCATTTGGCATGGCCAGGTATGTAAGTAACATGAAGATAGCAGTTGTAGCTGCTGGTAAGCAATGCATACTGTAGCAGTTGGCTGCTTTCATGGTGTTACTCATGTGCAACGTTTCTGGACTTTAATTTTTTCTGTCTTTTTATAATCACAATTTCATTAACTGTTCTACATGTAAATTCACATTTCTAATGAAATAACTATGTATGTGTTCTTCAAAAACCTACAAAAAACTGTTTACTGATTTATGTATCGATCTGGCATACTATGACTTCATGCTCAGGTCATTTCTCATGTTAGTGGTGAACACTTTTACTTCAGCTTCTGGCACACCTTGAACTTCCTGTAATAGACCATGCATGGTATGTCTTCCCTTTCTTGAGGTAAACTACTGTTTAATACATATTGGCTCATGATAAATCTGCTCATAATATGTGCTTCACCTGCCCGAACAACTTGAATCCGTCATACAAAACTGTATCTGATGGTGAACTGTGAAGGTACAGGCCCTACAAAGTCATGACACACGATCATGACCCATGTCACCTGACTGTACATTTCAACTGGCTGAGTATGATGCAGTGAAGATATCTACAGTTACGATAGTGTCCTGTGAACATAACACATACGTTACTACGTTTATCTGTTTACATATGATTGCATCTTGTCATGCAAGTACTAAAATATTGAAATTTGCAGATGACACTGTAATGCAGGGGCTCATTACGAATTCAGACGAATCTGAGTATCGTGACCAGATAAACAAACTTGTCAGTTAGTGCAATGAAAACAAACTTGAACTGAATGTAAGTAAAACAAAAGAAATTATTGTAGATTTCAGTACGAAGAAATCTTCCCCCTCTTTTTATCGATGACAGAAAAGTCGAAATTGTCCAACAGTTCAAGTTTCTTGGCTTTACAATCTCAAGCGACCTTAAATGGGAGCAAATTATTGATACCATTGTCAATAAAGCCCAGCAGCATCTGTACGGTCTGAGGAGGTTGAGAGCATTTGGTTTGGCCAGTCAGATCATGTTGAATTGTTATAGAGCTGTGATCGAGAGTGTTCTCACCTACTCGACTACAGTGTGGTTTGGTTCTATCACTGTCAATGAAAGACTGAGGTTGAACAGAGTTACAAAAACTGCTTGTAAAATAATCAGCAGAGATCCTCCCAGTCTTGAATCCATGTATAAGCAGCGCCTGTTAAGAAGAGCCGGTCTCAACTCCCAGGACTCATCCCATCCTGCACATGACCCATTTGATCCTCTCCCATCCCGTCGCCGGTACAGGTTCAGCAACAGCACTTACCCCTAGCCGTCCAAGCCCTATCAAAACAGTAGAGACTGCCAAAAATTTGTAATTATGAAAATATGTTTTACATTGCATTGATAATTATGTATATCGCTATTTTAAAGTTTTGATTTTTATGTTGAATTAGTGTATGTGATAAAGTAATTTTAATAAGGGTAAGAGACAATTGATTTTTAAGAAAGTATTAATTGTGTATGATGTTAGCTATCGTTTTATTACTAGTAATATATTTAAATGTTATGGTTTGCTGCTTGTGGGTGTATTCTTATGAACATGTGCTTGTACGGCCTGACATCACAACACATTCCAATGTTTTTATTGTATTCACTGCAGTAACAACACATGGCAATAATTGTATCTTATATTATGTACAAGACATGATGTCATTGATTTATGAAACAATCAACTGTGAATTATTACAAAAAACCTATTGTGAACAGGTTCCTTCATCATGCACTTGACTCCCGTGGTGAGTAATGCAGAAGGCAGTTTTGTGTTCGGCATGTTGGGTCCAGCGATGGAATACTGTGAACAATTAATAAACATTACTTAATCAAGTTCATCTTGAAATGCAGAACATTATATTATGAAGCAGTGACATTTGATTCCTGAACTGCACTATCATACAGCACATGGACTACGAGTATGAATATATTGTATTTCATTGACATGTGTTAGTCTGCTGAATTTGTGTTCTGTTTAATAAATATTGATTTTGTTAATTGAGTTACTTGTTAATGTTTTAATGACTGGGTAATGTATAGTTATTACATTGGTGTGGTTGTACATTCTGCACAATATATATGAACATCGTCATAATCAAGGAAGTTATGACCTTTTTATGGAAATATATCATTCTACTTTATGTGCTACATAGCCAATGCTGACGTACTAATTAAGTTATTTTATTGTTAAATAAATGGTTAATGAATACACATTACCCTAACTGGTGTGGTTGTACCCCTTGCATAAATTTATATGTTCATATTTTTCACATTATATATTTTTTAATGTGGGTCTGTCGAGTTTGCATACTAATTAACCAATATTGACTTATTAATAAAGTTATTGTTTTTTTAAAGACTAGTTAATGTATATTTATTATCAAATTTAATAATTAAGTATTCTAAATATTAATTAACTGGTTAATGTGTTTTATTAACATACTTAATGTGGCTATACACCTTGCTTAATTTATATAAAATATATTTCTAATCATTGACATTATGGTCTTTTATTGAAATGTGTTGGCATGTCGAGTTTGTATGCTAACTAACAATTGTGAACTAATTAATTGCATTAATTAGGTTATAGTTAGTATCATAAATTATTGGATATTGTAAATTACCCTAATCAATTGGTTTGTAAATCCTGAAAATATTATTTAAATATATAATAAAAAAGTTGACATTTTAATCACATGTTCATTGACAGAAAAACACAAAAATGTGACTATTTCATTTATACTTGCCTATACCCATTGCACCAAATTTACGCTGTTTAGCTGTCTTAGAATCATCCTAAGTTGTTATGTAATAAAGATATCGTAATAAAATAAACAGTTATCTCGTCCTTAACCTATTACCTTTAATAATAGCCCATTCCCAATGTTCTAGCATTATATTATTTTTTGTGTGAAGTCCTATTATAGAACTAGACTACTAGTGGTAGGTATTAATTAGTGATAGAATAGCAATATGACCCAATAGTGATCAATGGTAGTAGGCGGATGATAAAAAAATTAAGCCAATTAACAAAACAATTTCCTTACTGCACTAGCAGAACCTGGACACCTCTAAGCCTGTTTATTGCAATAATCTGGGCTCACTGCCTGCCAGTGTCAAACAGAATGCCTCCATGTGGGCTGTGACTAATGTGTAATGGGAATCCCTAATGCACTAGCAGAACCTAGTCAGGCAAGTTTATGATACTGACTTGCATGAGTGCACAGCATTAACCGATTAGATCCAGGCCAGTTAAATTGGCATACAAACCTGTTCCCACAGATTTCACCATTTCTGGGTGTCTCCAAGTTTTAAGCTGTATCTTCAGAACTGTTGATTTTCTATAATTGCATGTTGTGCTTATTTTGATGTTCATTTGATAATTATCTTTAAAATGGTGTGATTGGTGTCTATTGGTTAAAGGTATATTGTCACCTGTAGAAGACAAACATAGAACATTAATATTCTGGACAACTATAGAGTGATATATCATATACTTCATTGACATCAAATGCATTCTACTGTTCTATTTACACTTGTCATGCCTTGTGTAGACATGGTACTATGTAAATTAGTTCATTTTGTATCAATATAGACAGGAAACCCAGCTTTGTAAGACTTCTATCTTGGTTGTTGTCATTCTACACGTGGCTTCTGTGTCACGTCGATGTATGTGTTGACATTGTGATCACTGGTATTTTGACACCTGAAACAACCAAATGTCAACCATTAGAAAAGTTGACATAGTCTTAGAATACTCACCTAATAACTTGTTATAATAAAAGACCTAATTTTCATATAATAACACATAATCAACAGTCTCATGCTCGAATGCTTTTTTTTATTTGCATATACACCTGTAGTCTCCACTAAACATGTAAACATTTTACTTCCATCACAACCCTTAATGATTTGTAACTACGATTCACCAAAACACATTTGGTTAATAATTATTACAAACTCACAATATAGTCCAAAGGACTTCAATGGCTCTTGGCCCGTTTTCATTAATTATGATCACAGTGATCCCAACAGGGGGAAAGACAAGTGCTAGATGGCCATAAATTAAGACTTATGTATGCTACTTATGTCTTAAATAAATTATCATAAACATTATTAAACAAAGTCAGACAGCATTATTCATTTCAGCATCGTAATCTTGTTACATCAGGTGGTAACAACTCTGCACGTGTTTGCGCGGTGCATCACTAACATGGAATTTCACGTGTCCGAAATACTTTGGTGTGGAACTCTGTCTACACAAACCGATGTCCTTCCCCCAGGCATGGGCATAGCAAAATACCCATCTTCTGGAATTGATAACGTGCCACTAAGTCAGCAGTTTGACAACGTGATATGTCTAGCTGTTTCACAAAGTATTCGTACCGGACGTTTGATATTTCATGAAGATGAAACAATACATATAATAGAATACACCCTTCGTAGTTGTAACATGCAATTGACGTATTCATCATGTGACCTACCTAGCATAAAGTCTGTCAATCCACTAAGATGGCAGAGAGAGAAAGTTGGGGGTATTAAAACAGAAGAGCAGACAACCTCGGTTTAACAAGAAAACATTATATATTAAATGATATGGGGGAAACATGTGTCAAATCAAGGTGAAAGTGACTCGAGACATCATGTGTGACAATGTCGCTCACATTCTTGTTATAATTAGTCATGGCTTTCATGTTGTTTCAGATAACAGTCACATCATCTGTGATGCTTGTGGCAGAAGTGTGTACAACGAAGTTGTCAAAATACAAAGACTCACTGATATTGACAACAACTGACAACTTCAGTCAGTTTCACCATTCTGCTGAAGGTGACGTTTGTTGGGAGAAAAAGACAAAGGATGGACACAATGTAGGACTTGAGCCAAGCCAGTGACTGTCCACATCTTTGCTTTCAGACACAACAGAACGTTTGTGACACTGGTTCGACACAATTTGGAATGAGCAGTTACATGAGGAGACTGTGACATGGTAGAACTATTCCGATGCGACTCTAATGATGTCCTTGGTTCGCAGTTCTAAGGACTGGTCAAGTAAAGTTACACACGTTCTCTCAACCTGCATGGTGTGTAACATCTATAGTATCGCAAATGTGGCGCGCACTTCTGAAATGGTGGTACGTTAGCATTTTAGAGTTACACAAGTGCACGGATAGTCACGACACATCCTTCAGTTGTGAATCCTGTGGAACACAGTGTTGATGTGAATACACTTGCATATCGACATATTCATCATAGAAATGCGATGCGTGTAGTAAACTGTAAATTACCAACAGTAGTACATAGAACATGGATGCGGATGCGCACACTCATACTGCTGAGAAACGTTTCAAATGTGACACTTGTGTTAAGGGGTTTTTAAACATGCGTGACTTGACAGTACATATACGTATCCATACTGGTAAGAAACCCTATAAATGTGACGTCTGTGGCGTACAGTTTGCATATAATAGTTATTTAAAGAAACATCTGCGAACTCACACTGGGGAGAAACGCTACACATGTGACATCTGTGGTGCACAGTTTACAGAGAGTGGTAGTTTAAAGACACATATGCGAACTCATACTGGGAAGAAACCCTACAAATGTGACATCTGTGGCGTACAGTTTACAGTGAATGGTAGTTTGAAGATACATCTGCGAACTCACACTGGGGAGAAACCCTACACATGTGACATCTGTGGTGCACAGTTTTCAGAGAGTGGTAGTTTACAGAAACATATGCGAACTCATACTGGGAAGAAACCCTACAAATGTGACATCTGTGGCGTACAGTTTACAGTGAGTGGTAGTTTGAAGAAACATCTGCGAACTCACACTGGGGAGAAACCCTACAAATGTGACATCTGTGTTGCACAGTTTACAGAGAATGGTAGTTTAAAGATACATATGCGAACTCATACTGGGGAGAAACCTTACAAATGTGACATATGTGGAATACAGTTTACAGTGAATGGTAGTTTAAAGAAACATCTGCGAACTCACACTGGTGAGAAACCCTACAAATGTGACACTTGTGGAAAACGTTTTTTACAGATCTATGATTTAAAGATACATGTGCGAACTCACACTGGGGAGAAACCCTACAAATGTGATCTTTGTGGTGTCCATTTTACTCAAAGTAGTCATTTACAGTCACATCTGCGAACACACACTGGGGAGAAACCCTACAGATGTGATCTTTGTGGTGTCCATTTCACTCAAAGTTGTAATTTACGGTCACACCTGCGAATTCACACTGGGGAGAAACCCTACAAATGTGACATCTGTGGTGCACATTTTTCATACAGAGGTAATTTAAAGAAACATGCAAACTCGCACTAGGGAGAAACTCTACAAATGTAACGCATGTGGTGCACATTTTATATGTGGTAAAAGTTTGAAGAATACTGTGCATACTGGGGAGAAAACCTACAAATGTGACATCTGTGGAGCACAGTTTGCCCGTGTTAATAGCTTGTAAAAGCATATCCGTAGCCATACTAGGGAGAAACCTTTGAAATGTGGTTGCTGTAATACACTGTTATGTTATGAACTTACACTGGGGATACTGGTCATCTTATCATATATTTATAGTATCCGCCGTCAACACAACCTTTTATGGTTTTCTCTGGTGATCTGTGCAACAAGATTGTCATTTATATTCTATTTTTACTGTCATGTGTATCATGACTTTTAGGTAATTTTCCATAGAAATGACTTGATAACACATGGGAAATCGACAGCTAGTATACCTTGATTCATGTAGAATATATTGACAGTAGGATAAAATACTGAATATTTGTGATGTCGGGTCAATTAAATAACGTCTTAGTCATGCTCGTCTTTCGGTTTTGTTTTTAGTTGAGATGAAATAAACCTAATTGGAATTCTTCTATTTTCTTTTAGGCTTTTTTAGAACTGCAGTGTACTGTATCGACACGTTGAATGCAGATGCGACAAATTACTGTTTTATCTTGCTAAAAAGGACCTATTTGAGACAGACAAGTAACACGTCAAGTCATGTTTAATCGGTCCAGCCACACGCGCCCCCTGTCGCGTCCTTTCAGCACTTACAAAAACACCAAGGTACAGACCACTATAATATTAACTACGTTATACAACGATTACCGGTCATTATGTCCGGTCAGCGGGAAAAAAACCCATAACAGACAGATATATTGTTTTTCGCACCATTTTATCCTAACATTTAATATGTGAAAGAAGTTCGAATGGAGTGTAAAATTATATAAATAGTGTTCTGTGGGGGATGTTCATTCACTGGAAACTGTTATTTAAAATATGGACCAGGGGCGGGTCCAGAGACGGTAGTCTGGGGGGCACAAAAACCTCCACTGGCGGCAGAACCAAATGGTGCAGAACATTTTGCGTCGTCGCACGGGTACAAATAAACAGACCCTCATATAGTAGACACTTTTAAAGTTTTACGTAATGTTTTTGTTATAAATAAATATGCGTAGAGCCAGAATTTCAACAAAGGATATACTCCGGTATATCCGAACCCACCACGTGTTCGGTATCCGGAATTGAAAGAGCGTGTGAGGCGATCGGGATCTGGATGATAGTCGATATCGGGTCGCTTACAAACATTATCTAATCATAATCGCGTGACCGTCTCTAGCCACGAGGAAGAGTAACAACAATGACCACAGCACGGATGTCCGACTAAAAATCGGATCGTTTGGATGCATCTGCTGGACTCCCGAAAATTACGTTGTCTTGCACCAAGAACGAACGCCAAATAAAATGCAGCCACAGTGGCGCCACTTCGCGGAGTCTGGATAAACGAGCTGAGCTTCATCGAAGGCGCGAAGTGAACTTCAGAAGATCGTGTAAGAATATATATTTCTCGAGTTTGCGAAGTATCTAATTTCTTGTAAAGACTAGCTTAGCGCCTTCGCAAGTACTCAACACAAGTCATAACAAATAAGGCTAGTTAGATCTTCGTATCTGGTTAAGAGGTCGGCAAAATTGTAATAGATTACAATGCACCTAATTATCGCTCATCCTTAACGTGTTTGGTAAGTTGGTGGGGAGGCTCCGTAATTTGATGGCATGTTGGGGGAGGGTTAATGCACGTGGACCATGTTGACGTACATCTTTAAGGGTTACAATGACCATTCAAATTCGACGATTGCCTTTTTTAACATAATTAGATTTTCCGTTTATTTCTGTTCATTGACACTGTTCCGTGAGCCGCGGCCCTTCAGCGCAGCCGTCTCGTTACCGGTCTAGTTTACGCAGCATCTGTGTTTTGTTTCTACTCATGGATTCGCGCGCTTTTTCATTGATGTCATTCGTTGCTGGATTCATATATTGCTGTTATATCGAAGTTTCTTTACATCTCTTTCTTTTTTAAATTTGGCAGAAATTAAGCTAGATTTCATCAATTTGTTGACTTAGGTGTGTTTCCTTTCCAATTATTATAGTTTACTAGGCAGTACTGATGAATGATTACAATACATAGGCGTTTCCAGAGACCTTTGGAATTTGGCGTGTCCCCATACCATTTTTTTTAAGTGTGCTGGTAGCATGGGCCATGGATCATGATCCCCAAAGCAGGGAGCACATAACATGCCCTGTCCAAGTGACAGCGCGTCGCGGAGTCCCAGACCAGTACTAGGACTATAATATAACGTAACACTATTAAGTAACAGACAGTTTGTTTTGACTTATATAAGTTAAGTTACATATGTGTTACCAGGTAATTGTTTAAACAAATCAGTGTCCAGTCAACATACAATGTAGACCTATGTGTATCTTTCTTTACAAACACTACTATCTATAGACATTGCTATAATGGCATTCATTCCCTTACCTCTATGTTGGAAACGAAGTCCATGCATCAAGGAATCACCAGGATTAATATAGCTCGAAGTCGAAGAAGATGAATGTTATTTCCCCAACTGCTCATAGGTTGGTTTCAAAATATTAATAACTCAAAATAAATAGTTCAGTGTTTCACAGAGGTATCATAAGCTTGATAGTTGAAACATCTGCTATCAGAATTCCCACACTTACTCACTGGGGTGATAATTAAACATTGTCAATGTAGACCACATGCCATCTGTAACGTGTAGCTTTGCCTTTGTTTTGTCTAAGCTGTGTAGTATAGAAACCAAGCCCACACCGATGTCACGATTGTATACTATTACTAGGCCTAAATATGTGTCTACATTTTAAATCTCAGTGTGTTCTTTCCACAATTTAGCACAGTTTCAGGGATGTGATGTTATAAAATACGAATACAATATTGCGCTCTGTGTAACCTGTCATACCCTAATGGTGGTCCGGTTTGGGTCAGCTTGTGCCGCTGCGGCCGTGGGTTAGCCGCGCATCACCGGCATAGCCATAGGATGCAGTGCATAAAGCGTTAACCAGTTCTGTAAAGTCCCACAATAAATAAATACTCATCAGTTGCTGTATTCCAAAACTTGTTACATTTCTGCTTCTTAGCTTAGTGTTAAACTGTTTTAATTTGTGAAATAGCGTCGCTGCGCCGACAGTGTTGCTGAGCAGTTCGCCAGGGGCGTCCGTCTACAAAGAAGCGCAGTGGCGGACTCTATCGGGGATAACGAAATAACGCTTGAATTGTGTTAATTCAGAGGAATGACACGAACCCGGAACATGAACTGCACCGTTTATTAACACAAAAATGACCGTCATTGATCGTATTTTTGTTGCGATATGTCGTAATCATTATCAATGCGCTGAACTGTTGCACAAATTGTAACGCAAAGGCACTCGAAAGCGGTGATCTTGTGAGTCACGGGTGCATATAAAAAGTTTCCCCTCACCGTTCTCGATAGCCACGTAAATTAGCCGGGTCCCGCCTCTTAATAAAAACCCTGGTTTTGAATGTGCCCGTATGACTGAAGTTACGGCGGGTAAGCGGCGAAACATTTTTCAGCAGCATTGCTGCCTCTGTCTTTGGATGACGCCAGTTGAGCAGAGACAGGAAGCAACACAAGACAGCGAGAAGGTGAAGTTACGGTGTACCGATCCGAAAGTAAGTTCTGGTCTGAAAGTAAGTTCCAGTTACATTTTGCACATGTACATGCCAAAGGTTAGCACATACTTTCGACCCAATTATACATGTGACGAAAGTAAGTTCCTGTCTGAAAGTAAGTTCCAGTTCCGTTTTGCGTATTACATATACATATGTACATGCCAAAGGTTAGCGCCTGCATTGGCTAGCTTAGACACAGTGCCTGCCCGAAAGTATGCGTGGCTCATTTATATTATTGTTTGCGTTAATGAAACGTTTATTATTGTAATTATTTGTAAAAAAAAGTTTTTCTTTATTTTGATCTCGTCTTAGAGCGTTGTGTATCTTACGGCTCCGTCACACAGAGGCGCGGTTTTCAGCGCTGTTTATACGCACAGCGGGTGTCATGGTAAACACAAATCTCCGCTACATTCGTAAATTATGATAACCATCTATTATAAAAACAGTATGGTTTTCTGTCTGTCTGCTTTTTGTCTGTTGGTGTACTGATACAGTATCTCCGTAAGTTTTGCATTTATCTCAAAGTTACTCAGTTAGGGACTTAGACTTTTTGGTTGGTCTAAAAATATTGACTTTAATTAATTTTAAATATTCAAATGTAATGAACAATGAATTTAATTCACTTGACATTTTTGAACATTCCTAAATTTGTTACGTGATGCTAGTGCTCAGCATGTAATTAGGTGTTTGAAATAACTGTTAGAAAACCAAGTAACCAAGAGAAACCGTGTCCTAAACATTCTGAAGGCGTAATTATACTCATGAGATCATCTTTCTTTCCAGAACATGCAGACTAAACCTACCAGAGTACACTGATAATTGTTGGATGCAGTTTTGTACGACGGATGGGCCATGTCTGTCAAGTCGGTCGGGTAGGTGTTAGATAGTTGCAGATACTATCGACCAATTCCTGACTTGGCTGATATGTCTGGAAAAGTAGTTTTCCATGGGAAAGAGGGTCTTACTCTGTATGGCCTCTTTCGGTAACTGTTGGCTGTGTGGGCAGACTGCTCGCAATACCTTCTGTGGCGCAGGTAGTAGTTTGCTAGATATTGACTCGTATACCAGTACAGTTTGACAGGTTTAAATTAAGGGTTGGGTTTGATCATACTCGTCAGATTGTGATAAAGGTGTGGACATTGATCGCAGATTTGGAATGCATAACTTTCTTCCATTATGTTAAGTTGTAGAAAGAGAAAAATTACGCAAGAGACGAGTGCATTTGGCATGGCCAGGTATGTAAGTAACATGAAGATAGCAGTTGTAGCTGCTGGTAAGCAATGCATACTGTAGCAGTTGGCTGCTTTCATGGTGTTACTCATGTGCAACGTTTCTCGACTTTAATTTTTTCTGTCTTTTTATAATCACAATTTCATTAACTGTTCTACATGTAAATTCATATTTCTAATGAAATAACTATATATTTGTTCTTCGAAAACCTACAAAAAACTGTTTACTGGTATATGTATCGATCTGGCATACTATGACTTCATGCTCAGGTCATTTCTCATGTTAGTGGTGAACACTTTTACTTCAGCTTCTGGCACACCTTGAACTTCCTGTAATAGACCATGCATGGTATGTCTTCCCTTTCTTAAGGTAAACTACTGTTTCATACATATTGGCTCATGATAAATCTGCTCATAATATGTGCTTCACCTGCCCGAACAACTTGAATCCGTCATACAAAACTGTATCTGATGGTGAACTGTGAAGGCAAAGTCATGACACACAAGATCATGACCCATGTCACCTGACTACATTTCAACTGGCTGAGTATGATGCAGTGAAGATATCAACAGTTACGATAGTGTCCTGTGAACATAACACATACGTTACTACGTTTATCTGTTTACATATGATTGCATCTTGTCATGAAAGTACTAAAATATTGAAATTTGCAGATGACACTGTAATGCAGGGGCTTATTACGAATTCAGACGATTCTGAGTATCGTGACCAGATAAACAAACTTGTCAGTTGGTGCAATGAAAACAAACTTGAACTGAATGTAGTAAGTAAAACAAAAGGAATGATTGTAGATTTCAGTACGAAGAAATCTTCCCCCTCTTTTGATCGATGACAGAACAGTCGAAATTGTCCAACAGTTCAAGTTTCTTGGCTTTACAATCTCAAGCGACCTTAAATGGGAGCAAATCATTGATACCATTGTCAAAAAAGCCCAGCAGCATCTGTACAGTCTGAGGAGGTTGAGAGCATTTGGTTTGGCCAGTCAGATCGTGTTGAATTGTTATAGAGCTGTGATCGAGAGTGTTCTCACCTTCTCGACCATAGTGTGGTTTGGTTCTATCACTGTCAATGAAAGACTGAGGTTGAACAGAGTTACAAAAACTGCTTGTAAAATAATCAGCAGAGATCCTCCCAGTCTTGAATCCATGTATAAGCAGCGCCTGTTAAGAAGAGCCGGTCTCAACTCCCAGTAAAGTAATTTTAATAAGGGTAAGAGACAACTGATTTTTAAGAAAGTATTAATTGTGCATGATGTTAGCTATCGTTTTATTATTTGTAGTATATTTAAATGTTATGGTTTGCTGCTTGTGGGTGTATTCTTATGAACATGTGCTTGTACGGCCTGACATCACAACACATTCCAATGTTTTTATTGTATTCACTGCAGTAACAACACATGGCAATAATTGTATCTTATATTATGTACAAGACATGATGTCATTGATTTATGAAACAATCAACTGTTAATTATTACAAAAAAAACTATTGTGAACAGGTTCCTTAATCATGCACTTGACTCCCGTGGTGAGTAATGCAGAAGGCAGTTTTGTGTTCGGCATGTTGGGTCCAGCGATGGAATACTGTGAACAATTAATAAACATTACTTAATCAAGTTCATCTTGAAATGCAGAACATTATATTATGAAGCAGTGACATTTGATTCCTGAACTGCACTATCATACAGCACATGGACTACGAGTATGAATATATTGTATTTCATTGACATGTGTTAGTCTGCTGAATTTGTGTTCTGTTTAATAAATATTGATTTTGTTAATTGAGTTACTTGTTAATGTTTTAATGACTGGGTAATGTATAGTTATTACATTGGTGTGGTTGTACATTCTGCACAATATATATGAACATCGTCATAATCAAGGAAGTTATGACCTTTTTATGGAAATATATCATTCTACTTTAATTGCTACATAGCCAATGCTGACGTACTAATTAAGTTATTTTATTGTTAAATAAATGGTTAATGAATACACATTACCCTAACTGGTGTGGTTGTACCCCTTGCATAAATTTATATGTTCATATTTTTCACATTATATATTTTTTAATGTGGGTCTGTCGAGTTTGCATACTAATTAACCAATATTGACTTATTAATAAAGTTATTGTTTTTTTAAAGACTAGTTAATGTATATTTATTATAAAATTTAATAATTAAGTATTCTAAATATTAATTAACTGGTTAATGTGTTTTATTAACATACTTAATGTGGCTATACACCTTGCTTAATTTATATAAAATATATTTCTAATCATTGACATTATGGTCTTTTATTGAAATGTGTTGGCATGTCGAGTTTGTATGCTAACTAACAATTTTGAACTAATTAATTGCATTAATTAGGTTATAGTTAGTATGATAAATTATTGGATATTGTAAATTCATTACCCTAATCAATTGGTTTCTAAACCCTGAAAATATTATTTAAATATATACACAAATAAAAAAGTTATGACATTTTAATCACATGTTCATTGACAGAAAAACACAAAAATGTGACTATTTCGTTTATACTTGCCTATACCCATTGCACCAAATTTACGCTGTTTAGCTGTCTTAGAATCATCCTAAGTTGTTATGTAATAAAGATATCGTAATAAAATAAACAGTTATCTCGTCCTTAACCTATTACCTTTAATAATAGCCCATTCCCAATGTTCTAGCATTATATTAATTTTTGTGTGAAGTCCTATTATAGAACTAGACTACTAGTGGTAGGTATTAATTAGTGATAGAATAGCAATATGACCCAATAGTGATCAATGGTAGTAGGCGGATGATAAAAAATTTAAGCCGATTAACAAAACAATTTCCTTACTGCACTAGCAGAACCTGGGCACCTCTAAGCCTGTTTATTGCAATAATCTGGGCTCACTGCCTGCCAGTGTCAAACAGAATGCCTCCATGTGGGCTGTGACTAATGTGTAATGGGAATCCCTAATGCACTAGCAGAACCTGGTCAGGCAAGTTTATGATACTGACTTGCATGAGTGCACAGCATTAACCGATTAGATCCAGGCCAGTTAAATTGGCATACAAACCTGTTCCCACAGATTTCACCATTTCTGGGTGTCTCCAAGTTTTAAGCTGTGTCTTCAGAACTGTTGATTTTCTATAATTGCATGTTGTGCTTATTTTGATGTTCATTTGATAATTATCTTTAAAATGGTGTGATTGGTGTCTATTGGTTAAAGGTATATTGTCACCTGTAGAAGACAAACATAGAAAATTAATATTCTGGACAACTATAGAGTGATATATCATATACTTCATTGACATCAAATGCATTCTATTGTTCTATTTACACTTGTCATGCCTTGTGTAGACATGGTACTATGTAAATCAGTTCATTTTGTATCAATATAGACAGGAAACCCAGCTTTGTAAGACTTCTATATTGGTTGTTGTCATCCTACACGTGGCTTCTGTGTCACGTCGATGTATGTGTTGACATTGTGATCACTGGTATTTTGATACCTGAAACAACCAAATGTCAACCATTAGAAAAGTTGACATAGTCTTAGAATACTCACCTAATAACTTGTTATAATAAAAGACCTAATTTTCATATAATAACACATAATCAACAGTCTCGTGCTCGAATGCTTTTTTTTATTTGCATATAGTCTCCACTAAACATGTAAACATTTTACTTCCATCACAACCCTTAATGATTTGTAACTACGATTCACCAAAACACATTTGGTTAATAATTATTACAAACTCACAATATAGTCCAAAGGACTTCAATGCCTCTTGGCCCGTTTTCATTAATTATGATTACGGTGATCCCAACAGGGGGGAAGACAAGTGCTAGATGGCCATAAATTAAGACTTATGTATGCTACTTTGTCTTAAATAAATTATCATAAACATTATTAAACAAAGTCAGACGGCGTTATTCATTTCAGCATCGTAATCTTGTTACATCAGGTGGTAACAACTCTGCACGTGTTTGCGCGGTGCATCACTAACATGGAATTTCACGTGTCTGAAATACTTTGGTGTGGAACTCTGTCTACACAAACCGATGTCCTTCCCCCAGGCATGGGCATAGCAAAATACCCATCTTCTGGAATTGATAACGTGCCACTAAGTCAGCAGTTTGACAACGTGATATGTCTAGCTGTTTCACAAAGTATTCGTACCGGACGTTTGATATTTCACGAAGATGAAACAATACATATAATAGAATACACCCTTCGTAGTTGTAACATGCAATTGACGTATTCATCATGTGACCTACCTAGCATAAAGTCTGTCAATCCACTAAGATGGCAGAGAGAGAGAGAGAGAGAAATTTGGGGGTATTAAAACAGAAGAGCAGACAACCTCGGTTTAACAAGAAAACATTATATATTAAATGAGATGGGGGAAACGTGTCAAATTATAGTGAAAGTGACTCGAGACATCATGTGTGACAATGTCGCTCACATTCTTGTTATAATTAGTCATGGCTTTCATGTTGTTTCAGATAACAGTCACATCATCGTGATGCTTGTGGCAGAAGTGGTACAACGAAGTTGTCAAAATACAAAGACTCACTGATATTGACAACAACTGACAACTTCAGTCAGTTTCACCATTCTGCTGAAGGTGACGTTTGTTGGGAGATAAAGACAAAGGATGGACACAATGTAGGACTTGAGCCAAGCCAGTGACTGTCCACATCTTTGCCTTCAGACACAAGAGAACGTTTGTGACACTGGTTCGATACAATTAGGAATGAGCAGTTACATGAGGAGACTGTGACAAGGTAGAACTATTCCAACTCGACTCTACTGAAGTCATTGGTTCACAGTTCTAAGGACTGGTCAAGTAAAGTTACACGCGCGCTTTCAACCTGGTCTGTAACATCTATATTATGAGAACTGTGGAACGCATTTCTCAAATGGTGGTACGTTAGCCTTTTAGAGTTACACAAGTGCACGGATAGTCAGGGCACATCCTTCAGTTGTGAATCCAGTGGAACACAGTTTTCATGTGAATACACTTGCATATCGACAGATTCATCATAGAAATGCGATGCCTATAGTAAATTGTAAATTACCAACAGTAGTACCTGGAACATGGATGCGGATAAGCACACTCATACTGTTGAGAAACGATTCAAATGTGACACTTGTGGTAAGAGGTTTCTAAACATGAGTAACTTAACAGTACATATACGTATCCATACTGGTGAGAAACCCTATAAATGTGACATCTGTGGCGTACAGTTTACAGTGAATGTTAGTTTAAAGACACATATGCAGACTCATACTGGGAAGAAACCCTACAAATGTGACATCTGTGGCGTACAGTTTACAGTGAATGGTAGTTTGAAGATACATCTGCGAACTCACACTGGGGAGAAACCCTACAAATGTGACATCTGTGGTGCACAGTTTTCAGAGAGTGGTAATTTAAAGAAACATATGCGAACTCACACTGGTGAGAAACCTTACAAATGTGACACTTGTGGAACATGTTTTTTACGGATCTATGATTTAAAGATACATGTGCGAACTCACACTGGTGAGAAACCCTACAAATGTGATCTTTGTGGTGTCCATTTTATTCGAAGTGGTCATTTAAAGTCACATCTGCAAACACACACTGGGGAGAAACCCTACAAATGTGATCTTTGTGGTGTCCATTTCACTCAAAGTTGTAATTTACGGTCACACCTGCGAACTCACACTGGGGAGAAACCCTACAAATGTGACATCTGTGGTGCACATTTTTCACAGAGAAGTTATTTAAAGAAACATGCAAACATGCACTAGGGAGGGGAGAAACCCTACCAATGTAATGCATGTGGTGCACATTTTATATGTGGTAAAAGTTTGAAGAATACTTTGTATACTGGGGAGAAAGCCTACAAATGCGACATCTGTGGAGCACAGTTTACCCGTGTTAATAGCTTGTAAAAGCATATCCGTAGCCATACTAGGGAGAAACCTTTGAAATGTGGTAGCTGTAATACATTCTTATGTTGTGAACTTACACTGGGGATACCGGTCATCTTATCATATATTTATAGTATCCGCCGTCAACACTACCTTTTATGGTTTTCTCTGGTGATCTGTGCAATAAGATTGTCATTTATATTCTAATTTACTGTCATGTGTATTATGACTTTTAGGTAATTTTCCATAGAAATGACTTGATAAAACGTGGGAAATCGACAGCTTGTATACCTTGATTCATGTAGAATATATTGGCAGTAGGATAAAATACTGAATATTTGTGATGTCTGGTCAATCAAATAACGTCTTAGTCATGCTCGTCTTTCGGCTTTGTGTTTTTAGTTGAGATGAAATAAAACCTAATTGGAATTCTTTTATTTTCTTAGAGGCTTATTAGTCCTTTGGCCGAAAGTCCAAGGGACCATTGCCATCAATCTGCATCCACCGTTAGCTGCCGTATCTCGGAAACCGTTCAGCAACTTTTTCTCTAATTTTGCATAGACATCTTAGAACACTGCCACTATGCACGAGAAATCTGTATTTGATTGAATCATTCTAAGGGCTCCCTAGGTCCTCCAAGGACCCCAAAACTGGTAAAAATGTAACATTTTGTCTATTTCTTCAAAAACTGTTCAGCAACTTCAAAAAAATATGTATTTAATTGAATCATTCTAAGGGCACCTAATGACCACCAAAAAGGACCCCAAAACTGGTAAATTTTCACATTTTGCCTATTTTTTCAAAAACTCTTAAGTAACTTTTCTCTAATTTTGCATTGACATTTCATATGGTAGTGCCACTATACACAAGAAATCTGTATTTGATTCAATCATTCCAAGGGCTCCAAATGTCCCCTAAAATGCTAAATTTGTTAACTAAATGGTCTACTGTAGCAGGCTTCCTGTCCTTTTGTTCAACTAATCCCTTTTCCCACAACGTCTGTTACACCTCACTGTGGCTGGCTGTTTAAAGTGTGACTAATCTGTAATTGGTCACTGGCAGAGGCTTGTGTCAACAAACACAGCTCCTTGTACCAGAAACAGAACACTGTTCCCCTTCCCTAAACATCTGTCACATGCGGTGTCTGTGTCTTGTATGGATATATATATTTATGCAGTTGTTTTATGTAAGCAGAAAGTTAATTTAAATTAGTTATTCTTAGGCCATAGAAAAGTAATTCCCGGTTTCTCATCGATGCATGTATTTAAAAATATGTGCCACAACATTTTATTTTCTATTATAATTATTCTTCTAAATGCAAGACGTGGTGCAATAAGTGAACAGTAAACATGTAAACATTTTACTTCAGTCATAACCCTTAATGATCTGTAACTATGATTCACCAAAAAAACATTTGATTAATAATTACCTACAGGGTTTGATTTATGCCGGACAGAACCTGTTTCTGCAAAAAACATTTGATTAATAATTACCTACAGGGTTGTTTGATTTATGCCGGGCAGAAACTGTTTCTGCCCGGCAGAAACATCAACAATAGGAAATACATGCCATTGATAGGCAAACGTGTTCGTTTTATAGAAAATGTCAGTTTCTTTCTGTACCTGTCTACGTATGATAACCATTTGTCTGCCATGCTCACAATAAACATCACATGAATGATAAAAGGAAGATCACTGCCACTTAACTTGTGGATTATTACTGTTATAAACCTGCTCTGCTACTGCTTGGTGGACAGTAAGCTGCAACTGTCTTTGAGTTTGTTTACATTTTGACAAACTGCTATTATATAGCACTAATTTTTGAATGAATCACATTTTGAGAATGCATGTCATTGTTTGCGGTGTAACTTTTGTATGCTTCATTTTCTGCTGCTACAAGTTGCATTCATCTGAAAGATTATTCAATTACCTATCCAATGATAATACATATGTTGTGGTGTTGGATATATATAGCTTTGGTATATTGTACACGAGGGTTGTGATAGGAAATTATTGGACATTGCGACAGTCCAGAAAGACAGTATGAGATGTGTCACTCAATATATGAAGTGTGACTTTCAGATACTTCATTTTGTAGTGCTATGGATTATGATGGGCCTCTCCATTAGCTCCCTATATATTTATGTGAAATATATCATTATGTCATTAAAATATTTCTGAACAGGCTAACGCTAAGTTGCAACTGTCTTTGAGTTTGTTTAAATTTTGACAAACTATTATATAGCACTAATTTTTGAATCGGCACGGCACGACTAATGCTAATATATCCCACAAAATGACTTCTACGGGAAACAACGTTGGTGTAAATTATCATCCCATTATTCTTACTGACAAACACCTGTAAGTTAGGTGAGTAACACCTTCGAAGTTCTGACAGCAGGTGAAGTTGAGACAAAAGTTTGACAAAGGCTTCAAGTTCAAACGGTCTATCACCGTCCAGCTGACTCATTTTTAGTCCTTTGGCCGAAGGTCCAAGGGACTATTGCCATCACTCTGCATCCTCCGTCCGCCGTTAGCTGCCGTATCTCAGAAACCGTTCAGCAACTTTTTCTCTAATTTTGCATAGACATATCTTGGGGCACTGCCACTATGCACGAGAAATCTGTATTTGATTGAATCATTTTAAGGGCTCCCTAGGGCCTCCAAGGACCCCAAAAACTGGTAAAAATGTAACATTTGGCCTATTTTCAAAAACTGTTCAGCAACTTTTTTTCTAATTTTGCATAGATGTATCTTAGGGTGCTGCCACTATATACAAGAAATCTGTATTTGATTGAATCATTCTAAGGGCACCTAATGGGCCCCCAAAGTGCAAAAGGTTTACATTATCTAGTGATGTGGTTTTGAGAAAGGCCCTTGAGACCACCCCCAACAGTAGATGTTGTGTAATGTGCCACAAAGTCAAAAGCTGTGACTAATCTCTACAGCCTAGGCCATTGAGACCTTGACTAATCTTTAATTGGTCACAGCACCCAGGCAGAGTAGACACACTTGACCCCTGTTAGACTGAACAGTTGCCTAACACTTTTAAACTGTATCTTCAAAACTATTGATTTTATATAATTGCAAGTTGTGTTTATTTTGATGTTCATTTAATTATCATAAAATGGTGTGACTGTGGTGTCTATTGGTTAAAGATGTATTGTCTGTAGAAACCTGTAGGCGACAAACATAGAAAATTAATATTCTGTCACCTCTAGGTGACAAACATAGAAAATTAATATTCTGGACAACTATAGAGTGAAATATCCTACACTTTATTGATATCAAATGCATTCTACTGTTCTGTTTACGCTTGCCATGCCTTGTGTAGACATGGTACTGTGTAAATCAATTGTATCAATATAGACTAATAATATAAATTTAATATAGTTGACACCTGAAACAACCAAATGTCAACCATTAGAAGAGTTGACATAGTTCCGCTATACACTATATATGTAAATTTAACCAGCTGCCATGTCAAGTCCGTTATAATTGTGACTAACAGTGTTCAAAATTAATTATTCAGGTAAATAACAAAGGACACAAGTTTTCTCCTTGCCATACCTCTACACATGAGAAGAAGGCTGACACAGCCTAGCCCTCATTTATACATGATTTAGCATTTTTGTACATGTTGTATACAACTGTCAACACAATACCATTAATACCGCATGAAATTATCTTAGACCACAAGGAGGTCTACTAAATCAAATGCTTTCTTATAATCGATGAAGACACAATAAAGCCTTTTGAGTCGAGACAAATACAATTCAACCAATACCCCTATTTGAACACTGCCTGTTCTTCACCTATTACATTCGCTTTGTTTAGGTATGTGGTCAGTCTGATGTTCTGAACAATCACTAAGGATTAATGAACACTTGTGCAGAATGTCACCCACTTGGCAGGTTTAATTGATCTATTCAGCAATGAGGACACTGCTTAGGCCTCACTCTGGACACTGTCACTCACAGTGTTGTGTATTGTCTTAGTTGGTGCATTGAGCTAATCTACTTGACCATGAATCAGTGGTGGCTCTGGTTGTGTATTACATCCAGCTGTGGAGCTAAGATTCTCTGCCTGCTATTGTTTGATGGAAGCTGTGACTAATCTGTAATTGGTCACTGGCAGTAGCTTGTGTCAACAGACAGCATTAAGCCACTAGACCCCTGTTAAACTGGACAGTTGCCTGTAGGTTTTAAACTGTGTCAAACAGTGAGTCTACCTTTTGCTCTCAGATAATCTGTCCTCTTAGTTTTACACATGAAGACATAATCTGGCATAACTTGATAAGTCTTTGTAGCAGCACATTTGTACTTCCAGTGTATCATTGCAACATAACATACATATTACATACTGTGTGCCACATTTGAATGTTGTGCATGTAATATTTCCATGCAATCCATTTGCATATATAATATAAAACTTCAACAGCCGTTTTCTTCATTTTCACTTTTTGCCCCCTACCATGTTCAATGCTCCATAACTTCGCCAATTTTTTTAGCAGTCATAATTTTTGAAACCGTGTAAAGCACCCTACCAAACCTTTACAAGGATGTAAGAAAACAATGTTACAATTTTTCCGTCTTATCACTCATTTGGTCAGCCGGGGTCACATATAGACGTATTAGTCCAAAGGACTTCAGGGCCACTTGGCCCATTTTTTAGTACTGCAGTGTACTGTATCGACACGTTGAATGCAGATGCGACAAATTATGTGCGGTCAGCGGAATAAAAACCTAATAGGCAGATATAATATTTTTGATTTTAGCGCCATTTTATCTTAACATTTAATATTATGTGAAAAAAGTTTGGATGGAGTGGGGGGAAATTATATAAATAGTCTTGCATGCGGGATGTTGATTCACTGGAAATTGTATTTTAAAATTTGAACCAGGGCCGGGTCCAGAGAGGGTAGTCGGGGGGAGGGGCACAACAACCTCCACTGGTGGCCGAACCAAATGGTGTAGAACATTTTTGCCGCTGCGCTGCGGTAACTTCATCTTCTCCGCTGTCTCGATTCGACTGATGACATCGGAAGCCGGGGATGGGGGGTTGCAGTTGACAACTTTTCCCCGCTGCACCGCAGTAACTTCGGTAACGGTTGCAGGTAGGAATACGGGTCACGCCACTGTAGCTCAGGCATAGCACCAAATTCCAAAAGTCTAGGAAGCACGTGCCCCCAGCAATGCAAGAAGCAAGGTAAGGTGGTCGACATGTCGTGTGTGAACGCAAATCACCCAACTTATGCATGCAAGATTACTTGAATTTGCATGACATTCAACTTCCCCCACCCCCATGATTATACTTCCCCGCACCTATCCACAATCACATAACGTAAGTCAACAGATTAGCGGAAGCAACTCGTCACACAGTGCACACCGGATTAGTCGAACCTGCAGGGTACCACTACCGGCCATGGAAATACTTCTGCTTATCAGAAGTTCCACTTACCAGGATATTTCTTCTAAGTTGTCATCGGTTAACCAGGGACGGATCCAGAAAGAGTAGTCTAGAAGGGGTGGTACAAAAATCTCCAATGGCCGAACGAAACGGTGTAGATAGAAAATGTGTCAAGAGTTTCTCCGCTGTCTCTGCTCGACTGGTGACATCGGAAGACCGGGGAGGGGGGAGTCTGTTGAAAATGTTTCTCCGCCACGTTGGCGTAACTTCAGAAAGATATAGGGAGCACGTGCGACACCCAGCCCCCCGAATCCGCCTATAGTAAGGTAAGGTAATAAGGTAACTTCTTTGTTCGCACAAAACTTTGAAAAACAGCGCAAAGGCGCGTCAAGACAAAAAAGGGATAGTCAATCTCAAAATCGACAAATTAGTATTAAAGTTAATATATGGATGGACACGACAGGCAGCTAAGGTGGATAAGCAAGGTTATAAAGGTTTTTAAACCACGCTGGAACACTAAGTTGGAGCATATTCATAAGAGTTGGTTCAGCAATAGAAAAGGCCTAATTCCAATGTTAACATTCACTCTCGGAACAAAACGTAAATCAGAACTTGATGATCGACGTTGTGTATGTTTTGTGACATGATTAAACAATCAGTGTAGATACGCTGGTTGTTTACATAGGAAATGCCTGGTAGGTATTGGTGCAGATCTTTAAAAGTATACGATATATCGGACAAGGAGCTAATGCAAAGATTTCAGAAGTGGCATTGCTGGAGAAAACCGCGGAGACCGAGTCACAATCCTCGCTAAGCAGTTCTGCACACGTTGTAATAGTAACAATTGCCTAGAGTTCGTTTCAGAGACGGTCGGTTGAAATAATTAAACGATAGCAAGTATGATCAAACAAGAATTTGTCTTTTATGAATACACACACTGTTTAAGAAAATTTTTAGAATTCCGCGTGGACTGCGTCATAATTGCCACTAATACAGGTGTACCACAATTATAGCCACTTCAACTTGACGAGAAACCTTTCGCAATCAGCCCTTTATTGAATTAGCAGCCCTTATTATAGAACTATAGGTATTGAAATGTTGAAATGCAACAGTCCACAAACCCGGACAATGTCGGCCTATAATATATAAATAGCTTGTGCGGCGAACGTCGGACTTTCGTAAAATTCTAGGTCGACAGCACGTTTGATACGATTAGCCGGGATCCATTTTAATGTAGGTCTACTATGTCTACTCTGCGCTTCAAACCAATACAAGGTAATCACGGTGACTTGTCAACGTGTACATATCAGCCACACATCACTCGAAATTGCCAAGGTTTTGACCAGCGTTGGTATCAGTGGTTTTAATACGTAAAACTCGTATGTGTTGAACAAGTTCGCGTGTTGGTGATACTTTTAATTGTTTGGGTGTGTAGGCCTATTTGCCATGTTTGTGTGTAGGCCTACCGGAAACGTGTGGGTTTTATGCCGGTTAAGACTGGTGCAACATGAGTTGATTAGATTTGCAGGGGCGTGCTAGAGAGGGTAGTCTGGGGAGCACAAACAACGCGGCGGTTGAAAACGTTTTGCCGCCGCGCCGCCAAAACGTCAGCTTCTCCGCTGTATTGACGCGACTGATGACATCGGAAGACGGGAGGAGGTGCGGGGGTGCTGTTGAAATTCCTTCGCGGCAATGTTCACACTTTACGAAGGTCTTGGGGGACACATTCAACAGGTCTACGGTGCCACATTCAACAGGCCTAGCTAGGGGCACGCCACAGTAGCGCACGCATAACGTACGCTGCGGGACACGCCTATGATTAGAGCTTCCAGACGGCAATGTCGGAAAAATATTAAGCCTTCTCAACTAGACCGCAGATGTCGGTGACTGTTGCCAATTGAAAGTCGCACAACGGTTCCACGATAGGGTATCCTGTAGGAACGCAGGTAGTTGGCACCGCGTGTGCCGTCACCCTGCAATCGTATACCGATATCAGCGAACTATCTTAGTAATTTATATGCTGCTATTCCACATCCAACACTCAATCACCGTGTTACCTCTGGATGTTTTTTCCATTATTTGACACAATAATCAGCTAAAGCTGCTTTTTAAAGTTTTTCTGTGGGCTCTTCGTAAGGACGGGGGTCACTGGTCAAAGTTCGTTCCTCGACAGGCGGTTAGGAAACGCGACGCGTGTAAACATCAGGACGGGTTCTTAAAATAAACTCTGTACGGTACGCGTGTGTGAAATAATGAACTGTGGCGATGTGTGTGCATGAATATGTCGGCTTTGGGCTGCTACGTTTTGGCCTAACCAAGAGACGTATCAAAAGCCTGTATTGTTATAAATCGTTTACACAAGGTCAGGCGTGGTGTGGGATAAACTTTGACTGACGGAAACATGAGATTGGCTCTCCAATCCCAGCCTCTCTTTCGAAATTTCCAGAATTGAAAAGGTATATTCGCTCTCGATTTTTGAAGTTTGTTTTCCCACCCTCCTACCCCGTCTTCACCTGAGTATTTAGATGGCTGGTGGTGTTTTTTTTACTTATTTGTGTATTTTTGCATATAATTTTAAATACACGGTTAAGTTGCAGTGCATGTATATATTTTGTTCTGTGACATCATTGTTTACTCTGATATCTCTTGCAACTATAGCCATGCATTCTGTAGCATAGTTTGTTTTACGAGATTCTGGCTAATGATAATAGTACACAGTGTATATGATACATCTTCCAATGGGTTTTAGGGCGGGAAATGTGCACATGTACCTAACGCTTTCCCCTTGTTTTTGAATCACAGAATTTCACACATGTACGTAAGATGGTGGGTTTCCTCCACCTGTGTGTGGTTGGTTCCCCACCTTGGCTTTGCTGTCAGTTTTGTGTATTTGTTATGACATGTATAACTAGGTATCGACATTGTATATTATTGTAGTTATGTATTATAGATATACATAAAGAGTTGGCTTACTATTAAGCTCTTATACAAACATACATCTGACTTGTATTATCAGCAAACAAGCCACGTTTCCGAGTCACGGAGTCACAACTTTATTTGGTAGTGTTGTCCCGCATAAAATCGTTTACACAAGGCCAGGCGTGGTGTGGGATAAACTTTGACTGTGGCACTGCGCCATCTATTCGATGTCCAACATTCAATCACCTCTGCATGTTTTTTTCATTATTTGACACACTAATTAACAGCAGGTAGGTAATCACGATTATTTTTAGCGTATACATATCAGCGACAGGTCACTCGAAATTGCCACGGTTTTGACCAGCGTTCGCCTTCTGTGGTTTGTGTAAATAAAACTCGCATATATTGAACTAGTTCAGTAAAGATGCGACAGACGTCATCTTCGTGAAGCAACTTGCGTGTCACAGATGTTTTTGTTTGGGTGTGTATTTAGCGTGTTTGTGTACGTATTTAGTACGAGTATTCGATGTATTAAATATAAAGCCTGCAATACGATTTACGCTGCCATATTTAACAATGTGCATATGTGTAGGGGCCTACATGTATATCTACATATTACACACGTAGGTGTAGGGGCCTACATGTATATCAACATATTACACACGTAGTTGTAGGCTAGTTCTGTCAATATTGCGAGCATTGTACAAAAAGTATAAAGGGTGAAACAATATTCATCAGGACATGGGACACTGATCAAATCATCCCTCGATAGGCGGTTAGGAAACGCGATGCGTATCAACATAACCCCGGGTATGAATTATATCAATAATTTATAAACGTACAGTTAGGTGGATGTGAAAAGTTAAATGGTGACGTTATTTGTGTGCATGAATATACATGTACATCGGCTTTTGGTTACTAAGTGTCGGCCTAACCAAGAGAAGGACCTAAACGTTGGTCACGTATAGTATTTCGTATTCCTGACGTTTTAGTCGTGTCGATCGTTATGTGAAATGAACAAAAGCACGTATTGTTATATATCGTTTACACAAGGTCAGGTGCGATCCATTCCTTGCCCAACATTCAGTCACCGTGTTATCTCTGCATGTTTTGTTTTCATTATTTGACACGATAATTAGCTATGTTTTTTTATTAATTCAAAGCAGCTTTTAAATGTCTTTTGCTCTAGGCTATTGTCATAAGAACATGGGACACGGATCAAAGTTCGACCCTCGACAGGCGGTTAGGATACGCGACGCGTATAAGCATAACGGCAAGTTCTTAAAATAGGGCTTTGTTCGCAGAAGCTCGGCTGGCTGGCTGGCTGGCTGGCTGGCTGGCTGGCTGGCTGGCTGGCTGGCTGGCTGGCTGGCTGGGTGGCTGGCTGGCGTATTTTGCCAGCCAGCGTAAATGACGTCTCGTGTTGGTATACATGAAACGTCCTTACATATAATTATATTGCGACAGCGCGGTTGACGTGAATATGGGTCCGTGTATATGCCGTCTCTAGAGTGTTCTCAAAGTAATTTCAAAACACTGGCGTAATGCTTTTCACGGTTTGCGCTTTTAAATTGCTACCCCTGGCTGTGGAGTAGGTTTGTGGTACTTTGTGTTAATTATAATAGTGTTGTTCCCATGTGGTCGTATGTAGTATGTCTCGTTTCCCAGTTGCTACCACGTAGTTCAACAGGTATCGAATAACTATCTTCTATAATAATGTTAATATATTCGCACCAGATAGAAATTATACATATACACGTTGGTATGCACGCACACACGCACACCGTACGTACATGCGTGAACACAAAAACAAATGCATACGTTTACCAATAATTTCAAGTTCGAGTGGAGAATGTTTTCTAATCAATAATACCGCTCTTAATTATTCATGTAATTGAGACTTGTTGGAATGTCACACGGGGTCTTGGGAGGGGTGAGGATCTTGAGGGGCTCAACTTTTCAAGATGCTGTTCAATGTATGGGGTGCCGTTTGAAACCCGAGGTAGGCCTACGTCTTTCAAATTCGGTGCTTCTTTTTTTTGAACAACTTCTCCAGTGTCGGTGTATTGCTAATTAAGTTTAATGTGTCAGTACGTTGTCGTGTAATCACTGGTGAACCTGTTGCATTAGTTTCTATAGTGCCAATTCGAAATTCATCGAGAAATGACCAACCTGGTTAGGCTCTACGTACAACACATGTGATCAGACTCTACGTATAACACCCAGTATCAGGCTCTACACACAACACGTGTGATCAGACTCTACGTATAACACCCAGTATCAGGCTCTACACACAACACGTGTGATCAGACTCTACGTATAACACCCAGTATCAGGCTCTACACACTTCACGTGTGATCAGACTCTACGTATAACACCCAGTATCAGGCTCTACACACAACACGTGTGATCAGACTCTACGTATAACACCCAGTATCAGGCTCTACACACAACACGTGTGATCAGACTCTACGTATAACACCCAGTATCAGGCTCTACACACAACACGTGTGATCAGACTCTACGTATAACACCCAGTATCAGGCTCTACACACAACACGTGTGATCAGGCTCTACGTATGACACCCAGGACCAGGCTCTACATACAACACCCAGAATTAGGCTCTACACACAACACGTGTGATCAGGCTCTACATACAAAACACGTGATCAGGCTATAAATACAACACCCAGGATCAGGCTCTACATACAATAAACGTGATAAGGCTCTATATACATACAACACGTGTGATCAGGCTCTACGTATAACACCCAGGATCAGGCTCTACGTACAACACCCAGAATCAGGGTCTACATACAACACCCTGGATCAGGCTCTACATGCAACACCCAGGATCAGGCTCTACATACAACACCCTGGATCAAGCTCTACATGCAACACCCAGGATCAGGCTCTACATGCAACACTCAGGATCAGGTTCTACATACAACACCCTGGATCAGGCTGTACATGTAACACCCAGGAAAAGGCTCTACATACAACACCCAGGATCAGGCTCTACATACAACACACTGGATCAGGCTCTACATGCAACACCCAGGATCAGGCTCTACATACAACACCTTGGATCAGGCTCTACATGCAACACCCAAGATCAGGCTCTACATGCAACACCCAGGATCAGGTTCTACATACAACACCCTGGATCAGGCTCTACATGCAACACTCAGGATCAGGCTCTACATACAACACCCTGGATCAGGCTCTACATACAACACCCAGGATCAGGCTCTACATATAACATTCTGGATCACGCTCTACGTACAACATAACGCTGGTCAAACCTTCGTAAGTTAGTTAATTTAATGATTATGTTGCGTTAAGGAGCATATTACTTACCTCCGTTGTTGTCTGTGCCGCTTGCACCCGATTACAATGCATTTGTTTGCAATGGAGGCAACACGTTCCATTCGCTAAGAAAGGAAGTAAAATTGGGCAGCGAACGTTTTAAAACAAATTTGCTGCCCGTTGCGTACTTGCAAATGACTGCATGTCGACTTTGACGGACTTGTTCTTTCACTTCCCACCATTCACTCCTTCGCACAGTCGACAGTCAGACACGAAACGTGACAGCGCATGAATGACTTTTGACTGAGATATTTGGGGAAATCCCCACTGCTGTAGTTGTTTCACTTCATTGGAGATGGTGATCTCATAGTTATCATATTCGTTGTATTCGTTGAGGCTGGTGGACGTTTCACAAGACCAATGTACACACCTGAATAAACAATAAACATGCATTGGTGGATCGCAGTATTGATAAATGCGTCACACACGCACGCATTCACGTACACACACACTCACCTACGCACGCGCGCGCGCATACACGCACTCACGCATATATATATATATATTATATATATACACATATATATATAAATAAATACACACGCACACACACACACACACACACACACACACACACACACAGTTCATTTGCATTCTTTTGATTTGCCGCCGTGGGTTTTCTAATCATAATTACGGATTTGTACAAATAAATTTTTCTGTCTTTGATGAATGTCAGTGTAAAGGTTATGGTCAGGAGAGTCCAATCGAGTGGAGCGTATTTATTTTGCCAGGATTTGACGTTTACATCGTATACATCCTGCTACTCTTTGAATGCATGTTTTCAGTGTTCAGATTGAAATCATATTCATCTTGCAACTTGTAACGTATTCATCTATCGGATATATAAAGCAACGTAGGCCTACCTTCACTGGTCGTGTGCTTTCCATCTGGTCCGTCTTTGATCAATTCTGAGGTCCTGACCTTCACCTTTGGCAACATACGCCTGAGCAACCTCCAAAAGGCCTACAATTAAAAAGGTGTTTTATTCATACCTACAGTAAATAATATCAAGCCTATCACAAATAATATCAAGCCTATCATATTGATGTGACGTTATGCTATCTGATTCATTTCATATATTGCGACAGGTATTTCGGAAATCCAGCATGCGTGTGTAAGGCTTTAGTATGTTCCATATTTGGTATTATTAAATTTACATTGTTCAAAAGTAATTCTTGTTTATTTTATGTTTTATTAACTACCTGTGTATCTGCTCGCATTGCACTTTCAGTAATATATTTAAATAACAGCATACTTACGGTGGCATGCTTAAATTATTCAACTACAGTATAAATGTAATGTTTTAAAACATATCCTCTCTTTATTTCGCCACCCCCTTCCATGTAGTTGTCTAACAACCTACAAACTACAGAAAATGTCCAATCACTAGAGTGAGTAGTCCGAGTCATCATCTGAATTCAGGTGTGGTAATATATTTAACATGCATTTTGCTGAATCATTTGTAAATGTTTCAATTTTTGTTTTGACTATTGAAATATATATATATGGGTTAATTTTAGAGAAGCTAATTTTCAGCAATTTATTATTACCTATAACAATTCATACAGAATATTGAACAATCTGCCGATATGTAGCGCTAGTCACATGTTTGCTACAACTAATGTAAAAGCATGTAAACGTGTTATCAGAACAGCTATTTTAGCTTAATCACGAGGAGGTTAACAGGTATGTTAATACAATTATTCAGAGTAGTGTTACTAGCGACATACACAGTTGCGGCATCAGTGGATCAAGGCTTTGTATTATTTTTAAATATCCAGTTTTTATTAACATATTTATTTTTATCTTTATTTATTTATGTTTCTATTTTATATGGATGTTTTTATCGATGTACATTTTTCCAATATGGACACAATGCTTGTCTGAAATAAAAACATTATTATATTTTACTTACTTACTTAATCCTCTTCGTGTTGGTTCACACATAAGGCCGACACCAAAGAACGCCAATGTTGTGTGTCTGCTACCAGCTTCGTTACTTGGTCCAAGAGTGTCTTCATCTCCCGCTCCACTAATCTCCTCCATGTCTCCTTGGGTCTCCCCCTCGCTCTCTTGCCACCAGGGGTCCAGCGCATGGCCACTCTTGGAATGGATGTCAGCGGCATTCTGCAGACGTGTCCGATCCATCTACATCTGCGGCGTTTAACTTCAAGAGAGATGGGCTGCATGTCTGTCCTTTCGTGGAGTTCCGTGTTAAAGATTTATTTGGCCAGTAGATTCGTAGAATCCTCCTGAGAAACTTGTTTTGAAACACTTCCACCATCTGGCATATGTCCTTGGTGACCTTCCATGATTCCGCCGCATATAACAGCACACTCAGGACGTTGCTCTTGAACAGGCGGACTTTGGTTCTGTTGCTGATCTTATTGGTCTTCCATATGTTCTTAAGTGATGCAAATGCCCCTCTTGCCTTACTGATCCTTGCTTTGACCTCAGACTCCGAGTTTCCATATGTTGTCATCTTTGTCCCAAGCTAGGTGAACTCGGTCACTCCTTCAATATATCTTCCTCCAATTGTGATTGGGTCTGTTGTTTGGCTGTTGTTTCGCAGCCTTTGTTTTGTTGGTGTTCATCTTTACCCCTGTTTTCCCAGCATTTCTGGCAAGTTCCTCACCTTTTCTTTGGATGTCTCCGTAGCGGTGTCACAAGAGAGATGTGTCATCTGCAAAGTCTAGATCACCCAGTGTATCTGTGAAGGTCCACTTGATGCCACGTTTCTCTGTTAGTGTTGTTTCTTTCATGACCCAGTCGATCCCAAGGCAGAAGAGGAAAGGGGATAACATGCATCCTTGTTTCACTCCGATTTTGATTTCAACATTTTCTGTCAGGTGTTGGCCGCAGATGACCTTGGATCTAAAGTTGCTATAAAGCAGTTTGATTATGCTCATAATCTTTGGAGAGATTCCATAATGCCTGAGTATACGCCAGAGAGAATCTCTGTGAATACTGTCGAAAGTCTTTTCAAAATCGACGAAGTTTGCATAGCCTAGAGTGTTCCATTCCTGGTCCTGTCTCAGGAGCTGCCTTACTGTAAACATGTGATCCCCACAAGATCTTCCTTTCCTAAACCCTGCCTATTCTTTGCGCAGCTGTGGGTCAATGGCTGCTGAAATTCTGTCAAGGATTACCCTACCGAAAACTTTACTACTGATGGACAAAAGAGTGACCCCTCTCCAGTTGTTGCAATGGCTAAGGTCTCCTTTCTTAGGTAATTTAACAATCCGCCCCGTCTTCCAGTCACCAGGTATTTCTTCTGCCTCCCATATACCTTCGAAGATCTCTGTCAAGGCTCCAGTGGTGACTTCTCCTCCAGCCTTCAGCATCTCTGCACTCACACAGTCTGCCCCCGGTGCTTTCCCTGACTTCATGGTCCTGATAGCTAGCTTTCCTCACTTCTTCAGCAGATGGTGGGTCTGTGTTGATCTGCTGGTCCTCTTGCTTTCTGGAATGTCTGCTTGATTGCTTGGTGCATATTTGTTGAGGATGGTCTCGAAGTGTGTTTTCTATCTTTGGATCTGTTCCGCTACACCGATGACAGTATTTCCAGTTACATCTTTCACTGGGACGTCGTTATTTTTAAAACCGCCGGTCAGTGTCTTGGCTATCTTGTGCAGTGCAGCTATGTTCTGTGTCTGCCACTGTTTATGCTTCGTCCGCCAGATTTTCGATGAAGGCTCTCTTGTCTGCTTTCGTCTTCCTTTTTACTTCTTTGTCCAGTTCTGAGTATTTAGTCTGTAGCCGTGCCTTCAGTCGTTGGGATTTGGCATCATTTAGCTTCTTTTTTGTTGTTTTTCTTTCATCTATTGTTGTCCATGTGTCTGGTTTGATCCATTCCTCTTTCCTTTTTGTTCTGTACCCTAAAAGTTTCTTGCTTATTTTTGTCAATGCCTGATTGAAACTGTCGACGCTCTTGTTCCTCTTGGAGTATGCGAAAGCGGTTTTGCAAGTCCAGCTGGAAAGCTTTCTCTGTATTAGTGTTCCTTAACTTTCCCGTGTCAAGTCGCCGCTGTCTCTTTTCTCTTCTCTTTGCCTTCCTTAGCTTCAAGGACAGCGTTGCCACTACTAGCACATGGTCACTTATTATTATTACTATTATTATTTTATATATATAAATATATATATAATAATATGTATATATATATACATATATATGTATATATATATATGTATTCCAGATTATAAAACACTACATTTAATACAATTTCCATTGCATAATTTTGTTTCCATGGTTATTACAACTCACCAAAATGTTGCGTATTCTGATGAATTCATTGCTGTTGTTTTTTTCTGGCTGATGCAGAAGTGAATTGCACGATCACGCTTACACGTCCATCTCCGCTTGTAGGAGCTCTCCAACGAGGATGCTGTTGGCATTTCGCTGGGTAGAATATTTTCAAAAAGGCGTGTATCGCGTCTCATTTTTTGATTAAAACTTCACGGCACAAATCCGATACAACCAAAACGAAGACTCGCGTATGGTCGCGTGAAGTAAACTCTTACGACTTACCCGGAAAATTATGTTGATCTTAGCCGTTTCTAAATAATCCTCTTTCGTAGAAATTCTTTTACTACCTCAATACGTTGCCATCTTTATATCATTCAAAACGCCGATGGGTGTCCGATAAAATGGCGCCAAACATCTCGGCCGCTTAGCGCATCAAAAGTATATGTAAAAACGAGTGGCGTTGCAGTCGTATTTCGTTTTTTCGTTCTGGTGCAGTGAAAACGAAAAACTGTTTGTTTATCGTTATTTCGTTTTTCTAAGATGTATTAGAAATACCGCGAATAGTAGATTGTACTCGTTTTTCGTTTTTCATATATGAAAACGAAAACCGAACATTGTTTGGTTTTTTGCTTTTTCGTTCGCCAATTTCAAAACGAAAAAGGAAAATACGGTACATACACGGACCCCATAACGCTGTCGCACCCGTTTTGGCCGTCGATCTCGCTGTCACATCCTGCCTTGGCCGTCGATCACGCGGTCGCATCCAGCCACTATGTCCGTAGCTGACACACTTCACTGCCCACGTTTGTCGTTGTCTTACGCTGTCCGGCTCGTCTCTGACGATTACTGCTGTGTGGAGACCCGCTGTCCGCAATGTCTTCACACGAACCTGGTTGCCAACACGCCTCGGCAACATGTCACAGCCTCCACCCACCGACACTTCCAAATATGTTAGCTTCAACACTTACAAAGTCCTCTCTGTTTATATAAATTTGTGCTGGGAGTATAACCTCGTTACTTGCCTGCCACATTACATTGTCCCCTGTCTTCCTCTAGTCAATAGTGAGTCCACGATAGGTTACACATTTACCCTCTGTGTGGGATCTTTTGCTTCCCCTGGCATATACACCATATAGAAGGGACCAACGGCTTTTAGTGTCTCTTCCGAAAGACACAGGGAAAGTGAGGTGAACGAAACTGCCGAAGTTTTGAAACGGCGGCAGGTGCAGTAATCGAACCACTGTCCACTCAATCGACAGTCCGGCGCTCTACCGCGCGACGACCGCTCCCCACTAACCAACGAGCATGCCCGTACTATATTTTGACGGTCATGCTGGGCATTCAAACGGAATCTGAAATTAAAATTGATATGTATTATTGACTACACATCATTCGTTAATGCATCTATGTAGTAGATGCTAGTCGAATATGGATAATCTATTAATCATTGCAATAGATACATTATGAAATATTAAAACAGGCCATATCGCATAGCGACCCGGGCACGGTAGCATTATCCCCAACATGGCATTTCTGATAATGTTTGTTCACACATGAAGGTCATTGAGGTAAAACGATCGGAATCACACAGTTTTTCATGCGCCGCATGGGACAAACAAGTATCTATCATGTGAACACATACCTTGGCTACGTAGAACCCTGTCCGTTGTAGCTTTGTTAGACAGGACTCTATTCGTCATAGCTTTGTTTGCCAAGACCCAGATAATTATAGCTTTGTTCTTCACTCTCCTGATTGTTTTTCTTTGGACGCTACTTAACTGATATCCTTTAGTACACAATTAGAACAATTTTAAAATTGTATAGTAAAGCATAATTATGTTACACATTTTCTAAATGTTTTGTTCTACCAGATATATTCACGTAATCTGCTTTAACAGTATAATCAGCAGATGGTAACATTGGTTATTTTGTATAGTCTCTGATCTGATTCTGTTGTCTTCAAATACCTGCGTACGTTTGTTAATATTACTGTAATGCATGTTTTTCGCTAATAGGTCACACTCACTCTGGTGCAGTCATAGTGCTTAATACATAGTTCACACTCACTCTGGTGCAGTCGTAGTACTTAATACATGGTTTACACTCACTCTGGTGCAGTCATAGTACTTAATACATGGTTCACACTCACTCTGGAGCAGTCATAGTACTTAATACATGGTTTATAGTACAATCACGTCAGCAAATACACATGGCATAATGTAGTATATAAATGCGTGCAACTGTTCAGAAATATGCTCAAAGCTGCACATTTCCAAATGGGTGCGAACAAACAACGTACGCACAGACAAGTTCTAAATATTGTTCACACAAAACATGTTTAATGTTATGTGAATAATACAGTGTTGATGTCACAAAGCCACTCGTGCGTTCCCAACTCACAAAATCAATGGTGATAGTTATTGATTAGCACTAAATATTCGCAGCGCTATAACGCCGCTAAGCTTTTATGAATCCACGTGTCAGCCCGTAGCGATGATAATTGTTTTGAAGAACCTCCCTCTACTCCCGTTGACACCTCTATCAGCAACCACCCGAGGAATCGACAAATCTCCCAATGACACCACACACACATACACACACACCACCACACACAAACACACACACCACACACACACCACACCACACACACACACACACACACACACACACACACACACACACACTCGAGATAGGTGTTCGATTGAACGGGTCTGTCAAGGAGTAAAGTGTACAGCGCTTTGAGCAGTCCTGAAGATTGGGTACTGCGCGCTATATGAATGTTTACTTTTATCTTTACACACACGCACGCACACGCCCGGACGCACGTACACGCGCACACATACAAACAATCGATACAAGTCAATTAGCTCAGGTATTTCACAGTCGATTTCAAAGTAAACAAAAACGCTATATGTGCAACGTATTGCCATTATTATGATAATGTAATATAAGCATTCTTTATACTAAACGTGTTGACAACCAAAATGTGTTTTATAATCAAACGTTTGTAAATACAATTGACCATTTGACATCAAAGTGTAATGTTAATGTGTGTGTATTGCGTGTGTGTGTGTGTGTGTGTGTGTGTGTGTGAGTGTGTGTGTGAGTGTGTGTGTGTGTGTGTGTGTGTGTGTGTGAAGTGTGTGTGTGTGTGTATGTGTGTGTGTGTGTGTGTGTGTGTGTGTGAGTGATATGTGTGTGAGTGTGTGTAAAGTGTGGAAGTGTGTGTGATGAGAGTGTGTGTGTGTGTGTGTGTGTGTGTGTGTGTGTGTGTGTGTGTGTGTGTGTGTGTGTGAGTGTGTGTGTGTGTGTGTGTGTGTGTGTGTGTGTGTGTGTGTGTGTGTGTGTGTGTGTGTGTGTGTGTGTGTGTGTGTGTGTGTGTGTGTGTGTGTGTGGCAGACCTGTTCATTTGAACACCAACTTTTTCAGGAAGCATTCAACCACGCTGCAATTATTGCACGAAGACTATTCTTACAAAGACAACGACCACCGTCTACAGCCAGATACTCATTTATACAACGAGTGAACTGGAGCAACGTGGAGTGAGCGAACTTTGCCAAAAACCGAAACGGCAGCAATAGTATTCGAACCTGGAATATCAAGATTGAGAATTCAATGTTCTAATCACTAAGCCACGGAGCCCCACATTTGTCTTTCAGTGTTCACCATAAGACACACATGAAAGATATATGCAGAACTTCTATAATTAGCATGTCCAGCACCATCAGATTGCGTCAACGAGTAAAAATGCGGGTTTGGTTGCAAAACCAGAAGTGTTCATTAATTTTAAGCAACTGACTGTTGCCCTACATGTGGGTGGGTGCATTTGTGGGTGGTCTACGTCACAGCTGCCCGCGCGAGGGCTTTTTAAGCTTCAAGAATTATCACTGCGACGTATCCGAGAATGACGACGGACGTAGAGCTGGGCATAATTACACAATGCGAGTCTATTTTGGCCAGCATACAAATCCCCAGACGCCGAGCTGGCACGACATATGTCTAACTGAAAACACTCGTTGATAACAAGTCTTCTTTCGCCGTGCCAAATATAGGCAGGTAAGTCCTTATCTAAAGCTGTATCCAGTCATCGGGACTGCTCAAAACGCTTTCCACTCCACCCCCTGACAAACCTGTTAGATAGAACACAATACCGACTTATCTGGGAAACATACAACAACGCAGCCATTACTACGCGAAGACTGTTCCATCACTGTCTGTAGCAAGGTACTCATGTATACAGCTGAGTCAACTGAAGCAATGAAGAATGAACGAAATTGTCAAATATCCGAAACAGCAGCATTAGGATTATAACCCTGATTCACTTCCATGGTTGCGAGTGTCTACGTTTTAACAACTACGCTACAACATCGCCTATTATAATACATTGTGAAGAAGGACAAGAAAAAATGTATTATATTTATAATAGCGTGATACAACGAGCTAAGGTTGTGCTCTCATTGCCTTACACCACGCCATGCTACATAGCATAAGTTGATGTATATGTACTTGTTTGTCGCAAACAATATCGCCAACCCAGTTCAAGGAAAAACCGACTCAGAGCAGTTGCGCCAGTGCGTGTGTGGGGAGAGGTGAGTGTTGCGTACGTGTTTGTGTGTTGCGTACGTGTGTGTATGCCTGTGTGTGTGCACGCGTGCGCGTACATGCAAGTGTGTGTGCATATGTGTGCGTGTGATTGTGAATACGTGTGTGCGCGCGCGCGTGTGTGCATGTGTGTGCATACGTATGTGTGAATGCGAGTTTGCATGCGTGTGTGAAAGCGTTCGCGAATGCGAGTATACACGTGTAAGCGTATGTGTCCCCTTTCGTCTACACTCGTGATCGTGTGACATTGAACCAGCCACCCCGTGGTTATTGTGCCTAATGCCGCATTCATCCACGGACACTACACACGAGCCCACATAGCTCGTTCCCAAGCACCTCACGTCTATACACCTCCACACGCAGGTGCGTCACAGATGACTGCACCGCACTACCTTCTCGGGGTAATATTTCTTAGCTGGGTGTAATCTTACATCGATGAACGTGGGGTGTGGCACGAGTTTCAACCTACAAATTCCCGTCGTTTTGAGAGTTAACCTCCCCTCCATCTGTAAGAGTTCACCTCCCCTCCATCTGTAAGAGTACACCTCGCACCTGTTTTGGGGTCAACCACCCATCTTCCAATTCCCGCCACAATTCCAGCCACCAATAGACGTAATACTGCCCTCTCGCTGTAATATGACTTTGTTTAGTTCAGAAGGGGGTTGCCTTCGCACGACCACATTTCTGTGTTTGGTCCAGTTTTACATCAGTGGATAGAGCATTGCCTTCTCGGTACAGTATTTATTTTTGTCAAATACAGTTTTACATCAGTTAAAGTAACATTGCCTTGTAACAGAAATATTTATTTGTTTAGTCCTATTTGAATTCCATGGATATAACAATGCCTTCTCTCTATACTATTTCTTGTTGCCTGGTGCAGTTTGAAAACATCGCACGTAGCATTGCCTTCTCGCTATAATATAGTTTTTGCCTGGTACAATTTGACATCAATTGGCGTAGCATTGCCATCTCACCATTATGTTTCTTTGTCTATTGCAGATTGTCATCGGTGGATGTGACAGAGTTCTCTCGCAGTAATGGTTATTCTATTAGTCCAGTTTGACATTAATGGGCGTGGCATTTTTTATGATAGCATTTCTTTGCTTGATCCATTTTGATATCAATGTGCGTTACACTGCCTTCTCACTATAACATTCCGCTGCTTGGTCCAATCCAAAAATAATGGGCGTGGGATCATTTCATATTTTGCATCATAATATTATACATGTCCGGTGAACGCGAGTTCGCTTTGCTAACAATTTATTGTTGCGTTGCGTTGTTCAACGTGCGAACTTTGCTTCGCGAGCTAGTCCCTTAGTCCCTTTTATGAGTCATCACCTTGATGTTACATCGTTTCCTACGACACGCGCTGGTTTCACCTTTCCTTGTATATAGAGTATCGTCTATAGGACCGGTTTTAGCCAACAAACTTGTAAATTAGATGACATGTGTCAACGGAATCTGAATCTTCGCCAGATTCTCTCTTTGATAGTGTTCGTGTCAGGCAGCATCGATTTTTTATGGGTAATCCACGAAGGCTACATATGCAGCGTGACGGCCCAATTTGCGTTTATTCAAATGACAATGTCCTGATTTATAATGAATGGCACACCGTTACACCAAGGTAACCCTATGCTTCCGTGTGGTTGATTCGTATAAATCTTCCTGTGCTGTTAGCGATATAATTACTCGAAATATTCTACAATGATTATTTGCTGTTTGACCACATAACTTTGAGAAACGCGCAAACTGTGCAAATCTAGTAATGTTTGCTTTGTTCGTACGACCTCAAAACGATGAATAATTGTAAATAGATTATAATAATAGTAACGATAGTTTTAGAGCAGATTTAATCGTTCCCCAACGTTTTCGTCGCATGTTTGATGTCGGAGAACGCGGACAAATGAGGATACACGTAGGATGCCTTCAAAGTTGGTTTTCTTTATTACAGTATTAGTATTATTCTGTATCACTTCACTACGTTGATAGTATTAATAAATATATATAACACAATATTCTTTCGACTACGAGTTTGAGGTAAATACGGTATGGAATATGCACCACATTATAAGCGAACCATAAGTGCACGAAGTTAGACAACTCGAATATATGAGTGTCATAAAGACTGTTATCTAACATTCAACGCAACGTATTCACAATATCGTAAGATATCGAACAGCGCTACTAGTTCGCGGCGAAGACGATAATTTCTCCAGATGTTTTATTGATCGCTTCCCGGTAAACAAATGCTAATTATGAAAGGTCACGATAAGGTGTTCGCTCGCGTCAGCATCATTGTAAATCCACATCGAACAGCCGCGCAGAATCTGACAAGTGTGCCGATAATCTCTAATAACTTCATAAGCAGAACTAATTTACGAGCAATTTACGAAAAATGTCAACAGCGTCGAGTTTTGTGTGACTCGGCGAGGCCGGCACGGCAAGCGCAAACACGTGCTGGGCGTTGCACGATTGCACATTTAATTAATAATTCAGACAACTTCAATTATTCCCACGGTAACTCGATGTTATACGGGTATTGGTGGCGCCGCTCGCAGGGACGTGTTTGCGAGCGAAACATCTGGAATTTACGCGGCAGGTGAACGGAAAATATAATATTTCTGCAGTATATAACGTAGCTAGAATTATATTTATGTTTTATTTGACCACTGTATCCATCCGACAGCTAGATAAATGAGTCGATAATTTGGCGCGAGGTGGTTGCAGCAAGAAACTTCACGTAGTTGACTTGAATTCACAGACTACATTTTGAGGGCAATTTATTCAAATCCCTTCTGCATTGATTCACTCAGCTATATGTGGGGAGTAATCTACCATAGTTCACTCAAATGTACAAGTGTCTACACCATCCGTGCAGATGATATTTTGCACAGGTAACGCAGTGGGCTTGGAGGTGTGTGATACTTGAACAAACAGTGTGTGTGAAAGTCATCATAATCATCACCATCTTTATTCTGCTCGAGTATTACTAAAACAACATTGTTGTTTATACAGTCGACACTCTCACAACCAGTGTGTGTTGATACAGGATGTTTTTATGCCGCATCTAACACAGCGCACGTCCTATTTTAGATCAAATTCCGTGAGTCCGCCACATGTACCTTTTACCCTGGTCGATTTGGCGCCGTAAGGGAGAGATGTAAAGCACCAGAGAGACAATGAACGCTGATGCGAGCAGCAATTGTTGTCGTGGCGTCTGCTAAATCGAACACTTGCTATTTCCTTGTTTTCGCGGTCGCCGTACTGACAACTGCATCGATCGACTCATCCATTATCATTCCATTTCTGGCTTGCGCTCGTCAGCCGTTCCGCATCGCTGCATTCACTCGGAGGCGTCTCCGTCAGTTGCCTCCAGCTCGGGTGTGTTTTCTGAATGAACATTTGTTGGGTAGCAACGCATGTCATCATTTGACGTAGGCAGACATGTCCCTGTTTGGAAAGGTATTTAACTTGTACCTGTGCAACAGAGGTTAAATGGTGGGTTTTCGGGTGGGTTGGTATTCTCAAACAAAAATACCATGACTCGTGTAAACCTGTTGACGTGTTCTTGTTTGCGTCCTTTGGATAAAAAGAAAAAGTAAATTCTAACATAGCGCAATGACCAGTCCTAGGGACTGCACGGAGCACTTTACACTTTTCTCCCTGTAAACATTCAATCGAACACCAACTCGATTTCTCTGGGAATCGTTCACCTACGCTGCAAATACTGAGCGAAGATTAATAATTCACAAAATACCCACCAATGTATATGGCCAGGCAGTCTTTAATACAACTGATTGTACTGGAACAATCAAGAGTGAACTAACTTGCCCAAGTTTCAAAACGGGAAATATAGGATTCTAACTCGGAATCTCTCGATTGAGATCCGATGCTCTGACAACTGTGTTCCCGCGCTCTACGGATGAGATCAGTTGCAGGTTATGGACAGTAAATGGCCACCACCACATGCAGTTGAAAATGTGTAACATATCGTGGAATCACGCACTCTAATCTGAAAATAGGATCCGTAAACACTCCCCCATCCGGCTGTAGCACCTTAAATCAATACTTCAAAAAGAAGGCCAATATATTACACTCGTGCCTTTTATATTTGTTAGTTTTCTCGGGTCACACAATTGAACAGTGCCAAGTAAAACATCTAGCAAGGTTAGCAATGACCTGGGTCGTTCGCGCTCCCACACCAGCGGGAAGCCAGCTACTCGTGAAGCTTTAACGACTTCACGGTAGCCGCCGAGGCCACTGGATGGGCAACAGTGAGTGGAACCACAACGTGCCTGCTGCGTTTATCGACTCAATCGGGGGACAAACTACGACAGTCGACTGTCTTTGTTATGTTACGGATGTATTCCTGGCCACTGGCCACTAGTCCACGAATGCTAACACCGACAACCGGCATGGTGTTGCCAGCAGACTAGCTGCGACCCCAGTACTAATCCGTTGACATGCACTGGCGATCTAGTGAGCCGTGCAACGGCCGTTTCCCAGCAACTGTATATGCAGAAACAACACACTATGACAACTAAGCCCATCTTCCAAACAGCAAAATGACAAGACATGACCCTGTGTTTGAGAAGGAATATACCATTGGGCTGCGATTAACCACACCTGTATTACATATATGGAACCAGCTAAGTCTTAAGTCAGCTAGTTCCGGCGCAAACCTAACTATAATTATATAACAATTGTAAACCACTGAAAACAACGGGAATACCAGGATTGTGGGTGGAAAAAGCTCGGCATGTATTTTATTATGTAATGCCATAGAAAGCGTGTGATTAAAACATGCATACATTATCTAAAAAACACACATCAAATTTATCTCCCAAACACACCCAAACTTGGGCTGCGTTAAAGCGGCTGTATTCGCCGTCGCAGTTAACCCAGGCTACCTTCATTTCCGACGGAGTGATGGTCTCATTTTTAATTATACATTGCGAAAAGGTAATGCACTTGGCGTATATTGCGCAAGAGTGATTATTGTTCATCAATGCGTGCTGTCAACGCTACATATACGGTGAATTTGTACCAACGACATGCTTCTGAAATGGAAAGTCGTCAGTAACACATATACATACAGTTTCGTTTGTCCTACTGCGCTAATCACGTGAAGAACACAACGTTAGTATACAGTTGAGTAATCAATAGAAATAGATACACGCACACACACGCGCGCGTTTGCGCGTACACACACACACAGCGACGGACACACGTACACACGCATATACGTTAGCGCCCTGCCAACGTAATTCCCAACACACACAACACGCATTCGTGTGTGCTACATAAAAAGTGCAGCAGCCTACTGCACTAATCACGTCAAGGCTTGAAGAACACAACGTTAGTAAACAGTTGATAAGTCAACAGAAATAGACGTACGCGCGCACATACTCGGCAGTTATATCACATTCTTCAGACACGCACAACACGCACACACATGCGTGGACACAAACGCACTCGTGCATATACACGCACTCACGCACACACACAGCATGATCACACACACACACACACACACACACACACACACACACACACCACACCACACCCACACACACACACACAAACACACACACACACAACACGCACACACATGCGTGGACACAAACGCACTCGTGCACATACACGCACTCACGCACAGACACAGCATGGTCACACACACACACACACACACACACACACACACACACACACACACACACACACACACACACACACACACACACACACACACACACACACACACACACACACCACACCACACCACACCACACCACACCAAACACACACACACACACACACACACACACACAATTGATCGGTGTCAGTACAAATTTGGAGGTCCATAATAATTGTTCATTTCAACTGAAATGATCAATGCAGTTTTACTAAATGTGTTTCATGGGATATGTACCAAACAGGAACAAACCACCACGTTTTTGTTATTTCCCTGAACCATACGCTTTCACTTTTGAATCGAAGTCAGCACATTTTGGGTGCGTTCATGGTACCGAATTATCAGAGTTTAAGAAAGCATACCTGCCCGAAGTTGACGAAAGTCAGCATCACGAGAAAAGCTTCTTTGTAATAAACACAACCCGTACGATCGAAGCACTGAGCAAGAACACAGTTTGGTGACGTTACCTGGGTTGTACCCAAATCAAATGGACAAAACTAGAGAGAGAGAGAGAGAGAGAGAGAGAGAGAGAGAGAGAGAGAGAGAGAGAGAGAGAGAGAGAGAGAGAGAGAGAGAGAGAGAGAGAGAGAGAGAGAGAGAGAGAGAGAGAGA